>CM052336.1:26527615-26548191 GCA_028455595.1 Lasioglossum vierecki | reverse complement strand
GTGAAAATTGAACGAAAGAGGATTGCCTCTGACGAGTACTAATTGACGCGGGGACCGAGTTATTAAAATTAGAAATAGAAATTGTCGCACAACTAATTGCTATCGATTATGCTGTCTAGGCGACAGGTAATGGAATGCGCGGTCAATGATGCCTCGATTATAGCTGTCGATGCTATCGTGTATCTCTCAGTTCCCGTCGCTTGGCGCGATTGCCAAACAATCTTTCCACGCGCAAATAATTCACCGCACGCTGAGTTTCAATTCTACAACAAAATTGAACAGTGAAGACCTTATATTTCACTGTCATTTAGGAATATTTCGACGAAGATATTCTCGCGAACATATTTTCTATGTAACACAGCGATCAAATACATAATTTACAGCTTGTACCTTGTACCTAAATAGTGGGATTTTATGCAAATTCGCGTGTTTATAGGCTGGACTCAGGAAAACTGAAATTCAATAAAATTCTATTCCCGTCGTGAGTGATTTCGGTAAACAGAAGATCAAACTGCGCAGTATTCTGTTCTACTAAATTTGTTGTTTTGTAATTTCTCGAAGGTATTCGAGGATTAACATATTTTAACACTGAACCTGTCAGCACTGGTCAAATAACCCGTTTCGGATTCTTTATTTTACAATTATTGAAATTACAAAGAAGCTTACATCAGAAATGATTTAATAAATACATATCAGCAAAGTCGAAATAAATTGATTCTTGTCATTTTTATAAGCAAACATATACCTGCTATTTTTAGTGTTAAATGAAACAAGTGATTTCAACATTTTCGTGATGGGCAAATAAGTTTCACGATTGAAATAAAATATTCTATATTATCCGTTGCGAATAATCAAAAACTTCATAGACATGTTAAAAATTAATTAATACACAATTTAGATTTTATATTTCGCTTGAAATATAAGTCATTGGATATTTCTAAAATCATTATACATCGATATGAACTGACATAAATTAAAATTTGATTCTATTTTCATTATAGGTGTGATATACATTATAAATTTGCAAATCAACAAATCTCAGGAGATATATTAAAAATTAACTAATACATTTCAGATGTTTTATTTCTCTTAACCAATTTATTGAATACAAATTGTTGCAAATTTATGAAATTATTATACGTCAATATTAACTGAAATAAATCAATACTAAATGTTTCATTCTATTGTAGTATGTGTTATAAAATGTTGAAATGTAATATGTATTTCAACGGACATGGTTTTCACGCTGATCCTAAAATAAAAGATTAAAAATACTTCGGACCGTAAAGAGTTAACTTTAGATCTGTCGATCATGCTCAATGTTTCTTCTTCGTAATACCTGAAGCTTCAACTGATTATACGTTTTTTACATCATCCTTCATGTTTCATAAGAGGATACACCGCATTTCATGAAACGTTGTAATTACGAAAGCCATTGCACTAATTAATACTGATAACGAATACATTAAATTATTTGTCGTTATTTTATGCTTTATTTAAAACTTTTAACTAAAAGCCCGATTCGTATATGTTAAATAAATTTATGAGAATATTTTTTTATAGATGGACATAACAAATCAAAGTTAGCACATTTTTTAATTTATATTAACGTGATAACGATGAGGCATAAGATGTATTGTTTTAATTTAACTACTGGTATTTACATGACTGTGTGGATTTATTGTAACTAAGAAATATTTTTCGTATAATGGTACTACTCCATTATAAATCGCATTAGCTCAAAACCGCAAATAAGAAACGGTGAATGATAAAGAACGAATAAGGCCTCTCCGAAATGAATAACTCAAATGATAAATAATTTACTGTGGTTCTACTGTAATTATTAAATTATTATATATGAAGACAACATCTTCTGTCAAAGAATTAAAAAATTTAATGTTTTAGTAGTCCATGTTCTTCATTTACGAGATAGCTCCATTTTTGAGTTTATTCTACCATCGACGAGCAGTGCATTCATTTACTATCTCATTTTGTTAATATGTTTATTTGCCTATAAAAAGAATACACGACAATCACATCGATTGATATCGACATAAACTTTATTTAAAATAAACTGAAATATTTCAATAAAAATTGAAGATAGCATCTTGAAGGTCACCTTGTACCTCCAAATGATACATAAATCTGTAGATCATTATAGTAATCTTGTATGAAACCACTTCGAAACAATTGTATTTTGAAATCGGACATTTCATATGCAACCTAAAGCTTATCTTATAATTATATTGGGTGTAATCGTTAACCGTAATTAACGATTGAAGTAGGAGTTTAATTGTAAATTGCGATTAACGAATGAAGTAAAATTTTATTCGTCAATCTTCGATCAAGTGTGTGCCCAACTCTGATTAGTATATAACAAGAAGTCTAGATGATATCGGCGCAAAGGTTCGATCAGAATTTTTGTAGTTTGTTGTATGTGAAATTGGAGGTGGTAAATATGTTGAATTTATTTAAAATTCTGTCTTTAATAAAGTTTGGGAAAATATTGAGAGATCTACATTTTAATAAGAAAAGTTTTAGGTTTGTATTGGACCAGTCCTTTAGAAGTCTTTTGATTTCAGAGCCAAAATGTATTAGTATGTATAAAATTGAATATAACAATAGAGGAAAAATGAAATGGTGTCCACTAAAATGGTGCTTCTTTCTTTCGCACACTAGTGTATGCGAGTAATAAAAATTTAATAATTGTAATATGGTCGGTGAGGGGGTCATTTACCTTATCGCAACTCGCGGTCGATTTCGCGCGAGTTTTGTCACCGTCGCGTCGTCGCCGGTTTCCGAACTCGAAAAGAGTCGACGAAAGATGCCAGAAGAAAGCGGGAGAAAGAGCCAGAGAGGCGAGGTGACTTTTGAACGAATTCCGCTCACTCGGTTCGCGGCTGCTACGCATATTGTTCTATTTATGTAACCATTGTTCATCCATCGTTTAGGATAAATTTAGATGGCCGACAGAGAGGGCCGGTCTCTCGCTCTCGGAATGCCGGGTCGACTTCTTAAACGTTTCTTCTCCCGGCTTCGATTCCTCACTCTTTCTAGCTTCCACCCTCTCCTCGCGCCCCCGGATCCTCTCTCTACTTGCGTGCTATTAATGATACCGATTAATTTAGAACTATTGGGTTTCCCAATTAGCCAATCGGAGGCTGCGATATGCGAGGCTGCTCTGCCTTTCCGCAGCTTTCTTCTGCCCCAACCCGGCCAAACATGGACAGAATTTCAAGGAAAACATCCCTCTGCTATTGGATCATGTCCGAGCAGCTTTTTCTGGGATCCCTGGGCTCCTAACGATCGACGATCAGTATTTCCTATTTTTCAAATCCTGAGATTCAGAAACATGAGAATGATCGCATGCATTCTTGTTGAATTGTACAAATGTATTCAGGCCAAAACGTTTGTTTTGACGTGTTTTAATCTCATTGGGAGAAGAATACATTTTCCTTATTTGAGGATTTTCTCGAGGCCTGAGGACACGTCTACCCCGTCGAAGATCTCGCAGTACGGCGCGGCGCGGCGGGTTCCTCGGCTCCGATGATCGCATAAATCTACGCCGCGACGATAGAGCTTGGGACGAACGAGCGAGGAAGATAAAGGACGT
This sequence comes from Lasioglossum vierecki, assembly GCA_028455595.1. Taxonomy (NCBI): domain Eukaryota; kingdom Metazoa; phylum Arthropoda; class Insecta; order Hymenoptera; family Halictidae; genus Lasioglossum; species Lasioglossum vierecki. The sequence goes on along the minus strand of CM052336.1, from coordinate 26,544,578 downwards.
ATAAATACGTACCCGGGGCGTGTTGTGATATTAATACAATCACGGATCACTCCCGGGTTGGCCGGCAGCCGTGCGCAGACACTAGATTATCTGAATCGGGGTGAACGACTTTATATAGCATAGCGGTGAGTGTCTTTGCGGCTCCTTGGTTCTCGCTTTGTTGTCGGGATTCGGTTGTTCAGACAGTGAATCAAAGGGTCGCGAGCGAAAGAGGCTGGGAATGGAATGAGCGGAAGTATCCGGTCGAAGTTTTTGGAGGAGTGAGCGAGGGGGCGAGGGGAGGGGGAGAGGGTTGATGCTTTTAATTTCTTCGCATGTTTTTTGGACACGACGCGGTTCGAAGATTTGTGGCGCGTTCGTCGCTCCTGGCTTGTCCGTACTTTTCCCAAATTGGTCGCCCTTTTTCCGTCGCTCTGGCCTGTGCTTTCTCAATCAGGCAAGACCCCGGACCGCCTCAAAGAAGAATGTCCCCTTTGATTGAAACACCCGTGCCAACTGTACACATTTTTCCTCGATACAGACGTTTTAATATTGCTCCGCGAAACCCTCTGCCGTGCGTTGCGTCCACGTCGCGACTAAACGCCTTCGGATGAATTAGGCTTCGCGAGAATTTGATAGATTTGCTTCTCGAGCAAATACAGTGCATTCAAAAAGTGAACACTGACCTTTTGATTCCGACGATATTCAACTTGCTGTAATTTCGTAAAAAGATTAATAAATCTGGCCACAATTTAGAGCTTGAAGACTCCACTTCCGTCTGCCACCATTTATTTTCTTCTACGAGATTTTAACATAATGTAACGAGTAGATTTCGATATGGATGGATTTCTCCTTAGAAACGCTATAAATGCAAATCTTTGTAACAACTTTAAACATTTTCTCTCGTAAATGTATCTGTCATTGTGAAGATTGTTCTTGCAACGACGCAAAAAGAAATCGATGAAAATTGAAAAATAATGTATGATCCTTTCGTCGCCGTTTTATGGAATTAAAATATGGTCCAAGTTTGATTGTGCGAAGCATTCTGTTCGTCAAGTTTTTTATGAGGAGCAAGCTGCAATCTTGAAATCTACGGTGCATTCGTTACCAAGTAAAATTTTTTCAACGATTTAGGCTTCACAACAGTAATTTCAAGTGTAAAACAACAAGTCGCTCCCAGTCACGTTAATGCGATAATTTCAATTCATAATGTAAAAGAAGTTTTCTAAACTTCCTTTTCGTACACTAATTGAAAATCCTATTAATAGACTTCCGGCAAGTAGTGTGTCAAAATGGAGGTGAGTGTGTACAGTGTACACGGTTCTTCTAAAGCGAAAGTAAGTATAGTTCAAGAAGGTGACTCTATGTTTATATTAAATAAGGAAGGCCAGAATTTTATTAAATTTATCTGGATACCAGGACATGTAGGAATTATCGGCAACGAGGAAGTCGACACACTTGCGAAAGAAGCGACCGAAGAAAGTCCTTCGCCAGACATCAAGGCTTCAATCGCTGACCTAACCAGAGATCTCAAAATTCAAGCAAGATTGTCCACTAACACCCTAATCAAAAAGGAAGGTCTAGTCAAAAGTGTGAACTACGTCAGACTTTATCACAAGGAGAAAAGCAAGCCATGGTAGACTGGTCTTGTGCTCTCCAGAGATTTTCTGGTTTTTGTTAATAGATGTCGATCCAATCACTATAATTTAAATGGTTCATTGGCAAGGGTTAACTTTATAGCTAACAGTGCTTGCCAATGCGGAGCAGAATTCCAAGACCTACAATCATGTTATATGGCAATGCCCAGACTATGAAAGCGAACGTGATACATTAGAAACTAAGCTCCTCAAAGACAAGTACTGTTTTCCTCTTTGTGTTAGTTCCTTCTTATGTAAACCTGATATAAAAGGTCTGAAAATAATTTATAATTTCATTAAACTATACTCCATTAGAATTTAGAAACAATGTAAACCTGTTTAACGTAAGCCAAATATAATAATACTGTACTTGCTATATAAACCACTTGGTTTAAAGCAATAAATAAATAAATAAATTTTTAACTTGAAACTATATCAATAAAAAGTGAAAAGAAATGGATGTACTCTGTTGTTACTGTGTGAGTTTACATAACTTTTTAGTGCATATTCAGCATTTGCTTATAACATTGCAGTAAAATTGTTAACGAATCCTCTGTAGAATATACTCTTATACAAATATACAATACAGATAAATTATATATAATATACTATAGTATACTTTATTAATATGTGTATACATAGTGTATAGTAAATATAGTATAATATGTATATATAGAATATAATAAATAAATATGGTATAATATATGTAAACAATGCTCCATTAGATTTTATAAATAATGTAAACCTGTTTAATGTAAGCCAAATGTAATAATACTGTACTTGCTATATAAACCACTTGGTTTAAAGCAATACATAAATACATAAGTAAATAAATATAGTGACCTAGGTATAAGTCACTATAGTGAATAAATGGTGATACTGAAAGGTGAAGGTGCATCGTCCAAGAAGAGGGCCCAGCGAGAAGTCGCCATAGTGACGTACGATTAGAAAGATGACTATTATGACTTCGGTCTGACGTATAGCTGAAGGACAAAGCTGAGGGCCATACATCGATAGACGAGCGAAGAGAGGGATCTCGCAGCAAAAGAAGGCCCGCGGCACGTTCAGTTTTCCTGCCGGCACTTGACCTCGCGTTAGCCAGCTTAGCGTGAACAATGTGGACGATTAACGAATCAACGGAAGAGACGTTACCCGCGGAGTGTTCTAGTGCGCTTCGTGGAGCGGAAGTGATCTTCACTGGGCTCTCCCTCGCCTCAGCCAGGTTCCCGCCATCGAGTTTTGCCTCCTCTCTCCACCCCCTTCACCCCCTTGCAACAATCCCCCTCGGCAATCGGCGATCCGATCAACCGTAACCTCTCGAATCCACCGAGCCAGGCCACAAGTATCTCGCTGAAGACCGCTCCTTCGACTGCATCGACTGCCAATCATGCGTTTACTCAGATGGTCCTAATCCCTCGAGGACTCTTCTTCGGAATCGCTGTACTCCGGTAGGGAAATGTTCACCGGAGACGCTCGATGAAGAGGCCTCGCCCCGCGGAATCTGCGTGTCCGGTCGTCACGTCGACGAATTAAGTCCTCTCCAGCAAGGACCATAACTGCACTAGCTAAGATGAAGAAAAGTCATGGGTAGACTTTGCATTTTATGCATTTATCACAAAAATGAGTAGATGTAATTTAAAACAGTGAACAGATTAATAAAACTTTAAGAGTACTAATATACTATTTTCACTACATTAAACTTATCAATGAAAAATATAAATTGATATATAGCTCCTTTGCCTTGTAATTGATGCACGAATTTTTTGTTTTACATAAATATCCGGAGTCTACAGAATGACAAAGAGTTTCGCCGCTAAAATATTTCTTATTGCAAATAATAATTGGTTTCGTTGAAGATATGGTCGAGGATAACAGGACAACATATTACTTCGTTAATTTTTATTTTGTAGATAACATAAATGAAATTTCTTGCACATACATCGTTTTACATTGTTGTCGTAAATGTAAATTTTCCAAATAAATTAATAGGACATGTGTTTAAAAAAATGGAATGTACAAAAAGAATTTGTCAGCTTTGTTTAATATTCAATATTTCGTAAGCCTTTTCTATTTTTTTAAAATTGTTTTTTTGCCTTATTAGAGCCATTCACATTCAGGCTATGGTGTATTTTAAGCATTTATGATATGATCGAGTTCGTGAAATTTAAATCAGGAGGGCTAATAGAATCCTATTTGTTTTTCACTTTCTGCAACTTACGCAGAACATTTTTATATGCAATAAAAATCCACAGTCCACTTATAACTTAATTTACGAAGAAATAGTATTGTGGTATAAATATATAAAATGTAAAAATATATGTATGTGCAATGTAATGGATAAAATGTAATAATTATACAGCGGATCTTTGTGCAAAATAAAAATGTTCTGCATTGATCGTGGGCAGCAGCAATAACATAAAAATTCATTCCATCCCTTAACGACTTTGTTATATTAAAAGCAACAATACAACATTCTTGAATTTTTTATTTTCTATTTTACCCAACCAATTTTTTCATAAATACAAAAAGATCCACAGTCTAGTAACAATATACATATATATTATAATAATTTTTATTATAATATATAATGTAATATAATAATAATAATAATAATATAAATTATTTATATATATAAATATTTATATACATACATATGTATGTATATAATGCAATGCATAAAATGAAATATAAAGTATAAAATATTTTATAGCTGTAATATTTTTGTTCGTGAAAACAATGCAAGCAGATCCATTGTCACGCCGATCGCCGAGCACATGGGAACCATTCGCGACAAAACCTTGGCGAGGTATTACACAGAAGCGTAAATTTCAGCCATAAAGGTATCGGTAACGTGACTGGTGGTCTGACTTCCATTCCTATTCAATTTGGCAGCACATTGAGGCATGCCACTCAAATTACACGCAGAGCCATACACCCATGAATGTATTAACCGGTGTTATTGAGTCGCGGAACCATTGAACAAATGCGACGAAGCCTATCGTGTCATGATACTCGTGCTTCCGGTCCCGGTGACCCTGAAACCTCTCTGTGTCCACTTGAGCAGATATCGCTTTCGCAACGCATCAGAAGTTCATAATATTTTACTAATGAGAACCGCGTGTTTCATGCGCCAATCGTTGTTATTATGATGCTAATGCGTCGATATTGTAGCGGCTCAGCTATTGTCCGCAGTTGCAGTATCCTCCTTCTTCCGTAGCTCTGTCGCCACTGAAATAACTACAGATTTCGAGCATTTGTGGGAAGAATGAAATAGTATAGTCGTATACGGCCATTAGAAGAATCAAGAATATTCACGTATTATTTTCTACTTATGAAAATTATTAAAAGAGAACATATACATCAAATTAGCTTCCGATGTCCTTAGAACCATCTTCGAAAGTTTGTAACACTCACCCTTTTCCTCACCCTTATGCACAATATATTTTTGTATATAAACTCCTTATATCGATCGTATCATTGTTAATAACAATTGTTAAATGATCTCGGCGCTACGGTTCTCTCGTAAAAAACAAACTTAACTAAGCAGTTTTGCTAATTATTTTAAATAATCAACGTTTCGGTCACTGATTTGGACCATTTTCAAGATTAACTCAAAATTGCGTCTGTAAGAAAACAATAAATAAAAATAAAAGTTAAGTTTGTTTTTTTTCCGATCGAACCGTAGCGGCGAGATCATTTAACAATTGATATTTTTGTATATTTCAGAACATTAGATTATAGATCTTTATGCAAACTAAAATTATCCGAGTTGGTTCTAAGGAGTATGAGAGAAATATCTTCTTCGAATAATTTAGATAAGACAAAAATAGTATAATTTATTTGATGTTTCGACCATTTTGTGTTTCACCTACTCGTGTTTGTGGTAAACATATCGTTTATTCATAAGCCTAGAATTGCCAAGGTTTAATTATTACATATCACCAATTTAGAAATGTAAAATAATTTGTTGTTATTTAGATATTGGGCTCATTGTCATGTATAATGTACAACACTTTGTATATTTATTATTATATTTTTTTATAAACATATTTTAAGTTGTGTCACTTTACGGTTTAGTAAGTATTTATAAAAAAGTGAATTGTTTCTCCTGTTATTGTTATTCTTTTTGTACGTTCCATTTTTTTAAACACATGTCCTATTAATTTATTTGGAAAATTTACATTTACAACAACAATGTAAAACGATGTATGTGCAAGAAATTTCATTTACGTTATCTACAAAATAAAAATTAACGAATTAATATGTTGTCCTGTTGTCCTCGACCATATCTTCAACGAAACCAATTATTATTTGCAATAAGAAATATTTTAGTGGCGAAACTCTTTGTTATTCCGTAGACTCCGGATTTTTTTTTCCTTCGATTACTCAATACGCTCGTTACGTCAACCGAATATATCGGATGATCCATGATCGACACCTGGAGGAACGACTCCCTTTCAAGAACGCCGGACAACGAATATGCGCGGTCATCATCGGTTCCTCGGCCAACCTTTGATTCTCCCGGTTAGAATTTTTTTCCCCGAAAGCCGAGACGCTTCTTCGTCACTTTGGAACCAATTAGACAGATGATGCTTGCCATAAATTCCGACACCAGTCCGACTATTTTGCCATAGTTACTGGGAATGAGTTCATACCAGAGATTGAAAGAGTTATGGAACTTTTTAATTGGTTTTACTTAAAGCACGAACTTTTTAAAACAACGTCTCGCATGGTACATTCACCCCTCCTGCAATTCGATTAATTCGTACCGCGTTATAAGAAACTTAGGATTAATACAAAAAAAAAGAAAGTTCATAAAGATAAAAATTTTCATTCAGTAGGGACAGATATTTCGTTCATCAATATTAACGAAGTTCTGAATCATTGTCACAGGTGCTGAGTAATATCCAACGAGTTATCATGGTGACGATATTAAATGATTATTATTGTTCTTTATAGAGGGAGAAAAGGGTGACTTCTAAGGTTATCTGAAATAACTTTTTCCTTTACGAAAATGTTCTCTGCGGCTTTGTTAAGGAGCTATTAACGAAAAACGCGGACCACAAAAAGTGATTTCAAATGACATTCGAAATCATACTATTCAAGGAAATACAACATTTTTGGGACACCCTGTATATGTAGATAGTTCGCAGTTCAAAGATTCTTTGTATTTTTCTTACGAAACCATCTTTAACCATTTATCACACCGATTCTACGAGTACACTTCTTGAAAAAGTTCCTAAGTTAAATTAATTTTCTTTCTTTCATTTCTTCTCTTTAGGAATTTAATATTTGTTTCGAAAATTCTTTTACTGAATTATAAAAATAAACTATGTATGATTAGAAGTTGATGCTTGTTTTTAAGAACATTTTGGAAGCTATAAATAGACAATGTTAAATATTTTTAATTGTTTGTATTAAATATTTTTATTATATTAAATACACTAAGTATGTATAGTAATAACAATACATATATATAATATTTACATTTTATACATATTACATACAGGTTTACACATATTATATAATATTTAAATAAAGCAACTGGTTTTTATAACGATTGAAAAGTACTGCTCTAACGAATCAGGTCAACTAAATAAACAATTCCAACATTCGGTCAGCTAAATGAATAATCTTAATCATAAAATGTTGGTTCTTCAATTTCCTACCCGTCTCCTTCGTATTTGCAATTATCTTCGCTTTGCGACGGCAGTGGACACAGCGCTGTCGTTTGCAATTAAATCAATTGGAAAAAGAAGTCTACCAAGCTCGTTCTGCATCTAAAGCTAATAGTGAAAGACCAGGCAACAGCCCCTAATTGATTACAAAAGAAGCTTAACAAATGACGATCTATTATCGTCGAAATGATACACGCTTGTTATATCGGGAATAGAAGGTTAAATTTTTAAAACCAGTCATTAAATCGTTATAAAACATAAATATCAAACATTCCTACAAATATTCATGCTTATAGTATTTTTTATAAAATTTATAATTATGGAAGCATTACAGCAGATTATATATGGTTATTTTTATCATTCTAATTTCATCTTTCCTTGCATATTGTACTTTTCAAAATTTGTTATTATACATACAATAATATCGTATGACATTTGGTACGTTTTAAAAACAATAAAAGGATAGAGAAAAATTGTATCTGAATATTTCATACTTAGAAAAATTTCCGACGTCAATATCTCATATATTATTACAATATTATATTATAATTAATCAAATCAATCAGTTTTTATTGAATCACAGTTTATAAGATGCTCAAAATTGCCCGGGAATCGGAAACCAAATTGATTTTTGGCTAGTTTGTTTTAGATTTTTGATAAGTTTGGAGACAGCACCCTTGTGATAACAAGGGCAGTTATAGGATGAGCACGGTTTAATAAATTATTTATTGTGTTCTACCCAACAAAAAATAACGAAAACATGCATGAACATTTTATCTAATATTATACACGACAAATGAATTACTTTTTAAAAAATTCGGAAGCATAAACTTGTCAATTTTACATTGATGTTTTCAGAATACTACGTTTATATTATCATGTTAGTTGTGTCTCACCGTGATTAATAATCATTGATTATTAATATGTATTTTTTACACATTCCTCGGATTATGCAAACCTGTTTAACAAACATTGGAAGAATATATTTCGTGGTTTGTTCTTACAGTTACCCTTGTGGTAGGGGTATTGACTTGAAACTTGTCACGGAGAGTTTTGACATTAAATGAATTTATAATATTACTGCTAAGCACATATTATTTACAACACGTGAACAAATCGGTCAATTTTATATTCGAAATACTAATAATAACGATAAATAATATATTTCTTCTAAGGGGTATTGATAAAATAATTTCGGTTATGTTTTTAAAATTTGTAAAATTTTGAGTTAGATTTATTCCGTTGCGATCGAAAGATGAATCGTGCGAAATGCAAGGTGTTGCGAGTTCCCATCGGTTTGCGAAATGGTTAGAAAAAGAGGAAGAAAGCCGGATGAAGAAGTGCTTTCAGAGAAAAAAGGAACTCAAAACCAGCCCGACAACGTAATCGATACGTCTCCATTGTTTTCACGCGATCGAAGCTGTTGAATGGCTTGCAGAATGACGGGATCGTCCTGCTGTTTTAATTAATGAAAATTTTTTAATATATGACAAAAATCCAAGGTTTGCAATTTGACACAGTGCAAAGTTTGAAAGAATTGAACGGCATCGACATTATTCTCGGCCTAGTAAAATTATTAAAGAATGGAAACTGTTTTAAGTGGCACCTAAATCCTAAAAATATTCTGCATCAATCGTGGGAAGCAATAGTTAAATAAAAATTGATTTTACCTAATAGTCTTTTTACATTGGAAGCAATACAATGATATTCGTAAATTTTTTTATATTACCCACTGTTCTTTATTTCACCCAGTTAGTTTCTTCGTAAATGCACAAAATCCGCAATCAACTTATAACAAATGCAGAAAATTTAATTATCCTTATATTTAGACACTTAACTATGATCGCTAGACAGCGGATTTTATGCATATATGACAAAAACTGGCAAGTACAATTTCAAGCAGTGGACACGATAAAAATATTTACAGACATGAATATATTAGTTTCATTTTAATAGAATAACTAATAGAAGAATACAATTTCTATTTGGCTCCAGTGTCCTACAATCGAAGCTAACATTTGTTAATAACAATATTTACAGACATGACTGTATTAGTTTCATTTTAATAGAATAACTAATATAAGAATACAATTTCCATTTGGCTCCAGTGTCCTGCAATCGAAGCTAACATTTGTTAATAACAATATTTACAGACATGACTGTATTAGTTTCATTTTAATAGAATAACTAATAGAAGAATACAATTTCTATTTGGCTCCAGTGTCCTGCAATCAAAGCTAAAATTTGTTAATAAAAATATTTAAAGACATGAATGTATTGGTTTCATTTTAATAGAATAACTAATATAAGAATACAATTTCCATTTGGCTCCAGTGTCCTGCAATCGAAGCTAACATTTGTTAATAACAATATTTACAGACATGACTGTATTAGTTTCATTTTAATAGAATAACTAATAGAAGAATACAATTTCTATTTGGCTCCAGTGACCTGCAATCAAAGCTAACATTTGTTAATAAAAATATTTACAGACATAAATATATTAGTTTCATTTTAATAGAATAACTAATAGAAGAATACAATTTCCATTTGTCTCCTGTGTCCTGCAATCAAAGCTAACATTTGTTATTTTCCATAACGATCCGCAGGATTGATAACGACCTCAAAGATCGATCACGAATCTGAAAATAAAAGAAACTGGCCGCCAAAAAATTTGAATATCCCAGAGTGTAGCGACGAGAAATCATGCGTCTGTCGCCGAAGGATCGAATAAATGTCTATTTACAGAAAATGAGTAATCAGTCTACAGGTTGTTATTGATTTGACCGGGCGGTGTTCGAAAACCGCTAGGGGCGACGGGAAGGGAGAATGGGATGGGTGTCGGGCATAAAATTTCTGGCAGCGTGTCGCGCAATTAAAAACAACTTCATTAGCCGGTATTTAACAATCGGCGAAAAGCATGTGCAATATCGGGCTCTCAAATAAAACAGAAAATGCTCTCCGCATTCCCTCGATGCCCGCCTCCCAAAATTAATCCCCGGCTTTCTTCCACCTTGTCGAATAAAGGGCAAAAGCGAGCTTGAGCCCCATCAATAATGGCCGGCCGGTTAATTTGCATCGCTGGATGGCTGCTCGTGTATGCAATGGAACAAAGCTATAATTATTAGTGCGCGTCGTCTGTGCACTTACCGTGGTCATTTATTAAGGGGCCCGCCGGTACCCCCCTCCCTCCCATCCCCGACTCTAGGAAGTCGCCGACGCCTATGACACACACCTCTCGCGGACTTTCCGCCGAGATTATGAAGTGCCGGCGAAGATGAAATTCCTTTGTTCTAATCCGCGTCCGCTGCCGGTTAATTTGTCTGGTGCAGGTGTGTATATATAGACCGGGGCCGGGGCCACGCGAGTTCACCATTCGATGAGGATGAACTCATATCTGGACGCCATAACTGATTGGAACATTCGACGTGTGTAATCGATCGATCCACCTGGACGTCGCGTCACTAATCGACAGCTTTATCATCTTAAAATATGCAGAAATATGCAAATAACTTATATGTACACTGCCGCTCGTTGGAGTATGGACATTTCATTAAAAAGTTTAAACTCACGACTTGCGTATATAATATAAATTTTATCATTTACCAATAATAAGTCAGAAATATTTTATTTTCTTTAGATATATATAATTTTTTTTACGAATTATATGATATGATATGATATGATATATCATATACTTTTCATTAAAAAGTTAAAACTCACGACTTGCATACATAATATAAAATTTATCATTTACCAATAATAAGTCAGAAATATTTTATTTTCTTTAGATATACATAATTTTTTTTACGAATTATATGATATGATATGATATATCATATACTTTTCATTAAAACATTTCATTAAAAAGTTAAAACTCACGACTTGCATACATAATATAAAATTTATCATTTACCAATAATAAGTCAGTAATATTTTATTTTGTTTAGATACACATAAATTCTTTTACGAAGTTTATGATATATCATATCATATCATATAATTCGTAAAAAAATTATATATATCTAAAGAAAATAAAATATTACTGACTTATTATTGATATGATATATCATATTATACTTGATTATTAATATATACAGAATTATATGATATGATATGATATATCATATACTTTTCATTAAAACATTTCATTAAAAAGTTAAAACTCACGACTTGCATACATAATATAAAATTTATCATTTACCAATAATAAGTCAGTAATATTTTATTTTGTTTAGATACACATAAATTCTTTTACGAAGTTTATGATATATCATATCATATCATATAATTCGTAAAAAAAATTATGTATATCTAAAGAAAATAAAATATTACTGACTTATTATTGATATGATATATCATATTATACTTGATTATTAATATATACAGTATTATATGATATGATATATCATATAATTCGTGAATTTTTGGTATAAATAATGCGAAGATCATACTAGTAATAATGAATAATTTCAAGAGAAATAATGAACAAGGAAGACTTCTTTTTTCGCATGGTGATTTAACACAGAAATTACATTTTTATTTCATACAATGACTTTTGATGTATTTTGACAATTTTTTATTTCATACAATTCACCAACTGAATTTTTCTACTTTTGTGACACCATGAAAGTCTATAGAAAATTATTATTTTAAAAGTAAAATTTCTTTTCATTGCTAAATGTAGCATTATTTAGATTCAATCTGAAAATTTTAAATGTATATCATTTTTCACTGGTATAATGTTTTATGTTCTACCACTACAAGCGTACGTAGCACTTTGTCACGTTAAAATACCAGTTTTGTAACGACAACTGTGTAATTCATTACGTTTTCTGAATTCAGTACACACGTTTCTCAATTTAAACGAAATATTCGTTCCATGTTGTTTTTTTACTGCGTTGGAAAACGCGCAAATGGAATCCCCAGTACAGAAAAAAACACGCAAGAGAAAGCTCGCGTGTGTTATTGAAATATTTATTTTGCAGATGTGTAAAAATAAAACAGTGAGGAATGTTCATAAAATTCAATTAAAATTGTAGTCGCACCTACTTAATCGGCGGTGTACTCTAACTAGTAATTGAATGCGTTAACTCTCAGTTATACATGCATATTATAATGTAAATTCATAAAATTGTTTGAAATTGATCAAAATCCAATTTGCTTTTTACAAAATGAAGTTCTGCTTCGCGTTCTAATCTATTCTTCGTTCATTTAAATTATTAAGAAAAGAAATATATATCATTGACAGCTTGTTATTGATACAAAAAATTTGCATTTTGCATAAAAATCTACAATCTAATAACAAATACATAATACTGTGTAATAAGTGTTCCAGGTATGTTCCAGGTAACACACTTAGTTGTTTGAAGGTATTGCAGTGAAAAAAATGTAAAAAAATGAAATTCAGATTCTCAATTACTATCGTTCAGTACGTTTATCGGTTCTGAGTATTCCCAAAAAACTGAAAAGTTGCGAAAGAATGCTACCGACTGCCATCTCTCGGCGAGCCATTGGACTACCTCCGCGTTTTTACGCGTTTCCATAAAAAGGCGGGTTTCGCTGGACATCAGATTCCTCGTGCTACTGTTATTCGTAAAATATTTCTTGACTAGTTGCTTGCAATGCATTTTTGATTATTGTTAGAGAGATACTACAACGATACACATCTTCACGACGCCTAAGAATTTTTATAATACATAGTTCGTCTATAAATAGTTGAATAACTTCAAATATTAGAGTAACGTACTTTTCCTGTTTTAAATTACAACATTATATTAACCAATTTTTTCAATATCTGCTGTATGCGATAAAAAAGGATTGAAGCATTGGAAACGCGATTAAATTATTGTTTGATGAAAAAATATATTTATTCATCAGTTAATAAAATGTTAGAATCGTTTAAGCTGTTATGATGTACAACCGCAATGATTACTAATTGTTAATGCATTTCTAATATAATAATTTCAAATACAGTCAGTTTTTTTATTTTTACTTAGTTTTGAGGACAAAGGACAACTCAAGCTCCTCCCTCTCGTCATTGCCTTTTCATTCGCTACAACAAAAAACCCGATATGAACTTGATATTTCATAAGACTTAAATCATAAGAAAATAAAATAATAATATTGTTAAAAAATCATAAATGCACAGTTATTTGAAAAAGCAGTTATCTTAGTGGTATTTCGTGCAATATAAATCCAATGACAGATTTCTGATGTTTTTTGTTAACTAATAAGTACATTTTGAAACGGTAGTCTGTAACAAAGCTCGGTTATCAAAGAATTTATGGTCTAGAAGACGGGTTTGAACAGATGAGATAAATTAGGTAAGAATATTCAGGAAAAGATTTCGATAGTTCCACGCACGTTATCTTTCCTCTCTAAACGAGTGTACCAAAGCAAAGTTCAAAGCGAGATTCCAACGACGACAGAGGTAACAAGTGTCCAGCAGTCTTCTAAAGAGAAGTCTTCCAGAAGTCCTTTTCCGTACTATCTTAGAACTGACTCCCAAGAGGAACCGGTACCGTAGGTAGACCAGATTTATGTGCAAAACTCCTCGCGCCGTCCCCTTCGTCCAAGCTGACGGGGATGCAAGAAACGATCCCCTAGGAATCGAGGATAAACTTGCTTTTAACGATCAACGGATCTGCATAGCAGCTAGGACTAGCATTCGGTGTTGAACATTTTGGCAGTCTTCTCAGAAATTCGAGGGACGCTGCAGAAAGTTCAGTTCGAGTACCACTTCTGACGCAACGCTGTCAATCACAATTACCAAAATTGGCAAGTACAGTAACGACGAGAGTTTTATTATTTTTGATTATTACTTTACGAAACGAACGACACTTTTCTGGTTAAAATGAGTCCAAACGCGGTATAATTCGGATCGCGTTTACCTGTTTAATTGACGATTAAGTAGAACCTCGATTATTCGAACTGATGTTTTCTGATCTGCAGTCTAAACTTGTTTCACATGTGTAAACGTTCAAAGCGATTTTATGTACAAGACGATTTATTATAGAAATCAGTAAAGATTTAAATTAACATTGTAGCTAGGTGACTGTTCATTATCCGAACACTCGTGTTTTGTTGGGTGTGATTTCAATCAGCATTGTGGTACGAATATATTAATAAAGTCATTTTGTTTATCCGTTGTTCTTTGTTCTGCGTCAATCATGTTTTATTTTAAAATATATTAATGAAATTGACACAATTTTTTTAAAACGTTCTAAAAATATGGAAATTATCTTATAGCACAGAATCAAGAATTCATATTAGCCTAATTCTGATATTACAAAAACTATAAACTCTGTCAACGTACAATGGTGGAATCAAATCTGTTTTATTATAAGATATCACGATACTGTTTTTTGCAAAATTCTTCCACTTTATAAATAAACAGTGGATATATATGTATATTATATAAATTTATAAAATTGAAAAACCGTAATATAAATAAATAACTCAAAATAGAACACAAATTGCCTTTAAAAATGTATTATTTCTTGCTGTTGTTAACTATCTACAAATTGAAAATCTCCAAATTGAAAAAAATGAAAAATATTTCTTTCGATATTTATTTAAATTGGGAGAAACTCCTGTCACTGTCAGTTCTCGTTTTTCTGGCAAAATGGGGGCCAGCAATTTCCGGGCATTAAATATTCCACGCAACAGTGTTACATTCTGTAATATTCAACTCGTACACCTACTCTGGATGCGCCTTCTGTTTTATTTCAATTCTTTCTGCTTCAATTTACATGACTTTCTCTCTTTATGCTTGTTAGATGATATCTCCGCTGCTTTTCTTGCGGCTGAATACTTGATTGAACACGAAGGAAAAAATATCTTGACATTGGTCTGCGGAACAGCTCACGAATTGTTAATCTTTTTCACATTGTACTCTCATACTTTCTCGTACAAAATATTTCGAAGGAACAATCTTTTTAAAAAAAACTCGAAATAACAGTACTGTTTTATTAAAAATAGACAGTTCATTTGTATTTTTCAGATGCATCGTTATATTGTTCTACAATATTTATCTCACTTTGCATTCCTGCACGCAATTGCATATTTTCTATAGATGTAACGGTATTTAAAAAATTTTGTGTATAACTTGTTGCCGTCGATTAGGATCTATTATAACATTAACAACGATATGCGATGCTTACAATGGTTTAATTAAATTATCGGAGCCATTCATTAATACGAAAGTATATAATTGTTTCAGATTACCCAATTTGACGACACAGCTTGTAAAATAATCTATGAAGATATTTCCTTTTTATTTCAGATGCTATTTAAAGTTGTGTTTGATTAGTCGAAGGCCTTATCAATACTAATCTATTAACAACCTAGACGAAACAATTCTTCTATGTCACCAAATTAACAGTGCACGTCGTCGACAAATAAAATCGAAGATATAATTATTACAAATTTATTACATTGAAAAATGTCGGTATGTATGTCTCTTTAATTTTGACCACGAAAAACGAGTTTCCAGACTATATGTGCATAAGCATAAATTAATGATATCAGCGCATAGATTCGATCAATTGTTACTCAAACACTATTTGCAAATTAGCACAATTTCATTTCTGAACGTTTCGATCTGCATTTAGATTATTTTCAAGAGAATCAAATTAACATTGCGTCTGTAAATTAATAATTAACCCCTTGAACGACTATTTATTTTCAGTCAGCACTGCTCTGGCAGACGATTTAATTTATTATCTTTAATTTTTGAAGATTTTAATTTTAATATTTAATTTAATGACTTACAGATACTGCTCTCATAAAAAGCATCAATCCTCAATAATTTCTGGCGAGTCCAGCTCGTCATTGTCAGTTTGTTCAGGAAAGTTTATGACGAGCTGGACTCGTCATTTCCGTTCAAGGGGTTAAATATATATATCGTGAAACCGTAGAAACAGAAAAAGAACAACAGTATAAAACAAAAGGAATCGTTACTCACTTGCTTGGTGTCGCAAAATAATTAAACTTTAAAAATTAAAAGTTTGTGATATATGTGCATAGTATCGAATGCAATCTCTTTAATTTTTTTTATGTCAGATTCGTTATCAGTGACAGTGAAAAACATCTGATTACCAACTTTTAGAAAGTTTCAATTACATTTTGACATTTGGTCAGTAAAATCGCGTTCTCGGAGCATTGTGAAGCGTCGCGCTTCCGGCGCAAAGTGAGCGTCTTGTCGCGACGCACAGTGGGGTATATGCCCGATTTCAGCGGTCATGAAGCAATTTTAAAAATTTTAAAGAGACTTTTGAGACTCGCGTGAAGGTCATCTTCAATTTCTTAGACATGTAGAACTCCCTATTGTAAAATACATACTTTTCACCATGGCTGTATATTTAAAACACAGCATTCTTTATAATAAGTATTTTAAAAAGATATTTTAAATGTAAATGATTATACTTTTCGAAGGTGTACATAAAATAGACAAATAACGTAAAAATACTGATTAGTCTTTGTAATATCAATTCTAAAGAGATATATTAATTGTAAATGATTATACTTGTCGAAAGTTGATATAAAATAGCCGAATAACGTTAATATATTGATTATTATATCCACACTACTTGATTGAAAAATGTCTAGAAACGTTACAATCTGATACGCTTCTGTTTATAGACAAATTATGCACTCAAAACATCC
>CM052336.1:26504985-26519376 GCA_028455595.1 Lasioglossum vierecki | reverse complement strand
ATATATATATATATATTAATGATAATAGATATATTATAATAATTAGTATTACTGCATTCATTTTCTAACTATTCTGTTGTAATTGTCCTACTTGATTTGTACCAATACAACGTGACAAGTGTTTCCTGTAAAATAAATAGAAGTTGATGTTATTGATAAATTGCAGCCTAGATTGATTCAACGTGTTTCGAGCCCATCGCTACGTCTAACACCAATTTCTGCATGCCGGTCACGTAGGATCTTTGCGAATCTCGTTCGCGATTTGCTGCTTGACACGAAGGAACCCCGCAAACATGAGAATTTTGCATATTTTTATTGTGACGAATAAACGATTCCTTCGACTCCACCATTTTGGTTGCGTTGGGACCTTCATGAACACGGAATATTTGCATTTATTTCAAAATCAATTCTGCATGAGAACCTTCGTTCACTTTTAACGTGAGAATTAATATTAACACCTTCGCGCAGATTATGCGAACACGTTTTGCATAGCGTATGAGTTGATTGCGAATGTTCATGCAAATACCTATCTTTATAGGTTATTCTGCAAACATCGCAATAAAAGAGTTTATTGCTATTATTCATTCACATTCGCCCTATTCATTTCTTAAATATACGATATTTATTTATATATATGAATATAAAAATATAGTTTCTAATTAAGGACAGTGCAAATAATGTACTTTGCTACTCTATCTCGCAAAAAGATACTTAAAGCATTATGGTGAAATCTGTTTTTTATTTAAATGAACATTAGATCTATAAGACGAGCGTTTCTGATTTTTCTTTTCACACTTATGAAATTATAATTATGTTTGTAAAGCTGCATTTATGGGGAATTATTTATTAATTACCATTTTGATGAAGATAAATATAATATTAATTTAATCGAGTTAGTGCATTTTAAAAGTACATTTTGAAGGCCATCTTAAGGGTGAGAAACGAAAAAACTTCATTTTTGGTTTACAAAATTTCGTCCAGGTGAATCGGATAAGTCTTGCGGGTTGTCAATTTCTCGGGGTTTCCGCGGTGTGCCCACAGAAGATCAGTGTATCGTTGAAGGGAGTCGTAGAGCTCGAAGGACCACCAAGATCGGCGGAACGAGCATCACGGTGTCAATTAATGAGCCAGGGGGGACGGTACGTGGAACGGGGGGCTCCGCGGACCAGCAAAAGGCCGAGTTCCTCTGGTTTTGTCGCTCGGTTCCTGGTAGGCAGCTATAATAAATACATAATATGCACATAAAGGCGAGCCGGCGCGATCGAAATGATCAAGAGAAATCCTCGATCGTCCTGCTGGCGCGCCGTGGGTGGCTCCCGGCTCTTCTGAACATTGGAACCAAATGAAAATCTCCACGCTTTCTGGTGCATTCGAGCAATCACGACCGCGGTTTTTGGCCATTTAATCACTGTGCCAATCTTTTTCTCACACTGTTCGTTATTTTGCAATTACCTGTGACGTTTCGTTATTTTTTGTTATTTCTAAGAATCATCGAACATCCCTTTTACAGAGAGACATGTCCTCCAGACAATAGTCTCTTTCACTTTAGTTAGGGATGCTGAATTAATTCGCATCCTTGCAAATTATACCCTAGCAGCACAAAATATTATATACACATTTATATAATATTAAAAAGAGATTCAACCTCTTCTTAATATTTAAATATACAATATTTATTTTATATTAAGTAACAAATATTTCTTTTTAAATATGTAGGAAATATCTATTCCATATTACGAGAAAAATATTTTTTTCTAAATACAAAATGAATCTTTATTTAATATTAGAAATAGAATATTTTTTCCTTATTATAAAATAAATCTTTGTGTAACATCAGAAATTAATATGAAAATTATATAATATAAAATGAAAATTTCTTAATTGTAATAAGGTCCTTTCGAAGATAAAATGGAATAGAAAGTAATAGATATTCATAGTTTCTAATTTTTGTTATAACCTTTTCTTAAATTTAATTGAATGTTATCTAAATATTGAATTTATATTTTTCAAATATTGGATTCACATTTACTTTATATTTTTTAAACATTCAATTTATATTTCTTGTACAATATTTTTCTCATATAAAAGAATGTGGCTTGAAAAAATTTTTTACAATATTTGAACAAAAATATTTATCTAATATTTTTGTGCTACTGGGGTAGTAACAAATATTTGCATGTTTTTTATTTAACAATATAGACAATCATAACATAATATAATTTACTTCAGAAAAGACTTAGCAAGTTTGATAAAGTAAATTTAATTAATGAAGTGTAATTAAAATTTTGGAAAAATTGTGTTTAGTCGGAATTACGAGAACTATTGCAAGAGCTGCTTTTCACGAAATTTTTATATAATCCTGTAATGTAAATTTAAAAACACATTTTATTGTTTCGAACATTTCTTCGGAAGTTAATTGGTTTTTTAATTACGAAGGATTAAAAGTGATGAACAACTGTTTGGTTTCTAAGTTTGCTGTTACTATTATGTTACTGTTGTTACAATCACATATTATTGTTAATAACAATTAGTTGATTATCGTAAATTTTAAAAGTATCTCACTTTGAGAACATTCTTGTAAATGTCTGTGTATAATTTTCTGAAATGAATCTTCGAGAATTTTTTATAAGGTGAAAACGTTTAATATGATTTATGAATGACAATCTATATCGGGCATTTATTATGTACAATTTATTAGAATTGTACATTAACGCTGACTGTGTTACCAGTTGGTGGATTTTACTAATTTAGGTACACGGGATCGTAACGATTCATCGTCGATTCAAGTACGAAGCCGTCGGCGTTTTTTGCTGTCCCTAATTTCAGGGAGCCTGTGCTCATTTTATTGCGATTCCTGTGATTCGTTCAGTTCCCGGTTTGGATTTGACGGCAATTTCTTTCTACAATGTCCCCGATTCTGATGATCGTGCGCGTGAGAATTGTGCGAAACAGCTACTGAACGTCACCGAATACCAAAAGGAAGGGTCAGAAGGGTTGATACGAAGAGGAAGGACAGCTTCATCTTCGAGGTGGTCTAATACTTTAACAAAAATACCTTCTCCACGAAAAATCTTGGTAAAACAAATGTTCACTTCAAACAAATATGTACAACTTTTAATTCAATTTTCATCTGTAGTTCTACTTATTACGAAAAAAATTATACTTATCAATTGACTGTGAACCTTTCTACAAACAATAAATATTCTAGATTAATTATCTCTCATTTCACACATTATTAGTATTTCACACATTCGTTTTCATTATAAATGCACAAAATCTGCAATCTATTTATTGTCACTTAATCACTTCGTTCTTCTTCGAATACATTATACATTTGTTATTTTCATGATAAAAATTGTTTATATTTCCATGAATTGTTTTACGTTCTACATATATAATAAGTATTAGGTATACTTTCAAGTAAAGAGTCTTTATTTGATTTTTTTGGATGCTCATTAAAACATAGTTCCCAAACCAACGTTCTTAAACTCTTTCAAAATTTCAAAAATCTTCGAAAATTTCAAAATTCAGACTTCATTTTCGGAATTAATCAACACAATAACATAACAATAAAATAACATTCGTTTTTTTCATTTACGACCTGGCATTACCATACGAAGATTATTGTGTTTAAACATAACTATATTTGTAAAATGTTTACTGTTAACTTCATCTGTCTCGTGATATATTAAAAAATATTTAATACTACATATTTTAAAACATTATTATAAATATACAAAAACTATATATATATCACATTAGGTTAATTAATAATGAGCAAAACTATTTTATCTTTAATTCTATCACAAAAGAATTATTTTCAATGTTACCGGAAAATAATGGAGACTATGTTTATAAAGATTTATAATTCCTGCATTTGAAAACAAGATTTTTTATCAGAATATGCTCGAGTTGCAATGAATTCCATAATTGACAAAATTAACGAGGTTTCTATTTGATTTGGGACCCGATAGAAATCTGCAATGCATCACAGATCGAATGCCCGTTTCTGTGGACAAATTCATAGAAATGAACGTTCGCAATTCACTAATGTGGTTGCAGGCTGATAAAGGCTTCCATTCAATCACTGATAAAATTTAAATGTATTATCTTGTTCGACATTGAAAAACAATGTTCCATTGAAAAGTAATATTCCGGATAAAACCGATTTATACTGATTCCCCTACTTTAATCATGCGCAAAACATATTCAACGATCGAAATCAGAGAATGCGATGAATGTTTGAAATCTGATCGATTCCACTTCCACTCGCTAATTAACGTGCGCCGGTTTAGTACACGTCATATAGTAGATGTTCCAGAAGTTAAATTCAATGAAGCCAATGAAGTTGTAGAACTATCTACAGTTGTTGCGATGCTCAGTTCATTCTGCTCGTCAATAGTTGATCTACCGGTGCCATTAAGACCATATTTTCGTCGTTTGACATTTCGAGAAAAGTATTTATACCATTCTATAATTATTTAATGAGTTAATATTTTATTTTCGTAATTTAATTATTGCAAAGTGGTAATATAAATTTGTTCGGTCATCATGTCTTCTTTCCAGTTATTAACAAAACAAAGAATTGTAATCAATCTATTATAAAATCGTTGACTATTTTAATCACCTTTTTTATGGAATTATCAGTAACATATCCGTGGCATTTTTCTGATTAAAATGACACCAAACACGACACAGTTCGAATCATATTTACTTGCTTAATCCACGGTATTATAGAACCTCGTTTATCCGAACTAATCAATGGAACGTAAGTGTTCGGATACATAATAGAACAGTTACGTAGCTGCAGTGTGAGATTAAATCTTTATTGATTTGTACTAGTGTTACGAGATTAGGGGAGGCAACGTAGGGGAATCACATCGTAGAAGGGGAAGACAAAATGGAGGAACAAGTCTTAACCTGGCGACTCTGATTTGTACAATAAATTTGTTCTATATAAATCGCTTTAAATTAAACTATTTGCATGATCAAACACGCATTGGGATAACAATGGAGATATATCATCGGTTCGGATAATCGAGGTTCCACTGTATCGTGTGTTAAACGAGTATACATGATCCAAATTGTATCGTGTTTGGACTCATTTGAATCGGGAAAATGTCACCAATGTTTCAGTAGTAGTTTCATAAGTTTATTATATCAGTATTTATCTTATAAATAATAAAATATAATAATAAATTATTTATTTATTTAATGTTTTAAACCAGATGTGGTTTATATAGCATATTCGATACATGAATTCCATTAGCGTATAAGATACTTCCTATGTGGTCCAGATATTAAAGGTCTGCTAATCATTTTCGATTTTATTAAGCGTTGTGCACTAAAAATTTAATTTCATTAAATAAATTTCAGTAAATTCTCGTAATTGGTATAAATTGTTCCCAAATATCATGCAGCGTAAATCCCGCTTTTTAGATACCTGGACATACCGATTGAAATTTTTGGAGAAGACAACAAACTGCGACGAGACTCCACTATGAAGCTTGATTGAGAAACGCTCGGTCTCCGATCGAGAAAAAATTGAATGCACGGTTTTGTGTTTGATAGTATTGTAAACATGTTATGCAAAAGTTATACGGGAGAACAGACGGTGACCTCGCGTCATCTCGGTCTTCGGTTTTTCTCCGGTCCAAAGAAGACAAAGGTCAATCAGTACTCGTTGAATCGAGTCCGAGTATCTTGCAGGACGAACTCGATTCACCATCCGCGCCAGGCCGCAGTTAATGGGGATTCGAGTGTCGATGAGACATCGACGTCGATGGACGTCGACGTTGGTCAGGGGAGGCAGGACAGCCAGCCCCGTTGTTTTTACGCGACGTGCCAGTAATTTACAGTCGGTCATTCAGCCATACATGGCCGCTGCGATCGGTGGCCTCGCTATACGTCAAATTATCCCATACATCATGGCTTTCTTCGGTGTGTCGTCGATTTATGTGCACGCGCATAATATAAATTATTAAATAAGTCTACGCCAGTCGCGCATGCGCTTGTTATTTATCGATCGGTAAGAACGGATCCCTTGAATCGACGATCAAGCAATCAGATAAGTGAGGACCAAGGCTCCGCGTGCAGTAAAAGTGGCCTTTAAACGTCCAGAAAAAGTTACCGTGTCTCGTTGCGTTTCGTGTTTGTCGGAAATTTGTTACTTCCGATGCCAAGGCTCGATATTTTGTCGAGCTCTCATTGTCGCTTATGGACAGGAAAAAATACATCCTGCAATCAATATCGTCCAGGAGACTGATTCTGTGGGAACTATTCGGTGGGAAACTTCGAATTCATTAACTTACGTTTGTTTCTCGAGAATATATTTTAAATAAATTCAATTAGACTTGATGAATTAATTATTAAAATTTATATGTAAACAGAAAATTTGTAATATAATTGTAAGGATTAAGCCGTATTTATTTGTAAAATATAACACATGGATATCCACGTTGACAGACGTGTGTTTTCCGCGAATGCTCGTTTTGATCTGATCTTTTTACAATTCAATTGCAATTTTAATTTTAGAATTCTTCTGTTCCGATTCTCTACTTTATAAATTTAACTATATATGTATATAGGGTTATTTGTTAATACACACATGTACATACACGTAATATATACACATCATTCGTACTTTAACCCTTTAAAATTTAAGGACAAATTATAACTTTTATTTATGTATTATATTTCTAAAACCTGTATTATATTTCATTTAGTTGTGTAATTAATCGGGACGATTAATTGTCAGGATGGCTGAACTATAGGGTTAAAGTACGAATGATGTGTATATATTATGTGTATGTACATGTGTGTATTAACAAATAACCCTATATACATATATAGTTAAATTTATAAAGTAGAGAATCGGAACAGAAGAATTCTAAAATTGTAATTGCAATTGAATTGTAAAAAGAAGATCAGATTAAAACGAGCATTCGCGGAAAACACACGTCTGTCAACGTTGGTTATCCATGTGTTATATTTTACTAATAAATACGGCTTAATTTTGTTAATACACACATGTACATACACATAATATATACCCATCATTCGTACTTTAACCCTATATAATTTAACACTTTCTTAATAACATTTTAAACATGGCAGATCACCAGTTGGGAATTCCTTAATAAATTGTTTCAAAGCGACAGCAATATCGTTCATAATCCAACAAACTTTTAGAATCAATGTGGTGAAATAATGTTAAAATGAAAATTATTCAGGTTCTTCTACACACGGTTCAGTCATTAGAATTCAGGTAGGTAATGTAAAAATTAATTGAATGGAAGTTTGAATGAGAAAAAATTAAAGAGTGATCAATTTAGTGCTAGCGATTAAACTATTAATATAAATTAATTTTAGACATTAATAGAAATTTGCTGCTTAAAGACAATGACTTTGTTTTATTATCATGACATGTGTTACAATATCACTTAACCAATCCAGTGCTGGTGGAGAGTGGGTTATTTTTTCCCCTCCATTCACGTTAATTCCCTTGATTTGGCGACTCTGACTTATAACAAAAATGAGTGGATGTAATTTAATATAGATGTTAAAAGAATTTGAGGATATCAATACATGCTTGTCAAGTTACTAACATTATTAGCATTTCAAACTATTGGCTCTGGCGGTAGAATGCATAAAAGCGAAAACTACTTCCGATTAACTTCAAATGTTGAATGCATATTACACGAAATATTAATTTAACAATTTAACAGAGAGTGAAACTATGCGAACGTACGCATATCCATCGTGTAAATATTTACCCGAGAAAATGTTTGCTTCGGTGGGGCACAATTACTGTGACAGAGAATGTGTTTATCTCTGGGTCACTCAAGGTCACCGTTGCTTTTCACACACGAAGCGATGTATTTTGATCAGTGTAACATTATAATATGTTGTAAAAACATGTGTGTTGCTTTCGTTTTGTAATATTCGAATAAGGTTGTTGAATTTCGAGGAGTATTATTTGTCTCGGGGTTTGTTCAATGCCGCGTCAAAGTTTTAAGACAGTTAGCCTGATCGTAGAGATAGAAAGGAGCGAAAATAGTGCAAGAGGAAAGCGCGAACAAAGGCATTCCCTTCGCGATGAATCAAATTACTTCGAAGACGGTAAAAATTTCGAAATCGGAGCACGGCTCGTGGGGCACGGAAAGATGCCGGAAAACAAGTTAGAGGGACCCCGTAACGTATTCGTCTCGGGTAGAGCGCGGATCTCAGGTAACGATTTTAGCGGCATCGGCAATAAGACGACGTCATTATTCACAATTTAAGGTAAACCCTCTGTTTCCGGCGGAGGAGCTTCGGCGCGAGAGGCGTCGAGGCCGGGTCGACTTTTAATTACCGACATATCAAGCGAACACGACGGAGGGACACGATTATTGATTGTTTCCCTGTTTATTGTATATTTTAAATTTAATTCGGTGCCCCTGGGAGACGAGCGACCGGCAATAGCTGTCAAATGGTGCCTCGTTTTTAAATCCCTCTTGTAAAGTAAAATGAGACAAGCCCCCTCCCCTTCTTCGATTCCCCTTTCCTCTTTTCTTCGGGGTAGACTCACCCTCCCCCCACCCCTCGACGGGTGTCCTTTGTCTCTGATAATTCGCGTCAATACGACGAAACGAAAGCTGTTCCTACGGATTGAGCATTTGAAGGTTTTATTGGCTGAATGCTGATTGGAATCCCCGATTATAGACAATCGCTGCGTTACGAGTGTCAGGTCAAAAGTGAAATTTCATTGAGCTCCGATTCTCTTGATCCACGACTACGTTTGTTACTAATCTTCACGAAATGAGTCCAGCTATTTCTTAACACAATATCGACCGGTGATTATCGCATAATTTTTTCAAAACTCTACGGTACATGGCTAAACACTTTCTAATGAAACCTAGTGACCTATCTAGTGAACTAACAAGTACCCCTCAATAACGTCATCGAATAGTTTCATTTGAGATTGTAATATAAAAGAAAATTTCTGTGCTTTCTTTCGGTAAAACACAATTATTGAAAATCCTATTAATAGGTTTCTAGTAGATAAAGTGTTAATGTTAACTTTACTCACTTTATTTTTAAGTTAATCTTGAAAATGGTCCAAATCAGTGACCGAAACGTTGATTATTTAAAATAATTAACAAAACTGCTTAGTTAAGGTTGTTTTTTATGATCGAACCGTAGCGCCGAGATCATTTAATAATTGTTATTAGTTGGTTAAAAATGATGTGAAATAAAAGCTCGTTGAAAATTATTGATTAACATGGACTGTATATATTTATACAAAACTAAAATTATTATACAAGCTACATTCAGAAGGCATTCATTCCTTTTTTAAATAATTTTATAGAGTGCAGGACAGTTCAACTATTTATACATTTTTTCATGTTTCCACTACTTTACATTGGATTTACCAACTCTTCTTTAAAATTTATAAAATTCACGGTCTGCAATGATCAATGCAGTTGAGAAATTCGTTTTTATTTGTAAAATTATGATTTTAATAAGGTAATCTTTGTGCATTAAAGTTTCACTTTTATAAAGTACTTTATTACTGTTAATGGCACAAACGAACGGACAAGAAAAAAATTAAATTTATGAAAGTGTATCACATCCGAGGGTATGTGTATTGACATGATATTGTCTAAGACAATTCAAATTTATAACAATTCTATAAGCATTAAGAACTTCTATCTCAAGAATTATTCAAGGTTATCAACAATTTCGAAGAAATTTGAAAATACTCAAAGTGATCAATTATAGCGGCCTATCTAGTACAATTATCTCAAAATCGATGAGCAATTACCACTGTATTAATAAAGCAATAGTTTATAAATGTATACAACTTATAAAAATTTATTTTTTTATAAATAAATGACTATATTATTTTTATTATACTATATTTGGCTGTTCTCGTAAGTCATGGATATGACGGAAACGTAAATAATGATTAATTGTATAGTGCCGTTGGGAGGAGAGTGACTACGTCACGAAATTTAGGGTATAGGCAACGGAAGATTCTCTTTTTTCTCACCGAACGTTCCTTTTCTCCGAATCATACAAAACCTGTGCGGATCGTAGATACGAAGCTTCCGGTTTCGCAGTGATTTCTCATCCGTTGCAGTGTGCTAGTCCTTCCGGTCATTAAACAGAGGCCACCCTGCAATTTGCAGAGACATTATACGGGCTTGATTAAAATAATAATACTCGGCCGCCACAGTCGATGAGCGCCAGTCCGGGTCCGAACGAACCCGAACTTATGAATATTGATCTCCATCCGGTGTTTGGTAATAAACATATCGTGTGGCATCGTTTTTACATTGGCATCACAATGGAGTCGAACAGCGTAATGTCACCGGCGCGGCGGCCACAGATTATTGTAATCGGATTATTTCACGTCCGCTTTTTTCGCCAGCTTTTCTTTCGACGGCCCCGCCGATTGCATATTTATGATTCCCATAAGTCTACGATTAATTGTCCTGCGCGAACGTTGCAAGTATTGCGGCCTGAATATTCATGCGCGAGAGAACGCGTATGTGCAGTGAACATTTATAACAAATAAACATTTGCTATAATATAGAGACTTTTTTAAAATGACAATTCTCAAAATTTTTGAGACTACCAAATATATAAACCTTTGCATATTTTGAAGATATATGCAAAAGTACATTCTTTATTTTGCATATATAATGTACATCTTGTGACGTGCAGTACATTTTTTACTACTTTTTAATAAATGGCACAAAATTAATTTCTCGTGCATTCCGAATATGAGATATTGGTAAGCTATAAGATTAATTGTATAATAAATAAGATCTACAATATTTTAGGTTAGTCCTTCATACAGTAAAATTTAATCTAATATTTATAAGAACTAGTTAATAAATATTCTATTATTACAGTATGTTTTTATTTATTATAATAAATAATAGTTTTAATTTATTTATAAATTATTATAAATTCTATATTTATAAATATTTAATATACAAGAAAATATAGCTGTTTTTAAGAACAATAAGACTCTATATACTTTGTTCATCATAAGAGCATAATATTTACTATTTAATAGTAATTTAAGATAGAAAATTATATCAAATGTACACAATAGAATATAGTTTCTAAAAAGAAAATTTTCAAAACAACGTTATGAAAATGACAAGAAACTGTTTATGAAAAGACACGTTGGGAATACACTATTTATAGCGATTGTAATACTTATTGAATAAAATGTCACTTCGGCGACCATAAATCTAGATTACCTATGCAAATATTGTCGCTTTAGCGTAGTTATCTGATGTCTCCTTTCAGCAGGACATTCGGAAACAGGGTCGATCCATGGAGTGTGAAAGACCAATAATCCTGACTTAAATGAAGACAAAATGGCCAAAAATCGAGGATCGAAGGACGAAGGTCCATGTAGGGATCGCAGGGGGCCGTCGAATAAGCGACGGCAGCCTTACTACTGTTAGGTAGCGGAACCCCCGCTGACATTCGGCCCCCCATCGACACCTGACAACCTGCTGGCTGCTACCTACAAATTGCTTTGCGTTCTGACCCCTATCATCGCGATGACTACCATGAGTCGCTTGATATAAATTTCACGACGCTCAGAAGAAATTATATCAGATGATTGTATAAGTAAAACTGTAAGAACAATTACAGAAAAAGAATACTAATAATATAATATAATCTTGTATATAAGACATTGTAGAGGCTCTGATCTAATACAGTTATGTTAATGCTGGACAAGCGAACAACGAGTCAATTTTTTAAAAAGGTATAGTGAAAGGGTTATATCGCGAGGAACATTTCCTCAAACGAAAAATTTACTTCAAATGAACTCCGGAACTACTCCCTTCATTGAAATGCAACACTTTTAGGATGCCCTGTATATTTGATCACTTTCTTTTACTAATCAAGGATAGTATAAAATTTCATCAAAATCGGTAAAATCCTAAGATTTATTTCAGTAATAGACTGAAAACCGTGACAAAATGCCATTTTCACCATTTTTAAACATTTGTAGCTTATTGCAATGTTGCTATTTTTTATGATGAAATTTTCAGAATATATATATATATATATGTATATATTTTATTATCATAAAAGAAGTTGTAAACAACAACTTGCAGTGAAATCTGAATACTCCGTGAATCCGATCAATTGCAATTTTTTCAACAAATTTGTTCACGTCTTGTAGTAAAGTAGTTGCTTTAATTTCCTAAAAAGTATCTGTCTTTTTAAAAATGTCTGAATATTACTGTGATCTACTTGTATTTCGCCATGACTATAACGAAATATTGTATATGGCACGCGAAAAAAAAGGGATGGTGTTTTGACATGGTGAAGATAGTTTGGCGAAAGGAATAACAGAAGTGATGGATCGGGTATGTGTATAAATCCTACAGCGAATACCACACGAGGGGCCCCTCACTTTTAATTACCGGACCACACATCTCGCCACTGTGTCCTTTCAACGTGTAAATTCCAGGTATAACATTCTATGACGAATCGGTGCAAGAAAAGATCCTGTTCCCTCCAATCCTTGGAGGATTAATTTTCTGCTCTCTCCCTAAACGAGCCAATGACGAATCACAAATGTTAAGCATTTCGGGCCGATTAATTAAAAAGCAGCTATTTCGACTACCATTCAATCTCGACCCTTAAACCATAGTTCCGGCTATTTCGTACGCGTGAATTTTCTTACAATTTCATTCGTTGTAAAATGTACATCAATTGTTTAAAAATATTACTTTAATTAATACAAGTAAATAAGTCAGTAAATTTACAATGTAATTTATTGACTCGTATATCACGTTGAATATAAATTAACGTCGTTACTTTACTATTGTATATTGATTAAATACTTTTATCTAAATCAATTATAATTAAGCTTATTTGAAGTACGATGAATAGTTTTGTATATTAACTCAATATGTATTGTACTTGCTATTCTCTCTGACATTCTGTTAGGGTCGATTCTAAATTGTAAAAGATAGTTTAATATTATTACAAAATTTAAGATTTTTTCAATACTATGGACTATGCAAACATTTTTAATATTTCGTAAATGGTAAAACTCAATGTTCCTGCCCCTTCACTTTTCTGAGTTTAATAAACTAGTAAGAAAATATTTTTATTTTTATTTCCGATTTTGAAGTGCTCGTATATTTAGGAACATATTTTTATATTTATAAGCAAATTTTTTATACGTAGTTTCTTTTACTAGTCGATATCATTAAAGTGTCTGCAGATTTTCTAAAAAATGTGTTATGTGATCAACATTACGTAAGGTAGTTTTTTAATAAACAGCAATTCCTGCCATCATTCTTTTATGATCCCTACCACTTCCCGGAACTGGCTGGACAGAGTAGACCTGTGTCTGATGTTAGACGCCATTTTTTCCCAGTTGTGTTTTCTTACTCGCACCTAATGATTCTCAATCTAATTCCTAACCCATTCAGAGACAAGCGAACTGGAGAAAATAATTGCTCATTCTTAGAAAGGACAATGCTAAAACTAGGAGAATTTTAGCCCCGTTCATTAACCAACAATGCTTCCATAACAGAATGTAATGTGGAATTATAAAAACTGTAACATAGGCAACATTAATGTGATGACATTAGTTTATTATTATTAATCTTATTTAAATCATAACTAAACAGTGGATTTTTATGCATTTACGCTGATATTGGCTGAATGTTGTATCTAATTTAACAAAGTCGTTAAGAGATGAACTCAATTTTTACTTTACTTCTGCTTGCACAATTAATGCCAAACATTTT
This sequence comes from Lasioglossum vierecki, assembly GCA_028455595.1. Lineage (NCBI taxonomy): Eukaryota > Metazoa > Arthropoda > Insecta > Hymenoptera > Halictidae > Lasioglossum > Lasioglossum vierecki. The sequence continues at coordinate 26,505,592 of CM052336.1, read as the reverse complement.
TATTTTGCATGAAGATTCATTGCTAATCATAACAGAATATATCTAATGATATTTTAATTCTTTATCGACTTCTTTAAATTCAATCTTTCATTTTTAAAATGTTCAGGCTTCTTAATTAATTTATGGAATCATTTTGATAAAGGTCCAAAAGTATATAAATTCTTCACGTTCTGAAATATCTAATGAGCAAGGAATAATCATAATTTTTGATATCACTTTCAAACAAATATTTTATATTGTTCTGCTCAAAAGTCTCTTATTTGCCAAAAGAATGTTAGAAATTTATTCAAGTACCTAATAAAACGATTAATTAATAACACAAATAAAATAATAATTTTTGAAAAAACTTTGATTGAAATATTCTCTACTGTTCTACTCGAAAGACTTTTATTTACCAAGAGAATGGCAGAAACTTATTCAAGTACCTAATAAAATGATTTATTCATAACACAAATAAAATAATAATTTTTGAAAAAACTTTGAGTGAAATATTCACTACTGTTCTACTCGAAAGACTTTTATTTACCAAGAGAATGGCAGAAACTTATTCAAGTACCTAATAAAACGATTAATTAAGAACACAAATAAAATAATAATTTTTGAAAAT
>CM052336.1:26464035-26494088 GCA_028455595.1 Lasioglossum vierecki | reverse complement strand
ACTCAGAAGTAGCCCATTCATTTTTGTTAAGTAAAAAAGAAAACATGATCTGCGATATATGTAAAGTACCAGTTAATATAAATCACCTTATACTGGAATGCAAGAAATATGAAAATAAAAGGAAAAATGCTAAACTGCCTGGATCTTTACCCATTCTGTTAGGTTCTGAGGAACACATTGTCGGTCTTGCTCAATATATCAAAGATACTAACATGTACAAAATATTGTAAGAAAATGTACCGTGTTGCTAATGACCTTTGATGTTAAAGCAACATTAAATAAATAAATTAAAAAAAAATATATTTCTAACATTACGAGCATTGTACAGACCTGTATAATTATTCGGAAGTACAAATTCCATCAATACAGACGTTTTGAAATTTTCAGAATGAAAAACATGTTATATGTAGTTTTTTTGTAGTAATTATCCTTCCATGAATATGTAATGAAAAGTAAAAATATTTTTACATGGTCTTCTTGTAGGTACTTGCAGTTGGATGATTGTGCTTTCATGAATATGTAATAAAAATTTAATATATTTTTACAAAGTAATATTTCTTTACACCCTGTAGACATTAAATTTGACATAAATTAACAGAACACACAATCTGCTGCATTTTTAGCTTTCTAGTTCGAAAATGAAATATTTTATTGAAGAAACAAACCTCTATCTCGTAAAATTCACATCCTCCAAAAATACTGTCAACGCAGAAGGAATTTTTACGTGACGGTAAACGGAAATGAATTTTCAATGTTTCGAACTTAAAGTAAACTATCAATTTAAATTTTGCGAGTTTAGTTTGCAATGTAACTTTGAAATCTTCTTTGAAGGTATATTTGCTTCGGCAAAGTCGTAACTTCTCCTGATTTTCCACTCGCGGCAGAAGTTTGAACTTTAAAACCTGAATTACATTTTAGATTAACGAACAGCGGAAGCTTCAAACGTAAAGTAATTCCACAAGATTAAACAATTTCTTGTAACCGCTATAATACAATTCGAAACAAAAAACAAAGCTAATTAATTTAATTCGATTTAGTTCGAAGCAAATTAATTGCTACCGCGATCTCCTTCACAAATGTCTATCGATCCAAGTGTGATTTAGTTACAGATATATTACAATAATACAATGTTATAGATAGGATAAAAAATGTACAAATTCAATCTAGTATTTCATTCAAGAAAGATAAGAATTCACAAATGTTCTTTCAAATGTAATTCACTTTTTCTTAAAGTTTAGAAGAGATTCTGAATGGTTTTTTTCTAAATGATTACAGAGACGAACATTTAAAAATTGACGAAATTAAAATTACTTGTAGTGAACGCTGCACCGCCATATATAATCTCTTTTACTGTAAATCTTCAACCATAGGAGGATATTTATCGTAATAAATATATATGTTTACTAATCATTTTATTATTAATTCTTTGAATTTTGTTATTTTAAAATAAAATTAAAAATTGTTTATTGCTTCCTTATTTAGTAGTTCTTCACATACTTCAAATAATTTTAAATAACGACGCTCTTTCGCTGACTTCGCAAGTGAAGTACAAGGAAAGATATACCAAATCGTATCATAGGAATGCAAACTTGTACGTCCAGGAACGGGCACAGCAGAGAGCTACGACAAATGGAGCATTGATAACAAAAAGGCTGCGTCCAAACACGCACAGGAGCTCCCACATTGAAGTAGAAACAGCAAACAACCTGACATCACAATTGGTAAATAATTCTTAATAAAATTTTCACTTGGAAGTTATCAAGGCGTAGCTGACATTTGTTTATTGGAAATGTTTGTTAATTATCGATCGTAAGGTTGTTTATAACAAGAAGTATTGATGATCTCGGCGCAAAGGTTCGATCAGAACCTTGTTTCCCCTTTCTTGAAAAGGATCCATATGAGGATCGAAACGTAGATTAATAGCCAAGAACATGAGCGGTTGTCCTCGGATTAGACGTGGGGGAATGAACCTTAGACAGGGCCCTCCCCCACGTCCCGAGTCACAAAGAAAGGAAATATATAAAAAAAAGGATTGAAACTTAGAAAGTTTAATCAAACCAGAAAAAATTGCTTTAATTTAATTTCTGATCGAACGTTTGCTCCGAGATCATCAATACTTCTAGTTATAAACAATCTTACGATCGATAAATAACAAACATTTCCAATAAACGAATGTCAACTATGCTTTGATAACTTCCAAGTGACAATTTTGTTATTAAGATACAATAAAAAATATTATAATAACAAATATTACAATAACATAATATATTATAATAACAAGAATATTTCAATATTTTTCCAATAATATAGGCATACTCAAGCAAATAAATTTGGTAAATATTTCCTCAGGGAAGCATCTTTATAGATCTTCGTAGATCTCAGGAACATGGTAGTTGATTATGTCCATAGTCAAAGTGCAATGTATGAAAAAGGAGGTCATAATTTTTACGACTACGCGTGGATCAACGAGGCGGATTTGAAGACCCTGGTAAGGACTAGTTCCCGAAGAGGCGGTCGTGAGCAGGACGAGGGGGCACCGAGGCTTTTCATCGTTGGATTGAGAAGCATAAAGCATAAAAACGGTTACACCAACCCGAGAAAAAGGAGATTATCGTGATTCCGACACCCTGGCCACCGCTCATCTCGTAGGAATCGTTAAAGTCGTTCAGGCACGTGGAAGCACGCATTAAAAGCATCGTGGGGGATGCACAAAGGGGTGACGCTCTCCAGCTAGGGCAGCCTTGCCCAGCTACGGGGGCTTGTTGTTATTTACGGTATTTAGATAACCGGCTTACGGAACAGTCTCGTACCCCCATCGGGCCTGATCCCATGCACAAGATAGCGCCGACAGTGCTATCACCTACAACCTGCGACTAGGCTACGTGCATTCCGTTCGCAGATTATTATAACGAGCATCGTGTTACATTAACACGCGTATCTGGTCTCATGGGAAAGCTCCGAGCAGCCTGGAGCCTGTATCGCATTTTGGAGATTCCTCTGTCATCCTGTCTTACCCTTGTTCCCAGGGGTCCACAGTATGAAGCAACATGCTAATTTCTGTCCAATGTTTTGATTAGGTACTGATCATTCTCCGGTAATGGATCAAGGAATAAACATACATTACATTATATCTACTGTATGTCTACATGTTCTCTAATAAATTTCTCATCCCGGTTTAAAGGAAATTAATAACATACACACTTATTAGACTCTGTTCAGAATCTTCATCCAGAATCTGATACGATATTGTAGGGCAGAGGGTTAATAAGACATTTTCTCACAAATTCATTATGTGTATAACCATTAGACGTATTTCTGCAAAATAAGAATTTTGTGCACAACTGCAAGCTTCGTCTTCGGATTAACGAAGATCTGTACAAAACAGTTGCTGCAAAACTGTAATAACGCAAAAGTTTAACAACAAAACCAAACTAAAGAAGAATAATGCGGTCGTAATTTAATGCCAGCAAAATTTAACGTTGACATTAATTCATAAATTATTTTATGTGAATTGCAACAAAGTTATTTCTTGCCTTAAGGTGTTTAATTTTCAGATAATGTAACGGTGCTCGTGACTTTTAAAAATATGTTTACTGTTTATATGTAAAATGTTTAATAATAAAATCCTTGAAATTTTTAGCACTTCCAAGACATCGTTTTCAAGAACCGCGAGCACCACGGTCACTTTTGATGAAGCCCCTCCAGCAATAAATAGTAGGTCGACGCCGGGCGGGATCGATGTCTACAACAAATCCCGGCACGCGTCCTTAACACTTCTGGCAATTCCGCATAAGATTGATGCAATCGCAGCATGTAACGGAACCGTGTCCATTTATCCAGAAAATAATCCGGGAGATAGCGTCGCTAAATCGTCCGTCCATAAGCAGACAAGGCCGTTCTCTCGGAGATTAAAGATATTTATGAGATGACGATTACGTTTTTATCCGACCGATCGGTATCGAAAGGGGTGGCTCCAGCAGACGTTTTCACGACAGACTGAGCCGGGAAATGCTGCTCGTCACCGTACGTTCATTTGTCTGGCTGTTGGCTGGTGCCTCGAACAGGATGCGAGACTGGACAGCAAGGAAACAGAAACATGACACAGGGCTGAGTTATTAATCGTCGTTACCCTATACAGGGTTGAACGGTGCATCCCGGGATACGAGTCCTGCCACTTAATACGGCCGCCTTTGGTCTTCACCGTCAGATACACGGATGAGTTTCTAATAGTGGTACCTACCCCCTAAAATTTCTGGTTCGAATCGGGTCGGGAAAGAGTGACCCAAAAATAAGGGCTTTTCCGAAACTACTGGATCCCCCTAATTTAGTGATTTATTTATTTTGGTATTAAATCGGGTGATTTATTTAGCAAGCAGAATATTGTTATATGCAGCTTATATTACATGGGTATAACATTATTTGTAAATTCTTCCGGAACATTGTTTACACATAGACACGATAAGGACTAGGATTATTTTTAATAACCCATACTGCAATGTATTAGATAAATACAGATGTTGTAAATTTTTAAAAATTTATTTTATTTGTACACAAAATACGAGGTATGTTATCAGACCATAATTGTGTTGGTGATTTAGTTGCATCGATAATAAACGAATAACTGTATTAAAGAATTAGATTGTGTTTTACCTTGCATTTATGAAGAAATTAACTAGGTGAAATGTAAAACAGTGAAAAATATAAAAAATCTGAGAATATTGTCATGTTGTTTTCAAGGTAAAAAGACTATTAGGGGTTGAAATTAATTTTTAACTACTGCTTCCTCTAATCGGTGCAGACTATTTGTATTTTGCATAAAGATCCGCAGTCTAATAATTACAAATGATTGAGAGAATTACCTAAAATTACCATCGTGTTCTGAACGAGGCAATCCGTAAAATTGAGACTCGACTGAAACTGCCGTGGAAATGGCGCGGGAAGAGAGGGAGAAGCAAAAAAAATTGTCATCCCTAAAATGCAGGCCCGCATCGAAAGACAGGCTCGTCCACGGAGGTAATAATGGAAGGGAGCTTATAACCCTCCGACTTCTTGCATTCCAACACGATCTACAATGACACCGATGTGGGGGGTGGAAGCGCCATGCTTCGAATGAGGTGTCGTGAAAACGTTGCGTGATATTAGGTACGCTTGGTAAACGCGATAAATCTGGAGAGACGTAGTTAGACGAGTGTCAGCGTGATGTATGAGGGGTTGGGGGGTGGGTAACGTGCCACCTACGTGCTCCTTTCTTCACGCATAAGCGAGCAGGGGTGAGTCTTCTTCGTTCAGGAACGCTTTCCGCGCTCGACTTTGTATCGAGGATAAGGTCAGGGGTGGATTTCGCGGCAGAATCGATGCATCACGGGGGTGAAGCAGCCATCAGCTCGTTCGACAGCCGCGTTATCTCGAATGAACGAGATATCACGGCGACGGTTTGCTTGATTTTCCGTATGGATCGCTCGCGTTATTATCCGCCTTTTTTTTACCTTTTAGCAAACCAGACCGAAATCTTGTATACAGACACAAACATACGGAACTATTTTGTTATTGCATTTTATAATCACTGGACGATTTTTGTGTAAAACAAAAATTGTCTGCAGTATTTGCAAGACACTGGAGCTAGATAAATGATTAATTCTTACTTTAATCATTTTTACAGGTTGAAAACATTTGATTGGCATTATTACATCATTGTCTCTTTTAAATGGCACCTACTTATTTTTCCCATAAAGCATAAAATCCAGAGTCTAATGATCACAAATTATTTACACAAATATGAAATGATTAACAACAATATACAATCACGTTCAATATATGCACGTATATTGTATATTGATTATCCGTCCGTGTCGGTTCGCGATCACTCAGCGACTGTCAACTGTCAGTTGTGTCACTAGTTCCTTGACATTCCCTATCTCTTTCGGGGTTTGTAACAAGAAGTATAAATGATCTCGGCGCAAAGGTTCGATCAGAAATTAAATTAAAGCAATCGTGCTAGTTTGGTTAAACTTTCTACGTTTCGATCCCAATATGAATCCTTTTCGAGAAAGAGGAAACAACTGCGTCTGTAAATTTTTAAAAAAGGTTTCAATATTAATGTACTGAAAAACAGATTTAAAGATAAAAAAATTTACAGACGCAGTTGTTTCCTCTTTCTTGGAAAGGATCCATATTAGGATCTATATCCATCTATACTTCTTGTTATAAACTACCTTACGATCGATAATCAACAAACACAATCTTTAGAGGCTGTTCAAGATAATGTTAAAAAGTCATGTCTTCGAAGTATGAAATTTTTTAAAATTTATCATACAAAGTAGTGTGTAATACTACCCTCAGTTTCTACAAAATACATGAAATACAAAAAATCTGTCTAAACCAAGCATTCAATAGAACATACTCATTATCTTTAACAAAACTGTAACAAAAATTCCATATTACAATCTTTCAATTAGCATATCCATGTATTCTAAATACCACATGAACTTAACATATCAAAATAAAATTAACAATATAAAAATTGCCTAACTCAATGCAACTCACTCGAGTAAAATGAAAATTTATTTCCTTTCCGAATAGATCCAATAATTTGAAAATAACGTGACAATGTTTTTATATTCTTCTACTGTTTTCACAAAGTGTACCTCCTATTCATTTCTGTTATAAATGCATAAAATCCTCAATCTACTAATAATTGCCACATTAGTCACGCAATACTATATTTTTATAGTAATACTAACCATCAAATCGGAAAATAAATGAAAATAATCTATAAACACCAGAAAAAGAAACATATTGTAGAAAATAGCGGTTGGATATGTACTAACCATTTTTTAAATTCGTAACATTTTTGTGGGATATACTATGTATAGACTACGTAATTGATTGTTAAGGAACTTATCAAATTGATGACAATGATGTCTAATATTCTGAGGAGCAGAGTTAAAATTGAACTGAAGTTTGTGAGAATATTTCTGCTTGGCAAAAGCCAGTCTTATTTTGTTTCCACACCGAAAAAAATTTCCCCTCAGCCAGCACAGTCGTCCGCCATCTTCGAATTCGAGCGAGAATCGTCGCGAAGGGATGAGAGGACGATGAATTTTATTTTATAGCCGGCGTGGGGGAGCGGCCACCGGGATCTTAAGGGTGGAATATGTTTCGTATCATCATAGAGGGGTAACCCGCCATCTCCTTCCCATCCATAACGCTCCGAGCCGTTGTGGCAGCCATTTTGAATACATTCTCACCCGAGGAGAGTTATCTCCGAAACGTTTCGATTTCCCATTTAAAGGATCTTATATATACACGTGCTAGGGGTGGCAGGGGTGCCGAGGTGAGCATCGAGGAATCGGAGGGTTGGTGGTGTCTAAAAATATTAGCTGGCTGCCACCACCTCACCACTCTCCTCTTCACTCACCCCTTCCCGTTCAGACGTATATACTATACCTCCCTTACTTCCGAGGGAAACTGTATCCCCCTTCTAGTTGGCTGCGTACTGTACTGTTTGTGTATCCGCGGTGGAGACATACTTATTTCGTTTAAATTATTCCCCACGATACTGTACAAGTAGTGATGGGCAAATAGCATTTTCAAAAATATTTGAATGACAAATACATTATCAATTTGTATTTTATTTTGTTCCGAATCCCAAATGTATTTAGATATTATATATTCCATTCTCTTCTATTACTTTTCGCCATTTTCGAGGTAAGTTCTCGTGTTATTGAATGAACATATGAATAAATAATATATGAATATACTGTACTGTTTGTGTATCCGCGGTGGAGACATATTTATTTCGTTTAAATTATTCCCCACGATACTGTACAAGTAGTGATGTGCAAACAGCATTTTCAAAAATATTTGAATGACAAATACATTATCAATTTGTATTTTATTTTGTTCCGAATCCCAAATCTATTTAGATATTATATATTCCATTCTCTTCTATTACTTTTTGCCATTTTCGAGGTAAGTTCTCGTGTTATAGAATGAACATATGAATAAACACTATATGAATATACTGTACTGTTTGTGTATCCGCGGTGGAGACATATTTATTTCGTTTAAATTATTCCCCACGATACTGTACAAGTAGTGATGGGCAAACAGCATTTTCAAAAATATTTGAATGACAAATACATTATCAATTTGTATTTTATTTTGTTCCGAATCCCAAATGTATTTAGTTATTATATATGCCATTCTCTTCTATTACTTTTTGCCATTTTCGAGGTAAGTTCTCATGTTATTGAATGAACATATGAATAAATACCTTCATTTTATCTTCGATTCTTAATTTGGAAACGCAACGAACTTTCTTTCCGACCCAATACTTCTACTACTTAATCATGTCACGGAATGTCGAAGACAGTTTTCCTTTAATATAAGACGATGGCTCAGGACTGACTTCGACGTATTGCAGATGAGAACACCTGTTCAACTTGATATTATTCTTGAGTGGGACGAGAATTACAAAAACGTTCGATGCTGCTAATCACTGACAATAAGCCACTATGCAAAATCATTTTCGTTGTATGATAATGAATTTTATGGAATCGTCATTTGCTTTATCAACTAAACAGAAGTGTTTATTCATAAAACAGATATCAAATAAATAGATATACATACAACAAAAATTAAAACACCTTTTTTTTGTAAAATCGTTTTATTTTTTATTTTTATCGTTCATAGACAGCGTGTGCAACCATCATTACTTTTATAACCATTAACTAACCATTGTCTGTTTTAAGGAATTCTCTCCACTTTTCTTGGAGGTATATTTTTAATACTTCGACGGTAATATACCTTTCAGCTAGCAAAATGATCAAAGATTTCACTCGTATAAATAATGTCAAGTTTTTAGTTTTGAAACTGTGTAAAAATTCTATGAACTCAACAAACTGAAAATATTTACGATTCATTTCGTTCTCTACAGCTGCCGTCGAGTCTGACTGGTATCGAGTCTGACTATCGCTCACTGATTCTACTTACCGTAAACATATTACAAGTGTCGTTCGTGTTCTATCAATGTTATACATTTTAACTATCAGATTATATAATTTTTTTTATTAATAAACAGTATTGTACTACCAAGAATGTTTATACAAAGTATAAATAAATATACGAAATTTCAAAATGGTGGTATGAACCAAGAAGGTCATGTACCTGAAGTCAGATCAAGCCCGAAAAAGTTAAGACACGATTAATAAATGAAGTATATTAAAATACTTTCTGGATATTATAAAATTTAATGTTGATCATCTTCACAAACAATGTGTGCTTTTCTTGCTTGAGATTCACTAGAAAAAGTTTCATTAAAATCTACGACCCCACTCTGATTTCTCCTTGTCAATGTACAAATAAATGTATAAATAAATGTACATAGCACAATGTACATCTAAATAATTGTAAAAAAAATTCGGAAGGCTGTGAACCGATTTTACCTGTGTACTGCTCGAATATCGCTGGACGTTCAACGCGCATTAGTAGCAAAATGATTGGCCTCGGCCGCGAGCAAATCATTCCCCGATCAAGACGCGTTTACAACGCTCGGGGAGGGGAAAAAAGGGAAAAAAACATTAATATTCCCGACTTTCACCAGCTGCTTTCGCATTCAGTCCTCGCCGGTGCTGAGCAATATACCGAGGCCGTGGGTATCTTCTTTTCCCGTCGTTTCCGGTAAAGAGGAGGGTGTCAACGACCGGCTGGGGTTGGTGTTGGCGCGCCAGTGGCGTATGCTTATTTTAATTGAAACAGTCGAACACCTCTGAGCTGACGGAGAAACGGCCTCGCCCCGGAGGATATTGTTTCAAACGAATATGCAAATCATGAAAGCGAGCCGGGTACGTGGTCCGCTGTAATTTCTATTGCCGACGCGAATGGATATCCTTAACGCTCCCCAGATCTAAAGGAAAAACGTGCGCCGAATGTGCCGAGAGCTCCCGCCCCGGGTCTCAACCTGCCGGCGGAGCAATTCTCCGCTGAAGATCGCCGTTGATGGCGTAAACAATTTTCATTAAAGAACGCGGAACGGCATGCGCGGCTTGCCAGCCTGAATTTTTCAACTGCTCCGAGGTTTAGAGTGTAATCAAACTATTAGGTTGTTGCATATCAAATGTCCCAACTCTAATAGTAATGTTTAACTTAGTAATTGACTTAAATATATATTTATATAATTAATTAATATAATATAATTAATTAATATAATTAACTTAAATATAAATTACTTAGTAATTTTTAAATTATTAGTAACTTTAAACAAGCATAACTTGACTCTAAATAAAACTTATTCATTGAAACAAGCTCATGTAAAATTTATTTTTAATCATTGAAAATTACATGCAATTTAATACGGTAAAAACATTGGAAGAATTTTTTAATATTTTTGTACTATTTTCAGCCGAATAAAAATGGTGGGAAAGAAAATAAATTTCTATTTCAGTTTGTTACATGACAGTGTTTGAAAATTTTTATTATGTATTTTCGGCTCGCTTCTGGGTATTCTATCACATTGAAAACACTCTGTATAGTTCGTATAATTTTCTATGAATTCGTATACAGTATCAGTAATTGTCAAATAAAGAACTGAACTATTATATTAACTATTATATGATTTATGAACTATTATAATATATTAATTATATTATATTATATTAACTTTAAAGAACTGAACGTTTGACCTTGTTAGGTTTAATGTAAAATAACATGCGCAGATTGCTAACCTGTATTTTCAGCAGTTCAGAGGCTTCAATTATAATCAGCAGTCCCTTCAGGTGACTGATTAATCGAAGTTATCAGCGCGTTGATGTTTGCAAGGGTGATGACCTGCCAGCGAAGTACTAGTGGCGCCATAAGGGTCATCGATGAACGGTAACTGTAGAATTAATTAAAATATTTGCATTAAATGAACGATGGTGCTTGTAAAGTCGCTTCGATGCTATAAATATTTCGCCATGGACCTGTAGCTACGGAGTAAATAAATGCATAAAATATAACAATTGTTTTTTAGAAGTATTAAAACGTCTGGCAGAATAACAAATTCATTTCAGCTGTCAAATGTTATTATTTATTTTAGTTATACTACGGATGAGTAATATTGATGAGATTACTTATGGTTAGGGTGGGATAGTACAACAAAACATTTTAGCCCAAAATAAGAAATTTCAATTTAAAATATAAGGGTGATAGTAAACGTAGAATGTTAAAAATTTATTCTTTATTAGTTGAAATAATACGGTAAAAATACATTATTTTATAGAAAAATTTTAAAAGATTATCTCGAAGGGAAGAAACCATGAATATTTACCTATTTCATTCACCTATCGTCATATCTATTCACCTAGACCAACTTTTCATTTCTTTATACTTCCAAAATCAATGAAAATCCTACAGTAGACATGAGATAAACGAAACACCCTGTATCATTCTAAACCAAACAAATTTTTCGTCATACAGTTTTCTGTATCTGTAAAACTAATTACAATATTGAAGTGGAAAAAATAAACAAAACACTCTGTTTAACTCGTACACATTAATGTGCAGTAATGTCTCGATGTATGTAAGAGAGATGGACACGATATTTCTAGAAAGTTTGTCCCCTCCATCACTATGTATAAGGTGTACTTATTGAGGGATCTAGAAACTCGATTGTCTTAGAAGTATTAATAAAGATTGTTAAGTTAGTTATATAAATAAATCATATAAACTAGTTATATAAATAAATAGGGAATGACAACATTTTTTGCTTGTCATTATTATTGTGTTAAACCATTGTTAACACATCAAATATCAAACATGACAAATTTCGGAGCGTATTAGATTGTTCAATTGACGATGTAGTAAAACCTCCATTATCCGAACCAATGACAACTAAATTCTAGTTGTTCGGATTAGTGCAAAGTTGCACTGATTAGTTTGGAAAAACGAAGTTCTAGCGTATCGTGGATTAGACGATTAAATATGATCGAAATTATTTATTGAAGAACGTCACAAATATATTGAAAAATAATGAAGAACAAAGAAGTTTCATAACTAAAATATGATTCCCACGCTGACACGCTCCTGTCGATGATTTATTTCTGTTTCCCTTCACATTTAAGGAATAGCGCACGATAAAATTGACATCCCGAAGTTGCATCTTACCTATTCCTTGAAATTCATCTTCGACTTCTTATGAAGAAATCTTGTTGGTTGACAGGTTGCATCGGGAGTCGATGCACCGTTTTGGAGAAGTTCGGCGGTCCGGTTCGCTGGGAATCGCCTCGAAAAGAAGCACTCTCGAAAATCAGATTTCGCCGGGGCCAAGAAGGAAACAAAATTGATGTCCCCGGGGTTGCAACCCCCGGCTGCCGGGGGTTAACTAAGTGAGCGAGTGACCCGCACTTTGTTCTCTCGCGGCCGGCAAGAATATATTGATAGTCAGCTCAAAACTCCATTACGGCCGGGCCGACTATTCTCTCGTAAATACGAAAATGCTATCCCATTATTTACTGGTTAATTGGATTAATGAGACTCGTTATTTCGTAGAGGGCCGCGAGCCTTCCGGCATCGTAACCAGAGGAGAAGAGAATTAGGAGGGGAGAGGTTCCTGGGGTCGGAAGTTCAGGGCAAAGGGTAAGTCCGTTGCGTGGACAAATACGTTCTGGAACGACGCACACATTCTCCTAGTGTTAGAAGCGCGCAGGGGAAGTACAATCGCATTAGAATTTCACAACCAAGTTCTCGACACGTACACTGTACCCAGAAACCGTTCGGCTCGCTGCTGGTCGAGACTCTCTCGTGGCTGCTTTTTTCTCTCTTCTTCATCTTCCTTTTTTGTTGGTCCTCGCGACTATCGGCAAAGCTTTTTACTCGCCTGTTATTTACAATGAAGACGACTGATCAATATTAGAACAGGTCGATCTAAAAATCGTCGATCAACCGTACAAAATCCTTGCCGGAAATATTACATGATTGCATAAGTTAGTGTCCGATTTTCATAGATTCCGCAAACTGTACTCTACGGCGGTGTGTATAAAAAGAGTATACATATAGTCACCTTTCTTTTCTAATTGTAGAAAAGAATGGTAACTATATAATTGATTAATAAAGTTGTATTCTTTAAAATTTTACCATTGAATTTTATTTTCAAGATCGGCCACGAACTTATGCAATCATCTAATATTTATCGTCGATCTAAAATTCGTCGATCAACCGTACAAAATCATTGACGGAAATATTACATGATTGCATAAGTTCGTGTCCAATTTTCATAGATTCCGCAAACTGTACTCTACGGCGGTGTGTATAAAAAGAGTATAAATATAGTCACCTTTCTTTTCTAATTGTAGAAAAGAATGGTAACTATATAATTGATTAATAAAGTTGTATTCTTTAAAATTTTACCATTGAATTTTATTTTCCAATCGGCCACGAACTTATGCAATCATCTAATATTTATGGTCGATCTAAAAATCCTCGATCAACTGTACAAAATCCTTGCCGGAAATATTACATGATTGCATAAGTTAGTGTCCGATTTTCATAGATTCCGCAAACTGTACTCTACGACGGTGTGTATAAAAAGAGTATAAATATAATCACCTTTCTTTTCTAATTGTAGAAAAGAATGGTAACTATATAATTGATTAATAAAGTTGTATTCTTTAAAATTTTACCGTTGAATTTTATTTTCAAGATCGGCCACGAACTTATGCAATCATCTAATATTTATGGTCGATCTAAAATTCGTCGATCAATAGTACAAAATCATTGACGGAAATATTACATGATTGCATAAGTTAGTGTCCGATTTTCATAGATTCCGCAAACTGTACTCTACGACGGTGTGTATAAAAAGAGTATAAATATAATCACCTTTCTTTTCTAATTGTAGAAAAGAATGGTAACTATATAATTGATTAATAAAGTTGTATTCTTTAAAATTTTACCGTTGAATTTTATTTTCAAGATCGGCCACGAACTTATGCAATCATCTAATATTTATCGTCGATCTAAAATTCGTCGATCAATCGTACAAAATCATTGACGGAAATATTACATGATTGCATAAGTTCGTGTCCGATTTTCATAGACCCCGCAAACTGTACTGTACGGCGGTGTATAAAAAAAGAGTATAAATATAGTCACCTTTCTTTTCTAATTGTAGAAAAGAATGGTAACTATATAATTGATTAATAAAGTTGTATTCTTTAAAATTTTACCATTGAATTTTATTTTCCAATCGGCCACGGACTTATGCAATCATCTAATATTTATAAAAACTGTCAAAAGAGGTCCCCGATCAAATCACATTTAATTCCCATTCGTATTCCATTTCAGGGTCGTTAATATTCTATCCGCAAATTAGCTCACTCCCGATTTCAACTTAACCGTGGCGCTGTTTATTTTGTATTTAATTATTGAACTTTATGATATTGACAAGGTATGTAGTAAAATGAATGCCGGAGTCGGTAAAATTTGGCGAAGTAGTGGGAGAGAATTTCTGATAATATTATAAAAATGTAAAAGGATAGTCTAAATTATATCGATAAAAAATCGAAACTACAAAGTCACTGTATTCTATAAAGAAAGACCGACAGAAGCAATTAACTAAATCTAATACAAAAATAAATTCTGTTCAGTTTCTACAGAATTAATAAATCATCGTTGTAAATTATATGATAATATCGTTATGTAAAATCGTATTGTACTGTTTAAGTTTCTAAATGCTAAACATTTTTATACGAATTAATTAATTGGTTATCGATCGCAATTTATCTTCAGAATATTACAAATTTTTATTCGCGGCGCAAAGGTTCGATCATTTACAACAACAATTAGCCATATTTGTGAGATACTAAACGCTGGATTCGGATTTGAATGTTCAGGTTCGAGAACCACGTTAGCTATTAAAAATGTTCTAATCAGTTTTAAAAGAAAGGAAAATTTTTATACGAAGCCGTGTAATAAGACATTAATTAATTATGTCAATTAATTATCCCTAATGTTTCTATAGAACGTTGTTTTTGAAGCTGGAATAATCGCGCAATATCGGCACGATAAATCAAAGATTCTGGTTACCCGGCAAGTGGTTTCTACTTGCGGGGTTGTATTTTGAAGGCACGACTCGATTCCATTAATCAGCGCCGCCAGGGGCCCATATTATATAGAATAAAATTAATGAGATACACAGAAACGCACTCGACTTCCGGATCGAAGTTCCGGCAAACCAGGATCCCCTTTGCACGGTCGCATAATGTTATGGAAGCTGAATTGAGGAAGGGGGGACTCGGTTCTCCACGTCTCGATGAATTTCAATACTTAAGTGCTCATTATATGTACGTACAGATGTATATATGCGTGCCTTTTTCGCGAAGACATTTATTTTATGATTGTAACTTTGAAATATTAGTCTGCAAATATTTTTACTAATTTGTTCTAGTACGGAATCTGGTGAAGTAGAATTATATCAATATCGAAGATAGCTTTGTTGCTCGAAGAAGTTTCAAGTTTAATGAATTTATGATTCATACGACCGCCCAATTTGTTAACAGAATTTCGTTCACGAAATAAATTCTCTACTTGTTTTAAGAAGACTCTCATACGTTGCTCAGTTTAAAGACTCACTCATTTACTATTTTTATGTAGAAAATGATCGATCGTATTGTGAGATGTATTTATTTAAAATGTGACGTTATAAATTGCACGTAATTCGTTGATTTCAAGTGCAAAAAAAAAATGGGTGAACCAATACCCTAGCCTCTAGTTTCATGCGACTATTTTTGAGGAGTTATAACCAATTCAGGTATCAGAGAAGTCATTAAAAACGACACGCTGCTGGAATCTTCAACTTAAATAATAATAAACATAATTGCATGGAAATTACGCTGCGTCATCTTGAAATATAGCCAAAAATGTATACAAAATTTTAAAACACTTGATCTATAATAGCCTAACCACTTTCATCTTGCAAATTGTTTAAAATTGTCTGCTTTTATAACATTATACCATTACATCATCTTCTATGCGTCCAACAACAACTAAACATTCACAAATGTACATGTCATTGATTGCACCTACTATTGTATTAGGTTGTTAGACAAGAAATGTTCGATTTTCAACTATAACATTAAACGAACATAACTTTTTCCTAAATAAAACTTATTTTTCAAAGTAATCACCACTATAATCAATATGTTCTGTTAATGAATTTCAGTCATTTTTCATTCTTCATTTTGTAATTTCTCCTGTCATACATTGTCATCATTATATTTATCAGTCCAGTCATATAGAACGATTGCACAATACTTGATTAACATCGAAGTAGACCTTATTTAAATGCTTCAACGAAATATCTAAACAAAAACTGACGATGAAACTTTAACAATCAATTTTGCGTTTTAAAATCACATATAATAAATAGACTGCGAATATTTATGCGATTTTCAATTGTTATCCTGAAATTTTAAGAAAGTATGAAAAAAAATCTTATTTTTAATGTTACTAACCTTTAACGATACTGATCCAAACCAAATAAAAATCTTAATAAAATTTGTCGATTTATATTGTAGCATTTGTTGAAAATTTTCATGAGCCAGGAATACACAAAGATCCGCAGTCTAATAATAATAAATTGTTTCCATAGACTTTCATAGATACCACGTAGACTACTTGGATATCATAATAAATATTTATACTCTTCGTGGTCGGTAAGGATCCAGCGGTTAATGCTACCTCTGTAAATAAATAAAGAAGAGCAACACATTTCGAAAAATGTTAAAAGCGTGTTCAGTTTCGCTCATCCCCGCAACTGTTTATCCCACCCCTGGTTGAAAGACGCCTACTCTCGCGACGCCTTGTGACGGCGCGGCGTGTCGTCCTGTAGCCGTGTCTCGCGCGAGCACAAGAGCGTCGGTGCGAGTCCTGGTCGGCAGGACGAAAAGAACTCCCCTCCTTCATCATCACGCATGTGACCACTGGCCGCAAGCAGCAGCACAGAGAGAGGTACGTACTACTTCTCCTCGTGTCCACAGACAGAGTCTCGCACACCATTACCGGCGCACACGGGGGATGAAACGGAGAGCGAGGACGCTGAATGTTGGAAAGAGAAGCCTCTGATGCGAAAACGAAGGGTTGCAGAGAGAGAAAGCGAGAGTGAGTGAGAGAGAGAGAGAGAGAGGTAGAAGGGAGGAGAGGATTGCAGTCGACGGGCTCCCCGGCCGGTGTCCAGGGAGGGCTGCGAGGGTGTAAAGATGGCGACCAGGAGGGAGAGCAGAGGGTGCGAGAGGTGGCAAGAGAGAGAGGGATAAAGAGAGAGAGAGAGAGGGAAAGGGAGAGAGAGGGAGAGAAAAGCCGCGCGTCGGTTATGATAAGGCGATGCTTTAATGACAGCGCGTTTCTATGGCAACGGGCGTGTAGGGGCCGGCCGCCGCGACGCCCGGCGTCGGTCAGCACGAGGGTGGAGGGTGCATTGAGCGGGCAGCCGCCATACTAGTGGACACACAGCCTCGATTCTCAGGGATGAATTTCTGTGTGTTCGTACTATTCTCACCCCCCGTCGGTTTCCCTGCCACTCTTCGATGTATACGTGCTCTTATTCTCTCCCTCGCCCTCTTCTCTGCCTCCTCAGCCGCCGCTCTGCTCCTCCTCGACCCTCTTTCTGCCTCGACGCACCCCCTCCTCATCCTCCACCTCTTCCACCTCGTCCTCATCCTCGTCCTCATCCTCCTTCTCCTCCTCCTCCTCCTCCTCCTACGCCGCCAACCCCCAACAGGGCCGCAACAATGCTGCGTTATCTGAAAGCTGGACCGGTGACGAGTCTTGCGTTTCGAACGGCGCGAAGGCTTTTCTCAGGCTCCGCTCAGGATTTCGCTTCAACCCCGGCTGAATTTCGACGTTTCTCTCCGGAGAGGGGGTAGCCAGAGACGTCTTCGATGGTATAGATTTTTATGTTGCGTCCTATTTGATCCCACACGCGGCAACTTAGTCGTCAGTCCGGCCGAAATTGTTTGATGTTGCATTCCCAAGCTTCTTTGGCTTCGCTCGGTGCGGGTTCGAGTAGTTTTTGGTTCGCTGGAGTCGGTT
Source organism: Lasioglossum vierecki (assembly GCA_028455595.1). NCBI lineage: Eukaryota > Metazoa > Arthropoda > Insecta > Hymenoptera > Halictidae > Lasioglossum > Lasioglossum vierecki. The sequence goes on along the minus strand of CM052336.1, from coordinate 26,476,022 downwards.
GAGTGCAGGATGCCTCTGAGGAAATTGTTGCTTTTGGTCAATGCTTCACCGTTGCTTGTAATTTTGTGTAACGTTGCGTAATAACGTATATTATTGATCAGTTTTATAAACAGTTGACCGATGATATTCAGGATCATTCGTGGCTTCGCTTATCAATTTTTAAAAACCTATCTTTGAAGGTAGTTCTTATAAACATGTAGACTTTTTTGTTGTTTCTAACGCAGCTGCTGGTCATTTAATTAATTCGGCAGAAACTGAACACTTGAATTAATAATATAGGTATATATAGTGTTCAGGCTATTTGATTAAGGACATTATCATGATACTAAATTTTCGATCGATAAGAAATTAGCTTGTACATGCCCCGGTTTATATTTTTAATTTTAATACGTATACTAACGTGTACATGTAGTAAAGTGAAGGTTAATATTTTAGTTAATTTTATATTTATAGTAAAATATTTTGATACCTTGATTGTTGATTTAAATGTCATCTAAACATTTCATCCCCCTAAACACCAAAAGACTGGTTCTTAAAATGCGCGTTTCAAAAATGACAGAATAAATTTTCTTCTTCAAACATCTATCACAATAAAAATCATACAAGCAAAGAAATTCTCTATTGTCATTTTCATAAATCGACGTTTCAGAATTAAAGATCGTTTTTGTTAAGTTTTGTTTTAAATTAGTGGACAGTTTGTGGTTTGTATAGTTTATTTAGGAAATTACGTATCATATTATAGTGTATATTTGTATAAAATTGTATAAGAGTAAAGATGGGAGTTTTCGACAAAGAGGCAAGCCGATATAGTAAATAATAAATCTACGTTTACTTTTAGTGTTTGGTATATTTACCGTTAATCCACCTCTACCATAAAAATTAACTTGAAAAAGCAGCGCCAAACGTGTCGTTAATGGCCTAGAGGTAGACACGACATAAAATTCAAATTAAAGAAAGGGGGACAGTCGTTGAAGAAATGAAAAGCTGAGATGTCGATGCTAAGTAAAAATTGTAAAACTTGAGAAAGCATCTGAATCTTTCAATGTCTGTGGACCTTATAATTTTACGACTGAGCTGACGGCTCCAGGCGGTTCGTATTCCTCGACCCCATCGGATTCCAGACAATTTTGTCGACACTCAGCACGATCGGATGCGGCGTCTTAATTTCAATTTGTGCGGTCCCGGGGCAACATGAAGGTGTACATAAGGATTTCCCAAGTTATTAAGCGGCTTCAGAAGTTTCCCGGTAAGGTTCGGATTCCCACAATTAAATGAACCGTGCGATCCTCCTGCGTGCGAGAAATCTACGGTCTCTCCTCACCTGTCGGAATTGCTCGGGACACGGTTGCCTTTCAACGGGGAACATTTTAGAGAACATCAAAGAATCTTTAATCGCCCCACGTGCGGTCCCCTCCGCGCCATCTCTCGGTGAATGCCCGCGATAATCGGGTTGCCCTACGCCAGGCTGAAATTTCCGAGGGGAAACTTCGCGACACCAAAGTCAATTCCAATATTAAAAGCTGCTACCGCGAATCGTTTGATGACCGTTCCCGTCTTCCTTTCCGCTTTGCACATGCTAAGTGAAAGTCGCTCGGAAAATTTCCCCACCAATTTTCCAGAAGGGCTTCGAGGCCTCCGCAACTGTACCAGACGCGTGCACACTACTCTTTAAAAGTTGCGGAATAGTTCAAAGTTGAATCATAGACTTTTTCAATTTTTACATTTCTAATGACTCTTTCTTCCGGAACTTCACTATCGTTTCCATTTTATTTTCTGTTTGTCCTACCTTTTCGACGATCTACACATAAAATGCTTCATATTTTCATTGCTCGTGTTTAACTATAAACATTAACATTAAACTTTTATTCGCGGCGCGAAGGTTCGATCATTTACAACAACTAGTATCTCACAAATATGGCTAATTGTTGTTGTTTGAATAAAAATTTGTAATATCTTGAAGATAAATTACGATCGATAACCAATTAATTAATTATCATTAACATTAAACATTGAATATTGAAAGTAAAACTGGCTTTAGTCATGGCAAGAATTTAATATGAAAATAAGTATGCTGCTTTACTTTTGTATGTAAATCTTTTCCCAAAATAAGCAATATTTACATGATTTCCTGTAAACATTGGATTGTGTATTATTTTTCAAATTCGGGAAACACTTTCATTTTATTTCTATTGAAAATATATTTATAAATAACAGCATTCGTCGTCCAAATGAGTTGAACTGCGAAGTAAAAATTAACGCCCTGTATAATAGACATAAAATGAGTGTTACAATAAAGAAATTCTCCAATTAACCCTTTATCGACGAAATAATTAATTTAAATCTTTACTGTTCAAGATTCCTCTCGAAGAATAAGCGGATCAGTTTTATATTTTCTTTATTACTAAACGAGAAGATTTTTCAAAGAAACCGTAAGAAAACGACGTCATCAAGATACTGAAACAACGTGGAAAACGTGGAAAACGTGGAAATCCGTGGCACGAAAATCGCCGTCTTCCGACCGAGAAACCCAAGATCGCCGAGATCCAGACGGAGCGCAGGTAACCGGTGGACGTTCGACGACGAAATTTCAAAACGAAATCACCGTCGACGACGATCGCTAGAGAGTGAAGGGGGTGCCGGGGGTGGTCGGGTGGGGAGGGGGTTGAGGGGTGGAAGAGTGGGCGATGCACAGTACTGATCGCAGAATTTCGAAGGGTGCCCGAGCCGATTCCTGCGGACAAACCGAGCATCAAGTATCCGGGAACACACACGGGAGATGTTTAGGGGAACGCAAACATACCGTGTCTCTGCATTATGGATGCAACGGAGTGGACCGCCGCCCCCTGGACCCGCCGCGCCGCGCGCGCCCGTGTACACCGTGCGAGATGGTTGGCTGGGCTTCGCTGCCGGTTCGCATTTATTTATAATCAAATTCCGTGTATACCGGCGACCGATGCCCGACTGAATTTCTATCCCCGAATGTGTACACGCATTCGCGCGCGACCGCACTCGTATACATACGGCCCGGAGCCGAAGAGAATGCCAGAGGGAGACGGAAAAATGAAGCGACGCCCGGCAGAGAAAGGGAGGTCGAATAAGGGGTTGAGGCGGGAGGAACACAGACATACGCGGACACAAACCAACGCGCGTAGAAATACGTGTATACCCTCCTGATCGAGGATAGATTCTGCCGACACTCCCCCCTCCCTCCTCCTCCTTTCACTCCACCTCATCCTCCTCCTACGACCCACCTCTCTCTCTTTCTCTTCGCCCCGCGACCGAGGGTGGAGACGGGGGGAGGGCGCGGATTCGCTCGGCGGTCAATTTAAAAATCAATATTGACCGAGGAGCAGCCAATCCTTTATTTATCGACGCGGATTGTTGGCTGCAGAGACGCGGCAAGGAGATTGCTCACCCCTCGCCCCGGCCACCCACGCTCACCCGTTGCCATGTTGCTCCAAACGCGTCCTGAATAATGCGATCATTCTTGTTACAGGGCGGAACGGAAGTCGGACGCGTTGCTTTTGCAATAACAATCGTGTCGAAGCTTCCTTCCGATCCTGCTCGGCCAACCTTCGGCAGCTAAAACCTCCGAGCTTCTTGCCGAAGTCATAGGTGGACCCGCGAAATCTTTGATCCCGATGCATCTTCACTTATACCTGGAAAAAAGTTGCTCATCAGAGTCTCAGCTAGTATCAGCTAGTTCGTAGCTAGCATTCAGTCGAAACGCAATCACCGTTACTTAGCCGATGTGACAAGGAACGTGATTGAACAGAGAGTCGCTTAATGCGACATCGCAGAAACGGTAGGCCACTGTCAGAACACTATCAATTATTTGGGGAAAAAAGAAATAATGCAATGGGACAGCCAGTGTCTCTAATCGTGAAAGATCGAAAATTGGGTGCAATCGTGAACAATACGAGATGCGAAACTTAAAAATAAATTATAATAGAAGCTGGATTATCTGAACTGATCATACCTATTCGGATGATAGATCAATCACTCGGTAAATAGTGTTATGAACAATCTTGGATTAACCTACCACTTGCAGTCCACTCGGTTTAAAGCGATAAGAAATACCTTATACCGCAATGTCTTCGGCAAAAGTATTATTTGAATTGTACGGGCGTCGACGAACCAACAAAAAGAACGACACTAAAGCTTCGAGGAAATCGCAAGACGGACAATGTGGAATCGTTAACCCGTTTACTTAGGAGAGTAAACATTCCATCCGCGAGAGGTGATTATCTGAAAAAGGGCTACCAGCAGAGGGTCCCATAATCATGCTATGGTGGTTTGCCTTTGGGGTGGGCCAGGTCCATTTTTTGGATTGATTGTCCATAATAGTGGGTGTTTGGGGTTGTGGGCTGATCAAAGCGGCGGTGAAGGCGGAGTCGGGAAGATGCGAGGCTCAGCATCAGGGGTCCAACCCTCAGAAGCAACCCTATAGTAGGACACGATCAAGAAACATGATATCGTCCGTTCAAAAAGAGATGACTTTCTCTACAATGGCGGACGATACTGCCGAGGCTTAAGCGACAACATTCACTTTGAAAGGGACATCTTACGTTCGGGAAGGAATCAGAAATTGAACTTTTAATTACACCTCGTACTACAATTTATAATTAAAAAAGAAATTACTGTTTTACATAAATATTATAGGGTTGATTATGTGTGTATGTATGCTTATTAGTAGACAACCCTATATATAGTTAAATTTATAAAAGTAGAAAATCGAAAATAGCAACAGAATTTGGAAAAAGAAGAATAGTTATTATTGGTTACAATATTTACTCCAGCATTAAATAAAATATTGAACTGACGATAAATGTCAAACACAGAGTAATTTTTACGTTTCAAATAGAACTGAAGAAGTTTTTCAGTTTTATCTATCCATTGAAGTTGGTTGAACATTATCAGATGTTTTGAAAAGCTCGGCATTATTTTTGTCTTATTCGGAATGTAATGGACTATTTAACCGAGTAGATAATTTTAATACATCATCATGTAAACTTAAAGTACAGTTCAATATAAATTACTTATAATCTAAATTATATATGTATACAAAGTGATTACAATATAATTATATCACATGATACATTATAATATCAATTACTATAAATACTTCGTGTCAATAAAATAGATGATAGATTATCAAGACATCATCAACTATCGGGTGGACGGAGAGACGTAATAAAGTATTAAAAGGTGATACACAAGTGGAAATAACATTTAGGTTTGTTGAAATAACATTAATATCTTTCGTAATAACCCCAGTGAAAACAGATCCTCCCAAGAGAGATACAATATCTGGAGCTGTCCGATAGTCTTCGTTGGCAAGCAATAAAGGAGAGAAAATAGAAAGCTTCATGGAATGGTTGATATACATAGACCCCTAACGGCCGCCTTATTAATATTTGCTAAACCCTTTACCTTGCTTTCCACCCACACAAGTGATAGGAACCAAGACTCCAAATATAATATCCGGCAATACGTGATCCCCTTTCAATAATATAAACACATACCAATTTCTTAAACATGTATTTTCTTTTGATCTTACTTCGTTATCATCTACTTGTTAAATATTCTTCTGCCATTAATCACGTTCATTTGGAGGCTCATTCAATACTAAAAATAACAATCGGTACATACTACAAATGTTTCACACTAAAAAATTGTTTTAGACTAGAAACAGTTCTTGAAATTTTTCATTTTTGAATTAAGTTTATTCGAATGAGTGTAATAAGTGTTCTAACATTGGAAAATTAATTAAGGAAATATTATTAAATTGTACATAAATTACATGTTAGTATAAACACGATATATTATTATTTCTCTAAAAGTTAAGAACAGTAGATTTTTGTAACGAACTGAGAAGAAGAAGCATGTCGTACAATTTACAAAATCTAATTTCTTACTTGTTTATCGACCGATCCACGACGATTGCTTGCTGATTGGTGCTCCCAAGACGCTGACCGGTCCTTAACCCTTCCGGCTGTCTTCAGCAGAATTGTGTTCTTCCGTTTGATTTTAAAAACAAGAAAACGATTTCAACATCAAAATGAGAATATCACATGGATATTAAATATACACACGTTATTTTATAATGTTTTCTTGCTTAAATTTTCACGTTAAATTTCAATACCTATAATTTAGAAAAATAAGTACAGGGTGTATCTAGTAACTGGACTAAATTATAAATTATTAATGAATATAGAAAAAACTTGTAAAGGTATTTGCGTGATTTAACATTTTGTATCATCCAGCAATTCAACTTTTTACAAAAGTGCGTAATAGCAAATTGGAATGTTCGAAATATTTATCTTTTCTTCCAGCATGAATAGTAAGTACTCTGTATAGAGTATGTATATAACTACTATAATATTATTAAATTCGCAATATGGAAGGCAAAAATATTTTTGTGGCTTAAATTGTAACACATACTATTTTATTAGGAAATTATTTAATTTTCTTTATTGAAGGTCTACGATTGGTACAGAGTGGGACCAAAAGTTATGTTTTGAAATAATAATAACTTTCAGAACTTTATTTGTACAGAAAAATTGTATAAAACGTACTTTTTATATTATTAGCATAATTGATATTGACAATGATTACAATGTTAGCATAATTCTAGGTTTAAAATTTTAGAATCTGGAAAGAAGGTAAGCAAAACAGGTCTTGAAAAAGATAATGTATTATTGAAAAAATTAATAACTTTTGACCTATCCTGTAGTCTTTTTTTTGTAGAGGGAAAAGAAATAGGAAGATTTCTGTCGCGCCACAATCATTTTGAGAACGGACATCTCCGAATTGGTCTGATCAAAGTGAAAGTTTTCCAGTTCATCTGGGATCTGGATGGACAGAACGGTGCAGCACGAAGTAGCCAGTCAACTAGGGTGGTTGTTGGGGGTGTGGGTGGTTGGCTGGACGCAGTCAGCTCGGTGTGAAATTAGCGCAGATGTCGCGGTGACGGCTCATGGTGCAGCTTCTCTGTTCATTTTCCAGGAGACTGGATCGAAAGGGGGACGCAATTCCTGCGAGTCTGGATTTTCAGTCGCCAGTATTAAATGGTCATTGACCCAATTAATCCGGCTGGAGAAGCTAGCCAAGGAAACGTAATTCCATCGTATTATTATTGTTAATCAGTAAGACGTCACTTGGCCGAGTTCATTTGCCGGGGGCCGGTGTCGATCTTAAAATCCCTTCCCAATCTCTCTGTTTTACAAGCTTCTTATACCGCTTCGTCAATTTTATTTCTTCCTATAATCTTGAAATTGTTCGGAACCTAATAAACTGATAGTAACACAAGAAACTTTTTTATACATGTGCATTAATCAGCACGTTTCTAATTGCAAATACAGAAAAACAATATTGAAGATAATAACTACACAGTGGACTTTTTTCCATTTATAAAAAGTAATTACCTTTTTTATTTTACTTCTAGTATAGTCGAAAGTTGAACCATTATAATTATAATTGAGTCTGTTTATTTTATGGTAAGATAGGTAAATGATTAGAGTTCAACAAATGTACTAGGTACATAAATAATAATATAAACAAATCAGTTTTTTTTAGTTAAGTATACTTTTACCGAACGAGATCAATTCATACCAACCTATGCATCGGCATGTACAAAAATTTAAGTATTTTCATGACAGCATTCAATTTCGAGTATGGGATTTCGACATTGAAATTAGACATTGATATTTCCGTATGGAAATCGCGCGTGAAACTTTGAATTTCTGATATCGGACGTGGAACAGCCGATCGCAAGCTCCGGTTTTGGACGTTTAAACTTTGAACTCCGCACGTCAAACTTCGGCTTTCAATCTTTTGTAATCGATTTTCGATCTACGAGTTCCAAACTTGAAAATCTCAATTTTGTGCTTCGAATATCTAAATGCTATTCTTAAGTGGACCTTTCTGACTATGACCAAGAGGCATAAACTGTTGAATTATCGAACAAATATTTTGATAGTTTGGGTCAAAATTGACCCGGGCTCCACTGTCGGAAAGATAAGTATACTGTTCTAGAAATTCATTTTCAAGTTTCAAAAAACAATCTTGGCTATTCTCCGGCTCAAAAATCAGAAGGGTTAATATACTGTACTAGAAATTCATTTTCAAGAGTCAAAAAGCAATCTTGGCGATTCAAATTCTAACTCACATAATCCAAAATCTAACTTACATAGTGATGGGATCAGAATTAATTCGAATCGCTTCGATTCAATATCTATGACAAAAAATACGAATCGCTTGCAACATAATTCGAAGCTTAGAATTCTTGTAACTCTTGAACGTCTTGGAAGTCCTCATTGTTTTGAAAATCTTGAAAGCCTTAAAACTTTGGAAGGTTTGTAAGAATTGAAACTCTTGACATGTTACATCTATCACGAAACAATGATCACGTCATGTCAGCATTGGGATGAATAACAGTATAAACGTACCAATATTATAAAAAATACAACATTTTTTAAGATTAAATAATTAATTAGTTTATCGATCGTAATTTATCTGAAGGATATTACGAATATTATTCTCGGCGCAAGGCTCGATCATTTATCTACACACCAAATCGCTATATTGTAGGAATACTAAACGCTGGATTCGAGTATGAATCATCCGGTTCAAGAACCACGTTAGCTATTAAAAACGTTTAACAAGAGGAAAAGAATTTTTTAAGATTATCAAGACTTCGAAAATATTCAAGACTTCAAAACTTTCAAGAATTTCTGATTTCGAATAAATATCGAATCGATTCGAAACTCTGCGATGACTGATTTGTTCGAAAACCTGCAAGACAGAGTATTGTATCCCAGTAGAAGAAAACATTCAAGTAACTGCTCTTAGGTGGACCACCCAGTGCATTCAAGATAAAGCAATAAACCGAAAATTGGTAAAATGAACAGCTAAAAGTCGATGTGTTTGAGGCCGGAAAAATTAATCACTGCCTCTCCACCCACTCGACTGCAACATACCGGGAGCACCCACCGCCCTATTTCTCTGTCATCGAGTGAAAACAACGTAGCTCACCATCGTCTCAAACGGCTGCACGCATACAACAAAAATACGTACGTGGACATACGTACACACGTGCATGCAAACCGCCATATACTGTATATACATTTTAGATATATGTACACATGTATAGTGTACGTGCATCAAGGAGCTCCTGGTCCCTGACACATAATACAGCATCGACAGCAGAGTTTTCGCAGGGCCGTCTGGGGAAAGGATCGAACCGTTTGGTGGCGCAGGGTTGAAAGGAAGCGGGGGCGGAACAGGAAGCTAGCCCCCTGCCACCGCACCCCTCCCTCCCTCTTCGAGGTTCGCTCGTGCCGCGCAGTACAATATCGCGGCAACATAACTCTTCTCCCCTCGTTCATTCTCCGCAGCCCGGCAGAAACATCAACCCTCATCCTCCTCGGTAGCCCTGTGCTGCTGCTGCTGCTGCTGCTGCCCCCCTCCCCTCCCCGCCGCCATCCCACCCCCTTGCAACCCCTCACGCCAGCAAACTTCGTCCAGCTACACCTCCCGCCCGCTTTGTTTCAATAATACTGTTTATATTGGAACGCGAAGCATTGATCTGTTTGCGCGGCGGTCGGTTCGCGTCCCTCGCGCTAAAAGATGGACATATTGGGCGCAATTTTGAGACTAGACCGACCGTCCGTTTGTACCCGGTAACCACACCGACGGTACAAACTTATTCATATTTACCGTCGAACTCTCGACAATTTTCAACCCCGTTTTTCACGTCGACACGATTCTGAAGGTCTTTCGATAAATGTGCACTCTGTTCTTCGATATGGTGTGCCATAGAACCCGCGAAACATTGTTTGGATCAGAATTTATGTTTGTATCTGTTGTGGTAGGGGTGTGCGATCTTTTTAAACAATTCCTTTTCATACATTTATTGTACATAACTAATTCTACCTTTGTGAACGTAATGATTGAACGAATTATTTGGGCATATATTTAATATGAGTAATAATTGTATTGCTGGTCCTTATGCAAAATGAAAATATTCTGAATGAATAGAAGTAGTAGTTAATTAAGAGTTCGTTTCAACCCTTAATAGTCTTTTTTTAAGTTGAAAACATTGTAGGTGTTTGTAACAATAACAAGTAAAAATTGAATTTTTTTGTCGTTCATGTTCTATACGAGATTGTCATCTCCATGCTTTAGTTTTTTTTTATTACAGACTAACAGTATGTTAATTTAAATTTTTGGATTTCTATTTCAATAATTAATATTTACGAAAGTGTCTGGAAAATTTGTACTGCAGATCTAGTACGAGAATGGCACCACGTATCACGTTGGTTCTCGCCCTTGTAATTTGAGTACTAGAACAAGAAGAAGAACAGGTCTTCTCTCGCTCTCTTCAGCAAATTTACAAAATAAAAGTTTTGTTCCGATACTGTTTCCATGGCCATAATTGAACTGCGTCCGAAGGTCTTTGTTTAAGTAATATTTTATCCTTCCTACTGGTTGACTTTCAATTATCAACCCTTGCGAAAACGCAATGAAAGATAATTGAAACCGAGGTAACCGAAATTCTATCTCAATCAATATAAATACAGTATAGTTAATGTAGATATAAATAGTATTGTAGACATAAACAATATAGAAAAAAGAAATTGGAAGGAATTACTATTATAGATGAAAAGTTTCCGAACAGTGAAAGCGAAGATGGCCGACACATCAACTGGTCGTCCCCAGTTAAAAGAATAATATCTAGCTTCTCAGAAGAGTATGCTTCTTTGAGAGGGACTCGTGCAAAGGTAAAAAGGGGCAAGAATGTATTCAGCGAGGCAACACTTTTCGCCCGTATGTGTCGTTATACGATGAATCCAATGAATTCCACAGCTTTCCAATTCCGTTCTTAGAAATGGAGTTTAGATGGAGTTGATGAGGTTTCCTCTGGAAAATACACACTCGAGTCGCGTCGGAGGGGGAGAGAGGGGGAGGACTCGTTCTCAAACTTTCTTTTTTCTTCGCGGGGAATGTATCTCGGGGGCAAGAGTGGTACGAGTCAAGGGGTTTGGTCAGCGGCAGAGATGGACCACGCGATTCTATTGGTCAGATGTGATGCGCATGAGCCGTGGGGGTGAATGAGAAACGACGAGAACCTGCAATATAACCTGAAGAAAGACTCGATCGGAGTCAGGTCACGTAATGTTCCTCCACCTCTTCGGGCTCTACTTTATAACTTCTATTAATCCTTTCGCATCGGGGCTTAGGTTGCCCTAATGAAAAATCCCTCCTCTACGGCCAGCCATCGCCCCTGGCCGTTTCCATTTTTCCGTGTCCACGTGTATGGGATTTGAGTAGCGACGCCTGTTCGATTCCCGAGCGAATCTACCTTGCGATCGACTTATTCGATATTACACGAGGATCAGCCACATATAAACTTCCTCTGTAATTTTCTACTTCGCGTGGAAATGGAATTGATTTTTTGTTTTACAATCTACACCATTTTGCTACCGAGTTGATCATTTCTGAATCCCATAAATCATAAAAAATAGAGGGTTGCGCGCAAAACCAGTCGCACATGAGTCCTCAACCTAAAATTTATGGTATTCACTAGGAAAAATAAACATTTTCTTCGTCAATTATAAATAGACTGTGGATTTTATGCATATATAACAAAAATGAGTACGTATAATTGAAAACTGTGGACATGTTAAAAATATTTAAGAACATCAATGTAATTATTTGTCATTTGTAAGTCTATATGTAATTAATAAGATATAGAAGCCATATAAAAATCTTCTTTCGTCTTTAACAATTTTTATAAATTGAAAATAAGACATGTTAAAAATATTTAAGGACATCAATGTAATTATTTGTAATATGTAAGACTATATGTAATTAATAACATATAGAAACCACACACACACACACATATAAAAATCTTTTTTCGTGTTTAACAATTTTTATAAATTGAAAATAAGATATGGACGGTATTAAAGTGTCTTAATGTA
>CM052336.1:26400096-26454343 GCA_028455595.1 Lasioglossum vierecki | reverse complement strand
TTAGCTAAAATTGTATTATCATTTTATGTTTATCACAAGGAGTACCCTCTAGGCGATGCAATACAGGTTTACTTCCTTCAGATTTTTAGAAAATAATTTGTAAAAGATGGGATATATAAAAATCTTCAGTCTAGCAACAAGAAGAAATATAATATTGATGCTGACTATGTAACAGTAACGTATGATATCTCTGTCTACGTCAGTCTCATTGAAGATTTCGTTTAGCCGAGCAACGACGTGGCTCGGTGCCGTTATTATAAACTCCAAACGGTTTCTAAAGTGACGCAATTCCAAGCTGCACCGTCACCGGTGAAAACTTGGCGCGAAAGAGAAATGAAAGGAAAGGGGAAAACGGCGTGTGATGGCGAATAAGCGGACGAGGTGTGCGCTAAGAGGAAAAATCGATATGGAGTGGCCATCAGCTCCTGGCAACAATCAAATTCGACGAAGAAGGAGAAAGTTTAGGATACAGCGACGGCCCTCGCTTCTGCGAAAGTTCCGCGCGAAACGAAATAAAAAGGGAGAGAAGTGCTACAAAGGGGATATTGCCCTCCTACGTATAAGCGCAGCGAGAGATCGTTAATTCTGGTCGGTGATTACGATCTAAATGAAAGGAACGCGTCCTGAATAACCAGCAACGTGTTTCACTGTTTCCTTCGAAATTTATTCGGAGTAATATTTTAAAAGTAAATGTTCCCGGCGATACAAGCCCCCGAGCTTAATGGAAAACTGAACATCCATTACTAAAAGCTTTTGCTAAATAATCGCGCACTTGGGAAAATGCGCTGATTCGGGAAAATGAAAAATTAACAGAGCTCGGACATTAATTATGACGTATTTAACTTTTCGAGGTACGTTCGCTATTTGATAATTGTTTCACAAGGTGATAGACGAATTACTGTTTATGCATAGTCAAGCCTTCTATGAAACAACTAATTAATTAGTAATAATAAAATGCAAATTATGCAGGATTATCCCAAAATGTATATCTTTTAAAATGATGATTTCTAAGGCCATTTGTAATAACTTTTCCTTTACGAAAATCTTTTCCACGGCTTCTTTAAGGAGTCACTAACGAAAAACACGGACCAATCAAAGCGCAGCTACAGCAGACGAATTCCGGCTCGTCCAAGGCCAATGCCACGCTCAACGGAATCTGTCGCTAAACCGGCATTCGTCTGCTGTAGCCTCACTTTGATTGGTTCGCGTTTTATAGAGAGCATTTTTATAATGGAAAAAGTTACTAGAAATGACCTCGGGAATCACACCTTTGAAGGAAGTATATTTTTGGGACATCCTGCAGACATTATTATTTTCACATTAATTTCCATTCATTTTAACACATTACAGTGTTATATAAAAAACCTAAAAATCTACTTGTAAAAAATAATCCCGAAATAAATAATTGGATCATATCCTTGTGGGTGGTTTAATGGTTCATCAATCATTTTCCAAGAAATGTTAAGCTGTGAATCACAAAACGTTTAAAATCTAATAAGTATAATAGGCTCTGGTAAATAACAGTTCATACATTATGTCAAGAAGAAAAAAAATCAATATCTTCATAATATAAGAAATTATGTCTGAAGTCTTCAACTGTCTACTAGATTAGTTCCATCTTATTATGTGTACAATAAACTCTTTGTTTATATTAGTGATTATTCGTGTTAGTAAATCGTGCTGTTTGGAAATCGTGTAATAAGTAGACTGAACAATAGAAGGAACATTAAAAGTATATCAAAAGATATAGTTTTTTTACTTATCAAGATTGTTGACCGAGAATTTATTAAGCTGCTGTACACAATTTTTCTTCTGCACAGAAATTTTCTTGTTTTAAGAATATCATGTTACATGTGTCACATTTTTATTTTATTATACACAAGCTTATGTTTCGAAAATATAATATCTGTTTGTTCGTCTGAAACTATATTTAAGCAAAGAATTTTTTATGTGTTTATACAATGCCGTCAAAAGAAGCAATACCTTCAGATAACGCTACTGGTAAGAACAAACAAACTTATTACTCAACAAAATATTCTTGTAAATATTTCAGTCTGGGCTCACTTTTTCTATATTCTTTCATTATTTCCCTAAAATAGCAGACGGAACTGTGATACAATTCCAATCATGGACAAGTAAACATTAATTGCAACAATGCCTTTACGTTATTTAAACTTGGTATGTCACACGACTCTAGAAAACATTCATGGTACGGAAACTTCGTGGCAGATTTCAAAAGACCGCCGAAATCGTGTGATTTAACACCATTAGATTTTTCTTCTCGATACATTTTTAAAAGTTAAAACTATACTAAGAAGCTGCAAGTGAACGATACAAAGAGTAGTAAGAAAGTCATTGAACTTTCGATAACCGAATCGAACAGGATTCTGCTCTACGTATAATCGTAACAGATCATATTTCCAATAAAAGAAACAGTTCAGAAAATTTCGAAACAGTTTTTTAATTTTACCAGAAAGGAGCATAAATGCGTGTTCCTTGGATAACCATTCAGAATGTTTCGAAGTAGGGGATTCGTTTGGTCGTTTAATATAAGCGAAGTAGTCGGCGTGCCGCGGTTTTTGAAAATCCACAGTGCCGGTCGACGCTCTTTGGACAACTGGTAAAACTGGCCCAAACCGTCAAGTCCATTTGCCACAGCAAAGCGCGATCTCTCCCCTTCTCAAGTCTCACCTGTTCCCAGGACGAAAGGGGGTGGCAAGGAAGCGAGAGGAGGTTGGAGAAGGCGAAATACATCAGGATTGCATCCCCACTCGCGGCGACTTCCCCTTCTCGCGGTCGTTGCAAGGGGTAGGAAGCCGGACGAGGGGGTGACTTGGTTGTGGCTGCGTTGAACGGGGTGTCGGCAGCCCCGCCCGTCATATTCCGCGAGGGCCAATCCCGCCTGCGCTTTTTATTAGATCCATAAATCCATCATATCACGCTCGCCCTCCGGAGCGCAGCGATTGGTCGGGCTTATGACTTCGCAACCCCAAAAGCGCGGGCTTGCGTTTATGGCATTGGCGCAATGCGGACGTTCCTTCAGCCCGCCTCGTTATTAATATTGAATTTTTACCCGCGAACGAGACAAGAAAGTCTCACGATGGAGGGAGGGGAGGGCGCAGGCGCCGAGGAAAAGAGAGAGAGCCGCACGACGTGTTCATTTCTCAGGCCGACGAGGACGACGACGTGGTCCGCAGCAGCGAACCCTTCCCAACTTATCACTGTCCACGTCAATTTTCCTGCAGGCCCTGGACACACAGCTGAGTCTCGTTGAAAAATGCAGCGTGGCTAGGCGAGATGATCGTAGGGGTAGTTTCTTCAGGCTACCCCCGGGGGCGGTGGGGGAGGGTGGGAGGGTGGCCGAAGGATGGCGGTGGTACTGGAAGACCAGGGGACTCCTTGACGGACGCGGGGATCAATAACCTCCGATAGCATACTCGGAAAGCTATATACGGGGCCATTTCCAGTGGCAATAAAACGCCATAGCTACGTGTATTGCGATTCTCTTGCCGACCTCCTATTGGCCGTAAAACACTGGCCGGCTGAAAGGTTGAATTTTATCGTGGGGGGAAGAAATATCGATGGGAAAAGGAGAACGCCACCCCCGGCCCGCTGTGGAATACATGCATCCGGGGTGTCTTTGGCCGGGGTTGAATTGTTGCAGGGGTGCGTTCGTGCTCGCTGAACAGAGAATTTGATGGGATCGGGATAAAGAGTGAAAATGATCGCGCTGTGCGCCACGCGTTACTGCGCCGAGCAATATCAAGCAGCTCGATAAGAATTTTAGTCTCACTATGTTGCACATAGTGCGTCATTCGACATGACCTCCGTTCCACAGTTTTGTTGAAATCAAGGTAAAAATTAAGGGTTGTTTTCTACTTACAAAATTCAAATACAAAGAAATCATCATTCGGTCTGCATCTATTTTAACGATAGGACGTGGTGTCATTTTTCAAATGAAATCTATCTCGCAGTGTCGCAAGGGACTTTTTAAGATGACTCTCCAAAAGGTCCTATAATTCACTACAGATATATTTTAGTTAACCCTTCGCTCACACTTTCAAATACTCCCTAAGCACAATCGAGCTGCAATTTTTTTTATAAAAATTACGGTTAGAAAATTTGACGATTATACTGTGGATACTATAAAAATGCTCTGTCACCATTGCAATAAAGTTAGATATAACTTTGTTCCCATTCTTATTAAACTTTCAAATTCTCCTCGAGCATGTACTGTTCGATATACTGTCCCCTAGGGCATGCGAATCAACAGTCCAGTGACGATAAACCTATTTTTGCAAAATTACAAAAATTCGCTAAACTAGAAACAACTTGATTAAAGTGTACGTGTACAGGGCCGGAGAAAGAGTCTGCAGAAAAGCGGAAAAAGCTGCAAGTTCGCAAACCGTCTGTGCGTTAGTGCAACAACCGCAAAGAGCCGAAGCCGTAAGCCAAGCCTCGTCGAGAGGTGTGTTCTCATCTACGCAGAAGCGAGCACGCGTATGAATATGAGTATGAGCGAAACTGGTCACGCAACCCGATTGGATGGCACGAGCTTCCAATCATAAAGTAGCTGGATATGAGCGGCGCTATGATATGATATTATCATAACGTGGCAGGATTATTATTGGTCGGAGTCACCCTACTCCGGTTTTCCTTGCTCCTTCCTTTCTTCCGGCGTTCCAAACCACCCCCCGACGCATACGTTTCTCGGCCGTCGAGGTGGGGCTCCAGCCCCGCCAGCCGTCTCTCAACCCTCTTCAACCCTCCCTGCCACCCCCGGCGCCCTCCAACCCCCGAATTATGAGGATCAATACACGAGGAAGCTTGCAAGGGCAGCGCCGACGCTACTCGCTTGTCGACCTCCTTCGAGCACAGACTCCCTCGACAGGCTGGACCTTCCAGAGGGTAATGGCTGCTCGCTCGGGGCTTATTCCTCAATTCAATGCAGCTTTTTCGTTTGTTCAAGCGGCACTCGTTTCACCGTCAACTCTTCTCCTGGACGGACACGTTTCACTATCCTGGACACTCGGTCATAGACTTATTAACACTATGCAGACGCTCAAACGATCTGTTTCAGATTTTTTATTTTATAATTATTGAAGTTATAAAAATTCCTTCATAAGAACGTGCGTTTCTTTATTCAATCGTATATTGTAATTAACGTTGCACGGAATATAATCTTTCTTTATAATATAAAACTGGTATTAACAGTAACCCCACCACGCAGTTCTAGATTTTTATGTTGAAATTACTGAAATTATAAAGATGCTTTCATAAGAAATGCTTTAATCAATATCTTTATTAGAGCACATATTACAATAAGTACAGCGCAATGTTTAAATAAATTAAATCTTGTCATTTTTATTAACGGTGCCAAAAGAAAATGGTGCCCTTACATTAAAAAAGTTCATGATATTTTTCTTATTTAGAACATTTTTGTGTCAATATTAAATTTTTTCAACTTCAATGTATCAGTATTAAATTTTTTAAAAGATACTCATTAACGTTGTATATACATAAGACAAAGTTAATAATTAATTGAATTAATGATTAATTTATTAATTAAAAAAATAAATTTCTCTACAGCCTATGCCAGAGAGATAAAATAGTTGCACAAACATTATAACCGTTATTTATGTATTAATAATATAAGCACCAACGAGGCTGCTGTTTCGAGTCAGCCCTTTTTATAATTTCTCGGAAGTAATTTTCTCGTTGTCAGACAAATTGATTAACGTTCGTCTGGTGTGGGAATCGAGTTATCACGGATTCGAGGAATCTCTAACGACATCCCCATACGTTTTGTTTCCCGAATCCCCAGCAAGAGGACACTCTTCCCATTGACATAATAAAATATACAAACTTTCCCACCCAATTTCGAGTCCCCGAAGAGACAAAAGAATCCGAACGTTCGTGTAAACCCAAACGCACAAATGAGTCCCTCTCCGGGAGATTCTCGAGTGGCAAAGGGGTGAGAGAGGCAGCCCGAAAAACAGGAGCGAGGGCAGCCTGCCTGAACTTACCTACCCCTCGGCAGGTCGGGACGTAGCAACTGGTGGGGCACTGGCTGAATAAAACACGCTGGAAAAGACGCGTCGCGCTGGTGTTGGGCACACAAATTCGCCGGTTCGCACAAGCACTGCGCCCGTGGTCGCATATGTGCGACAATGTGCGTGGCTGGCATTATATCGCGGAACAATCGATACATGCCGTCAGCACCACCAACTCGCTGTTCCACGAACTAAGCCAACCAACTCTCCATCTTAGCGACGACCACGACCGCAAACTATCCCCGTCCTCTCCCCCCTCCCACCCCCGTGGGGTCCGTGTTATTCACTTTGCATAACCTGACAGGACCTGCACACCAGAGCCGAGCGACGATAGATTCGTTCATATTTGTTCCTGATTAATGAACTATCTTGACAGCAATACTGGAAACGGATACAGAATTTTTGCAGACTCAAAGAGTGCAATTATGGCCATCGAAGATTCGGAAACAACTGCTGAGTGTATTCAGGAAATTCAAGAAAGCTATAACTCGACTGTTGAAACCGGCAAATCCATTACCTTTTGCTGGATTCCATCGCACATGGGTATACAGGGTAATGAAAACGCAGATACAGCAGCCAAATTGGCAGCATCAAATACAAAAATGAAACAAATCACTCGTTATACCAGACTAAATGACCTCAAGAACCATATGAATGAAATATTCAGGAAACATGTAACTGATAATATTAAAAGAATTTATACACAAAAGTACCATAACGAAGGAGCGGATTTTGAGTGGCAAAAGTTTCCGAGTCCAATAGATCGTCAAATTCAAACGTTAATTTCTAGAATCAGGATTGGGCACTCAGAAGTAACCCATTCATATTTGTTAAGTAAAAAGGAAAACATGATCTGCGATATATGTAAAGTACCAGTTAATATAAATCACCTTATACTGGAATGCAAGAAATATGAAAGTGAAAGGAAAAATGCTGAACTGCCTGGATCTTTACCCATTCTGTTGGTTCTGAGGAACACATTGTCGATCTTATCCAATATATCAAAGATACTAAGATGTACGAAATATTTTAAGAAAATGTACTGTTTTGCTAATGACCTTTGATGTTGAAGCAACATTAAATAAATAAATTTAAAAAATAAAAAAAATACGCTATCGCGCCAGGGCCATTTTATTCACTTTTGCCAACCTGCCAGGTCCCGATGCACCTGGACATTACGATTAACATTTCCGATCGGTGATTACTAAATAATTTTTAAAAATCTATGGTACAATGGCTAAACACTTTTTAATGGAACCATCAATGGAAACAGCAATTTTCATTGTGAGCTAACTAATTACCCTGAATAACATCATGTAATATTTTCATTTAAGATTGCAATGTGAAAGAAAATTTCTACGGTTTCTTTTGGTACAACAGCAGTATTGAAAATCCTATTAATAGACTTCCGGTGGGTAAAGTGTTAAGCAATAATGGATTCGTTCTCTTTTAAACTATAACATAAACTATTACATTTCCCCTGACCCACGTTATTCACTTTGCATAACCTGATAAATACCCATGGACCTGAACCTCAAGGATGAGCAACAGTAGATTTATTCATATTTGTTTCTGAGTAACGAACTGTTTATGACAATACACTATTCCCCCAGGAAAACATTTTATTCACTTTCGACAACCTGCCACGTCCCAATGCACCTGGACATTACGATTAAGCAATAATGGATTCGTTCGCTTTTGCTCTTGGTTAACTAACGATCTTGGTCATAGCGGGGACAATAATCTGTTATGTCTTCCCTTCACTTTGCGTAGCCAAACAGGTAGCCGTTGACTTTGACAGGCACTTCATACCTGGGTTGAGGAACATTATATTCGTTCATGTTTGTTCTCGATTAATGAACAATCTTGAATTTCAGGCTCAAAAGATCAAAATTTTTCTTTTATTGCATCACATTCTATGTATTTATCGGAGGGGTAGAAAGTGCAATAGGAATTTCGGGTAAAAACGCAATCGTTCTCCTAGATAATTATGATGAAGTTTTTTCTTTTATCAAACTGATTTTATTTATAATATACAGTAAACCGTAGCAAGTTGTCCCTGGTTGGACGACTTGATTCTTGTCCATGCCTACTCACTCCACTACCCGTCACCACTTTGCCGCGCTGCAGGGCGGCGGCTATTGTCCTCGGCCCGGGTATATCGGTGTGAACACTACTACATTAACACAACGAATCGAATGTTCAAACATCTTAATATTCATTACTTTTTAATGAGATTTTACTGACTTATTCCTGGCATTTTTCTGATTACAACAAGACCAAACACGATATAATTTCAATTTTATTTAGTACGATATAATTTCAATTTTATTCTTGTACGAAGATATCAAATTCATGTGAAATGTACAGCATATTGTATGTGCAGGTCACGCTGTGCTACTACGGGCTGCAACTCTGTTGATTTGCAAAATTCAAGTCTAATTCTTAGAGAACATATTTTCGAGATGTTTAGTTGTTTATTTAAACATATGCTATAGCATATGTTGAAGGTATCATAAATTATAAATTATGCTTCACGTGTAGAGTAAATATGGGCCAAATTATATCGTGTTTGGTCTTGTTTTAATCAGAATAATGTCAGAAACAAGCCAATAAAATTCTCATAAAAAATAATGCAAAATAAACCACCGCGATTCTTGTCCACTCCAGGAACAGTCCCTTGGATAAGAATCAAGGGATTACTGTATTTTCATTCCTCAGTCAGATGGAGTTTATATGGGCTATAGCATGTTATTGATGCAGCCGCTAGAAATTATTTTTTGGCAAGTGGAATATATCGAACATATAACAAAACCAGTTTGATAATGAAAAAACTTTACCATAATTTTATTAACCCCATTCTCTTCATAGTCACAGTGATTAAACCGTCTTTATCCCGAACATGTCGTACAAGAGAAAAGATAATGTATATTATTTGTATGGCTACATTAATTTTAATGCCTAAATACTGATTAAGATCAATCAAATTGTACTTCTAAAATAGAAATAACATTCATATTTTTTAGACTTTTTTAGAATCTCCATGACGAGTCTCGCTCGTTAAAATACGGCAAGGGGTTAAGGGAATGATTCAATTTTGACCTACGGTTCTTTTTGCATTTTCTATTCTTGTCACGAGTAGCATGCGAAGCAATAATAAAAATTGTTGAGCTTTTCACCTTGAAATTCAAGGTCAAGGATAATTTTGGGGCCCCTTTTTTCGAACAATTTCGATTATCTAATATCTGGCTATAAATTGCATAATTCTTGATTGCATAAAACAGTTAGCCATATGTTTCCACTTAGTTTAATATACCTTATTCGGAAATGTATGAATGATTCGAGAACGTATACCACCTCATAGCGCGCTACATCATAACGAATGGCTAATTATCTAATTGCTTCAATCATAATAAACTATGTAATCATTCTGCAATTAATTGTTGTTGAATTAAGCGTGTCTCACGATCACAATTTACCTTGGTCATTTCTGTTATTCATTAATCATGATTACTCAACGACCATAGTCACGTATCCGTGATTCAATTGCTCGACAATTATAATTGTTAATCATTACTCAGACTACATTGCGCCGAACTTTGCTGCGCAGCCACACGGAATTATTCGAACGGTAATATATTCGTAATTGAAGTGAACGCAAATTACATTCTACCGTAAAGCTTCCGGAAATGTAATATGCGTTTTGTAGGGCTTATAAATACGTGTTTAATGTAGTTTATTATAGTTCTACTAAGTTCTTTTGTATATTTATAACTTTATTATATATTTTATTTATTTTAAGATTAAAGGAAGTAATTATATATATATAGATAAGTTAATAGATAAATTTATATCTTTATAATATTTTAAAAATATTTGCTTTAAAGCTTATTAAATTTAATAAATTAATTTATCTCATAAATAATTTAATAAAGGAGAAATAATAAAATATAAAAAATAAATAATTGTAAAAATGATTCTTAAATTAATAAATGGTATTTCAATTAATTGTCCTCCTAATCAAGTTAATATAATAAATGATAAAATAAAAGTTCAAAATGAAATTTTTATAGTCTATTATAGTTCTACTATTATTCTTTTGTAAATTTGTATGTATGTTACACAGCTCCTTATTTACTATACAATCAATGGAACAACAAAAACTAGTGTATATCACAGTTGAAGAATGTTTTGAAATAGTAAGCTGCATTGCCGTAATTTGCCTATTCGATCATTTAAATGTTATAATCTCAATTTTGCATTTACAAAGTACTGTTTATCGCTAATATAAGTGTTGAAAGAATTTCCTATGGGCGATCATGTTCGGTACATGTTCTATGTACACTGCTATGTAGTTCTGTGAAGAAGAGAACGGGAATTGTAGGGAATGGTTGGTTTTGTGCCAACATTTTTTCAAGGGAAGCCACAAGGCTTTCATTTGTTCTTTTAGGCCACATTTCACAAGCTTTCCATTCAGAGTTCTCAAAATGCTTATTATTTTCGCAAAACAAACCCCCCTTTATGACTTAGAATTTCATTTACACGGTTGTTTCATTTGAATGTTTTAATCGTAAGTGTCAAAATATGTACTATATGTGCGACAGTCACGTATCAAGTGACAGATATGTTCCTTACACCATCATCGGTTGGGTTGCAGTATTTCAGGCGGATCTTGATAGGATCTTGGATAGGGATCTTGGATCTCGGATAGGGTTAAATGTATGTATGTATGCGTATTAATAGACAACCCTATATATATAATAATAATTTATATATATATATAATATATAATATATATAATATAAATTATATATATATACATAAAATAGATTTATATAAATAATGTATATAATATATATATAAAATATATTTATAAAAACTAGAAAATCGAAAATAACAACGGAATTGTAAAATTACGAACGCCCATGACAAACACGTCTGTCAACGATTAATTATAATAAATACGGCTTTTCCTTACAAATTGTCACTAACTAAAAAACGAAACTGGCGTCGCAATTTTTTAATTTTCATCTTGTATTATCATGGACAGTAAACCTTTAAATTTTCTCCTACCTGTAGTTGAATACCGTGTACATATACGTACACGTTTACTAGCATGTGCATGTAATTTACTTCCTTTCCTAATAAGTTTAATCACTACTTTAATCAATCAATAATACAACAATATTTCTTAGTATTAATTCGCAGTTTAGTGATTATACAATATCAATGTAAGAAAGCAATAATTTACAAATTATATTTATTACGTGACGTACTCATGTGACGTAACCGCTGTCGGTCGGGTTGTAGCATTTCAGGCGAATCTTGAATTGTTAGTAACTAAAAAAACGAAATCGAAATTGCAATTTATTAATTCTTCATTCTCATCGAGAAACGCCCCTAGAATTTTCTCCCACCTGTAGTCGAACACCCTACATTATTTTTTTTAATTATACAAATGTTTATACAGGGTGTCCCAAAATTCGTGTACTTCCCGGAAATGGGAGGTTCCTTGGGTCATTTGAAGCGACATTTTCCTTTAGAAAAATGACGCCAGCGGCTTTGTTTAGGAGTTATTAACAAAAAACACGGACCAATCAGAGCGCAGCTACAGCGGATTGAATCTGGCTCGGCTAATGGCGCCGCCACGCTAAGCGGGGCCTGTCGCTGAGTCGGATTCCGTTTGCTCTAGCCGCGCTCTGATTGGTCTGTGTTTTTTGTTAATAACTCCTAAACAAAGCCGCTGGCGTCATTTTTCTAAAGGAAAATGTCGCTTCAAATGACCCAAGGAACCTCCCATTTCCGGGAAGTACACGAATTTTGGGACACCCTGTATAAATCGCAAGATGAAAAATGGTTTGCTCATGAAAGCAAACTTTCGGAAAGCCTGTAATTATAGGAACATAAAAAATGTTATAATAATAAAATTTGTACGCATAACTACATGCCGTTTACTTAAACTCGCCAACCAAATGAGGCTAATAAATTCAGGGAATTTTTAAAATTCTTCTTCATCTTATATCGTCATGGAGAACCACCCTTAAATTTTCTTCACTTGTAGTCGAACACCGTGTATAATAAACCTACAAGCTACAATAATATTTATTTATCAAAACTATTCGTATGATAGAGAAGGCTATATAAAATCAGACGTTTCGTATGCAACAACTTAAGAGATGTTCATACATTATTCATTTAATCCGAAAGCTGAAAAGCCGCGTCGCGGAGAAGATGAGGCTAACTGCGTTGAAATATTCTCTGAAAATATTCGAGAAGCTGACCCAGGACGCATTCAGCATCCACAAAGTTCGAGGCTCGTGGAGAGAACCAAGCTCCGTCCCCGGTGAGACGGGGTGCACCGCCAGCGGGGCACTCTCGACGAGACATCGGAACGGGCCAAAGGTGTCGGCGTGTAAGTATCCCCTAGAAAACGGGATGTTCTGGGGTGGGAGTCGGCCAGTGTCCGAGAGGAACCAAGGCGACAGGGTCCCCAGGCAAAAGGAGGAAGCCGAGTGAATTTTTTATCGGTAAAAACTCCATTAGAGAGAGAGAAGCGCCGGTGTTTGTTATTGGTCATCCTCGGAGGGAAGACGCCGAGCTGGAGGGGCTTGTCCGGCGCAGAGATATCCATTGATCCGGGGGATGGTAGATCGCGAAGGGGGTTCCATCCCCTCCGCTAGCACCCGAAGCATCTACAATGTTCCTTTCGTGTGGCTGCTATCAAAGAAATCAATTACCCGGCAACACACGCGAGTTCCAAGCTCCGCTTCCCTCTAAGGTGGTGGTAGTGTGGGTGATGGTGCTAGTGCTGGTGGTGGTGGTGGTGGTGGAGCTAGTGGTGGTGGTTCGGGAGGAGGGACGCCACTGGCCGTCGCACATATTTATTTTATTACTGCCCACTCCTTGCCGCTCCAGCACGGATAGAAGCCTTTATCAAGTTCCACCGTCCAGAGAACTCCGCCTTTTTCTTCCGATGTAATCGATGAAAGAGAAACGGCTATAATGACGGGAAACCCTGGAACCCCTTCCAGTCGCTTTTACACGTATCGTACGATTTCTGAGCGGTATCCTTGAATTCCTTCGAAATTTTTATTCGATTATAAAAATTAACGAAGTAATAATACGTATGTTCGCTCTACCACCACTTGTTTCGCTGTCTCGCCCTAGCTTTACAATTCAATTCCAAGGTTTCGAATTAGAACGTACCACTACTTCATTTCGTCTGACGCTGAAAACACACCGATGGAAAAGAAAATTATTTATTTTGTTGAAAAATCGATTTGCTACTACATCAGTTTGTGATGGAGAGGTACAAATAATCAAATTTACGGTCCCAAATTCCATGATGTTTACGAAACAACATTTTAAGGCAAAGTGTTTTATTAAATGTTATATGTGTCATCTTTATGAAAATTAACCCTTTGCACTCGGAACTATTTTAACTCGAAAATTAAATATTTCCTCCGATGTAGAATAATTCCTTCCTACATGATTTAATTTCGGTTGTATGGATATTAAATTGATATAATACTTTATACAATACCTAAATATTTAGTAATTGATTGGATACTAATAAGTTTATAATAATATAAGCAACACTTGGTCAGTATAAACACGTACTTTTAATTAGAATTATAAATATTACCTACAGATATCATGCAGTATAAATATTGAGTATTTAAAACTAATTATAAGTGACAGATTTGAAGTCAAATATTACACTGATCCAAAATTAATTTAACATGAAAAAATTATGAAAGAGACAAATTTTTAATATGGTGACTTTTGATTATTTCTTTGCGATTTCTAAATAAATAAAATATGTATAAATACTGGTTATTCTTCAGAATTTATACTGTTTTAGACCAACAGTATACTTATTATATGTATAAGCAAAATGTATAAGATAATATATGTATCATACTATATTGTATAATATAATTAATATAAATATTATATGTTACACTACATTTTATACTATTGTAGATTTCGCAATTATTTGTATATAAACAATATATTTATCTCCCTGACAGAATCGCGAACTATTTATCTAATTATTAGAATTTTTATGTTCACTAATGAAACTTCGACTCAATAAAAAAGAATATTGTATAGCAGAATTGGCTATTTGCTACACTATTCATTTTTGAGCTCGATCCATGCTCTTGCGTTATCTCCACAAGGTAACTATCTAAATCACCTTATTTTTCTATCGTGTAATACATATATTTTGATCACATGAAAATGAGTCTACAAAGCCCTGATTACATTTATACTTTCCCGTTTCCATCCAATGCTACTACAGTGAATAGTTCTATCAGCAGTTGCCCATGAAGAGGCGACGCTTCAATCAGCCCTTAATTTTTAGGTCGATAAGGCAGTCAACATTCCGCCATAAAATTGCATAAGATCTGCCGTCTATTCTTCTATGAAAAAAGTCTATTCTTACATCTCCTCTGTGCCGACATTTTCATAAATCGTGCATCAAGGTACACGACATCGGTGACTCTACGATCCAAAAATTTCCACATAACACTGCTGTGCCAAACAAAGAAGCACCCAGTATAATTATAAAATATAATTTTATATATTATAATATATAATATATTTAATTATATATTAATATATAATTATATTTTATAATATAAATATTTTTATTTAAAATATCTTTATGTAGAAATTGCATTATACAATGATTGATTTATTGCACTTAAGGCATTAGATAACCGCAATAACACATATTCTAAGAACTATTCAATTACACAGCGGAATCCTTTCCAAAAATTTACTGTGTTCTTATTTGATTTTCTACTCCTTTCTATGAAATCTGGCCTGGTGCTTCTTCCTTTTACACAATAGTATATATCGAGACATTACTGTACACGGTGTAAAGAAATTATATCGCGGCTACCCTAGCATGATTTTACACCCTCGATTTTATTTGAAACTGAAGTAAGGAAGGTGCCGCAAAATTGACCTTGAATTTTAAGGTCAGAAAGTCAACAATCTTTTTTTAATTGCATCGTATTTTACTCGTCGTGAGGGTGAAAAGTTCATTTTTGGCCTTTTTCACTTTAAGCCCTCGCGACATAAAATATGATGAAATTAAAAGAAAATTTTTCACCTTAAAATTCCAGGTTAAGGTAAATTTTGCGGCACCTTCCTTAGTTCAATTTCCACCAAATCGAGGGTACAGAATCATCCAATGGTAGCCGGGACATATAATTTCTTTACACCTTGTACTTTGAGGCCTGCGAATTGAAAAAGTGAAGTAAGGAAGATGCCACAAAATTGACCTTGAATTTTAAGGTCAAAAAGTCAACAATCTTTTTTTAATTGCATCGTATTTTACTCGTCACGAGGGTGAAAAGTTCATTTTTGGCCTTTTTCACTTTACGCCCTCGCGACATAAAATATGATGAAATTAGAAGAAAATTATTGACTTTTTCATCTTAAAATTCCAGGTTAAGATGAATTTTGTGGCACCTTCCTTAGTTCAACTTCCACCAAATCGAGGGCACAGAATGGTAGTCGCGACATACAATTTCTTTACAGTCCACGTGTCACCGGCATGGAACCAACATGCATTTCCAAAAACTTTAAAGAATTTAAATTAATAAGTAATTTGGGTTGAGGAAACGCAATTACAATGAAATAAGGTTCTTGAAAAAAAATGATCCAAATCGTGGATCGAAACGTCGAAATATTTTATGTAAATTTGCAAAATAGCTTAATTATTGTCAAGAATGATCGTACCAGCGCGCCAATAACATTCAAAGAATTTCTTTACACCTTATAATTTGAGGCCTGCGAATTGAAAAATCGCTGTTAGTATCCTTTCGTTGATAGATGCGTTACACATTTCATACCTACATATGTTTCACCGAAAACTCTTCAATTCCTCGACAACCGAGCCGGCCCGTCAGGTTGTGACACGTTCAGGGTGGGGGTGGCCGGACAGGTGAACGAGCGAGGGTGGACAAGCACGATGAACGTCGGCCGGCTGCAAGAGACCGATAGGATACGGGGGCGGTGTAGGATCTCTTGACGCGTGCATCGATGTCCACTGGCTCCCGAGGGAAATCCACTTCATGATGGGAATCCCATTATTTCCCGAGCGATATAAAAGTAGGTAGTCCACGTGCTGTCCAGTTCAGGCAATTCCACCGCCCCCGCCACCCCCACCTCCTTTCCACCCCCGTTGGACCGCTCTTTTTCCCCCTTTGCGATTGTCTCCAAATCCATTCGCTATTCATTTCGGGCCTGAGACTCTCTCTCGCCAAGGTGACACTGAA
Organism: Lasioglossum vierecki; assembly: GCA_028455595.1. Classification (NCBI taxonomy): domain Eukaryota; kingdom Metazoa; phylum Arthropoda; class Insecta; order Hymenoptera; family Halictidae; genus Lasioglossum; species Lasioglossum vierecki. The sequence goes on along the minus strand of CM052336.1, from coordinate 26,437,995 downwards.
AGGACATTTTTACTTCGGATTAATACCACCCGTTTGCAAGAGCAACATGCAAGGACAGAACAGTCAAATACAACGAATGACACAAGTATATAATAGTGGCAGAGCTACCGGAATATTTAAGTAAGGAGAGTAGAGCGGACAATCAAATGCTCCTAGCACGGGTAAGTTGCGGAAATACAGAAAATTGGAGCAAATACTGGCTGAAAGACATTGTGGATGTCTAGAAGATTTGACAAGAGAATGCAGGGTAATGGAAGAAAAGATCAGGATTGAGGATCTAATGAACGGGAGAAAAGAAAGCATAAATATACCAAAAATATACCAAACTAAAAACAAATGTTAGGAAATAAGACAAGGTGCAATAATTAGTTAGTAATAATTAGGATAAGAACAAAGTAAGTCAGGGTAAGAATGAGTAAGACAAAGAAAGAGAAAGAGAGAAGGTATGGACTGATGTAAGAATAAGATAAATCTGTAAAGCTAGGTTACTGTAGCCCAATAACCAAGTCACATTTCTTAGCTGTAAGGCTGAAATAAAGCAATAATAATAATAATACCGCCCGAGGATCATACAGCTTGACCAAAATCATCGAGCAATTCTATTTGTACTAGGTACTTATACCGAAATAGAAAATACTGATATTTTGTGGTTGTACAAATACGTTTACTAAAATAACAATGTATTTATCGGTCATTCCTTCGGTTTCCCTATTTTATTATTATTTCCAAAGTATCTTTAAGCACAAAATTAGAACCAGTATTATCTTATTGCTAATATTATGTTAGCAAATACCGAAACTTATACAAGGTTGTCTTATTATAGTCGTTGTCTTATACAAGGTCGAGTACAACCGGGTAAGTTGTGGTTCTACACGTATAAATAAATCGAAAAAAATGAATAACATTTTTTCTTCGATTTTTTAAAAATCAGTTTTAGATAACAGTTTGCGGTGCCATACAGGCTTGTGCGAGAACTCGGATTTCTCGGGTTCGGGACGGGTCGGGAAATCTCGGCCGAGACGGGTCGGGTTCTCGAATTCTTCGGGACGAGTGCTCTCTCCCTCTTGGGATCACGTTTCGAAGAGCCATAGGCGAGTAAGACCCGTAAACGCTTCGGAATCCCGAAGAGTTTCGGGATCCCGAACGGTTTCGAGGCCCCGAAAGAGTTTCGGGGTCCCGAAGAATTTCGGGAACCCGAAACGTATCGCACTTTCGGGAACCCGACCCGTCTCGGCCGAGATTTCCCGACCCGTCCTGAGCGTCGGGTTTCCCGAGATTTCGGGTTCTCGCACAAGCCTGGTGCCATAGTATATGCAAGAAGTAGAATTGGTTGGTCATGATCTGACGCGTCAGACTCACTTTTCAAAATCGATTTACAGATCTCCTTTAACACACAAACGTCATACGAAATCGAAACGATTTAACACTAAACCTACCGACCATCAAAAGTGTCTAATTTGTATAGTATTACGAAAATAACAAGATTAATTTATATTCTGTGCGATTTTTACTATAATATACAGGGTTGGCCAGAAATCGTAGTACAACCGGATGATTCTACATGCAAATAATAAGTCGAAAAAAGGAATAACGTTTTTTCGTTTGGCAGCTCGTTCTCGAGAAAATCGAGTTTGAAAACGCAGCGAATACACGTGCTATTGCATAGGAATCGTCTGACGCGACTGACCATGATCAACCAATTCTACTTTGTGCGTATACCAAGGCAAACCGACGGAACTTAAAAATCTGTTTTTATGGAGATAGCGAGTAACTTTCAATGTTTACTTACAGATATAATTAATCGACTCAATGAATCTTTAAAAGGACACTTTTTGGAATAGTTCTTTTCGACTCTGTACAAAGTCTTTATCATTGGAGTTTCAAGATAAGGGTAGGAACTTAAATAAAATACTTTGTGAAATTTTTACTTAGCTCTTTAACTTTTAAAATATCGACTCGCAACGAAGAAATCATAAAAGATAAAACTTCTTAACAATATCTAATTTTACATGTTTTATTTATGGTTTATATGACTTTTAGTTCTGTTCTAAGTTTGTTTAAAATCTTCACTGTATGATATCTTCTGTCTTATACGATCTCACGTGTGCCTATACTTGTTATGTTTCTCGCATCGCAGTGCTTCTGCTAGCGATTTAAATGTGTTTTGTGTTGGCTGAAATGTAGAGTTATGAAAAGAAACATTGCCGTATTTTAATCCTTTCATTTCTAAACGTGAGAAGTGATAACATTCTGAGGTAATTGTTTGTTACATTAATTTTCACTCGGTCTTTAATCATTTGTATGTATCCAATTTATAGGTTATCTTAACCTAACTTACTTGGAATTCGAGTGAGACTGTTTTTGATCTTCTGTAATCATGGCATCGGTTCTGAAAACTTTTCAGAACTTTCAACTTTTTACCAAATGTTTAAAGCCAAGGTATGAAAAGTGCAACAACATAATGGTAACCTAACTTGTTGATATATTCTGTTGCATATTTTTTATGTATTAGTGGTACAGATTTATTTGTTATATATTATTATTTTACTGTTATTTAATAATACCATAATCAATTCTAGCATCAGCCAGATCCCAGTTTCTAACGCTCACAAAATGAATCCTCCTCCAAAGAAACGTCATCCGCAATGGCTTCCAATGCCAACACGTGTGGTACGTAGAACGTAACAGATATTACATTTTATTGGAGTCCCATCTTATGAATGCAATACAATATACTAGTCTTTATATTAGCTCTACAACGAGGGACTTACTAAAGAGAATAAAGAGTTCCTTTCGGAAGTTGTAGCTTCCAAATTAATGAAGCAGGTGTCTCCGCTAAAAGAAGACATAATTAAACCAGATACTGCATGGACAAAATATTCAAAGCGTACTGGTCTGATTGGGAAGAAAATAGGAGTTTATCCAATGTGGCTTAAAAATGGAAAAAAAGTAACATCTACTTTGATACAGGTGGTACCAACTACTGCACAATCATGTATACATTATTAATAGACTGCGAAGGTTTATGCAATTTTCAATTTTTCTAGTCAAATTTTAAGATAGTTGAATTAAATCCAATATTATTTCCATATAATAAATCAAAATGGTATCGAATTCTATCGAATTTTACATTGCAGCATTTTTTGAAAATATCCGCAGTTTAGTAATTAATAAAAAATATAAGATCGGAGTCCATAATTAATAAAAGAGGATTATTTTATAACATAAAGATACATGTGGAGTCAGCAATTACATAAATTTTTTATGGTCAGTGTTTTTTTTCATACAAATCAAAAGAAAACATTTAGCAAATAATCCTTTCTTTCTTTCTTCATTCAGATTTAATTGTTTGATAAATTTTCTATCTTTTTGAAGCATTAATCATGGTAAGAGCATATCTAACGATGCATAGATTTTAAACTTTTTTAAAAATCTAATAGTAAGGTCTGGTCTGTTATTGTTATTTAGTGTATATATGTGTCCATATTGTCCATCTGTTTTAAATTATTATACTGATTATTGTTTTTCGTAGATTGTAGACAATGAAGTTGTCAAATATATGTCACCAGAAGAGTATAATCCAGTTATAGGTTCACGGAAGCATAAGCAGGTTAAAACTAAGAATGGTTGTCTGGTAATAGGTGCCCAGAATATTGACCCACAATTAGTAAGTTTCAAATAAATATTCAGTAGAAATATTAAATAGATTTCCAGCAAATGTTTAATAATTTTACATACATGTAAATCTACGAAACTGATCGCTCATAGTTGTTTTCTATTCATAGCTTACTAAAGAGTACTATGGGATATTCCAAGCTTGTGGAATTACACCTAAAAGAACACTTATGAGATTTTGTGTTACACCAAATGGTGCCCTACCACCAGGAACTCCTTTATGTGCAGCTCATTTCAAACCAGGAGAATATCTCGATATTAGAGGAAAAACGTAAATCTTTCATTTACTGTTTACAGTTGTATATTAAATACGTAATTCTTGAAAAGTTTGGGTACCCCCGACATTTTCGGGTTCTCGCGCACCTCTATGATTATAACATTTTTCACACATGTAGGATAGATCGCGGTTTTCAAGGTGTCATGAAAAGGTGGGGCTTCAAAGGTATGCCTGCGTCTCATGGTGTAACGAAAACTCATAGGAGAGGAGGTAATATTGGTTCTGGAGGCACAAAAGCTAGGGTAATGCCTGGCACAAAAATGCCTGGACACATGGGAAATCGTATGCGTATTATCAGAGGTGTAAAGGTAAGTTACTACGACTATTTTATTTATTTGATGACCAACAAAAAAATGTTCAATCAAAAAAATAACTTTCATTGATGACAGTGTTCAACACATATTCGTACTTCTAGCTTCCAATAAACCTTTCACACAGAGTTTTAATTACTAAACACAAATTTGTAAATTTCTCATGTATAGTTTTCATATCAATTTTTTTTTAAATGCAAGAAAGGTTCATACTGTAATATTAGCTCTGTCCAGTTTTGTTGAAAAGAAAACAAAACATCTTCAAAATGAAAAATTTTTTTTTTCCAGCTTTTATTATATGAAAATTGTACATGGAAAAAAATGTATTCAACGGACACAAAAATCAATTTTTAAGAAACGCCTATTGAATATTACAAATCCGAAAAGAATATTGTAATTTGTTGAACAATGTTATCTAAGTCGTTTTAATTATATAAAGTGAAATACCACCTTCAATGAGCTATTATTCTTATATTTCAAGTATTAACATTTTTTATGTAATGACAACAAATGTGATTAAATGATAGTATTCATTAAATAATATAAATCTTTATAACGATACAAAATTTATTAAAAATAAACGAGCACTAGTAGTAGTTTGTATTAGCAGTGAGTTCTCATATCAAGAATATTTACATGTTCCACCTATTGAAAGGTTTTAAATAATATAACTCTATTTTAAAAATTATATTTTCCTTGTATCATTGAAGATGAAAAACATGGTAACATAAAGTAAAGCAAGTGCAACTTCTACTGCGTGTTGAACGCGTGAGAAATAAAAATGTTTCGTTTTAGTGCAAAGTGTGTAATAAGGATTTAAAACTTATTGCGATTTTGATACTTTTATTGCAATAATGCAATATTGTGTTTTAATTTGTCTTTATAAATTTTCCTCGACAGTAAGTGTATAAATTCATTTATTAGATGGCAGAAAATAGAAATCCACAAAAAATTTGATACATTATGAATGCTCTTATACTTGTTCAAAAATATTTAGATATTATTATATAATATGCACAAGTATGATTGCACTTACTCAAAATATTGTTGCACTTAATTCATTTATTGGAAATTCAGTAATAGGGATTACCAAATAACTAAATTCTTTTCTTCTATAGCTATCGTGAATGTTTCTCTAAAGGAAAAAGTATAAATTATATGAATTTTGTTACATTTCCTGTAAAACATATGCAATTTATTATAGAATTAACTACGTTGGAAAATATGTAATCACCCGTACATTTGACAATTCTGTTATAAATTAAATCCGTCAAGGAAGTTCGCTTTATAAACTGATTTTCTTAATGAAAGAACTAATATTACCATTAGCAAATATTTGTTGCAGATATTACGAATAAACACCAAGTATAATGTACTTTGGGTATTAGGTCATAATATACCAGGGGAGACAAACAACATGCTATATTTGTACGATACGATCCTTCCTACCAAAACGAGCACTTCGCCAAATTTCCCTACCTACATAGCGAACAGTGACGAAGATACACTTCCGGAGAACCTTTATGCAGACGATGTTCACCAATTCAGTGATCCCACAATTGAATTTACACCTGAATCGTAATTGTAACAACGTAGTTAATAAAAAAAAACAATTTTATAATAACACTACCGTATGTCGTGCAGTTATTAAGTCCTCTTTAAGCTGCAATCCATCACGTGACGAAATGTCCAAATAAAGATCGGCAGTAAATATTGCCGAATTTACATAATAATTTTATTGTTCAATTTGTTTTTCTTACAGAAATAATAATTCATAGTCATGAATTAGACTAATAAAGAGTAGTCAATCGATTCATTTATTCAGTAATCAATATTATTATAAATTTAACATGCCTAAAATATACACGAATTGTTTTATAAATGTAACATCGCTAACCAAGACTCATCTCGAGTTAGAATGGACAGCAGCATGATCAAGCAATAAAAAGGTCTTTACTTTTTTTTCCAGTTGCCCTTCTCTTTAGAGAGCAAGTTATTACTTCACTAAAATAATTTAGTCGGTACGTTGCGTACATCTAGCTGCGCCCGGCTAAGTTCTGCTCCGCCAATAATTTTTAGTATTTGTGATTTAAAAAAAGAAAGAAAAGGGAAAAAAGTAACATATGCGGCCTTTGAAGAATCAGAAGGAAAAATAAAGAATACAGACTCTCTTTCTTGTTTCAGTAAGAAACACATCCCCTCCGCAACTTTTGCTCCTGTTTCGTTTTGATATCCCCTTTACCAGGAAAATAGTCACTGTCATACCTTTGGATTAGCAAAAAGAAACGTGATTCTTGGTTCAGCGGTGGCATATTGATAACGCCACGTGTTGTCATTGGAGCAAGAATAAGACATAAGAATAGGAAAGGGTAAGCAGAATGGCTCCGTAGTGGAGTTTGTCGGGGGACGGCACGATCGGATGAGAAATAATGGTGGCCTTCTCAGAATCTAAAACCTTCACTCGGAATAGTCGACGTTTGATCAAATTCAAATGTACCTTCTCCGACCTGCGGTCCCAAGTTCGTTTCATCTGCCTAAAATATCATCGAACATGCGTTAGTCAACATACACATGTTACACATATTATTTAATATCATAATTCAAATAAATACCACACCTCTTCAGAAAAGTATTGCTCGATGATATCAAATGCTAATTTGTAAATTTCTACATTGTCGTGATTTTGAAGAGCTTCGATTTTATCCAAACCTATAAACATTCATATTAAACGACGTGCATCAGCACACTATCAAAGTACAAGAAAGTAATTGACATATCAAAAACGCTAACCTGAACATTCTTCGATCATGTTAGCCAAGTGCTCGACTTCAGGTCCAGCAAATTTGAGCATATTATGTATACCGTCTAAAACAACATGTACAACTTGTGTATCTTTACAAGAAAGGAGGTCACAGAAAGGTTCGATGACGCCTTCTCGTATAAGCTGTACAACTTGATCTCTGTTACCACTGATCGTCAAATTACTAATTGCCCATGCAGCTTCTTTTTTCGTTTGGAATTCACCCTTTACCAGAAATAGTATATTAATCAAATATTAAGCACACTTGTTTCACGTGAAAAACCATGTCTTACCTTCGCTAAATTGCGAATGACAAGTGGCAATAATCCAGCATCCATAACAGCCTGAACTTGTGATTGATTACCTGCCGTTACGTTAGAAAGGAACCAGACTGCTTCTTTACAGATTTTTTCTTTTGGATGATTCAGTAAATTAGGGAAATGCGCAAGCGCGTCACAATTTAATACAGTCTGTGTTTGTTCGTCTGTACCCGTTACTATGTTACCAACTGCTCTTAAAGCAGCCGTTTGTACCTTAACTTCTTTGTGCGAGAGAAGCGGTATAAGACGTGGCACGACGCCACTTTCTATGACCATTTGAATTTGTTCATTACCACCGTCAGTGAGGTAACTCAATGCCCAAACTGTATCGACAAGAATCTGTAACAAACAAATGATGCAATGGAGTATCTCAAAAATAATTTCCTGCGTATATATTAACAATATATTATCACATTGACTGCTGAATGTATTTTATTAGTTTTACCTCCAGCGCCGGACCGAAAATGTCCAGCGTTTGGTTGGATTTTCAAAAAAGTAATTTCAGTATTTTAAGGTGAAGAAATTCGATTTTCTTTCACCTTAAAATTGCTGAAATTACTTTCTTGCCAACCCAATAGAATCACATTATATAAATGTAAGCATATTTGAGTTTATAATACTAACAATAAACCACTACTCTAATATTAATTACAGTTACAGAATTATGAACGTTAGTGTTTGCGCAGTTTACGCATTTTATCGTGTTCACTTGTGTTGGTCAGCTATGGCCACCACTGTGTCGTTGGAAAGTTAAGTGCCGGTCAGTAGTGACCAACATGGCAATCAACGTGTTAAGTATTGTTTTTCACTCACGTTAATATCTGTATGGTGTATGAGTACATTAAGTGCAGGCAATATTTCCTTAATTGTTTCAATAGGTGGTGGTGGGTCTTTGTTCCTACATAAATTCACGATTACCCATGTTACATTACGTAAAAAAGTAATAGGTATATCTGGTTTAATAAATGTTAACAATGGTTTTACAACGCCAAGGGCAATAACATAATCCCTAGACGTTGGACCATCTCCAATAATGTTTCCTGTAAAAAAGAATATCTTTAGTATACATTTGTATATTACACACTTGAAATAAATTATGAAGAACATGAATCTTTAACACGTACATGCTGAAAATACATTACAATCAACATTATTTATTATTTATGTTATACAGTATACCAAAATTTCATTTACTTCAGTGTCTTCATAATTTAAAACGTTTCATAATAGAGTACAAAACTAAATTGTGTATAAATAATTTAATTTCCTGGCACATTAAAAGCGATGTGTAACTTTGTATATCTATAAGAGACTGACATTATTCATTCTTCAACTGTTCCAATAAAATCTCATTGAACCCCAATGGCAAAATTCAAACATAATCAAGTTAGAATTAAATTATTCGTGCAAGACGAAACATGACTCTTTTGCACATATTAATATTACGATTTAAGGCTCTCTGTATAAAAATAATTAAACATCTCACAATCGTTGCATGATATTAAACCTAATTATTATTCACCAAAATCCACAGCGGTGCAGTAACAATTATACTATTAGATTTTCGACGAAAATAGGTAAATATCTTTCTTGTAATACACAAATTTGTTTTCAAAAAATCACCTACAAGTTCAAACATGCACACATGATTAATGGTAACATGTATTGCGCCACTGTAACCATTCTATTCGCTAGTGTTTGCAGTGCCACATATACACGCACTGCGATTATTCCATTGGCAAAATGTTCATATGTACTGCACGCTACCACGATTGTCCCTTTCGTGAGTGTTAATTCCACATTCTGTGAGCTAAATAGAAACGAGGCTATTATTACAGCTTCAAATATTTCCATAATAAGGTCAAAACTAGTATCTACAGATGAATGAAATTTATATAATACATTTGTGACCAGTGACGTCAAAAGATAACATGAGACTGGTAATCGTTTATGCCTGAATATGTGATCTCTCGCGCGGAATTTGATCGAATATTCTCTCAGTTGACGACTATCATTGGAAGTAATGGAGACTACAATCGAACAAAATATTCTTTTACAAAGAATTCAAATTTTTTTCTACAGTTATGGTTTCTGTTACAGCCTTAGTTTAGTGTTACTTTTATAAAGGTCTACTACAACGAGTAGTCGAAATAATAGATAAATGTTCATTGATACTTTTAGTCAAGATAATCACAGTATACAATACATACCGATATTTGGCATATAGAAATGTTTCTACAAATAAATAGGTTAAATTTTATGTACCGATTTGTGAGAATTTCCTTTTAAACATAGAGCCTGAAATCGCATTTTCAAAGTAAGCATCTATTTTTGGTATAGTCAGTATTCACATTCCAATGGCCTGACTTAAGTTCCTATTAGTGAACTTTTAATTCATTATCACTTGAAAACACATCTCTAATTGCAATTTCATTACTCTCTTTTTACAAATATTTTGGCACTTAGCTTTAAAATTAAAAAACTGTACATAGTAACAAGGAATATTGCAACAGTGGATAGTAACAATTGTGCTATGATTTTCAGTACACCTTACTCCCCTTATCTACATTTTGTGACATACCTAGAGCCCATACAGCTTGTTCACAAACATTTTGCTGACTTGAAAGTAACAGAGCCAGGAAATGTGGAACTGCACCAGCTTTCACAACTTCTTGTGTTTGGGGTGATGTTCCACTAGCAATGTTTGTTAGAGCCCATGCTGCTTCAAATTGCAAAGACGGTCTGTAAAAAGAAAAATTTATGATATATTAAATATTTTGTATTATAAAAAATGTGTGTATATGCAAATTTAAATAGTTTCATACCTATTGTGCTGTTGAAGACAATGAACTAAGATTGGTAAAATGCCACTATCAATTAATGGATCAATTGGTGGATTACGATCCGAAGATAATAACCTTCTTGCAAATTGTACAGCTTCTAACTGAACCTTTGGATCTGAACTGTTCGCTTTCTTAACTAGCTCTTCCAATTCAACTTTTGTGAAATTATCTTCATCTGAAATTCATATAATTCATTAAACTTTGTTATACATTTATTCAGTAATTTATTCATTGCTTATAGAGCTTACCTATAAGATCTGAAATAGGCACATTTCTTCGTTTTTGTATAGTCTCGTCACGTTTATTTTTACGTAATTCCACTGTCACTTCATTTCTTCTTCTTCTCATTTCCTAAAATATACAGCGTGTCAATCGTTTAAAAGTATTTAAACCTGAAATTTTATTTAAACAAAAGACATAACAATCATGATATTTAAAACAAATTAAAATGACTGTGATTTTCTACTTCAACAAGATTATAGATATGGAATTTTATGGTATATGTATAATCACAAGTAAATTGAATTTTAAATTTGGAAACTTACTTCAACTTGTCTAACATGTAATCATATTTCAAATATTATTTAAAAACTACAATATAGTTACCTCGAAAAGTAAGTTTACACTCCCCCTAAACATTTTCAATTTGGGAAAAATATAACACAAAATATATTATTTATTTACTTATTGAATGATTGTTATTTTTTGAAAATTTATCAGTGTATTTAGAATTTACTTTATTCAAGTCAACAACCCAGATAGCAAAAATTCTTGAAACTGTCACAGACACAATATGACCGTATGGGCTCTTAAAATTCCTTCGGCCCAAATCGGACACAAGCTTTTAAGTGGGTCCGAGGTATAAGTGCTGCCCCCTTATAGTCTCGGATCTACGTAAAATAGGGCAGAAAACGAGACCGTCAGTCCGAAGACAGCTTATTCTCGGTTTGGGCTGAAGAAATTTTACGAGCCCAAACGGTCATATTGTGTCTCTGTCAGTTTTCAGTAAACTTGCTCCTTAATCAATGTTATTGGTTTCAACTGCAAATTATATATTATTTATAATTTTTTCCTACTGCTAATTGCTTGTTCTAACCCTTAATAATTATGATGCCTCTTAAAAAGAATACTACAACAAAATATGAAATATCACAAGTGTGAATAGTTAAGAGTTTCATACAAAGTATAAAACACAACAATATAACAGAAAATTGTTAGGTTGTGTTGCACTCTACTTTATATTAAACTCTTAACAGTTGATAATGACAATGTGCCATACTTTGTTATATCCTTTCAAAGAATATTCCAAATTAATTGTGAAGGATTAAAACAAGCAACTGGGTGCAATTAACATTCGTAAAAGCAAATATAAATAACGTATAATTTATAATTTGTAGTAAATGTATGTGGTTGAAACTGACAATGTGTATTATAATATGCAATAATATATAATTTATGAACTATAGACAATTATTATGCTCTTAAATAAATTATCTACCTAGCTCCTATATTAACTTGGAAATTTTTAATTCCTTTCAAATAATTTAAAAATACGTAAGGGGCACATGATCAAAATTTGGAATTCCTGTGCACTGACCAATTAGTCGTAACAAAAACCATTAGAAATTAATAGCATCCTGTTATAGAAATATATATTGATTGACACTATCTTGGAGTCTTGAAAGCATTATGTAGAATCACAAGTTGAAGTTTAAAATTTTGATGACGACAGACAATAACATGTTCGAGAAAAGAAAATGAAACAAGCATTTAAGAAAGGCAACGTAAAGATGACGGTGAAACATGGTGGTATCTCACTCGTGACCTGAAGATACTTTAGTGCTCCATGATTAGGTAGTATAATTATTGACAATAAACTAACCACAATTAAATACGTGGATATATTAAAAGAAAACATAGACTCTGCTGCCAACATGGAATTAGAAAACAATTTCATATTTCGATAACAAGATAGTCCTAAAGCAGAAATCTAAAATTACAATGAAATTTCTTCGAGAAGATAGTATTTTATCACAGCGTTTAATGGAAACCTAAATCCGATAGAGTATATTCTATACTCGGAAGAGACAGTAAAATATGAAACTATTTTTATGCACGACTTGTAATGTAAAGTAAAATAATATAAGCACAGATATTATTAAACAATCAATCTGTAGCATACCAAATTGCATAAAGGCTATAACAAAACCAAAGTAATATGGTATGAGCTATTAGTTCAATCAAAATATGTAATATGTAACACAGAATTTGAAGCTTTAACTTACTTTCCAACGCTATTGTAATGGATGGAATATGCATGTTTCATTTCTTTTCGTCTATTTAATAAAATCAAATTATTAATTTTTTTGTTATGTATGGTGGAATATAAGTACATAAAAATATATGTATGTCTCTAAAGTGTTTGTAATTACAACGTAGTGTGTACGCTGTTAATTTACGTGTCTATACCTGATCGTTAATTTCCTTCCCGAAACGACTGTATGTCTACTCTGTACCTCTTCATAAAAATGCATATATAATAGAGAGAAAAAATAAATTTACAAAATACTTGACTAGCTCGAATATATATATTTATGTACCTAAAACAGGTCTAATCGTATAGTATGAAATATTCGCAACAACTTACACCACCGATGGAATGTCATAATACAATTTATTAGTTACGGAAAATATACAAAAATCGTAAAAATTCATGAAAATCTGTGTAGACTTCGACAAAGATGCTACATTGAGAAAAATCGAAGAATTTTATACGAACTCGGACAGTTACTTTGTTACTACTGTAAATTGTAACAGCTTAACATGTGACTAACGAACATAACAAGTAGCATTGGTTAAAATAAAATGTAACACCACATTTAAAACAAATAGAAAGAGTTGAAATGGGTGGCATTAGATTTTTAAAATGGCTAGCATATATGAAATATGCTATCACGAAATTCATCATGCTTTTGTTAATAATTATATCGTGGTCGATTCGTTTTTCGCATTTTATCTGATAAAACTCTGAAAATTGACAGCACATTTCACTTGTTTCGCATGCACCGATTAACATTACAATAATCGATTTGGAAATATTGCGGCCGTCTATGAAAATAATTGCGCAAAAATCTCCGCAAAACCATCCGAAATGACAAAAGTGCAGAAATACATTTCACTATCTTGGGGAAACTAGTGCGTGCAGTAATCTGGTAATCATCCTTTCAGAGCGACAGCTGAACCTTCCAGACGCACAAGGTTACTACACACAACGATGAGCACACTGGATACTCACGTCTTGATCTTTGCCTTTGTTCTTAAAAACCATCATTCGATTCTTGTTTAGCATTTCCGCCGCCATTTTTTCAATAATCAATCCTCCGAGCTCGCGTATATTGATATGTGCCGGCACCGGATACCTATGTTACCGTGAAAAATCCCGTACCCGTGTAATTGCGGCTTATTTACTTCAATAACTGCATGCCGTCGCGCGACAACCTTAATGTACGTCAATATGCAATATCGTGCATAACACTCGTTCTTCTGATCGCGACCGCCACACGATGTTCTCTGTGGTCACGTTTTCTCAACACGAACGCAACGTTTCAACCGTTCAGAAAAGAACGTGGATCAAACCTCTAGACAAGGTGGCGCCACGAAGCTCGTGTGCAGATATCGGGCACCGAGCCTCTCATTGTGTAGGAATTTTTGTTCACCGTTCTGTATTACCAATATCAGAAAAATTACTCGCCCTCGGCAACAGAAAAATCTATTACAAATAATCTTTATCAACTACACGATTAGTACAGACGAATGTCGTACTTAGATTACCGTACTTATACTATAGTATGGCGAAAGCATTATAATTCTTAGAAATTATACGTTTTAGAGGCGTTACATCACAGGATCGCGATTTCCGTGTTTAAATGTACCGCGCTGCACGATTATTTCTGTACAGAATCTTACTGAGCTCCAGCACTATAGGCGACGAGCAGTTCATGCTGGCAAATCTAAATTTGTGAATTATCTTGGAATTTATGTCGACATCTTCAATGTTCCTATCGCGAAGCGCACCAGAGGCGAAACTCTAACGTTCTCCGAGAATCGATTTCCAGTGCGCGTGCGTCGGTAAGTGAATCTAGCATGAATATAGCTTCGAAACGGGGTGTATCGAATGCGCGTGCGTACGTAAGTATGCGCGTCATGAACACTGCTTTAAAACAACTTGTATAAATTATGTGACGGCCTCCGCAAAAGAACGAGCAAGATAAATGAATAGCAGAAGAATAAAAAATACAAATAGTCTGCTGTGCAGTCTTTAAAATAAAATTTCAATTGCCAAACTAGGAAGTCGCAGGCAACGTCTTACGGAAGTATGCTGACGAAACTTCTTCGTACCTACACCAAATAATTATAAAATGCGTCACAAATATGTTAGACCGTAAAAGAATAGATTGAATAATAATCCATCGACGAACGCATCTGTTTCAGGAAACGACAACGCTGTTTGTATGTAGATTGTCAAGGACATCCAATTTGGGAACACGAACATCAAAGATTCTCCGGCGAGTTTCAACGCTCTTATCATAAATATTTATGGTTGTCTCAATCAGGGAGGAAATGAGCGCTCACGTCCGGGATTTCGATACATCGAACTTTCGCTAAAGCGATAGTGCTGCGCCATGCGGATCAGAATACAGTTTATTTGAGAGTTGATATGTATTAGAACCTAGTTGAACCTAGTCTACTGACTTGTTTAATCTATAAAACATGTTTGATTGGGAGAGTCATGAGCGCGTGACCTTGTTTACACCAGATTTCCTTTCTGTTTAGACGTTTACACGCACCCTTCACTTTAAACGCATGTTGCGATCGAAATTAAGATTAGGGATGGCGTGAACTACTACTTTTGAACCACTTGTGATTCGATCACGTTTCTTCCCAATCACAACGATTTTTCACAGTGATTCGTGATTTTCGTAATCACGTATAATTGGCGGAAACTATACTGTTCTTTTCAAGTCACAAAGCGTCCTTATATAGTGCAAGTAATTGGCAATTGCACGCCGATAACAAGAACATTGCTTTCATATGATAGAAATGCGCTTATGGCGGGAAATATGAAGGACCAATTGAGAAGTGGAAGAAGGATAGATGATTGTTGCAATGTAATCAATCACGATCATCCTAAATAATTATTGCGGAACTTACAGATTTCGGTAAATATTTCAATCATTTTTATGAAAATCACCTCGCAACTGTACAAAAGCGTTCAACAATAAGTTGAAGGAACAAATTACCAACAAAAGATCGCATAAAAAAATGAAACATGTGGTAAAATAAACGCAAGAAATTCGAACGTACGATTTTGAATGTGAGGTTAATTTCCGTCATACATTAGTTTTACATAGTTACGTTTTCGGAATTAACCATAATTACTATTATTTGTAAGAATTATGAAAATATTACAAGTAACATAAATTGTTACAGATGTACGGGAATAAAAAATCCTGGACGATACATGTATCAGGTCAGAATGGATGACGTCACGACCGTCTCTATCTCCTGAATCCTGAAGGTAGCAACATAAGGATTCTGGAAATCCCATGATTCCCTTCGAAACACCCTTTCAAATTGAATATAGAGCGAAACATTTATTTTTTGTATTTGATAGGATAGAAACGTTTTATGAAAAATGCAGATTAAAGACTCGTATCATCTGCATCTCAAGTGGAATTATTTAGTATAAAAGAGAATATAAAGGAATCACAAATGTTGCAGTGAAGGAATATACTTGGATTATAAAGTTAAAGGTATTCAGGTGATAACAAATTTTATTCAAACACTTAGTGTACAATTTAAAAACAACTATTGATCTCTATCTGTGAAAAATAAAATGACAATTCAATGAAATAAATATATAATGTTTGCAAAAAAGATAGGTTTGGTGAACACAGTTTTGAATAACTTTTTAATAACAGTGTTAAAATATTGTTACACAAATACGTTGTTAATTTTTATAGTTTAACTCGTAACGAACAGGAAAAACACGCAACTTTTGTTTAAACAATTTTTTTAGGACGACTGGTTATCAGAATATTGAGCAAAATATGTTCTGCATTCTTTGCTTTGAATTTTAGATTCAGAAGAATTCGTAGAACAATTTTATGTAAAGGACAATTAACATTTTAAAAAATTAAGGGTATATATAGTTTTAATAAGTGAGTCTTCTAAATTTATAAGAAATTGATTGTTGAACAGTTCTAACTATTCGACATATTCATGATATTTCAGCTGATATTGAATTTTATTTGGTACTTTCTCAGCTACGTGAATAGTTGAAATATTGCATTGTTGCCGGGAAGAATGAACCACAGCGCCACAATAACTTCTGAGGAGAAGATAGTATCCCATTTCAGCAGATACCAGCAAAGAATATCCCAGAAATAGACTTGCAATACCACCGAATGATACTAATAAGTCCAAATAACCAAATCGCATTTCCACTTTATAAAAAGCTACTGGCCAGAATCTGAGTATAATGCGATTAGTTTCTTTATTAGATTTTACAACTGAATCCACAGTATACGTTATATGATCACACCGAAGCACGCAATCCATCTTGTTCAAATCTACAGTAGTTCTGTTTAAGCAGGAGTACTTTGAAATTGGGCATTCTTTATACTTGGCGAATGATAAGAACCATGGTACACAATTACAACGGGATAACAGCGCATCGACAAAATACTTGATCATACAATTGTTTAAACTGCTGGACTCGTCTTTGTAACTACACTTACGTTGTCGAAGGGTTAAATAGCGCAAATCAGGTGTGGTGTACGTTATTTCAACATGATACTCGATATCGACTGGAGAGTAAGCTTTTATTAGTGGCCTGTCTCCTGGCCTTGGGCTCTTGTCAAACATTGTTTGAATGTAAAACCTACAATGTCAAAAATTTTTTATCACAAACGATATTAGTACTAATTCATGTCCTCGTATTTATACGTATTATAATAAGATTTCTTGAGTATTTCCATTTGTAAAGTTTTAGGAGCATATCGATGTTTAGCAACTGTTATAGGAATGGCTTGTTGAATATAATATGTCCCACTAATTTCATTGTTAAGCGCAGATTTCGAGAAAAAAATATTTTTCATTTATATTTACTTACCATTGCTCGCACATTGCTATCAAATTAATTTCTTAAAAATGAGATTACCTCAAAGGAAAATATGAACTTATTGCTTGAAATTCGAAGTCTCTGTTTAAATCCGTCCGTTTAAGAGGTTCCACAAGATTTGTTTTGCAACATACACCCACAGCGTTAACATATTTCGTAAAAAACGCACTGCATGATTGATTATCTCCTCTAAACAAACATAAATATATTGCTCTCAAAACGATATATATTTCCTCTTTACGAACAATAAGATAAATATTGTCTGTATCAATAGTAAGAAACAAACATAAATTCCATTTTTTCTTCAATAATTTTCATGTAATACGCGAGCAATGTATTCTTAAATTATTTTAATATTGTTACGGTTCTAAAATTCATTTACTCATTTTTTTATCATAAATGCATAAAAATCCGCAGTCTAATAATAACGCGAATTACTGAGGTACAGCGCTGCATGAGTAGTAGAATTTCACTTACTTGTATTTACAGTCAGTGAACACATTGTTGCAGTCAGGTGCCATCGTTTCAAACTCATTGAAAAAAAAATTATTTTTAGTTTTAGAAATAGAGTCAAACATATCTATATCAATGCTGCTCCCCCAGTGCCAATTGTATACTTGTTCGTACACGTGCCTTTCATTCTACGCAAAAGAAGCCTTTGTTTAAACGTATTTCTAGCTGATATACTCGAAACTGTCGTTTTCGAGAAAGCTAGGGTGAACCTTTTTCATTACTATTAGTGTTTCACTTTTGTACATGTTAAACGAATTGATATGATTAAATTTTCATTGAAGTACTAATAAAAAAAATTGAAAATTAAATAAAAGACAATGAACACATTTTTATATTTTTCAAAATTACTTTTTGGATTTCATGCCCAAAGGATACATTTAAATTTTTTAAAATAATAATAAAACCTGCAATCTGTAGTTTCACATGCATTAACCCAATTTTAATCAATGATTGATTTGATTATAATCTAATGTTATTCTATATACATATTTCATTGAATATGCATACATTCATTCTTTGCTCTTATTGTTAATTATGTTATAATCATTCCATAAAAATATTAATAATATTGAAATTCGTACATGAGTGTACCTGTTTCAAATGACTATAATTCAGATGACGCCAGTCGAAGCATGCATATATTTGCGGAGGGTCGATGGTGATATTATCGGTTTTTAAATCCAATCCGGTTATAGTTGGCTCCGTTTGAAATTTCTGCCAGATTATGATAATTGTAACAGCAGTTGCTATCATCGATATAATTATTAAGATGAACCACATTATTCTGCACAGAAATCATTTAAACGTTAACGGACGACGCAACATATTGTCAACAATTTTAATTACGTTGCGTAGTTAAAATGGTTTCATTAATATAATGAATATGTTGATTGGATATTATCTTCGAAAATAATTAATTTAAAAAAGTACATCGGATATTATTCGATCGTTTACTGAGAACTAGTAAAAAGTTATTGAATCATAATTGCGGTAATAAAATCATGCAAATCGTACTATTGGTTTTATTAACACCAAAAGGGATGCATTTCATTATTTTTATGAAATATAATGTAAACTTAAGAATGCTGGACGTATAAAACATGAAAAAAATTTCTAATTTAACACTAAACTTACCGACCATCAAAAGTGACTGATGTGTATATTATTATAACGATAACACGATTAAATTTAATTATATTTTGTACGATTTTTATTATAACATATACTATAGTCAAAAAATGTATTCAAAAAATTCTTATGAAAACACCTTTACAATTTCATTTTGTCATTTGACCCCTGGTTGGTTTAGTGTTAAAATAATAAGGATTCTAGTAGTCGTCTAATTATAAAAGTACCTTTCCCATTTAGGCCGTTTGATATCGACGACGTATCCTATACCATGCAAACTATTCTCCAAGAGAAACTCTTTCAATCGACGTCTTAGACTAGCGCGATATTCCTTAAACGTTGGTCTGTAATTGTACTTCATATTAGAGACACCTAAGCCTCGTGGTTTACAGGAAACAACTGGTTCAAAAAACAGATTTTCCGCAATAACGTTGGAGCTGAAATCAATATACCTTCTGTGATTGCATGTTCAGTGATACATGTTACGTGCATTACGTGTACAACTAATCCATCAGCTAAGATAATGCAATAAATCCTCGTAAATATTACATTACATATTCCGATTGTAACGTAGATTTTCATACATACAGAGTGTCTACAAAAGAGATGTTTTCAACAAGAAGAAATACCCAAGGCCACGAAGTGAACTTTAATATTAAAACGGGAGATAGAGGAGGTACAATCAAGTTCAAAGGTTTTGTCAACGTAATATCGAAAGTATTCAGGAATCCCGCAATATCGCCGAAGATTTTTATTTTAAGCTGTAAGGTAACGATAGCAATGTGTCATATTATGATAACGATATTTAATGAAATTGTAGACCGCTTCAGATCATTGAGGAAAAGGAAAGCGAGTAATTTTATTTAACTACTGGAATGTGGACTTTCGTACAAAATAAAAATTGTCTTCGACAAAAATGTATTCCTCCTCTTAATGACTGGAATAAATTCAGAGTAGCCTTCTCGACTGTTTTGTATTCTGCATTTTTTGTTATAAATGCAAAAATTCCTTGTAATTATTAATGCGGCTATTGTCTTCCGACTATAGGTTTTTCCAGTTGTATCTTGTCGTCGAAGAATCGGCCATCGCGTGTGGAAACACAAACACTCCTCATCTTCATGTCAGCCTCTTTATTATTTTAGACCACCCCTCTTACGACCACCATCTGCATGCATACCGACGTCGTTCCGGCCTTTCGGTACCTAAGAAAATCGACAATCCGCAAGTTGAACAGGCGTAAACCATGCTCTTGATGTCTTCTTTGGATCTGATTTCCTTTAGGGAACCCCCTTTCCTAAACCGAACAGCCCGCAGTCATTGCATTCCATCTTGAATGCAATTTCCTTTAAAGGGAGGGTTTTACGTTCGTCCGCCATATGTCACTCATTCCTTCTGACGTCCCAAAGGTTGAAGCAAAGGTCACTTTCGACGAATTATTTGAAATCCTAAAATAACGAAGTTGTTACGATTTTTGTAATTATTTTTGTTAACCCCTTGTCCTACGATTTATTTTACGGTTTCATTGATTACAATCTCCTTTGTAGTTTGTTGTTTCCTAAAAGTCAAGAAAATTTATATCTATTGTATGCCTACGTGTTCTCCAATAACTATACATTAACAAAATCAAAATAGAATTTCATCTCAAATTTAGATGGTTAAAATTAATTAGGTTTAAAATTACTAACTAGACTGTGGATCTTTATGCATTTATGGCTTCTGAAAATGTTCAATAAATGTTGTAATGTAAAATTCCACAGAATTTAGTATGATTTTTATTTATTTCAAATCTACAAAGCCTATTAGCACTGAAAATCAAATTTTATTGGTTTCCACTCTCTTATAATTTACACGATATTGTAGGGCAAGGGGTTAAACTAGGTGTTCTAATCCGAAGTTAATGAATGATATGAATTGTGTGCTCAGGTACCGTAGTAAACATGATTGTGATATTTGATCTCCGGATAGATTATTTGAAGCGTTAAACTAGCCAAATTGTTATACTTAACATAATTATTTGTATTAACCTTTAGACTGTTTAGAATTAAATTCGTGTAGCAATATATTCCTTTTATATATTTTTGAACCTACTTCTTTAAGATCAATTTTAATTTTTTTATGAGAATTTTGATGGAAGGTTTATGATCCCGGGTCAAAATAGACCCAACTCTTCTGTTATTCGAGGGTCAAACGAGGTCTCGTCATCTGAAGTCATTGAGTTTTACGAATTACGTATTTATATTTGCATGACATTATAAATTATTTACAACCCTGAAATAGTAAACTTTATTCAATTAATTATAACAGACGAAGTCTTGTATATATATATGAATTTTACGAATCACGTATTATATTTGCATGACATTATAAATTATTTAAAACCCTGAAATAGTAAACTTTATTCAATTATTTATAACAGACGATGTCTTGTATATATATATATATATATATATATATATATATATATATATGAAAGATGATTATGTAAATATAATTAGATGATTATGTAAATAATCGTAATATTTGTGTGAATGTTTTTAATAAGATGATTACTTCACTCTTCTTAAAATTTAAATGTAAAATACAACATTCGAATGTTGAAAACATTTGACAAAGTACTATTTACATAATTGTTACACATAAGTACAACACAAAGAAGTTTCTGTTAATTCTGTATTGTATCGTATAGAAATAAGATTGTTTGCCAATAACAGACTATGAAGTGCGATTTTGTGTACCGCGACGATTGAAATTACGTTCTGCCGAACGTGTACTATTACTGCTAGGCTAATATCTCCAGATACACTATATGAACTGGGACACTCCGATATTAATCCCCCGACCACGATTATTTTATCTGCTTATTTAGAAACGCAACTAATTTTATTCGTCGCGTGCTTCGACATAGGAAATTTTAAAAAATGACTCTGGCTATCTTGTAAGCTCAACGCTTTTCTAAAATTTAACAAAACTGTATACATTTAAAACTGCTTGTGTACTGGCATACAATTATTTATATTTAATTTGTATTGTATTATATAAAGTATAATAATGTATTGAACAATAATATACGGCAAAATAATCTCTACTTTGAGATTCTAATTGCATTAAATAAAAAAAGAAACACTTTTCTATTTTTGCTCACGAAGAAAGGAAATAGAAATTAAATAAACAAAAGATATTTTTTATTTGTACTGTGTCGTATATTATACAATCACGTTGCCGTGTTAAATGGTGGCTTTGTCTTGAATAATCATTATTTTAATAGTAGTGGTGGGTCTAGATTTGGGAAGAAGAAGTAACATAGAAAAATTTTAGTGACCATTTTTTTTAATGACAATTCTGTGAAATTTTCAAAAGTAAATGGAACAAAAATTTTCAAAGTGTACACCTATGCGTTCATGTCCAATTAAGCCTTGAGATTCTAATTGCATTAAATAAAAAAAAAAGAAACACTTCTATTTTTGCTCACGAAGAAAGGAAATAGAAATTGAATAAACAAAAGATATCTTTTATTCGTACTGTGCCGTACATTACACAATCATGTTGCCGTGTTAAATGGTGGCTTTGTCTTTAATAATCATTATTTTAATAGCAATGGTGGGTCTAGATTTGGGAAGAAGTAACATAGAAAAATTTTAGTGACCATTTTTTTTAATGACAATTCTGTTAAATTTTCAAAAGTAAATGGAACAGAAATTTTCAGAGTGTACACCCACGCGTGCATGTCAAATTAAAAATTGTTAGCTAATGGAACAATTCGCCGCGTAGGTCTTCGCGCGATGACTGGCGCCATCCCGGTGTATTGTAATAATAAAACATCGGTGAATAGAACGAAGAGGAATCGGTTATCCCTTTTGTTAGGGATCGTCTGACGCACGGGTGAGAGGATCCTTCGAGGAAAAAGAAGCGGCGCTATTCTTGCGTCCAGGTGTGAGCTTGTAACGCCAGTGTAAATATACAACACTTATGCCATTCCAGCGAAGCCTCTTCGAAAACTATTAACGTATTTCCCTCTTGTGATTCCGTCAGCAATTTTTTTGGTTCCGACCCATTTCTCTTTCAACTGGAGCAAGTTGTCTTCCTTTGACGGCATCAAGTGGCGCATGTTTAAAGAAGTTAATCAGGTAGCCGCGCACTGTTCAACCAACCAAGTCCTTCCACTTCTCGCTGCTGAACCCCGGTTGTCAACCGTGAGAGGTACTTAGCTTCTGCCGCTGCTAATCATTACAAATCAGAAGTATAATAGCAAAACTGACCGTATCCTTTTTTGAAAAATTTTTAGATGAATGTTTTAATTTACAGTGGATAATTCACTCGGTTCATCATCAGACCGTGAATTTTTTCCGATCCATTGTTTCAATTTTTTTAAAAGTGGACCACATATAATAAACATACAATAAACTAGGATTAGATACCCTATTATTGAATTAATAAAATGTAATTAATTATTAAATGTTAATCACTAAAATTAAATATTATGGCGGCTTTATATACTTATTAGAGAAACTTGTTCATTAAATTCATAATCCACGTTAGGAAATACTTAAAATTAAGGTTTATATATTGTTGTTTAAAGATTTTATAAAAATTTTACTTATATATATATATATATATATATATATATATATATAATAATAATAATAATAATAATTCAAATCCAAATGTAGTTTTTTTAAGGTATAAAAATGAGTTATATTAAATTTATAATTTTTTAAATTAAATTTTAACATTTAATAAAGATAAGATTTAAAAGTAAATTTTATTAATTAATGAAATTGAAATTAGTTTTATTTAGTGTACAAATTGCCCGTCACTTTCATTATAAATGGAATAAGACGTAACATAGTAAAGGTATTGGAAAATGTTTTTATTAAAGATTTTAGTTTAAAATAAAATTTTTCATTTACATTGAAAAGATATATTCGTTTAAGTGGATCAAATAACAAATATGGGATATTTAGTGTTTAGATACTTTTTAGGCCCACTGTAACTGCGGTAACTTCCGAATCTCATAAAACGAAACGCTAATTTTTAAGCGCAACTGATTAAGCGAGATTACACGAACGCTAACGTCCACGACGGAGTTTGTGTGGTCGTGACTGGGATTGACTTGTTTATCGCGATCAGGCGCTGAAAAGTCAAGTTATTCACGAACAGCAAAATGTGGTAGGGAAGTGGCATGGCACTCAGTTGAACGGCAGTGTATCAAACTGATCTTGATGTACACTGGTTAATTATTAGTGTCGTAATACGAAGTAAATTAGTACAAACAAGCAGACTGCGGATATTCATTCGTCAACTAATACTGAATTAGCAATATAAATATTAAATTTTCTATACAAATTTTCTATATGCTTACAAAATTATAGGTCCATTTTATTACCATCGTTTGTGAAATAAAATTTTTGATAACAACAATTTCTGTAAACTTGTTCGAAAGTACATAAACTTTTGCAATGTAACTTAACTCTATTCTAAAATAATTTGTAGCAATCCTTTCATTATGATCATAATACAATTAATATTTATTCATTATAATAAATAAATTAATATAAATCATATAGATTTTTAGTACGTACCCAATCTCATTTTGATACAAGATTTATAGTCTTTTGACACTGTTGAACATTTATGTTAACTCATTTTTGGAGTCAAAGTAATTCAATATGAAAAAATTTACTTGAAGACCTTACAAATGAATCCATGGAAAGTTTGAAGATGCACAATAAGTATGGTATATTCATATCGATGTAGACAGATAAGAAATACTACTTACTATTCAGATTTCCGCTCGGTCCTTTACAAACAGATTACTATACTCTTATTTACCTTACCTAAGTAATCCTCAAACTTCGGCTTACAGTTTCGGAAACTGTGGCTAATTAGACACGTCGTCCGATACTGATCCCTGAATGATTATCGCGTCAAACTTTAAATATTTAGAGGAATTAATTAATAAACATTTGAGTACTGCATGTACTACATCATTGCTTAATATTTATTTAATAGGCAGGATACAAATATTCTATATTTGCAATATTTACATGTGTGAAAAATAGTAAATAAAATTAATAAAGTGTGATATCGTGTTCATTTGTTTCTGTTTGTGAAATCCTTTCGTATATTGTTTAGCAATTTAAAATATACTGATCGCAATCGTATTATTATATTAATCCTCGTATATTACTAATAACGATACGATAAAATTTTATGTAACTTTACTATTTTCAAATTAGTACACATTCTTTTCATAGAGGAAGAAATTGTTTCATTAAGCACAGGTTTACTCTGCAAATGCGTTAAGAGCTATGCAGAATCTATTTACATTAATTACATGTGACCGTGAGTAACAGTTCTTGTTTCCGTGAGTAACACTTCAATAAGAGGGCAGTTAATTAACGGCGGGACAAATGAACAAAAATTGTAGAATTCAATACTTTTGGGTTCCAAGTAGAAGAAATCTGTTGGTTTTTACGTTGGACAGTGAGTGGAAGAATTACAAAAATATTAAGTCGGTATACATGAAGTGTATAATTTTATAATGGGATAATGGCTCGCGATGAATAAACAATTTTAGTTGAATCTGATGTGCGAGACATTGCAAACAATTGAGACTGTATTAAAAGACTGAATGCAAATTTTTATGCTTTTGAATGAGAGACAAATCTGTGAGAAGATGTTAGTAGAATTTAAGAATATTGGTAGATTATTTTTTACTTCTATTAAATATATTGGAAACAGAAATACATTTTCAAGAAGAAGACTTGACTGTTTCTGAGCAATTAGAAGCATTGATTTACTAAATGTCATGCAAAAAAAAGATACAGGAAAAATTGCAATTGGTAGGAATTACATGAAAAAATAAAACAGAACAAATTTTTAGCATGTCGACATACAACTAACGTTGAACGGAGAGCGAAGGCGGAGAATTGACAGAAATATATCTCAACAAAAACTCAGATTAATTTTTTTCCGTACTCCATTTCGAAATTCCACCAGTTAATCATTATTCAATTATCCGATTGACGATTACAATTGAAAAAAAAGTATATGTTAACCGCGATTACCGAGCAAAGTAGGAGTTTAATTGTTAATTATGATTAACGATTCAAATAAAAATTTATTCGTCAATCGTTGATTAAATTTTTGACCAACTCTGATGCAAACACAGCCACGAAAGGATTGATTCGTTCATTTAATTTCGAAATTCCAGCAGTTAATCATTAATCAATTATCCGATTGACGATTACAATTGAAAAGAAATATATGTTAACCGCGATTACCGAGTAAAGTAGGAGTTTAATTGTTAATTACGATTAAGGATTCAAGTAGAAATTTATTCGTCAATCGTTGATTAAAGTGACCAACTCCGATGAAAAGACAGCCACGAAAGGATTGATTCGTTCATTTAATTTCGAAATTCCAGCAGTTAATCATTAATCAATTATCCGATTGACGATTACAATTGAAAAGAAAGTAATTGTTAACCGCGATTACCGAGCAAAGTAGGAGTTTAATTGTTAATTACGATTAAGGATTCAAGTAGAAATTTATTCGTCAATCGTTAATTAAATTTGTGACCAACTCCGATGCAAAGACAGCCACGAAAGGATTGATTCGTTCATTTCATTTCGAAATCCCAGCAGTTAATCATTAATCAATTATCCGATTGACGATTACAATTGAAAAGAAAGTAATTGTTAACCGCGATTACCGAGTAAAGTAGGAGTTTAATTGTTAATTACGATTAAGGATTCAAGTAGAAATTTATTCGTCAATCGTTGATTAAATTTGTGCTCAACTCTGATGAAAAGACAGCCACGAAAGGATTGATTCGTTCATATAATTTCGAAATTCCAGCAGTTAATCATTAATCAATTATCCGATTGACGATTACAATTGAAAAGAAAGAATATATGTTAACCGCGATTACCGAGTAAAGTAGGAGTTTAATTGTTAATTACGATTAACGATTCAAATAAAAATTTATTCGTCAATCGTTGATTAAATTTTTGACCAACTCTGATGCAAACACAGCCACGAAAAGATTGATTCGTTCATTTAATTTCGAAATTCCAGCAGTTAATCATTAATCAATTATCCGATTGACGATTACAATTGAAAAGAAAGTAATTGTTAACCGCGATTACCGAGCAAAGTAGGAGTTTAATTGTTAATTACGATTAAGGATTCAAGTAGAAATTTATTCGTCAATCGTTAATTAAATTTGTGACCAACTCCGATGCAAAGACAGCCACGAAAGGATTGATTCGTTCATTTCATTTCGAAATCCCAGCAGTTAATCATTAATCAATTATCCGATTGACGATTACAATTGAAAAGAAAGTAATTTTGTTAACCGCGATTACCGAGTAAAGTAGGAGTTTAATTGTTAATTACGATTAACGATTCAAATAAAAATTTATTCGTCAATCGTTGATTAAATTTGTGACCAACTCTGATGCAAAGACAGCCACGAAAGGATTGATTCGTTCATTTAATTTCGAAATTCCAGCAGTTAATCATTAATCAATTATCCGATTGACGATTACAATTGAAAAGAAAGTAATTGTTAACCGCGATTACCGAGCAAAGTAGGAGTTTAATTGTTAATTACGATTAACGATTCAAGTAGAAATTTATTCGTCAATCGTTGATTAAATTTGTGACCAACTCTGATGCAAAGACAGCCACGAAAGGATTGATTCGTAGATTTCATATGCAGTAAGCTAATAAGGTCCGGACGAAGGTGGAGTTGTTAGTCGGCACGTGTCGGAGATTAAAGCGCAACAAGAGGCTCTACCCTTAAGTCGACTAAAAAAGCGAGGAGATTACGGAGAACCGTCGCGTCGATTCTCTCTTCTCCGATAGCGTAGGTCGAGCCTGGCCGATGATGAACCGTGGCTCGTCTCCCGCGTAAATCCTTGGCCAGCGTTCGAAACGCGTGAGCGTGCCACGAAAACGGTTGCACGAGTATGCGTGACCGCGTTTCCCTGTGTATGGGAATGCGAGGGAGTTCTCGAATGCGGTCTTTAGTCGGTCTTTAGTTTCGAGTAAGCGCCCGTCGAAGATAGAGGACTCTCCTCGATTTATCCTAGCGGCGAGTTTCCTCTTCCGGCTTAACTCTTCGGCCCCCGGCCCTTGGTCCCCGGTCCGAGGCCCACGGATTTCACTACGCCCTCGGCCGCCACAGTTCCTTGCACCCTTTCCGTTCAACTGGCTCCGCTGACTCCGCTATATCATCCCAACTCCTCTCAGTGATTTTCACGCTTCTTACAAAAAAGTAAAGAATACGGAGACAATTTAACAGTGCGACGAGGATAATCGTTAATTTCAATTGTTAATTTGGACAATTAACCAGGATTCGTTCGGTGCGATGAGTACGAATTCAAGTAAAACAGAAATTGTGCTACCGTTTGTCGTCTAGGATGTGAATCCAACTAGTTGTTGATACTGATATTTTTGATTTTCTCTTGTGATCCGAATGGGTGTTTGAATTTCCAAAGGAACAGACGATGGGGTATAATGTAAAAAGGATAGCGCGTTGATGCTAAAGAGATAACCGCAGGGAATTCTTTTCTGAAACCGGGGGTGGTCTCCCTCCATTTTGGTTTTGTTGATTCACGATGGACCGACATAGAGCACCGAGAAGAAGAGGCCTCTCCTCTGGAGAAGTACGGACTGGTAAGTACTAACGAGATTTATATAATTATTTGCGCACGGTTTCGTACGAAAGGATAAGATAGGTTATTATCAAGACTAATTCTTCGTGCCAAACTGCACTGTTCGAAAGTACAGAATCGAGAACAATAATAGACAGTCATTTTGTTTTGCTCGAGAGATTCCGTTTAGCTAAAAAGAAGAAAGAGTTCGGTGAATTTTATTGAAATTGTCTGGTACATTGAATCGTTAATCTAATTGTCGAGAAGTTAAGAAAAAGGAAAGGGTTGTAACGAAGGGGCGCAAGTAGTTCGAGTGTAATTAATAAGTTCTTTACACCTCTTAATCCTTAGCTGGTACACTGGAAGTCAACTTTCCCTACTGTATTGTAACAAAATTGTAAATATCAACGTTTTCTAACTACTTTAGAACGTTTTCATTATTTAGTCTTAAATAATACACTTCAAAGTATCCGAAAATAATTTATAGAAAATTTTAGAAAGGTCCTAGGTTGATACTTCATGCAAGGAATTTATACGGTCATAAAATTTTACAGAATTTCATATATGCATTATTCTGGTGAGAAGAAAACAATAGGGTGTAATGCGATTGATATATTTATCAATCAAGTAATTAGTAAATTGCAGATTACATTTATATGTGGTAGAAACATTAGCACGTTCAGCTTAGTCAGCGTATTATTATTGTTTACGGTATTTATTCTTGGTTGTCAATTGGAATGCACAATTCTAGAAAAATCGAAACAATTCAATTGCTTGCGCCATTTTTTTTATTAGTTTCTCTTCACTCTCGTTGATTAGACCAGAATTAGACATTGTAAATTATAATTTAGAGGGAAATTTTGTAAGATTCACGTATATTATAAACTTATGAAATGGTACATTTTCTTAATTAAAGGTTAATACCAATTCGAAGAATAGCAAAGCATTAATTACGTTACAAACATTATACAAGGATTAAGAAAATAATGGCATTCGTTGATAAACTCATTTCCAAAATTAGCATGTTTAGACGTATCATCTTCATGGTTGCATCTTCGCTTTCTTTTGTGTTATGTTTGAAGTAAGATGAACGATATGTTGTTGTTACTTGATATTATATAAAAGTGTTATTTTGTAGTGTAAAATTCTATAATGAATGAATTAATATGTTTAAAAATGAAATGTAGTTTCACCTGAAGATGTAAACTTCGAAATTAATAGATTGCTGAATGAATAGAAAACCGTCTGTCACGTGAAAATTTTTGTATACATAATTGTATTAATTATATTCAACAAATTTCATTTACTTGTACGTCACTTATATATTTTATGCGTAATGAACCTGAACATAAATAATAATATAAATAAATAAACATAAAATCCAACATAAATAAATTTTGTATTCAATAAAATAATTACTTTAATGCAAAATAGATATTTAGTCGACACCTTTGTTTATGCATGAAACAAAATTTCAAGTTTTGTGATCGGAAGTACTATACATGCGAGTGATTCAAAATTAAGAATAATATAAAGCAATGTCTAACGTGGCATTTATTGGTCGAGCAGGAAAATCGAGATCGATAAAATCAATTCATTCGACTAAATTATTAAAGTCCACTCTCGTGGTGGTAAGGGATCTTTTCTAGAGGGTTTTCGGGCTGAATATATTATGACAGGGCCTGGAGAAATCTTGTTAATCTATTCTTACGCGTCGTTGCATAGATGACGAGTCATCTGACTATCTTTCACAGAGTCATACTTACTCTTCCCGTTTATCCGCGTTTCTTTCGACTCATTCATAATAACATTCAGAGCGTTGTGTAAATATTATATTGCATAAACGCTTATTGCAATAACATCAAAACATGTGATAATTTCTAGTTATCACCCAATTTCGTGTGATTCAATGCTACATACGTTGGAGAAAGGCAGTAGAGATTTGCTTCTGCAAGCATAAATATTTTACGACAAATTATTTTCTAATTTCCAGTTATTTTCCCCTTTAATTATTCTGGCTGTTCATGGAGAATCATTTTGTATCTTGTTGCTAGCACTATAGCGAAAGAATTAATTTTACAGTTGAATCGGTAATCAATTTTCATCATTATTGAATGAAATATACAAACCTTTTTATTTTCCAAAGTTTACAGTTGTAAATTTGTTATCCAAATGGTGAACACTTCAAGTAAAAAGCTTTCATTTAATCTGCCGTCATTTTTTTTTCACGTAATAAAAAAAATATAATAGAGTCACGTAATAATATTATCATTAGACTGCGAATGTTTATGCAATTTTCAATTTTTATAGACAAGTTTTAAGAATGTGGAACCAAATGTAATCCTATTTGCATTGGTAATAACATTTGTGGATCCAAACTAAATAATTCTGTACTAAATTCTGTCGAATTTAATGGTCCAGCATTTTTTTTAAATTTCCACGAGCCACAAATGCATAAACTAGTATAATTATCATTAAATGTCGAAGTTGTTATTTTTGAATGTAACCCAAGAATATCATCAAAAATTGTGGCTAATATATTTACGTGATAATTTGCATATTGCAATGGGTTTAATCAAGAATATTTAAAAAATCGATAACTATTTTTAAAATGATTATAATTTCGCACAGTTCAACTTCATTCGACCCACAACTTTCTCTGAATTATAGAGTACTATAGTATCACCGAAAACTTGCAGTTCTAAGTGTTTAAATTTAGATGTATTTTAAATAAATCATTTCCCCGTCTCCTAACGAAGCCATTTAGACTTATGTAATCGACGATCGGTCTCACAGAAATATTAAAATAGCATCTACATATTGCGCGACACATCGGCTTCTACGTTTTTTTATTGATGTTTTTGTTGTTCCATGTGCCATTATTTCTATTTTCCATGATTCTTACTGTCCTCTAAGTTTTTAATTCGATGTTATAATGTGAAATACATTATTTTGTAATATTTTACTTTAAACGTAACCTCCCAACGACTATATTTTCATGATTTATGATTTTAACCATTCCATCAGTTTTTAAGAAATTGTATAATGTTTGGCACATTATTTTATAATAGTTTACATTAAAGGAGACTTTCCACAGCCACCAGATTCTCGTTATTTATGCTCTTTTTGTGTTATATATTTCTTCCATTTCTATAACGATTGTTCACAATGTCCGTTCTTTAACCTTTTTCATTATTTTATAACATTTTATGCTAAAGGAGATTTTCGAGCCACTAGATTTTCGTTATTTACTTTAGTGTTTCTCTATTTCAACAAATGCTGACTACGTCTAAAAATGGAACAAGCAAAAAACTGACCCTGTTTTTGTGTCTCCCAACTTATCTTTAATATCGACATGTTCGACCTTTCGATAACATTAACCTAAGATGATAACCACGTGTCCAAGTCCTCCGGCACTAATGCTGAAACTAGTTTCAAGGACTCTAATCATTTGTTAGTAAATAAAACAATGATTTCCAATAATAAACATAAATAAATTAAATAAATCTTGTAGTTTCGTTAATGCATCTATAACAATTCTATTACTGTTTAAGAGAACTGGTTTAATCGAAGAAGCTGCTATTAAATCATTCGAAATTATGTCAAGTGAATTGTTTACACACAATGAATATCTCGAAAATGTTTTTTATCTTCTAATTTATAATGATTTTATATGATTTTCATAATAATTCTATGATATAACATAATGAAACGATCTCATATTAATTTTTTGTGATTGTATATTGTATTATTTATTATATCGTTTTCATATGTCAGCGAAAAATTGTATCTTCTAATTTATAATGATTGTATATGATTTTCATAATAATTCTATAATATAACATAATGAAACGATCTCATAATAATTTTTTTGATTGGATATTGTATTATTTATTATATCGTTTTCATATGTCAGCAAAAAATTGTATCTCTAATTTATAATGATTGTATATGATTTTCATAATAATTCTACAATATAACATAATGAAACGATCTCATAATAATTTTTTTGATTGGATATTGTATTATTTATAATATCGTTTTCATATGTCAGCAAAAAATTGGATCTCTAATTTATAATGATTGTATATGATTTTCATAATAATTCTATAATATAACATAATGAAACGATCTCATAATAATTTTTTTGATTGGATATTGTATTATTTATTATATCGTTTTCATATGTCAGCAAAAAATTGTATCTCTAATTTATAATGATTGTATATGATTTTCATAATAATTCTATAATATAACATAATGAAACGATCTCATATTAATTTTTTGTGATTGTACATTGTATTATTTATTATATCGTTTTCATATGTCAACGAAAAACGTTAACAATAGGTCTTACATTTATTTATCGTATACTCTACTCATCCAACGAAACCTTTTATATCTTTTTATTTTACTCACAGGGGGTATGTCTTAGACAATAGCTTAATTCACATAATAGAGATACAGCAACCAATCTATAATTGCCGATTGAAATGGCTTAAGAATAAATAGCAATAAATATAATTGCAAGTCATTATAAAGAAAATTTAATGTGTAACGGTATGAAATTTTTCATTACTTTTCTATTTTGTTAATAAGTTTAAGAGAGTTTTCTTGCAACTTCTATTTTTCGAGCTTGAGTTTGAGGACCATAAATTTTTTACCGCTTCGGGTCTCCACTTGAGTTGACCCGCCACTGGTCAGTTGAAAACCTTGTAAATTGCTCCTGTTGTAAGGAGATAGAAAATGGTTGTCTCGCCCTCGTCTTGTTTACAATTTACGTTCTAAACAAATAATACCTGATGACACGTCACGAAGGAAATGAAAGCGGGTTACTCATCGACATGATAATCCTCTGAATGGCGCATCTCGCCCTGCCATATTTTTGCGCTAGATCTACTCAATGAGTGTTTCAGGCAAAATGCATTTACGTAAGCGGCAATAAATATGTCACATTCAATGATAGCTACACAGTAAATCATTTTAACACTAAACATAAACCGACCGACCATCAACAGTGACTAACGTGTATGGTATTATAAAAATAATAAGATTAAATTTATTCATATATTTTACATATACTGGAATCAAAAAATGTATCCAATCGATTCCCATGCAAACACGTTTACAATTATAATAATTGTCAAATAAAAAATTTAAAATCGCTCATTCGACCCCTCGTGGTAGGTTGAGTGTTAATATTTCCTACTTACTGTTACCATGGTCCTTTGAGAGCAGAGTCAGTCGCTTGGTCAAGATTTATGGGAATGGACTCCTTTTTTCAGGATTGCATGGGTGCGAGATTCGCGTTCTTATTTCTCGATGAAATAAAAAAATGGGGGTTTTCAGTAGTCAGAAACACTTTATAAAAGGCCAATCTAGGACACTATCGTCCTCAAAAATCCTGTTTCTTCGTAAACGAGGCGTAATTTTCATTATTCGGGACCATACAACTGCGTTTGTATGCATACAATTACTAATTTTTCCATAAATGTATAAAGATCCGTATTCTAATTATGAGAATTCTATAATCTTACATTCTCCTCATTTAATGAAAATGATCGAACCGTGGCGCCGAGAATAAAATTCATAATATCCGAAAGATAAATTACGATCGATAAACTAATTAATTATTTAATGAAAATATTAGACATTAATGAAACTGAGAACAAAGAATTGCATACAGCCATAGATTTCATGGGGATCTTACATTCTGCGTACTTATAATAATAATTAAAATCGCGAGTCATTTCATCATGTCATTTGAATCGCATCAAGCAGAAATAAGAAATGCTACTATACGGTAGTATATTTATTTCGTAACTATGCTATCGTACGAACGAGAAGCTCGACACTAATTTCTGAAATGTTCTTTCATCGCCGCATACAAAAACCGCTTGTATCGAAAAACACAGATTTATTATCTCAACAAAGACGATAATCAAGCTGTTCTCGTCAGGCTCCCGAACATGCGTATCATGAACGATCTCATTTCACGACGCACGATTCGGTAGCGAATCGTGTATTTCAGAGGATGAACCACCCGTGCTTATAATGCCTCTATTGTTGTCTCTGGCCTAAACCTTGGATTTGCAAATAAACGCGGCTGAATACATTTATCTTTACCGAATGTTTGGAGTTTCCGAAAATGTTGAAACTATGATAAAAGTATCCTCGTGAGATGCATCCGCGTAATCCTCCACTCTTCACTGAAAACACTAATTCCATAAGTAAACTTGACACCTCAATAATTTTGAATTTGAAGGATTTAAATGGTCTTGATAGTATATTAAAAAATTGTACGAGTGTACGAATAAACATTGTAATTTACATTTACAGTAGTATAATTTACGAGTGTGAATAACACCTTAATAATTTTGGATTTAGAGGAATTTAATCGCTTCGATGATGTATTAAAAAATAGTACATTGAAGGAAGTTTAAATCGTAAATTTACCAGTTTCAATGAAGGTTCGTACAAGTTGAATAAATTTACAAGTGTGAATGACACCTTAATAATTTTGGATTTTGAAGAATTTAAATCACTTCGATGGTGTATTAAAAAATAGTACATTGAAGGAAGTTTAAATTGGAAAACCAGTTTCAACGAAGATTCGTACAAGTTGACTAAATGTACAAGTGTGAATGACACCTTCATAATTTTGGAGTTAGAAGAATTTAAATCATCTTAATGGTATATTAAAAAAAACAGTAAATTAGAAAATTTAGATTGTAAATGTAGCAGTTTCAATGAAGACTCATATAATCTGGCTAAATTCAGTAACTAAAGTCACTACATTCTCTTATTGTAGTTTTAAAGTATTAAAATTATTATTATTATCACTATGTCCCAGAAATATTGTATATACCTTCCCTCATACTATTATGTTAACTGGTGCGTCGCTACGTAGGAAAAATTCGCTTCATAAATTTCTATTGAATAAGTAAATCTCTTCACGGAATTATCATTTCTAGGGCACTCAGACTCATTAATTATAACGCGCTTTATTTACAATCGAAGTCAGTGCGTCGAGATGTTTGTGTCGGGAATTCAAACGCGTTTTAACGTCAATATGAAATTAAAGAGAACCTTTGAAAAAATTAAAAATAATCTTCAGAAACGAATTTGCTACACTAAAGACAGTGTTGTTGAATTTTGGAATATATTTTTTTCGTATTTTTACATTGATCAACCTTCAAGTAACATTATACTTCATCACACTCCTATTACATTCACATTCGTATCATAAGAATTTCCATATTTCTTACATTCTTATATGTTAAAACAACTTAAAACATTATACACTTCCCATTTTATATAAACAAGCACAATATATTATTCAATATTTTATAAGTTGTTGATTGCACTCGTATATACAGGGTGTCCCAAAAATGTCAGAGAACATTAAAAACGTCGGTATAGTTATTAATAAAAAAAACATGGACCCATCGGAGCGCTGCTACAGTAGACGGATTCCGGCTCGGTAATATGTCCCACTGATCGTTGCGTTGCCGTTGGTGGAGTCAGAATTCGTCCACTGTAGCCGTGCTCTGATTGGATCCGATCCAACGATTGGAAAAATAACGAGCCTCAACTGACCAGTTCACTTATAATAATGACAAGATTGATTTTATTTAGACTTTCTGCATTTCCTGTTGTAATATGTGCTCCACTAAAGATATCTATACAATTATTTCTTGAATGAAATAATTTGAATGAAATTATTTTTATTTCATCAATAATCGTAAAATAAAAAGTCTGGAACCGGTCATTTTGACAATGGACAACTGGAAACCGGCAGTTTTTGGACACTTTGTAGATCTCTAAAGCTATGAACATGTTTCATAATAAATCTTTACTTAATATTAAAAATAGAATATTTTTTCCTAAGGTACAGATAATA
This sequence comes from Lasioglossum vierecki, assembly GCA_028455595.1. NCBI lineage: Eukaryota > Metazoa > Arthropoda > Insecta > Hymenoptera > Halictidae > Lasioglossum > Lasioglossum vierecki. The sequence continues at coordinate 26,401,380 of CM052336.1, read as the reverse complement.
TTTATTTCATATTTTGAAAAAAATATTTTTTTTCTCATTATAAAACAATAAAAAATCTTTATGTAATATCAGAAATTATATAAAATTACATAATATAATATAAAAATTCCTTAATTGTAATAAGGTCCTTTGGAAGATAAAATGGAATATTCCCTCAAACAGTGCACAGAAAATAATACATATTCATAGTTTCTAATTTTTGTTATAAGTTTTTCTTAGATTTGAAAATTTTATCGAAAGTTATTTAAATATTGAATTTATATTTTTCAAATATTGGATTCACATTTACTTTATATTTTTTAAATATCTAGTTTATATTTTCTGAATATTTAGCTTATATTTTTTAAACATTCAATTTATATTTCTTGTACATGTATACAGTATTCAGATCCAATATTTTTCTCATATGAAAAAATGTGTCTTAAAAAATATTTTTCCAATATTTTTGTGCTACCAGGGGAATAACACAAAAATTAATTTCACCCCTGAACGACTTTGTCACATTAAAAGCACCATTATAACCTTCTTGAATTTTTTTAAATCTATTACTGTTTTATATTTCGCTAAAGCAATTTCTTCCTAAATGCTTGAAGATCGGCAGTTTAGTCATAATTCTCCGAAAAGGCGAAGACATCGTACACGTTCCGTGTGCACAGCGAATCGTGAAGCGACGGACTTGTTTTAAGGAATCACACGCAGCGCGATTTGCGCAATCCACCACCATCGGAATGATCTTCACCGTGATCGAAAGTATCCGAAACAAGGCGACTATTATATTCTTGAGCCGATTTCAACAGCGGCGTGCTAACATCGCGGTCTACTTTTAACATATATTTACGTCTCCGGGCTTCGTTCTCTGAAGTTGATCGTCCCGTTTCAAGAAAACCGAAACGCGCGCGGGCATTCTCTGGAAAAAGAGTCATTTCATGAATACGGCAAACCTCGTAGAGATGCATAGGAAGGCAATGAATACGGGGCGATAATAGGTACACATAGCGAGTCTCGTTGTCGGGGAGCGCTGACCGCAGAGATAACGCTTTGACCCGTTACAAGCTTCAAGCACGAAGTGAATGCCTGCACTGTCTCTTCCAAGCCTGGTCACAATCCAAATACGTAGCCCTTTTTCTTACCAATTCACCCTTTACGCGCCATCCACCCTGCTCCTGCGAATTTCGCTCGCTATACCTCCACTCTGAGCTCGAAGAATCTCAACTGTTCAGCGAGCAATATTTTTTCTGTTAGGAACAGTCGCAAATCGTTTCTATTTCAGCATATTTCAATGCT
>CM052336.1:26369326-26399996 GCA_028455595.1 Lasioglossum vierecki | reverse complement strand
ACGGACGTACATTGGACGTACATCGGACGTCCGGGTGCTACTTGGGGTATAATATATAATATATATAATGTATATAATATATAATATATAATATAATAATATATATAATGTATATAATATATAATATATAATATAATAATATATACATGTATATACTTTATCTAACAAAACACAAAATAGCGAGAAATAAATAAATAAAAAATCGCGGGAATTTATTACACGACCGAATACAACGCACCACTGCTCGCGATTCTGGCCCAGCCCTGATCTACGGTACCGTAAAATAGCAAATTTCTGAATGCAAATTGACGCTTTCCGAAACTGTGTTTCAGGTGGTAAGGCTAATATTTCAAGGTATAATGCTCATTCCGCCGGAAGGGTGTCCACCATTCGTCTGTCAGTTGATGCGGGATTGTTGGAAAACAGATCCCAAAGACAGAACAAAGTTCGCGGAGATATTAGAAAAGCTCGAAAAAGTTCAAGGTAAATCCATCCAGCAAGGCAGCTTGCCAAGGCCACCGCAAGGACCGGTAACCATTCGAACGCCGGACGTTTTGGATCCAGATGGTTACTTGTTGCCGGCGCCGGCAAAACCGCACGAATATTTACAGGCCCTGCCGATATTATCCGATTAATACACTTATCGTTTACTCGAGCAATAATTGAGCCGTTCACGGGTCAAATCGAGTAACCTTCCGAGTTTTTTCACAGTTTACCACCAAAGCGCTTTGTTAATAACATGTGAAGAATTATCAAGACTTTGAGGAGAACGAATGTATTCTTCTATTTCATCTATTTTGTAAAGTTAGTCGATTCGTTTAATCAATTATTCGTTGCTGCCTTTGGAATCAAGGTGACCATTTCACGAAGCTCATTATCGTTTTTCTTTCTCTCCTATGACTTTTAATAAGACTGACGTCTTTACGAATGTATCCCTCAATTTCTGCCGAACGAAGGATGACGATATCTCTCGTTCTAATATTTCACGTTAAACTTCCTTTGTTAACAAAACGATCGATATTAGTGCAAGATGCAGACAACTAGTATGTAGAATGACGCGTACTAAGTTCATTTATACTTTAATATTGCAGGATATGCGTACTTTTAATCACAAAATATAAAATAAAGTTTCTCAGTGCGCCATTTTGTATTGGTTTTATACGGTACATCGGTTTTGTCGATAACAATTTATGTAACATATAATGAAATTAATATTTGTTGAGTTATTGTTATACACACATCTCCCCAATCAGTGCGAACGCGAAAAAATATAATGATGTAACAGTAAGATATTAAAAAATCACGCATGATATCAGGGAAGTTGTGAAAGTTCGATGCGACGAATTTTCATTGTCCAGGAAATAGTATTAATACTTTATGTTTGTTAAGGATGTGTAACATATATCGAGTAATTTATTATTAATTAGAGAATAATTATATTTTCGAATAGCAATTTGTAAATATATACGAACTATTTTGAATAATACAGATATCGGATTTTTTAGTGCATAAACCATTGTATTGAATCATGTGTTTTAATTGTATACTGTGAAGCGCATACATGTATCATTAAATATTTCATGTTTCTTTTAATCATTTCTTATTGTCAATTAATATCTCCCAACATTTTGAGGAGAAATTAAAATAACCTTTTCTGTTATTTAACATCGAACAATATTTTGCAGATTATTTATTACATCAAATTCGACCCACAGTAACAAACACTACATATCTAAATTCTAATTTGCGAGCAATAAAATTTTCCATTCTAGAAAAATTGTAGCCATTTAAAGAGTAATAATTTCGTAGAAAAAAATAGAACAACAATTAATTGAGACTCATTTTAGAGCTTGAGTCCTCTATTTAAAGAAAATCCCATTTCAATTTTTGATTTCACATAATCTGAAGGGGTGACATCGTGTCAACCATAAAAAAACAGGGCGTTCTAGTCCACAAGCGATACAGTTGTATTTTTGAGAAAATCTAAGTAAAAAAATTAGTATAATTTAATGAAAGTGTAATAAAAACATACGTATACAAAGTTGCAGGCTGATTAATTTCATAGATATCCTAAATAAAAGGTAATAAAAAGTCGATATTTTTTTACAAAAGAAAAGAGATAATGATCATCAAAAATGCTAATAATCATTGTCAAAACTATATTCACCGTATTTAGATGGTAAACCATAGATTGTTTGAACCATCTCCAGGGTGATCTCTTCGCGGATACATGTCCTACTAACTCTGAAAGATTCTTCGCAGAGAAACACCAACTATTATTTTTTTGCTATAACAATTGTTATTAACACTAACAACAAATTATATAAATTTTTGCACGTGGGAGCATCGCGGCAGTATCTCCTACTAAATGCGAAAGGTTTCATCGCAATCGGTACATTTTTTGCTGAGCAAACGCCGAAGAAGTCGGTTAATAATAAATTAAGCATCACGTTTTTTTTGCAATAAAAGTCGCTTTGAATGAAAAAAAAATTATAACGGGACCACCCCGGGGACATACTCTACAAGATGCAAAAGGTTTCGCACCGATGGTCCATCCATCTCGGCGTAATCGGTGAACATACATAGAAAAAAAACGAAAAAAAAGCAAATACAGGTCGAATTGAGTAACCTCCTTCTTTTTCGAAGTCAGTTAAAAAGTAATTTCCCTTTAGCGTGCGAAAAAGAAGTTGGTTTTTCCGCGTTTCGGCGGTTCCAGAACAAGGAATATTGTTGCCGTGATACGATAGTTTTTTGTTTGCAAATGATACGCGACAGGGTTCGAGAAAACAAAGGGAATCGTCGCGTTTTCGTTCGGAGCGGCGTTCGATTAGGTGTGATTGAAGACACGCATCCGCGAATTCAAGAGAACATGTACGACGACTGCATGTTCCTGTCGCTGCGATTCCCGCAGAAGCTTTGGCGGATCGTGAACGAGTGCGAGACCGGCGCGATCCGATGGAGCTTCAACGGCAACACGATCCTCCTCGATTACAAGAAGTTCCAAGAGCAGTTCCTTGACGCATGCAATTCAATCTTCAAAACGAAGAACATCACCAGCTTCATCAGGCAGTTGAACCTGTACGGCTTCCGGAAGGTGACCTCGCATAATCGAGACCCGATCTGCAACGCGTACAATCCCGACGTCCATGAATTCTTGCACGAAAACTTCCGCGTTAACAGACCGGATCTACTGTCCAGAGTGTACCGGAAGACTCCCGGAAAATTGAAGCACCGTCAACGATCTATCTTGAACGCCAGCTTAGAACCGGAACGGGCCAACAAAGACTTTGATCACGAGTCGCGTCTGCACATGTGCCGGGTAATATATACATATATTCATATTTAGAACCCGCTTTCATTTTTTCTATCCGAAGTGACCGGAATGAATTTACAAAACGAGTGAAAGAATTAATTCTTTCGTTAACGAATCGCGCTGAACCACAATAATATTCGGACACTTTTAAAAGGACGATTACGTTTTTGATATCAGATCCTACGATCTGGATAATTTTTGAGAAGTTAGAGCAATTAGATGAAAACATATTTTTTAAAAATTGCAATTGGTCGGGATTACAGAGAAAATTCTAAAAGTTGTTCTTTTGCATCTACCGATTATGATAAAATTTTCGGAATATGTATAATTTACACAGATTTACAAAACGTACTTTTTAAACTTTTATTATTTTCAATGTTTTCAAAATGTCTTTTTTACGGCATGTAGTAAATTAATTGTTCGAACTTCTCAAAGCTCCAAGTCGTATGATTTAATATTAAGCAAGTTATAGTCCTTTTGAAAATGTCCGAATATTACTGTGGTTCACTGTAGACTGTAGTCCCATGGCGAATGGCCTATAGGGAAACATCGGCAACACATTTTATGATCTATTTGAATCGTAAATAATTTCTGTTTTAGTATATCTATTTGATTTGTTAATAAAATGAACAATTATGCGTTTATTATTATTTACAATGTCTGTTGCCGTCTGCGTTGTTGTACGCCTCGTATGTTGATCAGTTGGCGCTAACAAAAACCCTGGAACAAATAACGCGAGAATATCAACGGACACACTATCATTTAACAAGAAATAGAAATTCTTTAAACAGCCCGGCGAATTCCCCCGAACAAGGTAACATACTTTAATATGCAATGTATAATATCAGTTGAAAAGTAATTCAACGTTTCTTGTTGTCGCTCTAACAAATAAATATCGAGCATGTAGTTCGCTTCAATATTTTCTGAATATAAAGCTTATGCAAAAATAGAGGATTGCTCGTTATAAACATCTTTTGTTAATCTAACAAAAATGTTATTTTTGTTGCTATTACACGTTTTTCATGAATTTTATTTTATTATTTTAGGCGTATAACATTTAAATACAAAACGATGATCGATCAACTTCACTGTAGTAGAAAATTAATTTAATTGATTGTTGAAAGTCAGTACAAATTAAACTACTCCACTTCAATTGACTACCTTATTATATTCTTTATTTCTAGAAAAATATTGTCTTTTGTCTAACAAATAAATTGATACCCGAAAAACATTATGCTGTCATCGAAGAAATCATAATCTGGAAAAAATGACCTTGAACAATCAATAGAACAGATTCCGAGAAAAAATGTTAAACTGCAAGATTACAATAGCAAATATATCCTTTGAAAATTAATACAAAATGCGATAATTTTAGTACGTGGCTTTAACTTATACCCCATCGAAAATCATGAGGTTGGAGTAGAATGGATTGCAAGAAATCCAGTACAAATTGCCTCAAAACGGAATGATGAAAACGGACATACAACTTACACCTGGCGTGTATACGAAGTAAATGAACTTCACGAAGAAGAATAATTATAAAGTGCGTATTTTAAACAAGGACTTATATTCAGTATTTACATTAATAACGTTAAATTATCCGCAGAATAATATTTCATTATTTACATGGACTGTGACCATTTAATTTATCTATAAAATTTGTAATTAGAAAATATTACTTCAGTATAGAAAGCATTTGTTATAGTAAATGTACAAACTTATTTGTTGATAAGAAAATTTATTTGTAAATATAAAAGTTATGTTCATATCATGGATCCCTGCTTGTAGCTGGTTGATCAGATGGACTACGTTTATTTTGTTCTACTTTGTGCCTGGCCAAAAAGTTTTTAAACGACTCTACTTCTTTCGTCTCTTCTTCATTATCTTCAACTTGGAACGGATTTTCTGTCCCTTCCTCGTCCTCGCTTGATTCATTTCCTGCATGTTTTAAATATATATCTGAAATTTCTCTTCCACTACTAATTGTTGTTACAAATGGTACAGTTTCCCCTTCCACATTTTGTGCTGCTTGCTCTAATTTTTCCTTTTCCACCTTAGATCTCTCAGCATTTCGTTTAATTTTCACTCGTTCCCAGTTCAATTTATAATCCCTTGGAAAAGAACATTTTTTTTTATAAATCTTATGTCCTTTCATGTGTGCATGTATACAATATTATAGTAACTTACTGTTCGTACTCCTGAACAGCATCATTAACAAGTTCTAAAAATTTAGTGATACCAGCACCTGTAGCAGCTGAAACACCACAACTTCGCAAATGGTTATAAAATTCATCAAGTGTTAGTGCCATACTACGTGTTAAATTACTAATGTAGCTTGTTTCTGCATCCAAAGCATCTTGGAATGCTTCAAAGTCGTGCATCCAGTCTACTGCATAAGTGTGCTCCACAATGTCAATCTTAAAATATATGGTATGAAGTAATACATAGAATTTATTATATTAACTATTTCCATATACTATACTTACCTTATTCATAGCAACGATAAATGGCAATTTAGTTTTATACAGTATAGAACATGCATACAGCATGTTAGACATGAACGTCACAGGATTAACACTTCTCACAGTATCTAGTACATATACTATAATTGTCGGAAACTGAGATGCTAAAGCTTCTGTTATAATTGTACCACTCGCAGACCATGTAAATACTTCTATTTGTCCTGGAGTATCCAAAATTATGTACTCGTGTTCTTTACTTGCTTTTTCAATAAGGTTTATCACTTGATCAAATTTTGTGGAAAATAAATTTAAAGCGGTAACAATGCCACCGTTCGGGCCTAAACAATACTGTTTCATCACTTCTTTGTAATTAACGGTATCTCTTATATCTACAACAACATGTACTTGATAAAACTTCATTTATACATACAGATGAAATGAAATTCAATTTATTCATATTTTGAATACCTATATTAGCAGGATAAGGAACTTCTTTACACGCTGGATCTAAATTTATAACATATGGTTTCCCTACATTATATAATATTGAAACGAGCCGTTGAACAAACGTAGTTTTTCCAGAACCAGCCATCCCAAGAACAATGATACATTTTGGCTTTTTCTCTTCGGTAACTACCTCTTCGCTTGTAGAATTACTTAAAGGAGTATTACTGTCTTCAGAAACTTTAGAATTATCCATTGATTCAGACATCTAAAAATCTGAAAATTAATTATAGAACACCATGAGAATAGATGGCGAATGATATTGTTTATTGCTGCATTTATAAAATTTATACATAAAAAATTTATACATTATTATAATATAATATCTATTCAAATAAAATGGAAATACATTATGTAGGAAGTACATACTAAATAGAATATATGTATATTGAACTTTACCTAACATATGTAGTATACGAAATACAGCATTGCACAATATTGCATAAATTATGTTTTTACAATTCCGTTGTAGTAAAACAAACAGAAATATTGGGACTGCTTTAAAATTTGTTTGGTAGTGAAAGAATCTAATATAAATTTAATAATAAGTTTGTTTGATATACCTGAAATGTTACAGAATACAACTACAATTTCTTGCAGGAATGATACATTCAAATTAATGTATCTTGATGAACTTTTGAAGTAATCTTGTCCAATAAAATATAAACACTACGATGTAAGTATTTACACTGTACACAATTCAGCAAGCATGAATTTACTTAACTTATTTACATAACCTCACTTTTTGAATTCCCGGCACCGCTGTAATACAAATACATACAAGTGAACAGTGATGAAGGTGCAGTAAAGCACAAAGTTGTGTCAAAATGGGGTACCTTTGTCACCCTGCTAAATTCGCAAAAATTTTTTGTTGCATATGCAATTTTGAAATATGACTCTATAACTTGTGTGTGTTGTATTCCAATTTAATATGTATATATAATCAGAGAGATATAATATATGCTTCTGAATATATAAACTTCTGAACTCTTCCGTTACTTTCATATAGCACTACCCAGTCAGCACGCCTGCTTTGTTTCTGCAGGTACACTGATCAAGCGTGGGCGCGCAGATCACTTGCAAAATAACCGAGCCCAGGCGGCCTGGGCTGTCGAATAATTGAAATTACCCTTGTATACGGAAAAAATATGAGTTTTCAGTGCGCTTGTGGCCTAGATTGATCTTTTATCTAGCGTTTTTGACTATTGAAACAACATGTGATTGTGTTATTATCAAATAACACCGCTAATACCGTACCCTTGCATTTGTGCAGATTCTGAGCCCGGCCTGCAGAGCCCGGGCTCGGTTATTTTGCAAGTGATCTGCGCGCACAGGTTTGATCAGTGACCCTGCAGAAACTGTGCAGACTCGGGCTAGATCAAATCGAAGCGATGTTCGGCATGGAATCTGCTGGTCGGGGGCCCAGCAGGCTGGGCTCGGTGGCAGTTGGTGCTGACTGGGTATGTCCCCACTACCAGAGTTGTGCTAATTCAATTACATTATAATTCAATTACGTATAGTTGAATTACATTGTATTTCAATTAATAGTAATTCAATTACTTCGTAAATGAATTACTATATAATTCAAATACAAAGTAATTCAATTACTAAGTATTTCAATCAGATTTGTAATTGGAATACAATATAATTGAAACACGATGTAATTGAAATATAATGCAATTGAAATATAATATAAATTGAAATGCAATTTATAATTGAATTACAGTATAATTGAAATAAACATACTTGAAATACAATATAATTGAAAACAATGTAATTGAAATATAATATAATTGAAATGCAATTTATAATTGAATTACAGTATAATTGAAACACAATGTAATTAAAATACAATGTAATTGAAATACAATATAATTGAAATGCAATTTGTAATTCAATTATTTATTATTAATTATCATTAATTATTTATTTTTAATTAATTATACATTACAACATAATTGAATTACAATTTAATTCAATTACTTTGTAATTATAATTCTGGAGTAATTCAATTGTAATTCTGCACAACTCTGCCCACTACATTCCCTACAAACTTAGGACGTAGATCCTAAGTTCCTGGCGAAACTCGCACATACACGAAAAAAGCGCACAATATCCCATCTGATCCCATCACGGCCATCACTGCTGCGGCAAACGTGAGCAGACGGCAAACGTGCTCATCGTTGCTCTATTCCAATTCCACTCTATCCGCATTGGTATTGGTAGTGAACAACAGTGAACAGTAGTGCGTGTTGTGATTATGATGCGCGCCTGACATTTGTAATTCGTCTGTATTACTTCTTCCTGATAATGTATTAAAATTCTTTTGCAATGTCGAAAGCTAAAATCTCCGCAGAATGGAGGAAGCGCGTAAAATCCGAATATATGCGTTTACGGCAAATGAAACGCTATAAACGGGCAGATGAAGTAAAGATAGCTTGGAATCAAAATCGTAAGGTTATGTCGGGTAAGTATGCTCCCTCAAAATTATATTTCATCCGACTTTATTTGCGAAATACGAGAGAATAGACTAATTCTCGCGTGAATAATATCTCCTACAAATATTAAAAATGTTAAATTTGATGCTGGTAAAAGTTCGGTGAATTGCAAACAAATGGAAGTTCTTGCAAGTTGACAGATTGGCTTTGTTTACAGAATTTTTGGTAACTTTTAATCGAAATAAATATGTATGATTTTTCACTACTGATTAAATAAATATGCGAACAAATTTATCATTTTATTCAATTCTGTTCAAAGTAAAAACAGACACAGACCATTATCTATGACCACGAGTCAATCGATATACATTTAATGATCAAATCGTATAATTAGAATTGTCAATAGTGGAAGAAAAACGATGGACCGATGGAAAAGCAATGTGGTTAGCGATGCAAGACATTCCTCCATATGTTTCCTGTATGAAGAAGGCAGAAGTTAGTAGTTCCGACGGTGATGTGCAAACATGTCCTGTTAAAATTATCAATGCTGTAACTCCCATACCAACCATGTATACCTGGGCGCCTATACAACAAAACTTTATGGTAGAAGATGAGACAGTTTTACATAACATACCGTACATGGGAGATGAAATTTTAGATCAAGATGGCACTTTTATCGAAGAATTAATAAAAAATTATGATGGAAAGGTTTGTGATCCGAGTTTTCTATATTATGTACACTACTGTCCATAAGTATTTGGCTGAATCAAATCTAAAAGTTTATATCAACATTATAACTTAAATTACTTTGATGTAAAATGAATATAAATGTATATGATTGACTTAAAAGCATTATAATGCATTACATGTTAACCCTTTGCACTCTGAATTATTTTTCAATTTTGTTGCCAACAATACCCTACTATTTCAAGTGCTGTATTTGACTGTTATTGTTTTAAACAATTTTGTTCACTAATTATATTAAATATAGCTCTGAAACTTGGCTGTAATTAATATTTGTGAAACTGTGGTCAAATACTTATGGACGGTAGTTCTTTTATATTTTAATAAATGAAAGTATAAAACATAAATTACTTGTTCTTTAAACTACAGGTTCATGGAGACAGAGAATCTGGTTTCATGGATGATTCCACATTCGTAGATTTAGTAAATGCGTTGGCACAGTATGAAAAAGAGGATAAGGAGAGAGAAAAATCGAAAAAAGGAAAGGACACGGAAGATGATAAAGAGAGGAAGGATGGTGGTAATGTTAAAACCGAGGTTAAGTCTGATAAATTAGATGATGCTAAAACAGAAGGGAATCCATTTCCGTCGATGCACATTTTCAATGTGAGCAGAACAATTGATTGGTGCTAATGGATGGTTAGTTTAATCTAGAACCAAGCTTTCATTCTTGTATTAATTTCAGGCAATATCTAGTATGTTTCCCGACAAAGGACGGCCAGAAGAATTAAAGGAAAAGTACATAGAGTTAACAGAAAGATCAGATCCAAATGTTCTACCACCAGAGTGTACTCCTAATATCGACGGTGTGAATGCAAAGAGTGTACCACGGGAACAAACAATGCATTCCTTTCACACTTTGTTTTGTAGGAGGTGTTTCAAATACGACTGTTTTCTTCATCGTGAGTACAATAATGATGATAAATCGTTTCAATTCGTTTCACAGTTAGTGGTTTAATTTACGTGCAAGAATCGTTTCAAGATGCAGCGTCAAAGCGATACATGTAGAATTCGAATATAAAATCGAGCATTTGTTTGTTACAATAATTTATGATTCTTGATTTATCATAGCAGCCAGGGGAGTCTCGCCGCAAGGTAAAGAACAGTTCATACAAGAGACCATGTTTGAACAAATGCTTTCTTTTTTTTTTTGTGTATGTCGTTTAGCACGACGACATCATCAGGGATTCATCTGCAATTGTGTCAGTTCGTCGCTCATTGTTCTGCCTACAAAGTTCTTGTGATCTCGCAGTGTTTATTGTGAAATATTACTCGACTAAACTTGTGTTGTGTTACTTTCAGGTCTTCAAGTCTGTCATCCGGGACCCAATCTGCAAAAACGAAAAGGGCCTGACTTGAAACCATTCTCTGAACCGTGCGGAACAGAATGTTATATGCATTTGGTAAAGATCGAAGGAATAATGTGCCCGATTCAATATATTCGCCTGTAAATTGTCTTATTCCCTTTACTAGGAGGGAATGAAAGAGAAACTCGCGGCTCAAGCGGCTGACATCAAAGATGAGGAAAGCGATGAAAAACGCGGAGCTCCTAGAAAAGTACGGAAACAAGCGAGTGTTGATTCAGGAAACGAAGCGAGTAGTGAAGACAGCAACGATAGCAATAAGTATAGTCAAGGTGGTGGTTGCCAAGGTAAGATTGTATCCAACTCACATTTTCTATTTTAAGATTGTTTCAATAAATGTTTCTTACTCGTCGAAAATAAAAAGTCTGAAATGAAATATAACTATGTCACGTGATAGAGCAGATCTTTTTTGTACGGAAATCATCAAGAGAGCTATAACATTTTACAGAATCATTTTCTGGAAGAAATATATGTATGGTTTTTAAATTGGAATGCAAACAGTCTTAACGTTGAAAATTTGAAATTGTTGTAGTTGCAAGATACAATTAACGTTATTTATGTCGTATTAGATTTTAAACAGAACGTAAATAAAGAAACAAAGCCAGAGGAGTCAGTGGAAGATCAGGCTCAACCGGAGAATCAGGTGCCGTTTACGCTTCTTGGCCTCAATAAACGTGTCAAAACGGAAAACGAGCTATCATGGACCGGTTCGGAACAGAGTTTGTTCCGAGCTCTTCATAAAGCATTTCCTGGCAATCCGTGCGCATTAGCGCAGATAATGTTGACGAAAACTTGTCAGGAAGTGTATAGATTCGCGCAGAAAGAAGCCTCGGACATTCCAGCTATCGAGAACTTGAAAGACTTTACACCTCCACGAAAGAAGAAGAAGAAGCATCGACTTTGGTCAATGCACTGCAGAAAAATACAGCTGAAAAAGGACTCAGGTAAGGCTGAACTTACACAAATTATAATAAATAATTAATTTCGCTTAGCTTGGATCTTATTTAATAACGTGTACATGTCTTTCTCTTAAAAGGTGCTAATCACGTGCATAATTTTGCACCATGCGATCATCCTGGAAGGCAATGCGACAATTCCTGTCCGTGTATACAGGCGCAGAATTTCTGTGAGAAGTTTTGCCAGTGTAGCAGCGAATGCCAAAACCGGTTTCCAGGATGCAGGTGCAAAGCTCAGTGTAACACAAAGCAATGCCCTTGTTATCTAGCCGTAAGGGAATGCGATCCAGACCTTTGTCAGACTTGCGGCGCGGATCAATTTCATATTACCAAGATATCGTGCAAGAATGTCAGCGTTCAACGCGGTCTTCGTACGTGGCAAATGTTTTTAGTCGGGCATTGATCAATTTCGTACGCAGTGTCACTGAACAAATTTGGATAACGGATAAAATCATTTGCAGATAAGCATCTTTTGATGGCGCCGTCCGATGTTGCGGGTTGGGGAATATTTCTTAAAGAGTCTGCAGCTAAAAACGAATTTATCTCTGAATATTGTGGCGAGATTATCAGTCAAGACGAAGCCGACAGAAGGGGAAAAGTGTACGATAAATACATGTGTAGTTTCTTGTTTAATCTAAATAATGGTAAGAGAAGCAAATCGTAATTGTCATCTATTACTATTAATCTATTACTACATATAATGAGCTTCGAATCTCTGATTCGTAGACTTTGTTGTGGATGCAACGAGAAAAGGAAACAAGATACGATTCGCCAATCATTCGATAAATCCTAATTGCTACGCGAAGGTGATGATGGTGAACGGTGACCATAGAATAGGTATTTTCGCCAAGAGGGCTATTCAACCTGGCGAGGAACTGTTTTTCGATTACAGGTAAAGCTTGAAGTTGATTAACATTATTACTAGGGCTGTAACTTTTCCGAAGCTTCGAAGGAACGAAGGGACCTTCGAAGTTTCAAAGCTTCGAAATTTCGCAATCTTATACCGTGTTACGAAATTAAAAACTTTGATTCTCATTGCCTTCGAATTACCAGAAAGCTAATCTTCGAAATCTTCGACCTTCGAAGTTTTTCAAATCGAAGCTTCGAAATCTTCGACCTTCGAAGGAAAGTTACAGCCCTAATTATTACTAGACTACAGATATTTGTGCAAAATAAAAATTGTCTGTATTAACTGCAAGAGACAGAAGTTACAGACATTCACCTTTTCTATGAGTAATCGTGATCAGATGAAAATGATACAACAGCATTTTCAAATTCTTATTTTTCTATTTTGCGTATTTGGTCTTTTCATTTTGATCATAAATGCATAAAATCCACAGTCTAATTAATAAATATCATTGTCCTCCCAGTGTGTTACGTACTACGATTTTTTACGTTCTCTTACAGATATGGACCAACCGAACAATTGAAGTTCGTCGGTATCGAACGAGAAATGGAGTTTCTGTAATTTTTTATACTTGTTAGAATTAATCACAAATCGCTGTAAAAAGATTGTTATTAATTGAAAAAAGAAAAAGAAACTTGACTAGTTTCCACGATGGGTACCTGACACCATGAAATTATCGGATAATTTTGCGTTCCGCGGTATTTAAGATTCAAGTAATATCAAACAAACTTGAGTTCAAGTTAGAAGCAGTCTCGACTTTTCAGTGATATATCGGTCAATAAAATATATTTTAAAATGTGTTCAAAGATTTATTGTTACTTCTATTCCAGAGCAAACCGCGAGAGAAAGTGGGTCCTGATATAATATATGAAAAGTAAAACGAATCGTCTTGTTTAAGTTGGTTTGCTTCAGAAATCGCGGTGAATAGGATCGTACCGCATTTATAGAATGTAGTAATACTAACGAAGAAAGAAAAATAAGCAGTACGACTAGTATAGTACGAGTATATACGCGTCGTATAGTCTATACGAACAGAGATGATATCCTCTCTGGTACGAAGATGAAACTAGCTAGCGAGGAAGTTACACGGAATGGATTATAGGAAAGCTTTCCGATAAACTTGGCTCGTAATTCGGCCACCAGTTGCAAGTTTCTCAGCCGCAAAAACGGTTGGGATGTACGTTTTCCCTGAACGTACCTCGTTAACTAAACTGAAGTATCCTAAGTAGTTTTTTTCTGGAAAAAGAAAGGAATCGCGGGCTTTATAGTGGATCGAGTGAACATCGAAGTAAAGAATATCAAGTATCTACCGAGCATAACCGACGACCGCATAAAAGGATTTAGACACGTGAACTTTCGTAAAAGGTGGTGATTAGACGAGTGACCGCACGCGTAGGATTTGAAATAATACGACTTCGTTTGACTCACGTCTGCGTTTTAAAATCTCGTTGAGCCGATTCGTTCGATCTACGCGCGTAGGAGTATGCACGGTTTGAAATAGCGCGTTGTCATAATGTGAAAAGCGGAAAGGTCCGATTGATTCATTCGATCACGAATAAAAATCG
This sequence comes from Lasioglossum vierecki, assembly GCA_028455595.1. Classification (NCBI taxonomy): domain Eukaryota; kingdom Metazoa; phylum Arthropoda; class Insecta; order Hymenoptera; family Halictidae; genus Lasioglossum; species Lasioglossum vierecki. Next base: position 26,385,743 of record CM052336.1, on the reverse strand, counting down.
AAGGTGTTGGGTCGAGGAGATGAAGGGAAGGACAGAGGAGGATGTTGCCAGCAGCATGGTAAAAGAAGGTAAACCATCGAATAGAGAAAAATAAAGGAACCACGGGAACGTTGATCGTTGTTTCGCGTTCGACCGCGTTAATCGTGAAATACGTACATATTAAACAATCGGAAACGGTGGTAATTGTTGCTAGAATATGTATGCACTCGAGTTAACGCGCGGCTGAACTTGAACTGGAATTAATGGCAATTAAGGCTGACCCGTACGCAAATACGATGATCTCCTCGTTGGCCGATGTCTGTGAACGCGGAATCAAAATTACCCACCGACCCGACGCTACAGTCGCCGGCCAGCGGAAATCATATTCGTGCATGACTAATTGCGAGCAGCATGCGGTATAGGTGAAAAGGGAAATGAAAATCTGACGGCATAGATCGAAAATAATTCTTGGTGGTGGGCCAACCAACTGAAATTAAGGGAACGCACGGAGAATCGTGGCCGCGGTCGCGGTCGCGGTCGTGTAACACGTTGCCCATTACCGCTGGGTCCGTTCCCTCATAAACACCAACTCGTGTCCTTTTTTGGGCGCATTTCAAGTGTTCCTCCCCTTGCCACTTGTTCTATCGCGTCCGTATGCTTCTAGCACTTCGATTCGCTTCACATCTGATTAACACCGTTTTCTTTTGGTGGCGGTCTTCTCCGTGTTGCAATTAGAGGTGTGCGAGAATCTAACAATGTCGGGACGGGTTCGGTTCACGTATCAGGATTCTCACAAACCCTGAACATTTTCAGTTTCCGAATTTTTACTCTATGTTTTAAGTAATAAAAATATGAATGCTATTGGCGCGCTGGTATCATCATTCTTGACAAGAGTTAAGCTATTTTGCAAATGTACATAAAATATTTCGACGTTTCGATCCACCATTTGGATCATTTTCAAGAAACTTATTTCATTGTAACTGCGTCTGTAAGAATTCGTTTCTAATTAATACATGGTTGTTAGACCAAATGCAGAAAAAGGAAACAATACCTTATTATTAATTATAAACAATAATTACTAATTACTAGCAATACCTTAGTTATTAGTTTAAATTCTTTAGAAAAATTTCTTGAAAATGATTCAAATGGTGGATCAGATCAGGAAAAAGCTTAAGTGTTGTCAAGAATGATCGTACCAGCGCGGCCAATAACATTCAAATATTTATAAATAACTGTCGATCGAAAGAAAGGAAAAGTTTTAAGTAATACTTGACTTTCTTTATGCAACATTCGACGTATCATATGTATGCAACATCGTAACGATTTTATTAATGGTACCGTGACTTTACAAGCGTTAGGATATAATTTATTGACGAAGAGCTGAACCAAGCCTGTTCTGTTTCACGAGAAGACAAGGGATCGCATTTCTGTTTCGAACGACTCGTTTATCTTTGCAACAGTTTAACGTCCCTCCAACGATGGTGTCCGTGTTTATTTTTATCCAAAGTATCAAAATCATCTGATTATTCAATTTTTAAACGGATAGCTGCTTCAACCAGAACAACATATTGTCTACCTATAGGTAGATTATATAAAAAAAATTTATTGATTGTAGAAAGCAGTAATTATATAAAGGCGTACCTATTTCTTCGTTTGATAATTTTAATGAAGTGAAAATAACGCAACACACGCACACCATAATCCTATAAATTCTTCATTTTTTCCATAAATGCATACAATCCGTAGTTTACTAATGTGTATACGAGAAATATCGCGAAAAGTATGTCTTAGAAAATTAATGAACAATTACGAATGGGTCTAACAAGTTAATTATATATACTCTTAAAAGGAGTCCGCCGTTAGAGGTTTAATGTCACTCAAGAGTTCCTGATTCGAAACTGGAAACTTTCCCGACAGATGAAACATGGGACAAAGAGTGTGCGGGATAGAGATTGTTTGTCTTTCTTACTAGTTCCGTGTGATTTCTGCAATCGCATACTTCATTTGGAACGCATCCTGCTATTAATAAGGGAACGCGATATGGTTGCTGCTCTTGTCATCGCCGCCGACACCGCTACCGCCATTCTAATGTGCATTGATCGACGCTCCCCTGCGACACTCCCTATTTTTTAAATGGAATGAGAATTTGTTATCAATGATAGCACATCTAGAGACGAATAAAAATCAATCGAGCGAGCTCCGTTCGTCTTATACAGTGGCTCCAAAAAGTATTTTTCCATTAAATGTCCGATTCTCGAGGAATTGACGATATTTAACTTGTTTCAAGACCGGAAAAAAATCGTACAACAATAGACTTAGGCTCGTTTTGAAGTTTAAAGATTTTAAATGCACATCATTGTTCATTTCCTCCTAAAATATTGTTACATGATTTAACAGACGAAAAACTGAAGACCCATTTTTCCTAAAAAAAATACCAGATCGAAACCTCTGTAGAAACATTAGGAAATGTTTCTTCGTGACCTAGTCGTCCACAGATTTGAAGATTGAAGCTTCCTCTTTACAACGACATCTTGGAAATTGATGTACGATGAGATTTGAATGATTAACAACCTCATATTTTCGCCTTTGTTAAGTTTCACTCAATTTTCTATTTACAATACCAAAGAAACATTTGCACCTTCTTTTTCAAAGCAACGAAAGCGAAAGAAAAAAAGGAAGAACTAGATTGTCCTTCATCTTCAGTAATTTCCTGAAGGATACAGGAAATTTATATTTACTGTATGCCTTCATTTGCATTAATGCTTGAGTATTGATAACAGAAGAACACAATTTTGTTTGAATTTAATTGAATTTATTACGATGAAATTTGAATGATTAACAACCTCATATATTCGCCTCTGGCATTTGCACCTTCTTTTTTCGAAGCAACGAAAGCGAAAGAAAAAAAGGAAGAACTAGATTGTCCTTGATCTTTAGTAATTTCCTGAAGGAGACAGGAAATTTATATTTACTGTATGCCTTCATTTGCATTAATGCTTGAGTATTGATAACCTCAGAACACAATTTTATTGGAATTTAAAACGAAGTGGACAAGACTCATATTCAGTATTCAGTAGATTCTTTTTCAAATCTGCTTCATCGCGCGAGTCTGATTCGTTCAGTAGTCCTCCTACTCGTCCAGTACTCCTAACCGCTATGAACCAGCTCCAGTTGTTCTACACAGAAATGCTTTTAGAACAGCAATAACCCTTTAAAAAGAAATACAGTTAAACACGTTATTCTTTCGGTGGTCGATATTGGTTTTTAGAGAAATCGAAGGCGTCTGCTGGGAATGAAATGGATGTCGAGGAATTGGAACAGCTTCGGGACAAGTACGAAGGGAAGTTGACGGCGTCTCTTTATACCGGCACTCTGCTTGTTGCTCTGGTCGGTTCGATTTTAGCCGTGACAGTCGTTTTCGCAGCGAACTATCGGGTAAATCCAGCTTGTTTCAATTGTTCTTAATGTTGTTTCCTTCGTCGATGTGCGAGACTCGTTTCTCCAGGATTGCAAGGGTGCGGGACGCGCGTTCTAATTTCGGATAATACAAAAACCAAGTCAGTCAGGCCGTCTCGAACAGACGACGGGCATTATGCTGTCAGAACGACGCACTGTGGTCTGAAAGTCAGTTCTAGCGCGAATTAATTATTGTGCGAGGAAAAAATTGACATTTTGTGTAAAAATCACTTTCAAATATTTGAGTAAAGTAAATAAAACATAATTTACAATACTGACTACTTGTTTATTAATATAATAATTAAGTGTTACAAATATAGTATAGAAGATTATGATTCATTGTCGGAGTCACAATGTCCATACTAAAGTATTAATTAAAAAAAAAGTAAGTTAGTTTTATGAATATTTACAAACAATTTTTGTTATTATACCCAAGCATTTCATTAATATTTTTTGAAAATTGTACACCACATATATATTTTTACAGACGCATTGCAAATACATCTTGAAAAGGATTCAAACTAGAATTGAAACGTCCATGAGTATTTGATAATCTGCAAAATTGTTTTTTGATTTATTAATTGATCGAACCGTAGCGCCGAGAACATTAAAAATTTATTATTAACAACATTACGATCGATATTCAAAGACATTAAATTAATGCAAATTACGCCTGATAAACATAAATATAGGACTTTCGAGGACTATAGCACCACAGATTTATCTTTTGTCCAGCGTTTTTGACTATTGAAAAACCCCATTTTTGAATTTATCGAGAAATGAGAAAGCGCATCCCGCACCTTTGCAATTCTGGAAACGTGTCTACCGCCCTAAACGCGTCCACGATGAGTAAAATCATATAAAATATACCTTAAGCCTTAGAGCGAATTTACACTTTCCATTTTGGATGTACATTCCGGCCGAGTCATCCACAATTATGGTTGCCATTTATAAAATCGCGAACCCAGGATGAACGGCATAAAACCCGTCTGAAACCCGGACACTTTTAACGGGACGGGAAATCCGTATTTCTAAAGGGTGTTCCAAAATGGTACAAATGTAGAGGCGGCAATTTACAACACACAACAATAAATTTGAAAGGCACAGAATCGACCAGCTATGATAGTCTTTACACATCATTTTAGTACACCCTGTACATATCAGGTCGTTCTAAAACACAAATATGTTTGAAATTTGTGTTTCATTTATCCAGTTTCATACTTAACACGAAACCTACCGACTATCAAAAATGGCTAACATGTACAGTATTATAGATTTTTTATTTATATTTTATTTTATTTATAATATTTATTATGAATTTTATTCATATTATTTATATTTTATTAATTAAGATTTTTATTTATATTTTGTACAATTTTTACTATAATATATACTGGAATCAAGATATTGTATATTTAATAAATTACCATGAAAACACCTTTTCAATAATTGTCAAAAAAATCTAAAATAGTTATTTGACCCCTCGTGGTAGGTTTAACGTTAATGACCTGGTACAAGTTCATCCAAAGTGAAGAAATGTAAATTCGTCTTTGATGATGAAAGTGATAATGTTAGATGATCTGCAATAGATCAGTTCTCCTTTAAGAGTTTCCATCAGCAAAGAAAATTATTTGTTGCGAGATAGAAGAGAATCCTCCAGCAGATAGTTTCTGTTTACAGGATCTATCCGGAGTGATCGTTCCTGCAACGAGCTTAACGATAATGATCTTCACCTCGTTGAGTTTATTATTGCTAACACAGCTGCCGTCTACGTTAACATCGGCTAGAACTAGATTTCTCATTGGATTTGCGGCTTCCGTGATTCTTGGGATCGGAATTTTGAGCCTTGAAAGTTCTGTTCCTCTGTTCATCATGATCCTCGCGATGATCGCTGTTGTGCCAAGAGGATCTCGACAGATACCAACTATCCTCGCTATCATCTTCATCATTGTCCACGTGATCAAAAGTCTCTTATTTTTCGACTATTCGAGCCACTTCGGCCGTGCAGACTATGACGTAAACGAGGTACCTATGTCTCCTCCATTGATCCGTCTTTCTCCTAGTCGGGATAATTCGTTTGTTGCTTGCTCGGTCGTTTAGACGTGCGGGGAGATCGTGTTCCTGATTGCGGCAGTTCTAGCGGGCTCTTACTATAGTATATTAACCGCAAAAGCTCATAGTAGAACCTTCTCCGGGACGAAAACAGTGATCGAGTCCCGAATCAAGCTGGAATGCGAAAGGGAACAACAAGAACAATTATTGCTCAGCGTTATTCCAGCTTACATCGCAGCTGAGGTGAGCTCTTTCAAAATGCTTGCTTTATAGGGTATCGGGTATTCTCAAATTCTCAAAATTATTCTCTTCGGTCACCTCGATGATTCCTCAGGATTGAGATTTCAGGATTGAGAGGATGTGGGATAAGCATTCACATTTCTCGATAATGCAAAACTTGGGATTCTTCAGTAGTCAAGAACGATAGATAATAACAATAATAACAAATTATATAAATTTTTGCACGTCAGAGCATCACGGCAGTATCTCCAACTAAATTAAATCGCGATCAGTACAATCTTTCCAGAGAAACACCAACTAATATGTTCTTTTGTTTGCTATAGCAATCGTTATTAACAATAACAAATTCTATAAAGATATTTTGCTTTCGGGTTCAAAAAAAACGTCGACTTGTTAACTTCAAAGGGTTGGAGTTGGGTTAGTCTCAAGAGAAAAGTCTGCTCTATCGCGTGATATAGTTCGATTTTTCGCTGTAACCTTATTTTGTAAGATAAACGGAAACATATCCTCACAAATTGGTGTAAAAAGGTTGTCTCTCCATCTTTAACGATTGCTTAAACATGTTTAAAGATTCATAACATATTAATATTGGATATCACTGTATTCGTGAAAGTCTACAGAATCTATTTCTGCAAAGAACATTGCAATATCTTGTATAATAACATGACAATATTTGTTTAAAATTGAAAAATATATTTTCTTATTCAAATTAAGTTTCTTAAAAACTGTGCGTCTAGGGGGAAATTGAAGGAAGATTCGGATTCAGCGCAAAATACTTTATAGGAATCATCCAACTGCAATTGTTTAACAAATTTGGTGTTCTTCCAGCAATTCTATTAATCGGAAACTTTTTCCCTGTAACATTTTGTTTATTTTGTCATTTCTTTGTTATAATAAATGGATGCTTATGTTATTTTTCATTCTTCAATAAGCCCCTTTTTCATTTCTCATCAGTTTTAACTCCATGAAGTATCAATGGCTCCGATCGGAAACATTGTGCCACGGGGTGTATTATCAAGAAACAGGTGGTTCGAAATCCACATTAATAAACAGTAGATCCCGTTTAAAATTAGGCTAAAATAGGCTGAAATTAGGCGATTGGGTGGAAAGAAGGGGAGATTGGTAAATGAATTTGAAACCCTGAAGGGACAAATATCGTATACGTACTTATTTATCGAGAAAATTGAACGCGTATCCGACACCCTCCTCAAGGTGCTGCATAAGTGTTGGATCGTTAAAATCAGAAAATCGATGAAAGTATCATTTTAAAAAACAACACTTATCCTTCGTATTTCAGAGAACTGTTAGATCGGTACTCTTGATATCATTTGATATATATTTGTTGCACTCATAAAAGACACCCGGTACACTATGTACTCGATTGAGAAACGATGGATTTAAAATATACACTTGATTCTGAGACAGGTAAAGAGAAGTATCATGTTGAAAATGGCCGACGCTTGTCAAGAAGCGAGCAAGCACCAACAAACCAGATTTCACGAAATGTACGTGCAAAGGCATAACAACGTTAGGTAAGCCGATAATTCTAGCACGTTGAAAGTGTGTAGGATGGAAGGAGTACGTTTCAAGCGCTCCGTACACACATTATAATAACAACCGAACGATCTTGTTTCAATTGGCGCGCGAATTAGTATTCTGTACGCGGACATTGTGAATTTCACGCCCCTTTCGGAACAATTGTCTGCTTCGGAACTGGTGCGAACCCTGAACGAACTGTTTGGAAGATTCGATCAAATTGCACAGGTAAAGAAAACAGTGGTTCTGCATCTGTCTCGTCTACAGAGTCGTCGAGGTAAATTCGGAAAGCTCATTGTAAAGAGAAAAACGGGTCGAATTCCAGGAAAATGTCACTATAGTTTTTCGCCAGTTAGTGCACAATGGTTGAAGCAGACCTTCCCCTTCTACGACGCTATCCCCCCACGTTTCTGTCACGATCCTAACTGAAACACAATTTCGAAAAGTGTCATTTTGCATTCAGAAAATTTCTATTTGATGGTACCGTAGATCAGGACTAGAGCTGTGACTTATGAGATACCCGGGTACCCGTGAGATACTCGGGTAAACAAAAATTACTCGGGTACCCGGGTACTCGGGTAAACAGCATTACCCGGGTATTCGTGTAAACAAAAATTACCCGGGTACTCGGGTATTCGGGTAAACAAAAATTACCCGGGTACTCGGGTAAACAGCATTACCCGGATACCCGGGTATTCGTGTAAACAAAAATTACCCGGGTATCTCACGAATACACTGCGAATCTTTATGGAAAACAAAAATCGTTTGCATCAATAGGAAAAAGCAGACGAATTTTAATAAATTTAAATTAATATATCAACGTTCTTTTAATTTCGTTAGTATTTTAAATTGCACAAAATCATTTATGACTTATGTCTTATTAGATATCCGGGTACCTGGATACTCGACTACCTCATGAGATACCCGGGTACCTCATATACCCGGGTAAAAGTCTGAGCTCTAATCAGGACTGAACTAGAGTCACCGACTTGTGTCCCCACTCTACCTTCCCCCTCTACGACGCTATTCCCCCACTCTTGGCGGCGAACATGCCTACACTTCACAATGTATCCTCGTGTCGAAATGTCACGTGACTAATCCGCTACTGACAGAGACTTTTTCCCCTCAATTCAAGTCAATTCCCATGATCTGGTGACTCTGGGCTTGGGCAACTATCCCTACTCCTGGGTCCTCCCAACGAAACTACTTTGGACTGTCGAAAGAAATTCCGGATCGATCTCAACGACCCTGTATATCTGTATAGGGTAAATGTACCTATTACTGAGGTATTTTTCTCAATGAGATTCAACTATGTAAAAACTGTGTAAAAACTATTTTACCCTGAATAATTCTGTATTCGTATTTGGAAAAACATTCTTCATCAAAGGTATTCTTCGTAAAATAAGAACATTTTTTTACTATCCTGATCACCAAAGGATTGTTGTTCGCATGATTGTACATTCTTTATATTGAATAGGGGAAAGTTTATTATTTAAAAAAAAAAACATCTCCTGCTTTCTTAATGAAAGAATTAAGACTTTGTCAAAAAATGTAAGATTAGGATTTAGTACCTAACGTTTATACTACACAATTCCACTTTATACATACTATGTTATATACTTCTCTACTTTTCTATCTTTTTTCTTTCTTTTTTTGCATAATGTCATAATAATGTATGTTATATAAACCAAACTAGGTTTACGGCATTACGATATACATAAATAAATAAATAAAAGAATTAAGGATAAAAACGTGGTAAAATGAAGCACGATCGAAGCATGATACCGCAGTAATCGGTACAGTTACCCTGTCTGTATAACTCAATTGATTGAATGAATTACCTTGCACAGCGCGTTTATCGCGCCGACCGGAACTTCCACAGGGACCCGTAAATATTCAGCATGCATTTTTAGGATAATCAATGCATGAGAATCAAGATCCTGGGTGACTGTTACTACTGCGTTTCAGGACTGCCGGTTTCGCGACCGAATCACGCGTACAACTGCGTAAACATGGGACTTGAAATGATAGAGGCGATCAGGTGAGAGTGACTCGACGGAACGAGCTTCCGTGTTAGTTGGTTTCGGTGTTCCACGAATATGTTTGCACGTTAGGTTTATACGGGAAGCGACGGGGTTCCAAGTGGACATGAGAATCGGCATACACACCGGAAACGTTTTATGCGGTGTGCTCGGCCTACGTAAATGGCAGTTCGATGTTTGGAGCGACGACGTTACTCTGGCGAATCGCATGGAGAGCGGCGGTTTACCCGGGTATAATTAGAATTCTATATTTCCAGCAAAATGTACCGTCACCGTATCGTTATCGCTCCCCAAGCTTCTCTAACTGTTCCTCGCGTTTCTTTCACCGCAGGCGAGTACATATAACCAAAGCCACCCTATTACAACTTGGCAACCGTTTCGAGGTTGAACCCGGCGACGGAGGGTCTCGAGAAAGTTATCTTGCTAGCCACAACATCGAAACTTTCTTGATAATCCCGCCGAAGGTGAGCCGATCATTTTACCTTGTATCATGTCGTATGGTAAAAGTTTTCGACTCCGAATTTTAGTCTAAAATTCTCAGGTCTAAACTTTTTCATTCAAACAGCAGAAGGAGTTCGTCAAGTATCCGACACATAGGGTAGTTTCTCTTTTTGAGGGTAGTCTACAATTACAATTTAAAGATTACGGTTAAACAAACGTTTCGAGCAAGTATTAATCAGTAGACTCCGGATATTTACGCAAATGCATATTCTTATAGAAAACAAATACAGGGTGTCCCGAAATGATCTCAGCATCCTCCCATTTCCGGATGCTGAGGGAATTTCGGGACACCCTATATATCCAATACAAAAATGAAACAAATCACTCATTATACCAGACTAAATGATCACAAAAACGACCTCCCCTAATCGGTAACAAATAAAACGTCGATGAAGAGTGCAAAATTCGCGCAATGATTTATTCGTTTCTGTTAGAAAAGCAGTGGAGAGAATTGCATGGGTGGTAACAATGCAGGAGAACAAGGGAGCAGCCTTACCGCAAGGATGCCGTCCAGGTAAATCTTGTGTAATGTACAGGGTGGCGCAAAATGATCTTTATGTTTTGAATGCTTTATAACTTTTTTTATTTCAATATTCTTTCAATTTTTTGTTTCAGAATGTTGTAAACAAGATTTCTAGAATTTAATATGGAAATTATGAATTTTATTCTCGGCGCCACGGTTCGATCATTTTTCTACATAACAAATAGTTATTTTATACTAATTAATTAAGTATTTAAAATCAGTATTAATCAGTATCAGTATCAGTATTAAAAATCAACGAATTTTAGTGCCAACAACGCTTGGTTGCAAATTTTCGACAAAGAGGGCAAGGAAGGAACCTCCCCAGTACAGGAAATCCTCGTACAGCGCACACAAATGAAAATGAGTGACATCAGCACATTGAAATATCGACGACATGCACGTTGCATCGAAACAATTAATCGTTGTTTTTCAAAATAACATTCGATGATTTTTGTTCGTTGTTCTGTCGTATATCTTTCCATATTAAATTCTAAAAATCTTGTTTACAACATTCTGAAACAAACAATTGAAAGGATGTTGAAATAAAAAAAGTTATTATATAGTATTGAAAGTAAGATCATTCTGCGCCATGCTGTAGAAGAGATTAAGAAAAATTGTGTACACAGGGTGTACCAGTATTGGTGGTATAACCATGAAGAGGCTGATGCAACATGAGAAAATAAGTCAATAATATTTAATGATTTTTTTCCATTTTAATTTTTGTATTCGTGAAAATGCGCGTGTTAAGTTTAACGCGTCTGTTCACGACTGACTGATTCTACTTCCTGCAAATACTAGAGCACGCGGACCTGGCGGATTTTCAAACTTATTTTTCTCGAAAATCAAGTGTCGAATAAACGTAATTATATTATTAATAGTTACACATTGTATAATTATTATCGTGAAGGGTTATTGTACAATGAATTTTCGTAATTACACTGAATTTCTTCTATCGAATATTGTTTCTCAGAGATATGCATATATCAGAAATAATTATGAGAAGTATATATACTTTTAGAAATGATACGTTCCAGCGAGCAAGAAATTCTTGCTATAATTTGCTAGTATTAACGGTGGTAATTGAGGTAACATTTCGTACAGAGCTTGCTAATGGACTCATCACTTAGGGTACCTGTATACCAAACCCTTATAATTAAACGTAACGACATTGAGTGAACAGTTAGTGCAACATATACATGTCGTACGCATATTGTAACTGAAAGTTGCTTTTATGGTTCAATCATTCGGATATTAAAGAAAAGAAAAACAACAACAAATGAAACGTTGTTGAAATATTCGGTGATTTAGCAAGTGTGAAAAAAGTATAAATTCCGCGCTCGTTGTTCTAGTATAAAACAAATTAGAAAGTAAAATGAACTATAAAATAAGTTATATATAATACTATATATAATTGGTTATATATATATAATTGTTATAAATAACAATAACTTATAAATATATATATATATAATTAGTTATAATATATTAACTAATGAAATAAGTGGAACATATTTTTCTGCGTTCTCAAATAGATCAAGACCGAGTAGCAAAATGACTAAGTACGTGGAATGTTGGGGCGCGGACAAACCGTTTGCCAATATTGCAGAAGCTACTCTTGCAAAAAATATTGGTCTAACGGTGAGTAATAAATTCGGCATCTTGGTAATTATTTATTTTGAGGGCCTCCTCACCGATTTTGATGACCTTCAAATATGTTTTCAAGGTCATCATTTTTAACAACTTTTTCCTATACATGTTACCGCCGCTCGATTTTAGTTTTCGAGATATTCGCAAAAAAGCATCACGAATACTGTATTGAATTTTTCGTATTTCTGCACGCTACGTAGCTACGTAAGCCTGTCTCGGCGCGACGTTTGTTTAAAAACAAAATTTTTATTGTTTGTTTGCAAAATATTTTGCTTCTAAACACACTGTGGAGATGAGAGAAAAAACAGGTTCTCATTCTGGTCGTACATACATAGGGTGAGCTTTCAATTTTGAAAGACTACTCCTGGATTTTCGTGCTACAATTTCAAATCAAACTTAATCTAAGCACAACTCATTCTATTCGTATGATTTTTCCCTTAGTAGTTCAAATTCCGGATTACAGCTGCAATGCAAAAATTATGCGATCATAACGAGTTTTGATTAGGTCGTAGACGGGGCGGGGAGGGGCCCAACCATTCATACGAAAATCCTTTTATGTATATGTTGTATATTGTATACCTGTGTTATTTATTTTGTGTTTAATTAGAAATCCAAAAGAGAAAATTCAATACAGTATTAGCAATAGTTTTTTGCTGAATATCTCGAAAACTAGAATCGAGTGGCGGAAACATGTATAGGAAAAATTTGTTCAGAATGATGACCTTGGCAACATATATAACACTAGAAAGACTAAAAATTTGTTTAAAATTAATTTTTAATATTTTTTATATTATTTACAGTCATACAACAAGTTATTAGTAAGTTCGCGGTCCTCCCACTCTATCAAAGCGTATCGATTACAGTAAGTAGGCAGGCCTGGCATAAAGATTCAAATAATAAGTCACGTACAAGTGACGGTAATCAAAAAATATATAAACTGTTATGCGAATTCGGAGCCGATCTGGTCTTATAAGAAATTTATACAATTCAATAATAAAAGTCATTTGATTATTTAAAATTTCCCGAGTAATCAAAATGACTGCTTTTGGGCAATACAGGTATAACACATATATATATATATATATACCGGAAATGAAAGAGGGGGGGAGGCAACTACAATGATTAATAAACGCATTTATATGTTGTACAAAAAGTCACAAAATTCTAAGAAGCTGTGTCATTATATACACAATCCTTTTTCTAACTGAAATTGAAAAGCAGTCAAAATGACTTCCTTAGGCAATCTAGTGTTAAAGGTCATCAAAATCGGTGAGAGGCCCTCAAAGTAAATAATTACCGGTATTTTTTCTCTCATTTTCGAAGGGAAAATTGTTGAATGAATTTCTATCTGCGATACAGATAGCGATGAATGTTGCTTCTTTTTATTTCAGAGTATCGCGATGATCGAATCGAATCTTTTAGCGAACAACAATTCAAGTTGTTTCGTCGACGTAAAGTGAGTTGCTCTTCTTTCTGTAATTTTCGTTAATATAAAGATACTATCTCATCGACGCTATACGTTTACTTGCGTGCGAACGCGACAGACGGTGGTGTAGCGGAAATGGTACCGACGGTATGTCTCCCTTTACCTATCAGTTCAACGACCAAGCCGAAGAAATTCGTTTCCGTGAACAAACCGACGAGCAATATGCCTACTATTTGCCCGCCTCCATCGCCATTTACACGTTGATTTTCATCATCCAAATCACCTATTTGCCCAAGTAAGTGAACCATATAGTCTCTGGTGCTTCAACCCTTTTCACTCGGAGCTATTTTAACTCTATGATTTTTAAAATTTGAAAAACTACTAAATATAAGTAAAAAAACTTAATTTAAAGAATTAATTAAAAAAATGATTAGAAAAAATATATTTATTGCGATTGTTATCAGTCTGTAGGAATATTTTTTAATAAATTTTAGTGGAAAGATATCTTTTACTGTACAAAGGTTACAGTTAAATGTCAAACGAAAGTGGAAACGAAATATCTCGTTTAACATTATCTTCTGATCGTTATTTCGCGGCTATAAACGTTCTACAATCAATATTTTTCTGTGTAATGGGTCCACCTAGAATTTCCTTCCGTTTCGAATATAATTATATAGAATTAGCACGTCCTCATCGTCACTCAACATTCTCGTAATCTGAATCATTAATTAACTAATCTCGTAATTCTCATAGGCGTATCTGAAGCGATGCATCGTGGACAGAGGGCTTTACTCTTGAACCATGAAATATATCGGGATGAAATTTGCACTATAATTCATTAAAAACTGATTCTTATTTACTAATGTAATTGTCGTAACAAATCTATATTTTCTGCTCGAATTTCCGATCCGAAACATTTCTTTATGGTATTACATCTAACTTAAATAGATAAAAGTATCAGGGTTCGTGATTTTATAGACAGAAACTTTGCCTGGGGTCTATTTCATCTAAGAGTGTCAAAATCATAATTTTGACATTTAAATATTCGAATTCAAATTTTGAATTTATTTTAAAATAATTAAATAATTAAATAAATAATAAAATTTTTAATTTTTTGAATTTAAATTTCCGCATTCAATTTCGGAGGATGAAATTATATGAATTTTGCAAGTCAGTTCGAAATAAACGAAAACTAGTTGGAGCATGAGTGAATCATTTAGAGTGAAGTAGTTTAAGGAATTTTTGAAAACGAACACTAACGAGAACGAATACACACAACTTTCCCAGTATAAGATCGTTTCTGTTACAGAAGCGTTACAGTTTACAGCTGTTTCGTGACAGGTTTGTTCTTGCTGTTGATCCTCGCCGTGGCATTATGGTTGTCCGTTAGACCCAAAACCGAGAGCGAACATACGAGATATCAATTAGCCAACAGCAGATTCATCAGAGTAATAGCATACTTGGTCACGATAGTTCTGGCGACCGCCTCCTCCATGCTTAGCCTAATCGACATCAATCAGGTCAATGAGTACAATGTCATGCCGGTACGTATCAACTTCAAGTTTTGTCGACAAAAAATCTAACTTAATTGACGAGAACGCTTCCTACATAAATTATTTTTCGTTATCGGATAAACTAATTAATATTCTTATAGATGACTCAGAAGTACATAAGGGAATTTGAATAAATTATTATAATTCGATTGCGGATTTTAAGCATTTATGACAATAATGAGTAGATGTAATTTAAAATGGCAAAAATATTTGAAAATTTAAACATACTATTATATGGTATTATTTTCAACCTATTAAATAATAACAGGGTAGAAAATAAATTTCTATTTCAATCCAGTTTGCTGCAATTCAGGTAAGAAATTTTTATTTTGCATAGAGATCCGCAGTCTAATTATAATAAAATGTACTTCTTATTTTCGGACCCCTTCCACTGAAACAAGATTAGTGCATATATCTTACATATGGTATAAATTAGAAACAAGATGATTTTTTTCAAGCATCCATGAAACACTTTTTTTGTAAAACTTCTGAGATATTGTTTGCCCCCTCCCCTCTTTAACAATTTATTTAGCTACACAACCAGATCTTAAATTTTTAAGAAACAGCAAAAATATTTTTAGCATTTTTTAGAACAATATCTGTCCTCAGTTTTCCACTCATTTCTGTCGTATCATTCTTTTTTATGAAATGATGAATGTCTAACTCTCCTGCGGCGGAGACTGGGTCTAATGTGACCCAGAATAAAAAATTTACTTACTCAAGAGTATGTTCCAAAAAATTAATGAATAAGGCAGTGAACAGTCGGAAAAATGCTTGATGATTCTTACGGCGATTATTGTTACGAGAGGTTGTTATTTCAGTTGTACATCTATTCCACGGTGATGACTCTGATCGTTGGTTGGACGCACTTGCGAATCGGTTTCTTGTTGAAATTCTGCGTAATGTGCGTGTCCGCGACAGTAATCCTCATCACATTGTCTCAAATACCGACCATATGGTTGTACCATACAATGGGAAGCGATGAGTAAGTAATACATATAAGGATGATCCTATTTCGCTTCTTAAGAAAAACTATGTTAGTAAATTTACATTACTAACCGAGAATAAATGCGATCAGACATTCGAAAAAGTTATATTGTCACGCTACGTTTCAGATATTATCGTATTCACAATTTGCTTCGAATCGGATATTTTCTTGTGCTCACCTGTCTAGTGCTTCACGTTTTGGATAGACAGGTGGAGTACACGTCTAGGATTGACTTTCTCTGGCAGAGTAAACTGAAAATCGAACAGGAACAGGTGGAAACTATGAGAGGCATAAATAAGATCCTCCTCGAGAATATACTACCGGCTCACGTGGCAGAACACTTCTTAACGAACACGAGGGCCACTCAGGTGAACCACATGGATGAGTTATACTAGACCAGTGGTCTTCAAACTTTGTCAATTTAATCCCTTGCACTCCTTTGTCGAATGTAACTCGACATCAAAGAAAAACGTA
>CM052336.1:26341201-26369226 GCA_028455595.1 Lasioglossum vierecki | reverse complement strand
ATATTTTTTTATCTTATATGAAAAGAATAATAGTATTTTACATTGCTTGGTTCACAAGGCTATTCCATTCTCAAGATAACTTATCGTAATATTTTTGTCACGTGTACTGATAACTTTAGGATTAACACTTTTAACAAAGTTAATACCATTGATTCCTTGAAAGAAATAAAGTAGATTTTTAAAATGTTAACCTACGCACATGGAACAGAAGCTGGCACGCTATCATTTAGTGCGCCTTGCAATTATGCTATTTCCGTATTAGAAGTTATTTGAGGTATGCAAGCCACGTGTGTTACTCTGTACTTAAATATGTTAGATACAAACGAAGAAATATAAGAACGTCGTCAATTTTTCGGACAGATATTTTGTTACACAAAACAGATCAAATTTTTTTGATCCAGCCCACTGTGCGCCACTGGGCTGACACAACAATCAGCACGTTCATATATCCTCAATAAATAAATCAAAATATAAATTGAATTTACCCATTGCCATCCTTCGCCTACATGGGCAGGTGCATCAAATTCCGGTAATACTCGAACACCACGTAAAAGTCCATGTTCAACGATTTCTTTCACGTCCTCCTCCGTGTAGATCTTTTCAGCCGAGTACGAGCCCAATTTCGAAAACTTCGGCCATGTTCTACTTACATAAGGGAAACTATGCGAATCGATGATATGCCAGTGCAAAGTGTTCAGCTTGGACATAGCCAATCCATCGATCGTTCGCAATATCGCGGATTTGTCGAAGAAGTTTCGACTGGTATCCAGCAACACTCCGCGATATGGATAAACAGGTCCATCAGAGATCGAGACCTCGCTCGGAATTTGAATCTGATTTCGTAAATTGTCGTAAATGATCAATTGACTCAACGTCTCTATGGCATGGCGTGCGCCGAAATACGACTTCGCAGTTATCGTTGCGTTTATCACCTAAGCAGTACAAAAGAAGGCACGTACAATTCTCTTGCGACCGTGTTCGGCATTTTTGGGAAAGCATACTAAAGATCCCGCAAATTAAAATGAACTATTGGATGATTGCAAAAGTTCGTACCCTATTTTCAGAGACCTTTCCTTTTTTAGACGGCCCCTAGACGATCAATATTGTCGTCAATATATTGCACAATAACTAATATTGTATGATAAAAATGAGTAAATGAATTTTAGAACCGTAACAATATTAAAATAATTTAAGAATACATTGCTCGCGTATTACATGAAAATTATTGAAGAAAAAATGGAATTTATGTTTGTTTTTTACTATTGATACAGACAATATTTATCTTATTGTCCGTAAAGAGGAAATATATATATCGTTTTGAGTGCAATATATTTATTGTTTGTTTAGAGGAGATAATCAATCATGCAGTGCGTTTTTTACGAAATTTGAGCTGTGACTTATGAGATACCCGGGTACTCGGGTTACCCGTGAAATACCCGGGTAAACAAAAATTACTCGGGTACTCGGGTAAACAGCATTACCGAGTACCCGCGTATCTCATGAATACACTGCGGATCTTTATGCAAAATAAAAATCGTTTAGGACAATAGGAAAAAGCAAACGATATATTACGATTACTTATTCTCTTGAACGATTTTAATAAATTTAAATTAATATATCAACGTTCTTTTAATTTTGTTATTGTTTTAAATTGCACAAAATCATTTATGACTTATGTCTTATGAGATACCCGGGTACCCGGATACTCGGCTATCTCATGGGTACTCGGATACCCGGGTAAAAGTCCGAGCTCTAATATTGTACAATAATATTGATTGTAAATCAAATTGAAAGATTGCGCAATATATTAGGTCAATCAAAAAGTTGTGCAATCTCGAAATATTGCGCAATATTGGCTCAGTTCTATCTTCACAGACGCAAAGTAAACATTGAATTTTCAAGGCTACGAAGGTAACGAGGAAGAAGGAAAGTTCATTTCAAAATGTATCGAAGTGTATTCAAAGGTTCATCAAATAAAGTACCATCTAGCCGCAGGAAGTTTCGAAAATCAGTTGGCTCACTTATTCTTAAATCACTTAACAAATTTTCATGAGTGTACTCATTTCTTTTTTTAAACCATTCCTTCGTCCACCTGCGCTTCTTTTTCTCCTACTTTTTTAAAGCTATAACTAATGCAATGGCCACACAACTTGAGAAAAATATTATCTCGTGTTAGTGAGCCAGCAATATTAATGTACCATATATTGACGATAATATTGATCGTTTCGATGAAATAAAATAATTCTCAATAAAAGCTACTCTCAACTCGGTTATGATTATTTCATACAAAGTTGTTCCATTATATGGGAATTACAAGAATGCGAAGAAGAGGAACACAACCTTTTTTCGGATGTGGAGGAACCGGCAGAGCCCAGTGGTACCCCGTCCTACTATAAGCATCACTATCGAATACCGGGGATGCCGTAAACCTCCACACCCAAGTGGAGGAACTGAATTCATACCGCGTCAAGAGCAGATTGCTTATTGGAAAAGTATAAATGAAATAAAACTAGAAAGAATCCATTTTCTTCCTACTCTAACGATGCTGTGTGATAAATAACAAAATGTTAAACAGACTTCCATTAGTCAACGAAAATGATCCTATCGGCACATATGTATACATAGTCGCAGGGGGGACAAATAAAACCTGGCATTCCGGTGTGAGCAAAGATCCAATAAAGAAATCCGTAGGACTACAAAACGATAGTAGCGTGAGTCACGCATAAATTATCAGATAAAACTTGTCGAATGATACGACTAATCCCCCCCAATTATAAATTTTGGTTTATCGTTCGATCAGTGAATGCGCGCGGTTCACCTTGACTCCTCGATCGCCTCTTTTTCTTTTAGAATGTTTTGGAAGAAAATACGTTAACTGATAGAAGGCTCAATGTTCAAATCCCGGAGGAGCAGAGAATTCTTTTGAAAATTTGGCAGCCTCACCGTTTTGTCCACTTCGGAAATTGCTAAAGTATAACTTTCATCTGTGTTCAGGGTAAGCTTAATGTTGTCAGTCTCGAGGAGTCCGTTGAATCGTAAAAACATACTGTAACCACCGACATCTGCCGATTTTCCGCGAGATTTGCCAGCATTCTTTCTCAACAGAAGCACATTTTCCTCCAGAAGTCGCTTAATTTGCGTCCCACTTTCTAGATCTGCTATCGAGATTAGTTTAGGATCAAGTTGGACCATGGCCTTGCTCAAGGACAGGTGGCCCGTTGGTTTCGGCCATAATGAGCTGGATGCGCCGCAAAATAATTCGCATACTTCCAACGATATCGGGATACTCGTTTCCTTCGTGATTAATTGCTTCTTGCATAGCCCAGCCTCGCAAGTGTAGTGCCATTCGGAACTGTGTACAAAAATCGAAACTCTTTCCAACATTTTGTGTTTGCAGTAATGTCTCGATGTACATTCACATCCCTGAATTAGCGGACCAGAGTCGGCAGATTAGGGGAGGAAACACGAATTGAGGGAAAGAAATTACCCTCTCTCACTCTCTGCCAGTACCGAATTTGTCATGTGAATTGGCCGCGGTGGATGTGTAGGGAATAGCATTGTAAAGGGGAAAGTAGAGTGCTGTAAAAGTGGCTGTACACCTTTCTTTTAAACCTTAATAAAACGCTCAAAACGAGACAATGTCTACGATGATTAAAAGAATTAAAAATTACTTTAACAAATCAGTTTTTTTAATAATAATATAACTGTATATGTACTTATTATTACAGTAGTACAATATTGTATGTAATAAGTAATTCTAAAACTGCTCAATTATTTGAACCACACCCTTGTCCCAATTATACTTCGGATAATGGATGTCCTACTTAAGTATTAATTATTTACCAGAATCATCACTGTTTAAACAATGAAAATTTCTCGAGACTGGGAAACTCAGTGTTCAATTACTTTTTCAATCAGCTGTATCTTTGTAGTTTCTTCCCTGGATAATTTTCTCTTCTCGCATTAGCATACGCTCAATTTTATGATCATAACTGTATCTACAATTAACGATACGACCGCGTAGGACGTTTACCCGTTTGTACAGATGACTATTGCATGATTTGCTTGGCGTGATTTGCTTTTTGGATTGATACGTTTATCTGCGTGCACAGTGCCCACTTGTTGCTTTCACCGTAGCATAAATAGACCGTGAGTCTCGATTTCTAGTCAAACAGAAACGCCTAACTAGTTTATCACTGTTTACATTCAATCGTCTCATGCACTTATGCGCCATTACAATGACAATTAAACGGGGAAAAAGTACTGTCACACCGCTCTAACTCAATTACGAATTACTAACGGTGAACACCGGCGATGACCAATGTATGTAGTTAAAGGAAAATCAGCACTGCACAACTCGCGTAACTTGTGTAAGATATTTATCGATAGTATATTGTTTACGGATGCATTAGCAGATCAATTGATATCGCATGTAAACAAACTAAATATATGCGTGAAGCAACATATTTTACAATCTTTTATATCAACAAATCATAGTTGTAATATTGTCGGGTAGAACGAATGTTATTTATAAATGTAAAGCGATATAATTATATGTAATAGATACATGGACACTTACCGATAAGGATCCGCGGCGTCCACTTTAACAGTAGTTTGAACGAGGAATCCGGCAATTAACAAAAGAATCATACTGTTCAAATAACACCTACGCGCGAGGAGATTGTTGCATCTCGTGTGTGACCACACGGCTTTCTTCGAACGTTTAAATCCTCCTCTTCGAGCAAATATCGAATCTTCGTTGGAAGGGGAATTAAGGAGTGCCGCGTCTCGTCTACGTCATGATTCGAATTTGGTGGGTTCTTTCTACTTACAATAACGACCAGGACAATGCCTCCGAAATCAATTAATTATAAACGCTTAAAGTACCAAAAAGTCAAGCAACTCGTGTTTTTATTTAGTAAAATTCGACGCGACACTTATTGTACATATGATGCGTACGAATGAATAGACTTATTTAATCATTCCCTGCTTTTATCATTTTAGTAATTCTAAAATCAGAGAAACCTGAATTGGGATCTCGCAGTCCATCTAGCAGTACTAATATTAGGAAGAACAAAAATTAAAACATTAATGTTCAGTACTTATTTTTAATTATTTACACTTTACCGATATTGCTTATATCATATCACTAGTTGACGCGGAAACTCGATTAATTAACCAAGAGTAACAATAAATTAACAACAGTTTTTATAAAAATTGTATTCGAAATTACTTAGATTGCATTTATTATGCAAAGTATAGAGAACTAATAAATACTTATGCATCAATCTGTGTGTCGTTTAAACTGTTTTTCATCTTAAAATGTAACAGCATAGTATTGATCTATTGTGCATTCACTGTGTATATAAAGTATGCAATACTCGTGGATCATATTCTGTTATCTTGCAATACATTCTTCTACAGGCAATGTTTGTGGCAGTGTGAGAACACAGTGTAAACAGCACAAACCGATAGCAATTGCTTGTTTAGCAGTTGTTTTGATATAATGTACCATCATCGATTGATGGGAAAGTTAATGGAACAGAAACATACGCGCAGCATTATTTTATATAATTCTTTTTATTTGTTTATTCATCACCACGTATTGCTCTGTACTTCGCCAATTCATGTGGAAATACTCTGGTCAATTCTACTAACATGTTTGCTTTGAATTTCCTATACGCGTCAATTTTTCCTTTTACTTGTTCATTTTTAGTTAATGCTTTTTCTATACAATCTTTTGTGTATAGTTGCGGGTTTCGCCCCTGATCTATGTAACTGAAATGAAATGCACATAATTAGATTTTGAATCTTAATACTTGCTGATATAGAATTTCTAATTGAATTGATCTAATTGTATGTACTTACTCGAAAACTTCCAATGGTACATGCACATCTTGAACTTGAGATTTAAGCTTGTCAATTTCTTGTAAACCGTTCACTAAAAGTTGACTAGAAAAAGAAAATAATATATTATTTCTATTTAAATATATCATATAATTTGTTTAATGTATGTACAGTCAATAATGACACGTTACGAATTCCTTCCAATGCCTCATATTACAATACATGTTTCTAAAAAATTTTCAATTATCGGTTATTAAGAAAAATATTTTTTTCATAAATCTGACTAGATAAATAGACGGCTGTGCTTGCAATGGTTTGTTAAAACAGACACTGTGAGACTACGAGACACTAGTGCAAAGTAGATACGGTTAATAGAACACCAAAAATTATTGCTCTCCAAAATAAAAGCACTGAAACGAATTTCAGTCAATTAATCGATAATTAGCAACATAGTATTCTACAATTCTAATAACAGAAACAATTTGGAACAAAACTAAGCCGGCATAATACGTTGGAAGAAACCACTGTTATATTTAACGTTTAATTTTAACTAAGTATGTTATTGAAATGTAGTAAACAAGCTCTTAATTAAACACACGATACCTCGTATCATTCAGAAATAAATTAAAGTTAGTGTCATATATTTCGAATAAAGTTAATTAAAATACGTGCGAGAAAGGTTATGTATACCGTGATTTGGTGTAAAAATAAAAATTAGATGTACAACGTAATACGGGACAAAGGAAATATTTATATATTCAAATAGCACACACGATAAATGTCATTCTGAAAAGGACAGTTTAACGCTGTCCCAGCAATGTCTTTCATGCAGATGTAATAATTAAAAGTATTCAATAATATATAATACGTACATTTTCTGATTTAATACATTTTGTCCTTGAGGTTGAAAATCACTCACTATAATACGTATCTGCCTTACATTTTCGATAAATAACTCCAATTGTGTTTCTAAATTTTCTAGTGCAGACGCCATGTTTTATCATTCATGACGCGCAACGCCACAGCACTGTATTCTCTGCGCTTCCTCCTTGTATTCGTGTACGCCACTCATACCTACACTGCATACACCTTCAGAGTGTGAGATAAGGGGAAGGAGTGCGAATGGAAGGGGAAAAGTTACCCTCTCTTTGTCAATACGGACACGTGCACGATAGAGACAGTGCTGAAATATTGGCCAAGATGTCTTGCGCATGCGCGTCTAAAACAGTAACGTATCTATCCAGTCAGCACCATCTGCCGCCGAGCCCAGCCTGCAGATTCCGTGCCGAACATCGCTTCGAGCTAATCTAGGCCAATCTAGGCCAATTTAGAAAAAGAGAAAAAATCGAAATAAGTTTATATTTACCTTATATACTTACATTATATATATATATATATATATATATATATATTTTAGGACCAGAGGTCTCCTTTAAGTACCCATTGATTTTCATAACCTAACTGTTAACCAAAAATATTATTAAGATACAGAATATATATTAATTTATAATTATTAATTAAGAAGAATTAAAATATTATTTCTATTAAATATGAAAGAACTTACATATATTTAAATAATATATTTACATATAAATAATATGTTTATTATATGAGAATAATTATATACTTACTTTATATAGAACACTTTATTATTTTCAATGGTCTTATTTAAGACAAATATGTTGCATTTTAAGCCAAAAACATGGTTAGGCACTATTTGGAAATAACATCGAAGGATGAATTAGAGAATAGGCCCCCTTCGATGCTCCATAAAGAATTGTAATTTTTTTTTTGTTATGTTACAAAAAAAAAAAAAGGCCAATCTAGGCCGAGTCGGAACAGTTTCTGCAGGACCACTGATCAAGCCTATGCGCGCAGATCACTTGCAAAATAACCGAGCCCAGGCCCTGCAGGCCGGGCTCAGAATCTGCACAAATGCAAGGGTACGGTATTAGCGGTGTTATTTGATAATAACACAATCACAGGTTGTTTCAATAGTCAAAAACGCTAGACAAAAGATCGGCCTAGATTGATCTTTTATCTAGCGTTTTTGACTATTGAAACAACCTGTGATTGTATGATTATCAAATAACACCGCTAATACCGTACCCTTGCATTTGTGCAGATTCTGAGCCCGGCCTGCAGGGCCTGGGCTCGGTTATTTTGCAAGTGATCTGCGCGCACAGGCTTGATCAGTGGCCCTGCAGAAACAGAGCAGGCGTGCTGACTGGGTTATTGTACAAAAAGAAATGTTCAAACAAATGTTGCATGTTTCTTAGGGGGACATACAGTGCTGCAATCTCATTTTTATCAAGATATGTAGGTCACCTTCAGTTTTTTAAATCGAATATCAAATGTCATATTTCGAAGTGCAAATTTTGTGAAATTAGACGGGCTGAACAAGGTACCCGAGTTTAGCCACACTTTTACGTTACTGACGCTAAAAATCGTCGCGCATGCGCGTGAAACCCGTGCAATGTCCCAGCACTGGTGGAGAATAGCGTCGTAAAAGGGGAGGGTACATACCTGTGCGCACCTATGTTACCGGGAGAATATACCAGTATACCGGACAATATTGTAGAAGGGGTAATGCATGGATGTGCACACTGGTGCACACTTGCGCGATGTAACAAACCAATCACATGGGAATGTAATTCCAAGCAGTCCAAGCTCAAGCAGTGTCACACTGCCAGTATGTTGTTAGATACCGATGATAAAAGTTTCTCGAACCTGATATTAACGAATGGACTCGAATAATAATCTTTAGGGCTATACAGTATACTAATTTTATTAATAATATGGCTCTGAAACACGTAGTTGTAGGCAAGTTTGTTTTCACTTTGAAAATCTTATCAATTGTTAGGTTATGACATAGATACAATATGATTATATAATTGTCTTAGGTGGTGGTACAGGTTTCATTGGAACTCATATAATAAAGTCACTATCTCGTAAAGGTGTAAAATGTACACCTATTTCTCGAATGCCTGGACCTAATCGAATGTCATGGGTAAGGAACATGTGCGACGCAATTGTACATTGAATAGTATGAATACATGATATACAAAATCCATAGCATGACGTAGAATCTTGTGGTTTACCTGAAGATACGTCAGCTGTGATCAATGTTGCGGGTCAAAATGTACTTGATCCTATGCAAAGATGGTCAGAAGGGTTTAAGCAAAATGTTAAACACAGCCGGATACAGACAACAAAATCTTTGGCTAACGCAACATTAAATACTAAAGCAAATGTATTCGTAAGCATTTCTGGAGTAGCTTACTATAAACCTGATGACAATATTGAATATACGGAAGAAAGCAAGTGTGAAAAGTATGACTTTCTGTCGGGTAAATTTTGTACATTCCGCCTAACTCGTGTAAACATTCTATTGATTATATTAATTTCACATAGTCATCTTGTGTGTTAGGCCTCTGTCATAAATGGGAAGCAGCCGCACAATTTCCAGCAGATAGTAGTATTAGACAAGTTACAATTAGATCTGGCGTTGTATTAGGAAGAGATGGTGGTATGATTAAACAGATCTATCTACCATTTTGTCTTGGTCTCGGTGGTCCACTCGGTAATGGAAATCAATATATGCCTTGGATACATGTAACAGATTTAGTTAATATGTTTGTTCTTTCACTCGAAAACGAGAATGTACGTGGTATATTGAACGGAGTTGCTCCACAGGTGATTAACTTAAACATAAGTGAAAGCAAACTTATGGAAATCAGCTTACTCTATAAACATTGTTGACAGATTGTGACAAACAAAGAATTCACAAAGGTATTTGCATCAACAATGTGGAGACCTGCAATTATTCCTGTTCCAAGCATTGTTCTGAACATCCTCTTAAACAAAGAACGCGCAAAAGTTAGTAATAGAAACATATGAAATTATTCGATATTGCTTCAGAAAATGATACCAGCTCCTTTTCAGATTATGCTCGAGGGACAAAAAGTTGTACCAAAACGTGTGAAAGAGTTAGGGTTTCAGTATCAGTATCCAGATATAAAATCTGCATGTGCAGAAATACTTGGTAAAAACAAATAACTTATTTCAAAGTAAATAGATCGTTATGTTAGTTTACTGCAATTGAGATTGAATAGTTGTGTATATATATATATATATTTATGAAATATAATTATAATTACATACTTCCAAATGTGTTCACACAAACAAGTAGCATATGAACATTTTAAATGATTAACAAGAAATCGTAAATACACGTAATTCTAAATTGTGTATGAAAATATGTATCGAGCTGACCTCTACATTTCTCGACTCATAGGGTTGTACAAAAAATAATTTATTTTTCTTCGAAGACTCTGAAGTTCTTTCCATGTGAAACCCTGCATGCTCAATGAAATTGTTTTCCCATTCTTGCAAAGTATAAAAAGACCCATTTCAATGGAAATTCCAACATATTGGACATCGCTAAGTTTCATCGCAATGCACAAGCTTTGTCCTGTATTCAAACATAATTTGTCTATCCAAGTGTACTTTTTAATAACAGCGTTATTCTTATCCTTATCTAGTAACAAATCTTGGCATTCTCCAAATACATCCAGACAGAACATTATCTGTCCCAAAAATAAGATGATCTGATAAAACAAGTTTTTCGTAAGGGGCAAACACATCTCAATAAAAATAACTGCTGACACTAAAAGGGAACAAACGATATTTTCAAAGCTCTATACGATATGTTACAAATAATAGAGTGGACTGGGGAAAATATTCGATTGAAATTTTCTTATGCTCATGTATAATTTATAACTTACGACTGAACAACGACAATACGATAAATCCTGGTTTGCGAGAGACATGAATTTTTCGTTCATCTAAACTTATAATTCGAGGTTTCGTCAATACAATCATGTTGGAACGTTAAAATTTTTTACATTATTTGTACTCGAATTGTAATTAGAAAGCTACATGTCACAAACATAAAATGAATTTCGATAATTTCGTGGCTAGAGAAACTTTGAAACTGTTTCTCAATTGTTACTCGCAGGATATCGTTATCTCGAAGTAAAAATAAACACGCGTAGTCATAGCATAGCTCTTTTCATAGAACACGATACGGAAAAGATTAAAAGTTATTACACGTGTTCATCCATTTAGTCATCAGTAAAACGAATCCGGAAGAAATAGAAGCGAGAAGAAATAATTAGTGTACGCGTATAGACGTATTAATATTTTCTGTACATCTAATTGTGTGTACACAAAACGGAAAATACTAAGAGTATAACGCACATGCAACACATATGTACGTATACATCAACAAGGAATCGAACATACAGTTGCAACATGGCGCGTGCTATAAGAACAGCTGTTATTGTTTACAGACGAACATTTTCTATAGAGTATACAAGTTGAGACTGATGAAATATTTTTGCGCGACAAGCGTCTCGTGCGCGTAAATTTCTTCGCGAAGGGTCAGTTTAAAGTGAAATGTGTTTCGCGAGAAATAAGAAAGCAGAAATTGCTACGATGACGAATGAGTTTGAACGGTAAAATAGCCCGTCCATAGAGTGGTGGCAGTGGCAACGGCGTTGAAACAGTGGTGGAAATGATACTGTAAAGTATTCGAGGAAAAGATGGTCTAAAGAAATTCTTAATGAAAGAATTAATCAGATTCGTGGATACGCTACCGATGATAATCATCGGGCGACTACAAATCCATCATTTTGGGAGTATTTTCCACGAGAAGCGAGAAAATTAAGATACGCCTGTTATAGCGAGAGAAACTAACAGAGAAGTAAGTTGCCCTAAAAAATCTGAGCAACGCTTATTTCTCAAAAATAAGCTTAATCGTCATACGTTAAAAATGCGAATAAAGTGTTCGAAGAAGTGAGAAATCGTACTCATAAATGTTCATGTAATTTCGATATACATAAATGTATACATGTCGAATATTCTGCTTCCGAAGTTTTTAAAGAGTCTAACAAGTTATACTTCTATGACGTTACTCATCGATCATTTAATTGTATTTTCGAAGTACTGGACTATTTTCTACAACTAAAAGATGACCAAATATCGTTCAGTATCGCAACGGGTCTCCAGTGATAATCATCGTATCTACTACTTTTACGAGGTTAGAATTGATCGACATAATTACATTTTTCTTATTTTCATTTCTATCTGTTGCTTGCGATTCGTATGTTAAAGCCGTATTTAATTCTTGCTTGTTATCGTATCAAATGATAGTGAATGTGATTCGAATATTACATTTACTATATTCTGTATTGTGATAAAAAATGCTACTGCACATTATACAAGCGATAATTTACGATAATTTTCACTTAGAAATTAGTTTGTAACAAATCAATATTTTTATTGAATCAGATCATTCATCTAAAATTAATAGTTTATATGAATGCAAGAACATTGAATGTTATTTCTAACATATATTAGATTTCTTACTTTGTTTTTGAAACATTTCTACCTAACAATCCTCGCGCTGTCTCTCATCGATGTAATGTTTAAATCTTGTTATATAGGAATCACCATGAATGCCAGAACTCAACTATTTGAATTAAGCATGGAGGGCAGACAAGTGGATGAAGCAGTAGCAAGTATTTTTCACAGTGTTCTTTTTCATCGAAGTCTTGGGAAATTTAAGTACAAACAAGAAGGCAGCTATTCAGTTGGCACAGTAGGATACCAAGATGTCGACTGTGACTTTATTGATTTTACTTATGTTTGTTGTTCCTCGGTACATCTGGATCAAACTTTGAAACGTGAAATATCAGGGTTTTCAGAAGCTTTACGTTCCACCGATAGTCCAGGTTCTGGTCAAATATCCCTGGAATTCTTTCAAAAGAAAAAAAATCGTTGGCCGTTTCAACCGGAATGTATACCATGGGAAGTGTGGACTGTACGTTTGGAACTTATAAAATTAGCAACAGAGCACGAAAGGCAAATATGCAGGGAAAAAGTTGGTGATCTGTTAACTGACAAGATTCTTTACATAACAGAAGTAATGAACCGACATGACTACCTTCCTAAAATGCCGAATCAAGCTGAATTGGATCTGATATTCGATACATCATATCCAGACATACAGCCTTATTTGTTTAAATTATCCTTCACAACGTCTAGTCCGTCGAGTACAACAATGGGTAATACAATGAAAAAATTGATCAAAGAGACATTATCTATTTAGTTATAACAGTTTGCAAAGACTCATTAGCGCAATGCGTCTACAACGCAAATCATAATATTTTAAATAAAGAAGATTAACAGTCAGTGTTTAATTAACTGAAGAATATTACTTTCTTCTCGCCGGATCAAGTCGATTCGTTTTACGTTTTCGCATAAAACCGACTCGTATTCGTTTCTCTAATTCTGCCACGATTATTAGCTGAAAATTGAAGATTAGAAGTTAGAGATTAGTAAATTAGAAGCACAGATAATCGCGTAGTTCTCGTGCACGTTTCAAGTACGCCATTTTCGACGTATGTCCGTGTCAGTTCTATACTGACAATACACGTCAAAAAGAGAACTACAGAATAATACTTGAAATACTTACGATTGCTTGGATCTGAAAAGTTTGTAAAATTTCTATAACAAGAAAAGAAAAAATCATGTATTCGATAATTACGTATTTCTACATATTCTTTTTGCTCTGCGTAGGCGATTTGTTAAGTTACTTCTACTAATCGATTAAATTGTAAACGCTCTTCTATTTCTTTGGGAATTCAAACCTTTTTCGTATTTTGATTGATTCGCGTTCCTACGTTATCAACATAACGTAATCTCGGAAATGGCTGTCCTTCTCGAAAAGTTTTATTCCAATGATAGAAGAGTGTTATTTGTAAGTACATATAGCAATGTATGTATACTGTTCGTTAGAAAAAGAATAATTTGACGAGCAATCAATTTATACTGGTGGACGAAATTTTATTTGTGATACTTTATTATGTTTGAACGATTACTGCATTACGCCGGATATTGTTGGTCCTTGAAAATGAAACTAGATACTATCTGCATATGCATGTAAGAAAGGCATAGCGTTTTATCGGGATTGTGACATATCGGTGAGAAGAAAAAAATTTAAATGAGAATGTTATCCACTGCGTAGATAGTCCAGTAATTAAATGGCTGTTGTAGATTACGAACAGTCGATAATTACAAATTTGGAACACACGTATCGTTTGCGATTAACAAATATAAATAAAGCAAAGAGAAGAGTTTTCCATCGTTAAATCGTAATACATCGTTTCGTATTCAACTTAATTATTAAATATTACAATATTTCGCGCGTTAAACAATGGAGTGAGCACTCGAGTAACAATGGAAAGCGGCAATGTATGGTTTTGGAACAGTGTTGAGAGAAATTTGAAATCGTGGCATTCAAAACATTACGAATTACTCGCACGAAGCCATTCAAAGCAGTAGTGTATATGGAGTTTTCGAAAGTTTCATGCCTTCGTATCAAATTTTTACGATAGAGAAGAAGACCGTTAGAATATAGTAAATAAACTGTATAATAACTTTTATTGAGTGGAAGCGGCGACGCTGTTTGTTCATTAATTCGACGCATACCTTAGTGACTTTGCGAGCTACGTAGCGAATGAAAGTAAGAGTAAACGAATCGAGAGAAAAAAACTAGTGACTCGAAGGGGAAAGATTTGTTTCCGCGGCAAGAGTTTTTGAACAAGTTTGACACAAGTGTATGAAGTGGTGTTGTAAATATAGAGGAACATTTGAAAAATTTCGATCATAACGAAAGAAATTTCTACTTCGAGACCTGCTTTTTCCTTTTCGTCGGACTAGAATAATTGTCAAAATTAGAAACGAAACGTGCTTTCGTTTGTGTGTTTGCGTTTCCTATAACGTTTTTCTCAGCAATCTGTCTAATTGTTCGTACGCCTCTAAATTCGTCGTAACGTTCGTTTCGCGTCGCTTCGAATCGAACTGCGGATGATTGTGAACGTGTAAGCTCTCAAGGTGAAACGATTCATGCCAATAAATTGATTCCGGACCTGCACGCAATTGTATACCCTACGTTGAAAATACGTGGTCATGCGTTATAGCGATTCACACAAGAAAAGCACAATTCCGTGGATGGCGAAAACGTCCCGAGCATTACCGTCGTTATAATGGGAGTGCAACGGCGACGTTGATCGTGTATCGGATGCCGGATGCACGCGTGCATTCGGATGTGGGATAACGATGAAACACGAGATGCTGATCGAATTCAAAGAAACAGACGCGTCTTTCTGAACGAGTTTGATATTTTTATACGGGCATCGATTTTCCGAATGTTACTGTGTGTAGCGATATACCCATGCGCGTCGAGCGTCGCCTCGATTGTGTTCCAATATTTTCGGCGTATCGTTGCGTGTGTACTGTATACTGTGCGGTGTGTACCATTGGAATTCTGCGAACGCTCCAATTAATTGGCGAGATCCGGAAGTAACGAGACGCTTCCGTTGACGCGCGTTTCTCGAATTTGTTAAACAGCACCGGTACTTGTGCACGCGTTCCACGAGATATATCGGGAATGTACGCGCGTAAATGTTTATTCGTCCACGTTGGCGCAAAATGCTACAAGTGCATAGAATGGAATTGGAACTATAGAATAAGAGAAGCAATGCGTGCTCGAAGAGGAAAGTGTGCGATGGGATAAACGGGAAATTTGAGAGGGGGAGGGGGAGTTTGCGAAAGAATGCGAATGACTGGACGTACACAGGTGCAATGAACAATATTTACGAAACTGATTGTAGGATAAATGAATACGATACATAGGCGTATGGAAGGGGAGATGTATGTAATTTAAGTTTCGATTCAACTAACTGTACATATGTTCAAATACGCATACATAAAAGCAGGTACACGAATAAGAAAAAAAAAACAAAAATAGTCGGTAACGGACACGCGTAGGTGACAAGGTATTATGTATACATCTAGATAGAGTAGCGACGAAAGTGTTGCTTAGCTGTACCATAAGGTAATGGAAATGCTTTACACTCGATGATTTATCATGAGAACCAGAAAGATAAACGATTTAATAAATTACTGTATTTTACAAGTCGTGATTTCTTTCTGAACAGAGCTGCCAACGAAAAGCACGCCGTTATGCCGACACGGCGGCGGGGTGACTATACAGGGTAGTCATTTTATCTGAAGACATTGAAATATCTCGAGAACTATGGATCGGATCAAAACAAGTGGGTAATGAAAGTTGTTCGTCGCGAAGGGGGACATCCAATGATACCAAACTCGACCTATAATGATGAAATACTTAAATGGGAACCCCCATTTTTCATTGCAGATTTGGATTCCCCAGGAAAAAATACACAAATTTGACTTAGGAGTTTTCGCATTTTAATTCAAATGTTAAAATCAAAATGGGTGAAAAAACGTTGAAAATTGGGGACATCTCGAGAAATACACATCAGATCAGAAAAATAAAAGTGGACGCCTTTGAAATTTTAAAAAATGCTATTCAATAACACCATAATTGACCCCCCACTCATACCTCCTGATGGTGAGAGAGAGAGAGAGAGTTTTTTCAAAATCTTCAATGGGAAACCGTTTTTATAGAAAATCTTGGTTCTCCATTGACTTGATATTATTGGTGCAATGTCTTTCACAAATGTCGCTGCAATCGAAAGCAGTTGGAAAAATTCATTGGTTTGTTTATCAATATTGATCCCACCTTCAGCAGGTGGAGGTAGAGCGTCAATTATGGTGTTATTGAATAGCATTTTTAAAAATTTCAAATGCGTCTGCTTTTATTTTTCTATCTACTTTTAGTTTCTCGAGATATTTCAATGTCTTCAGATAAAATGACCATACTGTATAATACATAAGATCGCACACACGCCGAGTATAGTAGGTATATGATTTCGAAAAGAAAGCTGCCAGCTACCTTTTTTATACACAGGGTGTATAAAAAATTATATGTCAGGAACACCATAGAGCGTGTTTCTACACTTCATGATCGGTGAAGATCTGTTAAAAAACTTCCCGCAAAATTGTCCTTGACTGACTTTCTTAAGGTTTTGAAGGTCAAATTTTTTACGACAGCATCGTGTTCTACTCATCGAGAGGATAAATAGTGTTTGAGTTCCGACCTGTGGTTCCTTTGACACTTTTTATCCTCTCGATGAATAGAACACTATGCAATCGTAAAAAAATTGACCTCCAAAACCTTAAGAAAGTCAGTCAAGGACACTTTTGCGGGAAGTTTTTTTAACAGATCTTCACCAATCATGAGGTGTAGAATCACACTATGGTGGTCGCGACATGTAATTCTTATATACCCTGTACAGGGAAGCCAAGTGAAAAGTATTCCAGACAGATGGTGTAATGCGAACGCCTGCGCGAAGGAACGTCGGCGGCTCGACCGGTTCGCTTCGTCAGCGATTTTCCATTCTCAGTCGTCGATGGAAAAGCCCGGCGACGGATGCGTTTCGTTTCGTGGTACCTGCAATACCGTGCGCACTTTTACATTATTCGCTTCTACATTTCTCGCACGCCTCTTCTTCATCTTCTTTGATCGAAACTCAAAGTAAAAGAAACAATCGTTCCAGTGATCTGTTGATATTTTTTTCTGAAATGTATCCTCGACAGACGATCGTACCAATCGTGATCTCTAATAAGATGATCCATATCATCGTCCCACGTTCTTTTCCTACATGAACCGAGAGACACTGAACGCCGGCAGATCAGGCAACAGGTGGCTCGAAATCAAGCCTAGTGATCGTGCGCTGTGCGCGTGTATTTTTCCGGAAAGGGGATGACGCGCGCGGACCAGAGGATGGATCTGTTGAAACCTGGCAGCTAGAGTTGACGCGCTGTCGATGGAAAAAAAGAGGCAGCCGACGAGTCGCGAGCACGCAGATTGGTGCTATTTTTGGAGACTGTTTTCAACTGGTTAGCCTCGAGACACAGCAGATTTTCCTATTTTTAAGATAGCTCGCCCGATTCGGTGGAACCGTATTGCCGGAAACGACTAGTTTCTAAGAAAAAAGGGGATAGTATCGGTGGGACGCGCTGTCGCTGTCGGTGAGCGACTGTCGCGTGCAGTTGCCGCGCGTTTCCCGGGTCATCGTTTCGGGATTTGCGCTCGTAGTTTCTGCTAGATTGTTGTCGGTCCAGGTAAACGTTCGAAGCAAATCTTGAAAGCAAAACGCTATAGAAAAAGAAGGATGAACGCGATGGCGACTGTACACGAGGAGGGAAATTGGACCGACAACTCGAGTCATTTGAACGGCGAGAACGACGTGATCTCGAACACTATGGTGCAAATCGTCTTCTCCATATTTTACGGGGGTATCTTCATATTGGGCGTGTTCGGTAATGTGCTGGTGTGTTACGTGGTGATACGGAATCGTCAGATGCAGACCGTGACGAACCTGTTCATCACGAATTTGGCGCTTAGCGACGTGTTGCTCTGCGTGCTCGCGGTACCATTCACACCTCTGTACACGTTCCTCGGTGGCTGGATATTCGGTCGAACTCTCTGCCACTTGGTCCCGTACGCTCAAGGTGTCAGCGTGTACACGAGCACGCTGACCCTGACGAGCATCGCGATCGACAGGTTCATGGTGATCATACATCCGTTTCATCCCCGCATGAAAGTCGAGGTTTGCTTGGCCGTGATCTTCGGCATTTGGGTGGTAGCTCTGCTGGTCACCCTGCCCTACGGAATCTACATGCGGCTGGACGAGTCGCAGGCCTATTGCGAGGAGCGTTGGCCGAGCGAACGGTTCCGCAAAATTTTCAGCTCCGTCACCTCGATGCTCCAGTTCGCGGTGCCGTTCTTCGTGATCGCCTTCTGCTACACGCGCGTCTCGTTCAAGCTGAAGGACCGAGCCAAGTTGAAGCCCGGTACCAAGTCCAACAAGAGGGAGGAGGCTGACAGGGAGCGAAAGAAACGGACGAACCGAATGCTGATAGCCATGGTCACGATATTCGGTATCTCATGGCTGCCGCTCAACATCGTCAACATCGTCGATGACTTCTATCCGCCGACCAACGCCTGGACCTACTACAGACTCTGCTTTTTCATGACCCACTGTCTCGCCATGAGCAGCACCTGCTACAACCCGTTCCTTTACGCTTGGCTCAACGATAACTTTCGCAAAGAGTTTAAGCAAGTACGAACTTATCGTCGGACCACCGGCTGCACCCTCTTTCGACTTCGACACGATCTTTCGCTCGTTCCCATCGACATTTTCTTCGACTCGCGTCCTCCTCTCTTCTTTTTTTGTCCATTCCCTGCATCTCGTTCGAAGTCAACCGTAATATAGTCATGATACGAAATTATGATTTCGGCGCAGGTTCCATCAGTTTAATACAAACAGCAAATGGTAAATTATTTAAACATGTATCTTGACGTTTCGATCCCTATGGGGATCATTTTCATGAAGAAAACATATATTGCGTCTAAAAGAAAAACAAAATAATTATAATATGGCATATAAAATTAAAATAGAATCGATAAAATTAATGTACTTACATGCTGCGTAACAAAAAGAGAAGAAAGAAAAACATATAGAAGAAACACTAAGAAATACCGAAAGGCAATGTTGACTGCATAGTAATATAGTCAATCGTAAATTGTAAAAGGGATCGAACGACAAACACGTGAACGATGTATACCAGACACATGTAGTTATACGCAGACACGACATGTATACATTTTCTGCTAAACTTTCTGCAACGAAATTCGTATCGTTGCGCGTCTAGAGGGAGAAAAGTCTTTCAGGGTACGCTTCTCTTGTACGAAGTTTATTCGCGAGGTTTCTCTTTTGCTCGATCAGACTCAATCTGTAGGAAATTTCTGTTCTCTATGCTTCATTTGCTTACTGCTTTCATGTCTGGTAAGACCGTTGACTGTCTTCACCAGAAAAGATCCCTTGATATCAAAGAAATTATTAATTAGATCAGAGCCAGAGTCAACATTCGTCAGCGATGGCTCTTTTGACCCCTGGAGATCCTACAAATCATTATGGAATTCGTTCTTCGCAAATAATTACGATAATGCGTGATTTTTAAAGACAGCGAAGAACTGTGTCACCCACATGCGATCGACGCGTGACAGTTGACGCGTAAATAAATCCGGGACACAGAAATACTTGTATACATAATTTCGCAGGGGTGTAGACGTGAAACGATCGAATTTCGTTGGTGAATTTAACGCGAGTTTCATCTTTCTGCATTGTTTTTAAGGTGCTTCCATTCTTCTCGAGAACTACGATCGAACACCAAGCTCCAAAAAGTGTCGAGGGATTTGGAATCGACAAAGCATGCAACGGCAACAACACCCTCCAGGAATCGTTGCTCCCGAGTCAAACTCAGAGCCGAGTACCCAATCAGGAGGGTTGCGAATTAATTGCTCTCGAGGCAACCATTACCAACGTGTCCGCAGAGCTCGGAGAAGAAGCTCTGTGACACCATGCTGAATCTACACAATGCCATGTCGTGGTAAGCGATACTTTTTCCCTCTTTGACCTTCTCTTTGAGCGTCGCACAGTAGGGTCGCAGCCCTGAATACCTGACAGAATTCCAAGTATGAAAATTCAAAAATTCATGATTATCTACGTTAGTAAGTTGTAGTTAAGAATATGCTCTTGTAGAATCAGTATAAAAAATTACAACGTTGAAAGGCTCAGTTCGTTGTCTTTTGTTATTCAAAATGGGCTATTGCTATTGAGTTTATCGAGTGGAAAATAGATATTCTAATAAGTACATTTTTTATAAGTACGCGACAATATGCACCAACCAAATTAATCCCTAGTAGCACAAAAATATTGGAAAAATATGTTGTAAGCCACATTTTTTCATATGAGAAAAATATTGGATCTGAATATTGTATACACGTACAAGAAACATAAATTGAATGTTTAAAAAATATAAGCTAAATATTCAGAGAATGTAAACTAGATATTTAAAAAATATAAAGTAAATGTGAATACAATATTTGAAAAATATAAATTCAATATTTAAATAACATTCAATAAAATTTTCAAATGTAAGAAAAAGTTGTAACAATTAGAAACTATGAATATCTATTACTTTCTGTGCACTGCTTGAGGGAATATTCCAAAGGACCTTATCACAATTAAGAAATTTTTATATTATATTATTTAATTTTATATAATTTCTTATATTACACAAAGATTTATTTTATAATAAGAAAAAAATATTTTTTTTATAATATGAAATAAATATGTATAAATATAAAAAATGTTTTTCTCGTGATATGAAATAGACATTTCCTGCATATACATATAAATAGAAATATTTCTTACTTAATATAAAATAAATATTGTATGTATATTTAAATATTAAGAAGAGATTGAATCTCTTTTTATATAGTTTGTGCTACTAGGGATGTGGCTGGTTAATTTAGTGGTAAGTGAAAGATTGCATATTGTGGTGGTTAAGAAAATATTGTAATATACATATATAGTTAAAGTTAATTTTTTTGTTACTTTGAAAAAATAATAAAATTTTTGTACATTCCCAAGGTTTTAGTTATGTTTGCAGTGCGTCTCAGTCAATTTTTCTTTTTGAATGTCGAGGATTGATCTAACTTTAATGCTAAAAAGGAGAAACTCGCAACTTTTTTACACTTTCGGAAAAATTCCATTTTTTACGTGCAGCATATCATCGCAATGCAGCGTGTTTTCTGACGGTAATGAATATTTATATTAATAAATACTTATTAAACTTTTTCGCGCTCTATATATTTGGTAATAAAACAATACATTACACAATGGCGGCTCAAGTCAAGTGGAGGCCCCATGCGGTAAAAATTTGGGGACCCTCAAACTCAAGTTAGGAATAGAAGTTGCATGAAAACTAAAGAAAAAAGAAATAAAAAAGAAAAGTAATGAAAAATTACATACCGTTACACATTAAATAAAATTTAAAATTCGAGGCCCTATGAAATTACGTCATTTCAACATGATTTTCCAGCTCTTCGGTGCAAGCACTCTATTATTACGATTTTTAAGGTTTATCCGATAATCTGAGGAAAAATGTTTTGAAGAAAAGTTGAACAGTATTAAAAATTTAAAAATCTACTGTCTACAGGGTGTTTGCGAAATCGTAGTACTACCGGACAGGGTGTGATCCTACATGCAAAAATGCGTGATTAAAAAAGGAATAACATTTTTTTCATTTGGCAGTTCGTTTTGGAGAAAATCTAGTTTGAAAATGCAGCGAGTACACGTGCTATTGCATAGGAATCGTCTGACGCGTCTGACCATGATCAACGAATTCTACTTCCTGCATATACTAAAGCACGCGCACCTGCCAGAACTACTCGATTTTCTCGAAAACGAGCTGCTAAACGAAGAAATGGTATTTCTTTTTTTCTACTTATTTTTGCATGTAGAATCACACCCTGTCCTGCTGTACTACGATTTCGCAAACGCCCAGCATATACAAGATTTCGAAAAAAAAAATTTGCAGCAGAAAGTAAAGATCATTTTGGTTATTTAAATATTGAAATGCATTTTTGATTTCATAATATTATAGTTCACGTCAAGACGAATTCAATGACCTACTGATTGAGCCCATAAATAACGCTAAAATATTTTTCAGACTTTTCTGATTAAATTCCCTACTGTGCCTCGCATCTGTCACTTCTGCAGAACATGTGAGCTAGTTTTACTTTCGTATGAATCATTTAATTGTTCCATCCGCATCATCTCCAATGAATATTTTCAGTAGGCGACATAATAAGATTTTAATAATAAAAACCAGAGGTATTATAAGAAAATATGTGATTATAGTTGCCTTTGGAAAAAGTTTCACTTTTCGCCTTAATTTTAGAATTTATTAATTCTTCGACAGCAGAGCCGGGGTCTATTTCGACCCAGACTATCAGAATTGTTCATGACAATTAAATTAACTGAATAGCTACCACATTTGACATAACAGACAGCCTAATAGGTATACGTAATGTACCTCGAAATTTTCAAAATATTGACAAATAAAGTTGTAGATGGACGTGAACATTATCAGTTGTATAGATGCAAAATTGTTTCACGAAATGTTAAATTCAAAGAGAAAGGGTTAATTGTACCCTGCGAGCTAAATTTCACTCGAGCCACCCCTCAATTTGTGATTCTTCTCCTCCATTTACTTCCTCGCTTCTACAGTTTCAGTTTCGTTTATTTTTCGTGCGCATGCCAGCAAATTGACCGGAAGAGTAATGAAAATCGGGGCTCTGTCTGCGGTCCATTTTTCCGTTGAAAGCTTGTTCTTATCGATTCGAGTAAACTATAAGGGTGTCCCTTCTCGAAACCGATTACGTTATCTGTTGGCTGTCGGTCGATGGGGTTTCGATGAAAGGTATATTGGCAACACAGAGATTGCGTCGCCGCTAACAAATTGCGGATCCACTTTAGTTTCAAGCGCAACATGTCGTCAAGGTAATAAATCTTTCCGATAAACATTTCGAAAACTAGGCGGCTTACGAACAAGTGTATATATGAACAAGTTATGAACAAGTTAAAACACTCTCTCAAGATCCAGGCTCCAGAGCAAATAAAATTTGC
Source organism: Lasioglossum vierecki (assembly GCA_028455595.1). Lineage (NCBI taxonomy): Eukaryota > Metazoa > Arthropoda > Insecta > Hymenoptera > Halictidae > Lasioglossum > Lasioglossum vierecki. The sequence goes on along the minus strand of CM052336.1, from coordinate 26,345,842 downwards.
TACAATAACGACTCCCACTGAGGAAAGAAATATATACAGCTTCTCGTTACATGAAAAAGTTTAATAAGCCAATCCGAGAGAACCCAACTTTGTTAAAATCTCTCAAACGCGCAGAAGTTGAAGAAGCATCCGCTATGATGAATCTTTAACTTCGCAATTCCTGTTTAATTAATTATGTTTCAAATATTTTGTTTCGTATTCTGTTGTAAATGTTTTCTTATTTTGAGAAATACAATTTACTACAGTAAAATTACATAATATCAATTACGCACTTAGACTTAATACATGATATATATCTAATTTTTTAGTCGTTAAGTTCTTTTTAGTAAATAATATTATATTTCTTGTACCCTTGTAATATTATTCTTGTACTCTTCTTGATCATAAGATAATTTTCTAATATTATTCTTGTACTCTTCTTGACGATCGTAAGATAATACACCATCGTGACAGCTTCCAAGAAAGATCTTTCGAGATGAGAAAGAAAGGAAACGTATTTCATCTCCTTGCCCAACTTGTTAGGGAAACCTGTGACTGTTCTCTAGATATCTTTAAACATATGTATTTCCGTATATGCTAGAGCGAACAGATGCCAAAATGAACGAGGTTCTAGAAACAGTTAGTTTTAGCACTCCCCACAGTTTATATTTGTTTTAACAACAAGAATTACGGTATCCGACAAGCATGACGCCATTAAGACCACATCAAGCAGTGCTGGACTAAGTGAATAGAATAACAGTCGTCCCAAAGACAGAGAGGATCGAAAATTTCAATTTTATTATTGTTAAAGCATCGCGATAGATTGTTCTCCATATCGTGCACACTCTTCCTTCGTTCGTTCCGTCGCGTTGCACATACACGTGTAATACATGCACGTATCTACATTATTGTTGGGTTGCCGAGCTGCTTTCACCGACACCGTTTCACGTCCATTATCATGCGCTATCGTACGCTATCCGCTATCGTTCTTTATCGTCGTTCCTACTCTACCTTTGTGCCTTTAGTTCCGCGATCCTGCTCTGAAACTGTGTCCACCTTTCAGCCGTTTCGGCGTTATTTCACTCGATTCCAATACCGACAGTATTCGGTACCAGTTGGAAATGATTAATTTCTAACAAAGGCGACCGTTGCTCTACATATACATAAGCATTATCGAGAGAACGATCACAAGAACAAATCGGTTTTTTTTACTGTCATTATTCGATAACTGTATGTACAAACGTTGATGGTATTTCGTATCTGGCGTGTTACAGAAACGACTATGCTTATCGGAAAGAAGCGAGGCTGTTGTGCTAACTGCTCTTTTATTGGGAAACATCGCAACTACTCGCTCAGAAATAAACGAGTAATACCTGCTGCGACTGGTACAATTCATCAACGATCCAAACGACGGACCATCGATCGATCGGAAATGCGTCATTTCTTTTATCGCTTCCCCGATGAGAGAACATTGTCTGTTCTATGGGAGAAAAAGTGCGATATAAAAATCACTCGAAAAATCGATGTACCGTGTGCATGTAGTGTCAACCACGCAGGAGGATCCTCGAGGGCGACCGCTTCTCCCCTTCTGGCTAGCTCAGATTTCAATTCTACAAGTACTGCTCATTATCCTAGCAAACGATTGCGGTAATCCGAGTCTACCTCGCGAAGAAGGAGACGCTCGCCGGGAGACAAATGGGCCAACGGAAAGAGAGAATGGAATACAGGCTGGAGCAGAGGGAGCAGAAATAAACCATAATTAGTTCAGTTCCAAGAGGGAGTCGAAAGCATTACCTATTCGGGTTCTCTCCTATTTCCTTGTCCAAGGCACGTTCACCCCGCGAAAAGAGAAAAAATGGTCGAGTCTAAAAACATTTCTGTATTTTTATTAACATTTTTACACATTTTAATAGTTACATCGCGGACCGAGGTTCGCGTTTCTTTTATACAAAGGTAAATACAATATGTAAACAGCAATGAATACGGCCCTGGAGTTAATCATGTGCGACGTACTCTCTTCGAAATATTTTCATTTGGCAAACAATAACTCTTTTCCTCGTGTTCATTTCCATCCTGGTGCCCGGGTGTGTGTACACACGCGTAACACATGCACGGCTTTACATACTTTCTCTGTACCGGATACCCATACACTATTGTCATCGTGATTAAGTGATCTCGAGATATGTAGTATCCGATACAATAATCGTCCATTTATTTCTACGCGTAGAGTCTTAGCCACTTTCCTGAAACTGAGGTCACGTTCGGGTCGATCGCAAGTTGTACGCGCACATTTCTCGCATCGTCTATTTTCTTTGCTGTTGTCACCTAGCCTCCCGTTATCCAGCTACGAGCGGTAGGTTAATGCCAAAGGGAGTCGTCTTGAATAGATACGTAACCATTACCCGCGACAAACAGAATCAATGATCGTATTTCAACGAAGCGATTAACGGTCACGTTCATTGTATCAACAATGCAAAGCGTGAAGGAAAATTTGATTAGTTAAATTTATTCTCTAGAACGGCTCTATAATATATCTCAAATGTATTGTGCGCATACAATCCATAATCTCTCTGGCATTAACGTTGCGTATTTCTTGACGTGTTCCGAAATACAAACGATCTTTGTTCTTCTCTCTCCCATCTCTGTGTGTTCCTTTGATCAACGTGAAAATTATTGGAACGTTTATTGACAGAAATATACAGACGAGTTTCATCTGAGCCACAACTTTAATCGTAGAGCATCCACACCGTTTAGGTAATACCGAAATAATCGTTTATCACGTACAAAGCCTAGGTTCTCGTATAAACGAAGCGCTGGACTATTAGTAATCTCCGTTTCCAAGACCACTTCGTCCGCATTGTCTTCCATCATGGCTTGTATTGCCCTCCTTACCAGATTCGATCCGACTTTCCGTTTTCGATATTTCACGTCGACGGCTAGCATTGCAATGTATCCACGTTTTATCACTTTCCTGTGAATATCCAGCTTGCAGACAATGGCACCGATACACTTGTCACCATCCATCGCCTTGACGAACAAAAAGCAAGAGTTTTTCTGTAAATTCTATACCTGCAAGACAAAGGCATCCAACGAAAACTGGCTAAAAAGTGCTTACGCTTTCTTGTTGCAGTTTATTGTCGCGACTAAAATGTCGGTTTTTCGTTTTCTCATTCTACACACTGTCGATCATGAATAAACGGAAACGCGAAACGGAACGATTTGTCTTTGATTCTGGCTTGAAAGACCAAGCCTCAGTGCTAATATTTTTAATAGACACTACTATGCAAAAAAATGAAGCACTCAGTATAATTATAAGATATAACAACGAAGTTGTTGTCTTTATGTAGTAATTGTATTCTACAATGATTGATTTATTGCATTTAAAGTATTAGATAATCCGCAATAACACATATATTCTCAGAACTGTTCGATTAAACAGCGAAATCCTTTTTCAAAACTTACTGTGTTCTTATTTGATTTTTTACACTTTTCTATTAAATATGGCCAGGTGCTTTTTTCTTTTGCACAGTAGTGGATATGCAAGCATACGTACCAGGAAACATAATTTTGGCCAATTATGAATAAAATATCTGTATGTGTAAATGGAGTACGGTTCACTCAGATCTTTTTGTATCAAATGCATAATGTCGGGCATTTGTAGTTCGCTCGTATAACTAACGTATTGGATATTACTGTCATCAGTTTCTGGAGACAATGTTTTTGCTTCGTCTAGATACAACAAGAATGAAATATAAAAAATTTTGAAGGACTAGGATTTGTATTGTATCAATAATTAAATATCGATCGTGTAACTGCAGAAACTCCAGGAATTTCGTAATGTAATTACTTTCGACCTAGTTACTTAACATTCAATAACGATTACACAGTCGATTTAATTATGTTGTACGAATGTCCCTTGTAAAGATAATAATATTTAGATATGGATTTGTCATACCATGCTCGTTGAAATGACCTTGTCGAGGCATTCCGTTTGTACGTGGTTCTTCGTATGTATCGTTGCTCGCCAAACTCAATCGGGACATAATATCTAAATTCATGATATCAGTGACAGAATTTTCCGATTCCTCTTCGATATTACTTGGTTCAGCTTCCGATTCGATATTATCTGTAACGTTGTTCAGCTGTACGCTTTCCATTTTTCCGCAATTTCCTAGATTTTTGTTGCCCGAATTCCACTTCAGGATGACTCGATAGTATTAATTTTAGTTGTCTATGCAAAACACCGATGAGCCATCAGAGTTTGTCGTTACGGCACACGCTCTTCAATCGAATTTTCATAATTACGGTAAACTGATTCACCTATTGATACTATTTCTACTTTAAAATCCGGATATCCGACATAAACCGTTCAACAACGGGCACCATATTGAATTTTCTGTGATAACAGCTACCAGCGAAGCATAAACAATGATTTCACAAGAAGCGACTCTACTTTGCCAAATACGTATGTGTCTTTCGTGAAATATGAAAATGCGCAATGTATACTGGTAATAGCGGTCGAGAGGCCTTCTTTTGAATACATGAATACAATCTAATAGGCTAGTAGCTTAGTACTGTTGCTGTAGATGTCGCCGCAGATCTTTTCTTCAACACAGATTTCGGCTCAGCAACAATATTTATTCTATGGTATTTACCCGTATT
>CM052336.1:26260668-26341101 GCA_028455595.1 Lasioglossum vierecki | reverse complement strand
TATTAGAGTGAAACTACCCTGATGTTTCAATAGAAAATCTAGTAAGATTCTAGTTACTGTCTAAGTTATCACACGTGGTGCCACTTACCTCATAAGTCCCGCTGAATATGACGTTGGTATTGGTCGAGCCAGATCCGTTCACTGCAGCCATGCTCTAATTGGTCTCCGTTTTTCGATATTTTCAAATATGAAAAATTACTTCTATATAATTTCAAATACCCTCAGGAATCATCCCTATCAAGGAATAAGTACATACATTTTGATGACTAGGTACAAGTGTTTATGTTCTCATTCTAAAATCATGTCTTCGGGCAATATCAACATATCTTGCCTACCCTACCATTGCACGCACTGTCGGTATTGGCTGAAGACATCGTCTTAGAGATCTTAGCCATCATCGGCGAACCCACGGTATATGATAAATGCAATATGAACATAATATTCGAAAATATATTTTGCCTTTGGGAATGTGTTAATTATTCTGTTAATTAATCATTATTTCCTATTCGAGTTTATTACAACTTGATCTTCCACTTGTGATTCCTAGAGGGCAGTCAAGTTCCCTCGCAACACCGGAAGTGTGCACAAGTCATACTAGCATATTGTAGTTTCAAGTTTCTTTTGGACCGTAGGCACCATGGGTAAGGCGTTCAATTTTATACAGTTTATCTTTTTATCGTTTCTAATCCGTGTTTTCTCTTTAGAAATTATTAATTTTCATCTATCGGTAGTGTATAAATATATCCAGTTGTTTAGTTGATATATATATTATTTAGATAATAAGAACGTAACAACTTTAAAATTTACTTGCTAACCGCTTTGGCTAGCACTTTGTCATTTTCCTCCGCACACGACAACGTGTGTATGTTATCCTGTTTGAAGTCCGATGGGTTTTGTTATGAATTGTATCTTTTAATTCTATTGGAAACAAAATACAAAGACATTGATCGTTTACAGGTATTTCTCGTGATCACTGGCATAAAAGACGAGCGACCGGTGGCAAAAGGAAACCTCTCAGAAAGAAGAGGAAGTTCGAGTTAGGACGTCCAGCTGCAAATACTAAACTTGGAGCTCAACGTATACATACGGTACGATCAAACAAATGTTCTATAAGATAATCTATTGTTTTTTGTTTAAATAACACATTTAATAGATTATGGAATGATGAATACCTTTACCTACTCTGAAAGCTATGAAGACTTTAAATCTCACAGCGTACTGAAGCGATGAAGAAGTTAATAGAACTTACTTGTTTTTAAATCAAATAGTTTATAGATGTTTTTTTCCATTTTCAAACTAGGTACGTACACGAGGTGGAAACAAAAAATACAGAGCACTTCGTCTGGACACAGGAAACTTTTCTTGGGGTTCTGAATGCTCTACAAGAAAGACCAGAATCATCGATGTTGTTTACAATGCGTCGAACAATGAATTAGTGAGAACCAAGACTTTAGTGAAGAACGCTATTGTCACCATAGATGCGACACCTTTCAGACAGTGGTACGAGAGCCATTATGTCTTACCCCTTGGCCGTAAAAGAGGTGCTAAATTGGTAAGTAATTCATTTTCTTTCTAAATATCAATGAAAATAGAATGTATTAACAAAAATAATGTGAATGTGTGCAGACTGAAGCTGAAGAAGAAGTATTAAATAAGAAACGATCAAAAAAAACTGAAGCTAAATACAAAGCGAGACAGAGGGTTGCCAAAGTAGAACCTGCTTTGGAAGAGCAATTCGCAACAGGACGTGTACTTGGTAAGAAACATCTTCTATTTGCTAAATTTTATATTACCGATGTCGGAGTCTGCATAACATGTTAATATCTTTGTGTGTTGCTACTTAGTAAATCCTAGTGACATCTCTTATAACATTTTTCATTTAATATTATTTTCTTATTGTACAATATCTTTTTTAAATGCACTTCTTGATGAATGAAAATCGTTTCCTTAAAATTCGATTTTTCAGCTTGTATAGCGAGTCGACCTGGACAGTGTGGCCGTGCTGACGGCTACATGCTCGAAGGAAAAGAACTGGAGTTTTACATGAGAAAAATTAAGAGCAAGAAAGCCAAATAATCATGTAACATGTGGGAAGAAAATAAATAAATCATAAAACAGAAACTGAACTATGCATTTGAAATCAATAATGAGCAAGTAACACCAAGATTTTATGCATAATTTTGAATTCTTGTATGGGTAATCGAGTTAAAGTAAGTTCACACCATTGTTCGTGTAATACATACGCCAATCAGTAGAAAGTAATATATATTTATTTATTGCTCGTTACTTTTTCATTTACTCCATATTCAGTATACCTTAGAATACTTCGCTTTCGTACAGTTATATGAATATTAACGATTTTGTGTATATACACAGAATAACGTGTATAAGAGGAGACCTTTCTCATTTTTCGATGGATTTTTAAATTCAAAATCTTATTTGTTTCAACAATTGCCGTAACAACACAAACGAAAATATAAATTTTCTTTACGGGGTAGTTTTTTTCATTTTTGAAGCTGGACAGTAAATTAAATTTTGTTATCTCTTTTATTTGTTTTTACTAATTTCAACAGAACTGAGTTGAGCACAAATACGATACAAAACAAGAAGGGACGTCCAGCGTTGTACTTCAATATCCCCTAGTAATATTTTCACATAATATTAATCGATCAACTACGAATATTACAAGAGTATCATTGTATTCGCATAAATTATAAACCAATGTACTGGGAAAGGTTTTCTGATGTGTAACGCACTTCGAAGCCGTATAGTGTTCTATTCATTTGTTCGATCTCTTTCTATGATAATGTAGGGTGTTGATGCAGAGCCAATTTCTGAAACCGTAATTGTTTCGTATTTGATTATACCATGTCGGTGAAACTTTAGAAATAACTGAATAAGGGGGTATCCTGACTTTTCGGTTGATTTTACTTGTTCCAGGCGATGAAAGAAGTTACAATGTTGAAGCTTTACTATTAACGAAAATTTTGAAATGTTTACAACATTCAAAGTTGTTACAATCTGTAACATATAACATTTTATTTATTTATTCAAAGGCTAATAATTCTGTTACTTAGCTTAGAGTGCTATGATTATAAGCTTTCAAAATTATTTAGAAAGCGGCAATTGGTTAGTCAAATAAAAATGTTTTTCTGTTATTCGTGTAATTTGTAGATACCGAAACAAGTGGAAATTCCGAAAATATCGACAAAGGTATTTTAACTATGTAGTATAAAAATCAAAGCAATTAGCCTACTAGCTCGGTAAATTCATTTCATTTCGAAAAATAGTTTAGCCAATTCCAAAGTAGGAAAATTGAAGAAAACGTAAATTTTTTAGACCTCAAAAGTCGGAATATCTCCTTAAGTCTTAAAGTGTAAACGAATTGACACGTTATACTGTGTTTGTCGACTTCTTTGTCATGTGATTATTGGAATAATAACTTAAAAAGTATGAAGGGTCCAAAAGCATATCCAATGTAAGTTGAACGTTGCAATTTTCTCCAATACACATAACATTACGCACTTTTAACATTTAACTAAAACATAAACGAAACGAAGGCAGTCACTCATGTCATTAGCGCATGTAGACTCAATGAATAAATATTCTTTATTTTGTTTTTTGTCAATTGCATTTTTTTACATTATAAAAAGTGTTGTACAAAGTACTGTGTCACGTGTAAACACAAAATGCGCAGGCGATGGAAATGGAATTTATGGAATAGTGTATTAGGGTATTGCGAAAAAGTTTGAGAAAAGAGTTTATGATTTGAAAATTGTGACTTCGTTTTTAAGAACTTACACGGATGCGCTCTAGGCCCTCCATATATTTGACGTCACATTTTGAGTATTTATCATAAGTCGTGGCATCACCTGCTGCTGATTTGCATTCGCAGCAGAGCTAGAGACGATAGTAGTAAACGATGGTTTTTGAGCACATGTCCTCATATGTGTTGGCCAATGCGATTGTTGACAAGGATAATTACAATACGCCGTATTCCAACAACAATAAAACATTGCTTCACGACCACACATTATACACCATTGTTTGCGTTTAATTTCTTCTATGCAACGCAATTTCTCTTCTTCAGCTTCTCTGCGAGTCTCTTCGATAGCTCTCAGTCTCTCTGCTTCCAAACTTGCCTTCATTTCCCTTAATATTCGGTCTACAACAGAAAATATTTTATTATATTCAAACACAAAAAGCAAAATATTGGGCTGGCAAGAAAGTAATTTCGTTATTTTAAGGTGAAATAGAGAGCCCAATTATTTAATTCAAGCAATAAACTTTAATGAATAAGATATTTTCCTTTTTGTTTTCGATGATCTTTTGCTAAAAAGAATAAGTAAAAAAATATTTTATTGATTGAAGTTCATCGTTTGAATAAAAAAATTCGGTTTCATTTCATCTTGAAGTACCGAAATTACTTTCTTGCCAACCCTACTTCTAATAGGCGTCCAATGAAATAAATAGCTGTTAGGATGTGCTTTTCACACACATACAATGTGTCCGGTTTAAGCATGAACAGTTATATATCTCGAAAAATAAAAAGATACAAAAATACTTCAGATAAAAGTTGTAGAATATCACAGGACATATATCACGCTGGTAGACGCACGACCTCGAAACGATTCTGGAAGCCCTTTGATCATTAGGTTTAACTTTTTAGATAGTACTCTATATTTTTTTTATTACATATTCTCATAACGGGCATCGAAATATATTCAAAACACTAGGTAAACGTGACTTTAGCTTGAACCATTCCCGAGATATTAAACGACAAAGTTGCCGTGCCGCCGGCATTAGCGTTATCCGATGTACACCGCGAGGAGGTTGCTCGGTCGGACTTTGTACATCATGATGGCACTAAAAAGAGCGGATTTTATGTGTATTTAATGAAATGGAATGTAATGTACGAAAAACGGTCCAGCATGATGATCCAAAAATGAGTGAGACTTAGATAAATGCCGTTCTTGATCCTCCGCCTTTCCCTTCGATACGTTTACCGTCGGAGATATATACATTTCTGTATTCTTTTTAAGAATTCTTTTTCGGAATTTTGGAAAATTGTTGTTATCATTATTCCGCATGCGTCTACAATCCTTGCACATAATTCATTTACGTTGTCAACAGGCGTCTTATAAACTTCTTGCTTTAAGTATCCCCAAAGAAAAAAGCCCACGCAGAAACACCTGGTAATTTTGAGGTAATTTTGACAGCTGGTAATTTCAAATCTCAGAACCAACGTTGTCTATATAGTTAATTCTCAGTCCAACTGAGCAACCTTCTTGCAGAGTACTTTGAACAACGCTATGGCTGATGACATTGCAATAATATTGTTTCATATAAAGACACTTGTAGGCAGTGTTTTAAAGACGTTTCGATCCCAGTTATAAGAATATGTAACAAGAAATATAGAGTCCAATTAAAAACTTAAGGAAGTAGACTCGTTTTTCCAGGTTTGCAAGGGTGTGGGATGCGCCTTCTGATTTCTCGATGATGCAAAGATGGGGTTTATCAGTAGTCAAAAGCGCTAGATAAAAGATCAACCTAGGCCACAATCGTCCTCGAAAGTTTTATTTTTACGTTTATGAGGCGTAATATGCATTATTAGGAAGCATGTAATTTTCACAAAGCTGCGATAACTAAATTGAACTTTTATTTAACGCTTGTGACTACTGAAAAATCTCATCTTTGCATTATCGAGAAATGAGATATTATGATGTATTAATAAAATGTTTTAAATGATAATTTTATAATAACGAGAAGACTACAACATTAGAATAATATTTTTTTTATGTTGAAAGAAATAATATTATAATACTTTATTACGTAGAATGCAGTTTCATTAAAAAAAAGAACAAAATTCAGTCTAAAATCTCTAAAGATTCACTATCTGTGAAAAAAAGATTAGTGTTATGTCATGACCTTCTGACCATCAAAAAGAAAGTATAAGCAAACTTTTTTTGTATCTGTGCAAATAATGAAGATTCATCAGGTGATTCGACTTAATTACTCATCCTATTGTATGGTGAAAAGCAAACAGATGAGTTGTCAAGAACAAATCGCTTTATAAAAAGAAGGGCTTTCGAATATACAAGTTCATCATCAGTGACAATAGGACTATCTACAATATTATTCTCGTAAAATACTCTGAACGACTGCGACTGTTGGTCTTAACAGGTTTCGAAAATAACTGTTTCAAACTGTTATATGTATATTAGTACGGATTGAAACAGTTATGAAGAACCGAAACAATGTTATAACTGTTATGAGAACATTGGTTACGGTTCTTGAGATCCGATATTATTTTGGTTGTGTAAGTAATATATATATTATGGTTCTTCATAACTGTTTGGATAACCGCAACTGGTAGTATAATTGTTTTCAATGTCCGAATCTGTACTCGTGTCTTCTCTAGGATACTTAGTACAGTCGTGTATCGAGCGATTTGTATATTTTAGGAAAGACTACAGATGACATACCGGTATTGTGCTTCAGTTCAGCTAATTGTTGTTGATGTTGCCATCTCATACGTTCTATTTGTAATCTTAGAAAATGGACAGTTGCCTGATGGTTTTCAGACGTTGCATTCTCACTATTTTGATTTCCTCGAGCTGCTTCTTTATATGCCTCTTCCATTAACTGGGCCATTTTTCTGGCCAAATCTTGAGCACCATTATACAAGCGAGCACTTATTGGCCCAGCTTCTGGAGGAAGCATTTGATATTCGGTATAATTGTCTGTCTGATGAGTAGGAATATAAACTAAAGAATCTATCGAATTCGATAATAAACTAGTTGATGAGTGTGGGATAAGCTGCGGACAAGTACGAGTCTTGCTAGGAAGTGATTTTCGGGCTTTGCTCTCTTTCTTTTGATGCGGAACTGGCACCGAGTCTGTTTGCTTATGCTGAATCGTTGAAAGATTGTCGATCTTTTCTTTCTCAGTCACTGACGAACTACCAACAGATTTTTTTGCCGCAGCATCGAGAGTACCATTATTTACGGCAAAAAGCAATACAGATGACTGTTCGTTAGAGCCTTGTTTAGATATTTGAGCAGTTTCAGCGTCATTAATTCGAGCTTTGCTAGAGGTTGATACCGATACGGATGTCGACACTGGAACATTGCTATCAGGATGTTTTGAGGAACCTTTCAGGGATAATGTGTCGATTTGTTTCACCAAATTTTGATTTTCTTCACTTGCAGAAGACTTCAACGCCTTCTCGGCATTTACTTTATCAACCATTCTGGTTTTCGGTTTATACACCTTCCCTGCAGTCTTCGATATCTTCAAATTACTTTTCTGAGAAGAGTTTGTCAAACTCTGATTCGTTTCACTTTTATTAGCATAAGCTTTTAATACAGAGAATTCTTTTTTGAGCGTGTGAACCTCAGCTATTACGTGTTTACCTTTGTCTGTTACTTCTTTCAATAAACTTTCTGGCGATTTCACGCTAATATTTGCTACTTTTCCGGCATTATTATTTTGTTCCATTATTGAAACATTAGTTTCGCTCGAATCGACCTTTTTCGACACATCCTTCTCATTTTCACTGTTTGTGACGAGTGTAACTTTGCTTGAACCTGGTTTCGAGTCCTCCTCGTTCGTTGTTGTTGAATTCGCTACCGTATTTTTATTTATTCTCGTGTCTTCTTCTTTCCCGATCAATTCGTTTGAATTCATAGAAGTGTTGGACTTGTTGCTTGAAATCGAGATTAGTTTTACCTCGCTCGATCGTTCGAGATCTTGTACTTTAGACAATTTATCGTCGACTTTAATCTGTTCGAAGCTAGTCTCGCAATCTGCTGATACCTTGTTTTCAGTGTCGGAATTGTCAGTTTTCTCTGAATCACTTGTTGTTGACTTTGTTGCTTTATATAGCCGTTTCTTCAATAACGGTTTCTTTTTAGGACTTACAAATTCTGATGGTGCACTATTGTTCGAGTGAAGGGGATCGTAGTTCGGTAACATTAATTTGATTTGCATTGGATCGTGTGGATTATATTGCACTTTGGGAGGCGCAAACTTGAACTGACCAAACACCAGTTCCAGTTTCCGACAATGTCGAGTGATTTCTCGGACACATTCTTCCATATCTAATTTTCTCTTACGCGGCAACGGGACAGGCGGGTCTTCGGAATACAAGTATAAATCTCGTGGCGGTACCCAAGCACGATCGTGTTCTCCGAAGAAACGTACATCCACAAAGCCTTGAGAGTTTATGCGAGGCATTGCCTTAGCCGGCCAAAAGGGGAAACCTTTCAGTTTGGCCCAAACCAATGGGTGCGGACGGCGACAAGGCTCGATAAACCACGACGGTTGCGGTCTCGGCAGGTTCCTTCCATGAGCATAACAGTCGGGACAAGCCTCGATTTCCGATACCTCTTGACGAGCCAATTTAATCATTTGCTTTGCTGCGTTGGTCAATTTTGACGTATCTGTGTACACACCACCACCTAAGTAAGAACCATGCCTTCAAATCAGTTGTTCAAAATTACCTATTATGACTTCTACTCCATTATGTTAACTAAATTTACAAATATACATTACATACATGTATTGAATACGATGCAATTATGTTGTATCCATTTAGCGTCAGCCATGAATGCATCTGTACTGCCGTATAGTTTAGCACGCACATTTAATTCTAAAAGGCTCAAATCCATCGGTTTCACTACATAGTCCATATAATTTGGAGCTTCTGAAAGTTCTACTGGTTTCCAAAATGGCTCCGACTGTAACAAAGATGTCCGACTATATCTTAACCGAACAACAAAATACGAACGGAAATAAGAGACCAATACTCACACCGGGATATTCTCTCATCCTTTCGACTACATGTTTTAATAATAAACACAATTGATCAACCGATAATTGTGCCATTGCTGTCGAACGCGTCTCTGCATTTTCTGCTCGCAAAATAGCTGCGCATTCGCCGCATATCCAATTTTGGATAGACGTTGATTGCATTCCTATGCATTTGCGATGCCATGACCGAGGGCACGCGCTGCAATGGGCCTCCACGGATTCTTTGTGGCAGCGCCAACAGAATCGGTCGTTCGTATTTCTTTTCTTTCGTTTACTTCTCAAGTTGTTTTCCTCGGTGAGCGACTCCGCGTCTTGAACACTACAAAGTCAATTAAGTTCTTATCTCTGTATAGTTTTCACCTTGACAAAAAGTTCCCTAAAGTAGCATTAGCTTGTCTAAAACGATTAAGTGTCTAATTTTAGCAAATTGAACGTATTGAATAATATTAAAACGTATATGAGCAACTTATATCACAGACTTACTAGAAATAGAATTTACACTTACATTAAATGCCGTTGTTTCCTTTTTAAACTATTCGGAGTTCTGAGTGTAGGTGTTTCTTTTGTGCTTGTACTCTTATTAATTCTAGGATTGTTTTTCGACACAGGAGTAAGTACATCTGACTTTTCTACATTCTGAACACACTCTACTTTATCTATGTTACATTTAATTTCTTCCTTAGTCCCTTCTAAAATAACCACCTCTTCCTCATTTTCCATTTTCTCTGCATCACAGGTCGCAGTTTCATTTTCATTTATAATACATTTTTTACCTGTATCTAGGATATCCTTTTCATCTTTGATAGGAGCATCAACAAGACTCTCTTCAGTGATTTCTGTGTCTAGAGGTTTAGAGACTTCTGTCTTGGATGTAACTGGACATTGCTGCTGTAAAGAATCTGCGGAAGTTCCTTCAACTTTTGTGGATGTCATTTTCATTCATTGCATGTATTTACTTCAATTGAGATTTGCTCGACATCTAAATAGAAAATAGAAAAGTTAAGAACCATATGTGTATAGAACTCGTGTCTTATGTATTATACAGCTTAATTTATGTTTATGTACTTGTGGTTTTTTGGAGAACTATCTTAAACAGAAAAGTAAGTGTTCAGAGTTCAATAGGCAAATTATATAATGATAGTTGGACACAAAAGAAAAATATGCATTAAACATCATGAATGCTCTCATCTAAATGAAGCATTTATTAATGTTTATGTGTATTAATAACTTTTAGTTGTGAAGTAATGGTACCAAAAAAAGAATATTACGTGCACTAGACTTCATATTATTGGTACCCATGAAACATAGCTGTAAATAATTAAATGCATTAAAAATTTGCAACAGATAATACCACCAGGAATACAATTTTTCCTAAAATCTAATCCAAAACATTCTGACTGATAACAATATGATTTAGAATACAGTAATAGTAGCTATACAAAAATTGTTTGATAATGTAGTATATATTCTGTATTGTAATAAATAGACAAAACAATTACCATCTATGGATTTTGTATATACATATGAGTTTATGTATTAAAGCACCAAAGGGACCTGACTGGTTTACAGTTTAATGGATGCTTCCCAGAGGTCAAATGAACCACTTGTAATATAAATTCTAAACAACATGGATAGGCGACATATATCACTTACTAACACGGCATTACATCAAACAGCACGAGCAATCCTTCCCCCTCTGACATGCCCGCCTTCCATAGGCTAGTGTCTCCATCTCTCAATAATATTTAAAACTAATAAAATCACGTGGCTCCGTATATAGGCTATTAAAAACAAAAGCGGTTAATTCTTTTGATAAATATTTGCATTTTTATTATATAAATACTTCTTTACATACCCGTTACATAACGATATCATTCGTACATAATACACACGCATTCATATAGAATATATTTATGTATGTATATATATTATATATACATATATATATATCTATATATGCGTGTATATATAAATATATATGCAAGTGTCGAAATAATATGCATATTTCAATTATTACTTTTTCTTATCTATGTACATAAGTATACACGAAATCAACATACACATCTTTCAAACAAATTATCAGTTTACGACGATGATATTCTGAATGTTTTTTCATTCTTCCACTTAAAGAGAGGTTATCTTCGGAAGAAAACATAAATACATTTTACTCTTCATATATCCCATACGGACAGTTTTGCGTAATCCTGTCGAAATAAAGTGTTGTAGGAAATTATTCTGAAATAGTACCTCTCAATTTGATATTCACTTTTCATCGTTGTATACAAGTTTGAAATATTTCATATATATTTCCAACTGTTTCCGTGTGTATGTATGGATTTGCTAAATGCATATGTATATGTTCGAAATGTATACGAATTATGAATTATCTGTGTTTATATAATAACAGGTGCCACGACGATTTTTAACAAAAACACTAAATATATCGAAATCACAGACAATAGTATTATTTTTGTAGATGTTGCATTATGAGTTGGACGTATGTGGTGGTGATGCCAGAATCATGGTACGTGGGGCATTCCCCTCCCCTGGCTCAGTTGGCTCCCTCCCACTCTGACGTCCATCGCGTCGGCTTCTTACGTTGCTTCTACTGCGCACGCGCTACACACAAGCGTACCTCTATTCTGTCTGACTCTGTCCATGTGAAACAATGTGAGTTGCCCGTGCAATTGTTCGACTCGATGCATTGCTCCATTACACATTTTTCAACGGATATGGAACCATTCAAAAGCTGACCCAGAAAAACCCATCTCAGCAAAATTTCAACCCTCTAGCTTGCCCGTGAGGGTAGTTACAGGGTAAAATTAATTTTGCGCTTTTTCGCGCATTTCTCGGTTTTAAATGCGTTCTAAAAATCTGAAAAAAATGTGACATATGTTGGATCCCAAGGCGGAGTTTTGAGAATTTTTTCAGATCTTTTGGTTGCAAACTGTGCTCGTAAAAAATGAAAAACCTCAAAAAAATCGGAAAAATATTTTTTCTCAAAAATATGAAAACATGCCATTCCAGTTTTTGATTCCCTGATGAACTACCATAACAGGCTGTGTTGTCAATTTTTATTAGATTTTTTGTTGTGGGGCATCGCTGTCAAAAACTATAAAAACTTTCGAAAAAGTTTGGTTTTTATTAGGTATATATAGTCTAAGTGTGAGCTACTTATTCGATATTCGCAGCAATTCGCAGTGACTGGTGAACACTCAGGGTAGTTTTTCACTCTAATAGGAGAACTGTTAACACGAATTTAGTACAGGAACACAAAATAAAGATGTCACTACTGTGCAAGAGTAATTCTCAAAGTATCGTACGCCGCCCAAGTCCTTAGCCACTCGATGGCTGCAACTATGCCACAGTAAGTATTAGCATTATGATTACAGTCCACTGTTTATTATAATTAATTTGAAGTAAAGAATGTATTTCTCTTTTCAGATGAAACTGATGTTACAGGAGAATTCTGCATGGACAGCAAAAGCAGTGGGACTGCAATGATTATCAAGAAATTCGACGAGATTTTCGGAGAAGGAAGTGCTGCACACAAAGATAAAAAGGTCACGTTGTTGATGAATAAAATTATTGTACTTTCGTATTTTTTAAAATTACCTACAATTGTAAATATTCGAACAGTTGCGCCGCGAACGGCGATCTTCCGAACTACAATTCAGCCTCCGTACAGCGCCATTCCGTGTAGTGGCGGAACGCTCAAACTGTTAGCCAAATGTTATCGACTATCGATAACCAAGATGTCCGGCTAACAGTTTGAGCGTTCCGCCGCTACACGGAATGGCGCTGTACGGAGGCTGAATTGTAGTTCGGAAGATCGCCGTTCGCGGCGCAACTGTTCGGCGGTTCTTTTTAAATTGAAATTTCAACTACGGGAAAACTATGCGCTCCTTTACACGAATTAATTCGCTCTTTTGAGGAGAACTCTGAACAGAAGAATTCTGCATGGACAGCAAAAGCAGTGGGACTGCAATGATTATCAAAGAATTCGACGAGATTTTCGACAGTCTTAATGGAGAAGGAAGGAAACATGGACCATTAAAACCACTGACAGGACCTATAACAAGAAGAATGTTGTAATGAAATTGATGTCTCGATTTGTATTGCAAAAAGTAATACCAAAGTTTGATTGTACAAATTGTACATTACATATATTAAAACCAGGGATAAGTAGAAATAGAAATATTATTCTTAATGATTACTTTTTACGGTGTTTATGTAGAAGTTACAATATAGCGCGCTTGGTTTTATATAGGTGTAATGTACAAAGTAATGTAAAAAGTACAATTAAACATTTTATAAGAAAATATGTAGTTTTCAGTTTTGCGTGCGACCACAAAAATTTGGTTATTGATTTCCTTTTAGATTATTTAGTTTTGTATGCAATTCGCAATTTTTGTAAATATCTTAATGATTTAATGTGTGGCAAGCGCGAAAGACTTTCACCAACTTCATATTCACTTATTAAACAGTGCATCGCGATTAGAAATAGTAAATATAGGAAACATTGTAAATAGTAGTAATGTAATAGTAGTAATATGTAATTATAAATGTAAAAAAATTCAATATTGAATCGAACGTATTTAAAATGTAACAAAATGTTTTAATTTTTTTATTTTTAAATAAAAATTATAAATTAGCAAGGAATGGGTAGTATGGGTTTCAAATCCCCGCGATTTGACCCGTTAGTGTGCAACACACAATTCAGATAGCGTTCGATTTCGTGCTAACAGAAAAATACATTGAGTGACACTACCCTGGGTGAACACTCGATTCACAGACTGAAAATCCTTACAGATTGTGCATGCAATGCATTTTTCCATCCACGAGGAACTTCACTTTGTTGAATTTTGGCTGTAGCGTAATCTGATTCGTTGATACTAAGCTTCGACTTATCGCAAAGATTCGTGTGTCTGACAACCAATCAGATTGCATGTATGAACATATACATGCATGGGGACAATGAACTTTCGATCACGCCGTTATGTTTTGATGGCGTGTGTTCCTAACAAAATGAAATTTTTCTAAATGTGACATTACAAATCATATTAACTTAGTTTTTGATTGTGATAAGTTTTCTTTAAACTATTATTCAGAAAGCAGTGGATGATGTATCGGAATAGTAAACACAGAATTGTAAAAAAATACGCGTCGGATGAAAGTGACAGCCTTCGACATCAAGGTAGTTCATTAGCTGTCAATTTAAGTTGTTTATCAAATTTAACAGATTCTGGAAATGGATCGCTCAGGCAAACAAACGTCGAATGTAACGACAAGTTACCTTCGCCTGCAATCGTTTCTAACAGAACCCAAAGAAGCAGAAGTTTTAGAAACAGACAGACGTCTGTCAAGAATACTAGCGGTGTAGCTCATCAGAAGATTTCTTTGAAACATGTAAGCGTAACTTTAAAAAGAATAGAAGATGAAGTTGTAAGTTTAGATAAAAATTGTGAACTATTGAAGGAAATTATTTTAACCAAGACCCAGCAAATGTTTGATAGACAGAACAAGTTGTCTGTGAAAACCCAAGCGATTCTAAGTAACAACTTCGATCAATGTATCGATAGCACACCGAAGGATAAACACAGAAGTAAAATAGTTCAGAAACAAAGGAAAAAATGTACTTTGAATAAAAGACGATTATTCAATTCCGAAGATCACATGCAGAATATAAGCAGAAATGAATCTGATCGATTGAAAAACAAAATACATAGCAATATCACTGCGCCAGTTAATAGCAACCGAACGGTTGATGTTTCAAATTCGGCATCTGTTCTTGTTGAAACGGAACATAACAGAACTAATTATTCTGTTACATCCAACGATAAATGCTCTTCACAATTAAATCTATCAGAAGATGATAGTATATTAATGGCAGTGCCTGTTGGTTGTTCTACAATGATACAGGATGAAACGTCAGATACAGATTCAGAAACATACCATGACATTAATGATTTACCTTCCCACTGTAAGACAAAGAAAGACACAGTGTCTATGGAAATAACACGTATCCAACAAGGACGTGTATTAAATTCTTTGGCTGTTGAGCAGAGTAGCAAAACACAGTTCAATGAACAAACAACTTCATCCAAAGAACACCATATAAGAATCTCGCAGACTTCTCTGGCTGTAAACACATCTATCAATGAATCTAGTAAAGATAATCAAAATATAGATATACGCGAACATATGGAGTCTGCGGTAGAAAATAGTAATAGGAACTCAAGAAATAAACAGGAGAGAGGTATTTACTCAACAATTTTAGAAGGAACGAAGCAAAGTACAATTAGTACTTCCTTACAAATGAATACATCTCTAGACGTTCCGAACAAATCATGTTCACGAGAAGATAATATTACTAGAAGAATGTTAAAGTTGAATAGTACGATAAGTAAATGCAGAGATATTGTAGAAAAAGTTGATAGTACTAATACAGTTCAAGTGGAAAACACTGAATTAACAAAACTTCAAGGAAAGCAAAATGATAGAGATCATCGGTCTGATGTTACTTCCAAAAATAAAATAATCTCGAATGAAGTTCAAGACAGCCGAAGCTATATTGAAGCTACTCCTTATCTAACATCTCGTTCAGTTTTATTGAAAACTCAATTGAAACAAAACGCAGTATGCTCCCATATTAGTAACAACAATGAAAATGCTGTTGAAGTAAATTCTTCTAGCAGTAAAGTATCTTCTATGTGAGTATAAATATTTGTTTTTTTTTAAAGTAGAGCTGTTACATATATTTGCTGTTATGTATGTTTTTCTCAAATGGAAATTTGTATTTAAATGAAAACTAAAAGATAAGAATATCTAATTCAAGAAATTAATTGTTTAATTGTTTTAGTATATCACACAAAAATATATATTTTGAGGGAATTGTGTAAATGTTAATAATAATAAATGTAAATAATTTTCATTATTTCAATAGGCACCCTGGGTACCCGGGTAGTCGATACTTGTACTATTTTAAAGACTTTATATGTAAATCATATTATATTGTTTTTAATCTTCCATTTTGTAGGGAACAAAATACATCCAAAGAACATAGAAAATCACGTGAAAAAGGAAAAAGTAGAAGTGAATCTATAATATTGGATGATTCCTCTTTGCATCCCTGTACAGAATTACAAAACTCAATAATTATAAGGGAATCAACTGACGAAAATGAATTAAAAATTCAAAATGTAAAAGATTCTACGATGATCTCATTGAAGAAGAAGGGTAAAAAAAAGTTATTGCCTTTACATGAATCTTCGAAATTATTAACATTTTCCCCGGTGGAAAATGAAAATATACAACCTCGAATAATAAAAAAGAAACGTAACAAAAGGAAAAAAAACCAGGATGTAAATAATAAACTCAATGCAGTAGGTAAACGCAGAAGTGTAGAACACAGCGATGGGACAAGCAGTGATCAGTTAGCATTAGAAAATGATAATTCCATTGCCTGTAATAAAAAAATACAGAAAAGAAAACCTAGGAAAGTTATTAGTAAAAAGTTTGTTGTTAAAAAATGTATTGCTAACAATGATATTTTAAGGAGATTACGGGAAAGTAAAGAGAATTGTATTATGGCACAAACCCGTGTTTCAAGTGGGAATTCTTCGAACGATTTTCAATCATTGAAGAAACGATCTTCCAAACAAATAAGAAATAAAAATGTACAAAGAATAAGTCTAGTCATGACTGGTTTGTGTAACGAGTAAGAACCATTTTTACTTAAACCTTGTTTGCGACTATATCTCTTTTTACACCTGTTCGTTAAATGTTACATTTTTTTGTCTAGCGATAAAAATACTGTTAAAAGCGTTGTGAAAGCTCTGGGTCATGCAAAAATTGAATCAACCGTTACAAAACGAACAACACATGTTGTAACCACGGGTGTGCGAACAATAAACATGCTACATGGAATTATACGTGGCTGTTGGCTTGTCAGCCTTGAATGGGTTTTGAAGTCGTTAGAAAACGGTGCTTGGTTAAAACCAGAAGGATATGAATTGTCGCACTTCTCGAAAGCAGTATTGGTATGCATAAATATAAAAACATACAATGTTATATATAAAAAATATAAATTTTACAATATTTTCAGGAAAACCGTAAGGATAGGCAATTATTCGGAACATCGTACGTTCCTGAATTGTTTGCCACCTGTGGAAATTTGTACATTGGAAAATGTACAACACCTCCGCATAGTGTGTTGAAAGATCTTGTAAAAACTGCAGGTGGTCGTATTACTGAACGTCCAGAATCTGCAAAAATTATAATTGATGCAAATGGTTTAAAAGAGTCTTGGGTATTAGATTGTATCACAACAGGGGAACTGCAACCATTCAATGAGTATCGACGATCATAAGTGCTCGATAAGTGATCGATTTAATATCAAAAGTGGACTGAAAACAGAATATTTATTTTATACAATTGTATACATTACATCAGCTTCATACAAATAATGTAAATGTATCTAATACAAATGAGTTTCTAATTTTTGTATATTATATCAAATTAAATATTATTGTACATAGCTTTGCATTATTCTCATCTATTTCCTTAAACAAAAATAACCGATATTTATTTCTTAGTAAGTATGTTACAAGTAAGATATACAACAGGTTTTGATTAAACATGATTCATTCACATTTCACAGTGATAAAATTTTTGATATATAATGTGATACGAGTCATTACATACAAAGTGATTACACTTTGTACACGTAGTCTTGGTTTTTTATAAAATTGAACAGGTTTATAGAATTTAACATCTCTTGAAGACCAACTTTCAATTGTGAAACATTTACAATTATACAATTTTTATTGCTACAGATGACTGATTCCATGAAGCATCGGTTAGTAAGCACTAGTTGTTAACAAATACCTATTAACAGCAGCTTAGTCACAGATACTAATATAGTAATGATATACTTGAAAATGTTGTATAGTTATCTCGTTTGCCTTGGCATTCTTCTTTGTCTGGAAATATTTTTTTTTATTTCAATAATGATTTGTAAAAGTTGTTGGAATATATTATTGATTTATACTGAATCTTTAGCATGCTGAAAATGGGTATACGATTTGTTCCATGCTAAAAGTGGTTATGATTTATGATTTAATGTATATTGACAGAAACTGTACAGAATATTTCAACATAAAGAGCATCAAAAAATATTGCTTTTTAATGCATCTGTAGCAGGCTTATCGAAAAATCAAGTTGTTTTGTATTTTCTGTCTTTATCTCTTCTGCGACTGACATATCTCCCTAAAGTTTCATAAAAATCGAAGGTTATAAGTGCGCACAAAGAGTGATCACCTGGTCTGATGGCTCGTGAACATTTATATTTACCAAATAATTTTGTTTTCTATTACAAATGCTATATCATGCATGCTTTTCAAAGAGTCTTGTTTTGAATGATTTTAAACAATGATCAGTTCTAACTTCCTTATGATAACAGTTCAAATAAACAAAAACAAATCTCACGTCAGTGGTGAAACCTGGTTGATTTAAGATTGCGTTATCTTTCTTCGTAATAGCACTCAGGTTAGGTTAGACTAACTAAGTCGCACACTAGCAAGTGCTTGTTTAAAGCAATAGTATTCGCATACGATGCGTCAAATCGACGAAGTTGCTAACATGTGTCTTTGTATTTATTTAACAGTCATATTCTAATATAAACATCATAAGCATGGATTACATGTAAGTAAAAAATGTTCGATTTTCCGTTAAATATGAAAACAACTGTTTGATTATTACATACACGCAGATTTGCATTTTCTATTTAGTAAATGTATTCGTTCCGTGGAACGTATTGAACACAAATACTATCTCAATGTCTTATCAGTCCTAATTAGCGTACTTAAAAAAAAACAACATTTCGACGTCTTACGCGTTGTCAGCTGCATGAATATTAGGACATCGATATAATCTGACCTTTCTATTCTGCTTTAATACACATGCAGAATAAACAAAGGAGTTCTAAACATTGTTATGCATTCGTTGCATATGGTTATTCAAGTCGAAAAAGAGAACGATAATAATATATGAACTAAAATTCTCATTGTCGAACTTTATTGTCTACTGCATTTATTAAAATTCAACTAAAATGTTTCAGGAGAAAAGTTCAGATTGTTTTTGTTTCGTAAAATTTCGATTTACAATTGATTACTCGTTGAAGTATCTGTTATTTTTATCAAGATTTTATTTTCGACAAATCCGTGATTTGCGTTCCAATCATATAAAACTGACAACGGAAAAATAATTTGAAAATCTGTAAATGACAACGATGAAATTAATCAAAACAAAAGGCTTATATTTGCAAGAGAATACGCAATAAAAGAAAGTGAGTGGTGTAATAGGGTTATTTTTACCAGCTGAAATAAATTACATGGATTAATGAGAGTGCATAATAGTTGAATTTAAAAAATATATGTAAATTTTATCAACAAATCATATAATGTGATGACATCTGCTATAATACAAAACTATTTAATACGTATATGAATTTTTCAATGACATTGATTTGTTGGTATATTTATACTAAATATGTGTCACTGACAGTGTCGACATCACTCATTAATTGAAATTTTGTTAGGACAATAATTCGATAGTATTAAAAACATATTGCACAAATATGTTTTTACAAATACAAAAACTATGTGAAAAACAAAGAAAAAGTTGAAAATATGAATTACATATATGTTTATGTTAATATATGTTTACTTACATATATTAAATGTATGCAAACATGTTTGTATTTGTTAAATATATATTTATGACACATTGTACAACAAAACAAATACTATATAAAATACCAAGTCTTATTCATGTGTATATCAGACAATGTTTTTGTTGTTTGTATCTTATTCTATGTTTGCAATAATAAAAAAAGCATAACTGTATAAAAATACATCTTGTTGTTCATATTCAAACCGATATAAATGTAAAAAATAATAGAATGAGTATAATTACGAATAGCCTTTTACTTTAATATTTAGTTACTCATATCTCGTTTTATGCAAAATCATATGGGGTCTTGTAAGACTCTAATATAATAATTAGGTTGTGGATCTTTATGCAAAATAAAAATGTTCTGCATTGCTAGTGGAAGGCAGAGGGGCAATAAAAATTGATTTCATCCTTTAATGACTTTATCGCATTAAAAACAACATTACATTTTACTGTTTCACATTTCACTGAACCAATTTCTTCGTAAATGCATAAAGATCTGCAATCTAATAATAATATTTCAATTCAAATAAAACAACTTAGTTCTAATTAATTTATATTATTTAATTACCATGACCCCATGCAAGTAACTAAAGGCTAAGAATAACAAATATTTTCTTACTGAAGAATCAGATATTATTTATTGGCCAATACAATATCTTGTTTTATTCATTATATGTTCATACAAAATATAAAACACTGATGTTAGATTGTGCCGATGTTAAAATAATTATTCCATTGATTTTACGTAGGTGCTCGTACATAAATTTAGAATAGCCAATACGTGTGAAACAGTAGATTCTTTTTAAATCTGTCAAATTTAATAAGGACTTCTCATGATACTATTCTTATGAAATTTCAGCTCTACCGTATCTGACGCCCCACCTCCAAATTCAGATAAATGCATTCCAATACCAAGGCACAATACAACACTTATAACTGATCTTTATGCTGGCATTCCCGAAAATTTAATGTTAAATTTGATTGGATTTGTGGTAAGAATTACATTTATGTATATTATTTATCTGTTCGCATGTTATTAGTGATATTAGACATGAGTTGTGATGAGGCACTTTAATTAAATAAATTGACCTGTACATGATAATACTAATTGTTATTACAGATACTTGTCGTTTTATTTGGCTTATTACGCAAAAAGGCATGGAATTATGGGCGCCTCGCACTACTCAACAAAACAGACGAGAGGTGGATGGAACTATTTTATGGAGATAATGAGGGTAGAGACACAGATGTAATATGCATAGAAAATTCAGTTAATTCACAGCTTTCTCAGGTAGATAGAGGTTTTCTATCATGGCTGGTTACAGCATTCAGAGTGACGTAAGTATAACGTAGTGTGTTTGAAGTGTATAGACATTTTTTGTCATATTGTCATTAAGTTAAAATTCAAAACGATATTTTTCGATTATGATTTTAGTGATGAAGAGCTATTAAAACGGGCTGGACCTGATGGCTTATTGTACATATCATTTGAACGTCATTTAATTGCCTTAACTGGTTTGATGGTTATTATAGCTTTATGCATAGCATTACCAATTAATTTTCATGGTAACTTGCAAGGAGATACTGCATCATTTGGTCACACAACACTGTCAAACTTAGATCCAACATCCGCATGGATCTGGGTGCACTCAATACTCATTTTAGCTTATTTACCAGTCGGTGGTTTTATTATGAGGCGTTTCTTGAAAAAGGTATGATATTATGGTATATAAACTGAACCCTCATCCGTCTCTCGTGTCAATTCGACACATTTTTCATGTAAAGGAAGACGTCGTTTTGCCATTTGTAGGATAATTGATCATGAAACTTTAACTCTTATATTCTTTTAACATGAACTGAATATATTTAGCATTCTTAATAGCGAAACATGCGACAAAACAATGTGACAACATTTATTACAAAAAGGACCTTGATGTTTCTATCTGATGCACATAGTATTCACGTTTTCTCAAGTCTTTGATAGCTAATTCAGTGTTTCGTAATTATTACACGACAATTATATATGCGTTCATTGTACAACCCCTTCAAAATGCAGCTAGACGTGTACAGCTTTGAATATTAAAAGTTGGCGTGAATTTGAAGAAGAGAAGAAGAGTAGATATGTGTTCTCCTCGTTCTTCTCTTTGTAGCAAAATAAAGCTAAGAACGATAAGATTGAAACAAATTTGTTTCACTTAAGTGAAGTCGAACACGTGCGAATGAAATTGAGAAATGCGAATGTGCGATTAACATATTCTGTATAGATATTTATTACTTGATCCTCACTGAAACAATTAGCAAAGTTAATTATTTATCGTTTCCTTTCATTTGACACACGATGGACACATTAAGTTGCGAAAATGAGAAACGGATGAGGGTTGGTAAAGAATCAAATAACAAAAATTACATGGTACATAGGTGCGAGAAGCTAAACACGGTGGCGAGCTAGCCGCTAGAACACTGTTGATAACAGAAATACCAAAACATCAATGCAAGGAAGACACTCTTACCGAATACTTTAAGTATGTCAGTTTTTATTTAAAAAAAAAACACGATATTTATTACCACAAAATGAAGCTATTTGTTATTTAACGTAAGTTATTTGTTGTTCGAAAAAAATGTTCAAACAAATGTTACACGGTTTCTAGGGAGACATACAGTGTTGCAATCGGATTTTTGTTACTTTGATTTTGTATCAAGGTATGAAAGTCACCTTTAGTTTTTTTTTTAAATAGAATGCCCAATAATTTTGGTCTAATATGGATTAAGCATAAAATTCTTTGTAAAAAAGTATTAACTTTCATATATCCTAAATCTAATAGTTAGCGAGATATTATCGATGTAATGTTTCATATGTATAGCTACTACTTAAATAGAAGCTAAGTAGTAGGTGCTCGAACTGATATCCCTCAACTTGAATATGTAAGTATACATATAGAAAATTATTTTGATAATATCTCGTTAACTATTAGATTAGTGGTGTGCGAGATCCCGGGAATTTTGTGCTTCATCCGAGATCTAGCGACAATATAGAGCATTCTATAAAAAAGAAATTGAAGGTGATCTTGCCTCTAGAAACCATGCTACATTTGTTTGAACATTTTTTCGTACAACAAATAACTTACGAGTTATGTACGAGTACTGTACACTATTATTGTTTTCTGCAGAGAGGCATTTCCCACTCTAACTATTGAAGATGTTAAATTGGCTTATGATATCAAGCGGCTTTCAGCGTTGAATGTAGAAAGGGATTGTGCGGAACAAGCACGCTTGTATTGTGAAAATTATGCAAAGAAAAGGGACCCATTAACTATGTATCCATACTCATGTGGCCAAGTGGTTGGTTGTTGCTGCAAATATGTAAGCCATTCATTAAATTCATAATAACGAATAGACATTTATTTTATTCTTGCTTCCCACAATCAGTGCAGAACATTTTTTTGCATAAAGATCCGCAGTCTAGTAATGAATATGAAGTTAAAAGTAAAATTTGTTTTCTAGAAAATTGAGGCTCATAAATTTTATATGAACGAAGAAATAAGATTAACCGCGTTGGTTGAACAGGAGAAACAGTTGTCGTTGGAGAAACCCTTGGGTATTGCGTTTGTGACTTTAGGTTTGTCTTTACCTTCGATTCTTCATATTAATATACACTTTTATTTTGAAAACAGCAAATTGTATTACTTCGTAATGTCATAAAAATAATCAATTATTTTATACATATATATATTGCTATTTACAGTACAATTTGCTATTTTAAAATGAATTGTATATTAATATGAATATTATTATAATAATTCTTTTTAATGTAACGACAAGTATAGTAACACTGATAATTACAATTCAAAGGTACACCCGGCGCGGCTAAAACGATGCGTAAACAATTACGCTCTTCACCTAGCATAAAGTGGGTTGTAGATTATGCACCAACGCCGTCTGATATCGTTTGGGAACACTTGAGTATACCAAGATCATGTTGGTATCTGAATGCTGTTTTAATCAATTTCGCTCTGGGTATTATACTATTCTTTCTTACAACGCCAGCTGTAAGTAATTTTCAGCCAATGTATCAGCACTGAGTAACGTCTGCATGTTCATTAAATTGGTTTCAGCTTGTCAACATTGCAATGTAACAATTGTAATGTTTGGTTTCAGGTAATAGTATCTTCTGTGAATAAATTACCAATTACGGGAGAGATTATGAACTTAAGTCCAGTACTTTCATCTTTCCTTCCAACTGTATTACTAATTAGTGTTGCTGCGTTGATGCCGGTATTAGTGGCAAGAAGCGAGTCACTAGTTAGACACTGGACTAGAAGCAGTTTAAATCGGGCAGTAATGACGAAAACATTACTTTTGTTACTGTTGATGGTTCTCATATTACCTAGCTTAGGATTAACTAGTGCCCAGGCATTTTTAGATTGGACCGTAAATGCGACGAATGATACAGGCAGATGGGATTGTGTATTTTTGCCGGATCAGGTATAGTTAAGTTCATTTATAAACGATTTAACACGTCTCAATATTTTGTGAAATACAGTCGGGATAAAATTAAGTGGACACCCTTTAAAAACTAATAACTTTCTTAATTGAACTGAACGACTTGAATTTTTTTAGTTGATTTACTAAGTACACTACCGCTCAAAAGTATGTGGACACTTCCTTTTTCTTTTAGAAAACGTTGTTAAGTTAGTAGAAACAATATTTAGAACAATTTTGGCACTAGTAATTAATATTATTATTCTTCTTCCTATTATTATTATTATCTATATTGTGGTATCATCATAGCACAATAGAATTTATTTTTATGTACAAATTACACAATTAAAATGCAATAATATAATTTTTATCCACAAATACGAAATCTAGTGGAACGGTTTCGGTGCTTGAAAGGATTTCAAGTTTCATTTTGTTTCATTTCTAAGATGCAAAGCGAATTCAAACGATAATATCGAATCGCGGCGGATACGTTGACGAATCTCGTATTTAATCTTAGACTAATATGTACTGGTAAATTTCCACATAGATAGCTTTTAACTTAAAACGTTAGATATTCCATAAGAAAGTAATAAAGATTGATTTTAGTCATTATTTCAGATACTTAAGTAACTTTTAGGCGTTGCTATTACACATTTCGCAAGTGTCCACATACTTTTGAGCGGTAGTGTAATGTATAAATAAATTAATGAAAAATTACTATTGATCAAAGATGCAAAGAAAGAAGTAAAGGTCCATAGTAATCCTTCCAACGTCTAAAAAAATGACTCGAATCGTTTTGTCCAATTTTAAAGAAGCTATTAGTTGTTGAAAAGTGTCTATATGTATATTTGGTTCGAATATAAAAGATCATTCACGTTTGCAGGGTGCTCTATTTGTAAATTATGTGATTACGGCGGCCCTACTTGGAAGTGGGTTGGAATTAGTCAGATTTCCAGAATTAGCAATGTACACTATCAGACTCTGTCTAGCTCGAAGTAGAGCAGAAAGAGTACATGTTAGAAAAGCAGTGTTATGGGAATTTCCGTTGGGTGCTCATTATGCCTGGTTAGTCCTAGTTTTTACAATGACAACGGTGTACAGTTTAGCCTGTCCACTAATTACTCCTTTTGGGCTGCTATATCTTCTAGTAAAACATTTGGTATGTTTAAACGTTTTGCATTGAAATTCATTAACTCTTGCGACAGGCGAATACGCTGTTACTAAATACGTGTATTATGTTTGATGATGGATAGGTGGATAGGCACAACTTATGTTTCGTGTACGGACCGAGTGTTGGCGGTGGTCAGTTAGCCGGGGCAGCGGCAAGCGCCACCGGAGCTGCTCCAATTTTGGCTCAAGCCGCATTACTGGCCTTAGGTCTAGTAAGAAGAGGCTTGGCGCCGTTAGCTGCTGTACAACTTAGTGGTCTTGCAGCAAGTATCTTGGGTCTTGTGACGGGGGCGACTTTGCCTTCGTCGAAATCCAAGGTACAGTCAACAATTATTGTCGCAACTTCTTTATCTTGAGACATTACGAGGTATCGCTGAACGTGAAATTGTTTCGCAGACACAAGCCGTAAAACGAGATTTTTCGGGTGGACAAAATTTCGTTGCACCGGTGCTGCGCGACAAACAACTTTCTCCTGAAGAAACTGTGTCTGCCGGGTCAAGTTCAGATCACAATATGCCTAATTTAATAAGCATCAGTAGTTCGCCGCCGCAACAGGAGAGCCCAAAGCTTTATCAGGACTACAGTAGAGAATCGACAGCATGATTATTCCAGCTGGTGCGTGCATTAAAGTAATTTGATACATAATCGCAATGAAACATATATGTTGCAACTAGTTATACTGAAATTCCATGTTTTGTGATATGTTGAATACTTAAAAGCAATAAGCGTGTTCGAGAATGGAACCGAACTCGCTTGTTACATGAATCTACATGGAAATTGTACAAAAACCAGTATGTCATTTTCTGTTTAAAAATGTGTAAAATGATTCAGACTAGATTACCTGCCGTGAAAAAGGTAATTTGATACTAGTTCATTTGTACTTATACTAGTTGAAAGTAAAGTAAAGTATTATTTAATTGTCATAATAATAACAACGATAACAATGGTGGTTGACATTAAAATCTATTTAAATTTCCTATTATTTACCAAATAAGTTTTCGTAAAAAGCTATATTACTTCGTCGTTACATAAAGTATCTCCTCTGATACTAATTGTTATTTGTCTATTCGAATCTACGTATTTTAAATAAGTAAAATTTTATTGTTATCGCTAATGAACAGAATTCGAGTTCATTTAATGCTGGATTACATTAACCATTTTGTCTTTAGAGCAGAGTTTCTAACAATTTTGGTCATTCATCGTGAAAAATACTTTAAATAAATATCAACGAACATTTATACCACAATATGCGAGGTACATAGAAAGAAAGGTCGAAAAACCACAATTGTATAAATAATCAGAAATGCAATCCATATGAAAACATTATATGCATTTGTGTCTACTTGTCTAAAAGAACTTTTTACTGTATTTTAAGTTAATAAAATCGTACTAGTTATGTAATAAAGACTGTCAAGTAATGTAAATAGTATTTTTCGCTTACGTTGCAGAAATTTTTTCTAATTATTTACGATAAAGGATTTTTCGCCGATTTCACTGACCTTGAAATATATTGTTGGGAGCATAATTTTGTACAACTTAACCCTATACATGTTACTGTCAGACAATCGTCGTTTCCGAGATATTTGCAAAAACCTGTTGCTACTGCACAGTGTCCGTTTTCTAATCTACTTCACGACATATACTACTGTACACAAGAAAAAAGCACCCAGTATAATTATAAGATATAATGACAAACAATATCTTTATGTAGAAATTGTATTATACTTTTAAGTTTGTTGGAAATACCAAAGCCAAATATAATTCATATCTAACCAAGATTGTTTTTAAATAGCTATATAAATCTAACTTTCCGTGGTGTTTAACATTTTCAACGAATTTTCATTAGATATAGGGAGGGGATTTAGGGGATTTAGTCATTGGAAAAAGGTAGAGTTTCCTATAGTCATCCCACCAGTTTTCTGCAAATATCTCACAAACCTAAGTCGTCCAGCGGTAACATGTTAATAGCATATTTCAGGCTGATATCAGTGAGGAATCCCCTATTATAAATAATTACAAAATATCTTTTAGGTGTACCAAACTTTCATCTTGAATTTCCATCAACGATACACTTATTTGTACGTATAATTTTAAATACATTGATAGAAACGTCATTGACAAATTTATATCACTTCAGTTCACAATTAAACGACGTTCTAAGTAACTGTTCCTCTATTCGCTATACATTATCGAGGTTCAATGCGACAAAAAGAACAGGTACGATTTTTTAAACGAATTTATGAACGAAATTCGTTAGCTTATGTAGAAAAGAAATGACAGATGAACATCATCTCCGCATAATATTAGATATTCATTTTGTTTACTCGACGTCTTACTGCTAAAGTACTCTTAAAACTAACATATTTTACGTGATATAAACGTTTCTAAATGTACAAGGCAGTGTAAAGATATACAATTGCTTCAACGGTGAAGGAAATGTCACTCGATCGATGCGAATACATATATATGTATATATATATCCACCATATATATATATGTATACATATATATGTATATGTGTATATATATATATATATATATACACATATATATGGATATATAGGTTATATATATATATATATGAATAAGAATGAGAACGGAGACCGAACAATTTAAGAACCAATCTACCTAATTGGCATCTGAATAATTATGAAATTAAACATTGGGCCCTCGAGAGTTCATCCGTGCTGGAGTTTGAATGAAACTAAGACAAGGTAGTGAATTAATATGCCACACCTTTGAAGTTAAATACTTTAATACACACACGCACACGCACAGGCACACGCACTCACGCGGGTACATACATACTCTGAGAAAACTGAAATTTATGATTACTGCGAGCAAGTGAATACACGTTAAGCAATCCACTTGCGGATGAGCAGAAACATTCCATGTCAATCTGATGAGGTAAATAATGTTGATGAGTGTGTAGGCGTCTTCTACGTTTTTATACATGAACATGTATGTGTAAGTAATGAATAAAAATACTCCAGATATTCTGGATCACTCTCAAAAGTCAAGTACATAATGTTATACAAAAAGGAGAAGCAGATAAATGTATTACGAGTAACTGGATGAGTGTATCAAACACAATATGATATTGTCATGGTGCTTACCACAGAAATATATAGTACAATTATTATTTCAAAAACTATATTTCTTTTCTGAATAGTATAGCCACATTTCAATAAAATTTATTATTTAACCTACTTTGACATGGAATGAGTGTCATTGCATATAATGTTTATCTTACAACGTTTCGCACTGTGACCTTTCATGGAAGCTATAAATGATTTACAGTACATTGTAAGTCTATTTGGTGATAAAAAATGAATTCATTCGATTAAACTACCACCGATTATGGCTTCCAGTTGACTAGAAGTAAGATTATTTAACTCTTCTACCTGATTTCTCTTCTTTCTCAGTCTTGGAGACAATCGATACAATGTTTTTCTTTTCGTACCGTATTCACATTGCATCAAATCGATAGGCTGAATATTATCTTCGCCATCCTCCTTTTGAGATTCTTCACTTTCGTCGCTGCTGGGATAAACCTAGGAGTCACATTACCATTTAGGAAGATTGTCCCATCAAAATTCATATGATACATGAACATAACGGGGAGACAATCAAATATTTGTTCCGAATTCAAAGATAAACTGTCTCACAGCCAAGTTGCGTGCATTATAGTGCAATAAATACGCGAATCCCCATAATAATAATTGTATCTATACAACGACACACTTTAAATGTTTACTGTGTAAAAAAATGGTTTACTCACCAATACATTTGTAAAATTGCACGAGTAAATAAACGATAAATAAATAATTTGTTAACAGCAAATTAGGAGTTTGTTTTTCTTACTAAGATTATATTATGCTTGAGAAGAAATCCAAATAGGTAATAGCAAATTTGTACACTCACTTGAACGTATAAACTTAAACAGAACATGTTTGTTTGTTTGCTACTACTTCTCACTACTGCCAATGTCAGGGAGAGGATGCTGGGAACAATGAAAAATAATTAAAAAAAAAAAAGAATAGAGAAACGTTAATTGTCATTAATCTCTCTTTTTTTTCTTTCAGAACTATTGACTAACAAAGAATAATATATCGACAGCCATATTGTCTGTATAGAAGTGCATCACATTTTATTGCAGTAGAGTAGTGTTGCTAACTTATTAAACAACATTCATGTACACGAACCCAGTACAGCGTTAAATAAAATCAGAGCCTACTAACAATGTAAAATAGAGTAAAGCCAATTACACTAGTGAATACAATTTCATTGAATTTGAATTTCTTTCAATAAGAAGAATGTCATTTCCAATCGAAATTTTCGGAATTCTGGAAAGAGTGTGTTATTGAAAGAAATACACGTTGCATGTTTCCAATCTAACTACATAGGAAATGAATAGGAATACGTCTCCGGAGAGTATATACAGTCGGTCCATAAGTATTCGTACACTCTTCAAAACATAATAACTTTTTTATAATTATACCAAACGATCAGATGTTCTGTAAGCAATTAGAAGCAGTAGTTTACTAGATGATCTGCAAAAAAGATTTTCTAAAAATTACAATCTACAAGTTGCATGCCAAAATAAGACATTTAAAATTTTTTTTATTTGGGCCCTTAATGAAAATGTGATCAGTTTCTGCTTAAAATCCACAGAATCGTACATCTTTCGATGCGTGTCGTTTTTTTCTGCGTCGACCGATTTCGATGAAATTTTCAGTATGACTAACATAGATCTACAAAACATATATTTTAAATTTTCATTAAGGACCCAAATGAAAAAGTTTTAAAAAATGCTTTTTTATTTTTGCATGTAACCTTGTAAATTACAATTTTTGGAAAATACTTTTTGCATATCATTTCGTAAACCAATGCTTTTAATTGATTATAAAAAAGTTATTTTATTCTAAAGGGCGTACGAATACTTCGCAACTGACTGTACTTTAAAAATTCATATTTACTCCTTTACACGGACTAACTACTTTAAGTATCGCAATTGGGAAAAGCCGCCAAACATTCTACTATTCTCAAATACATAATATTCTACGTAAAGTTGATCATGCTATACCACCACCAATGCAAATTTATCGCTAAAACGTGCTATACGTCAAATGTAAATGATATAAAGGAGACAAAGAGTGATTCTAGATGAAAAAGCTAGGGATGGGCATCCAAATAGTTGCACTGCACCGCATTGCTTGTTTTTCCGTATCATTTTCCACGCGGATACTCTCACTACGGGATATCATCTCACCTCTACTATTGAAACTCTTGGCGATGGTTCTCGGGGCACAGGTTTCTCCAATGTCAAGAGTGGACTACTGGAGCCGGTAGACGAATATTCTCTGTCCGTTTCGGTGTCGTCTGAATAATCTTTCTCATCCTCGACGGATGATTTTTGCGCGTCCGTGTTTTCATGCAGCTTGCAAACAAAACCACTCTTCTCGCTGTATTCGTATAAATTTCCCTCTAAATGCACTGTCAACAGCATTAATAGAGTTATTAATTATATCTGAACAAGAGTATATTTGCACGAGAAAGCTGATGCATTGTGATATTGATATTATACTAAATAGTACTACCTTGACAAAAAGCAGAGCTGCAGAAAGAGCAATGTGCAGATGTTCTACGTCCGCACTCTGCACAATGATGCCAAGGACAACTGAATCTGGAATCTACGTCGTCGATGACAACACAAGTTTTATGATATTTCTTGTTACACGTTTTCTGGTCGCAGACTACATAGTCTTCAATCTTCTCAATTTCTTGTCCACAGCCCCAACATATCATGTGTCCTCTTGATCTACAAACAATTGTTCGATTATTAGTCATTGGACAGCGGAGAATTGTGTGCACAGGATCAACGGAACCGGGTATATAAAATATCCACTATTAAGAATGCGGTACACCGGTAGCTCTATGTGATAGAGATAGAGACAGTCTCGATATCTCGTTCCCTTTCTCACTGCCGTTACTGTGAGTAGAACGCACAGAAACGCGGGCAGTATTAGGTATGTACACTAATGTGCAAAAGAAAAAAGTACTCGGCCATATTTAATAGAAATGCATAAAAGATCAAATAAGACCACGATAAGTTTCAAAAAAGGATTCCGCTATTTAATTGAATAGTTCTGAGAATATATGAGTTATTGCGGATTATCTAATACTTTAGATGCGATAAATCATTGTACAATTTCTACATGAAGATATTGTTTGTCACTATATCTTATAATTGGGTGGGCTTTAATCCTCCGGTTGACCGAAAATTAAATATCGCGATTATCGCAGGCAATACACGTATATTATTTACCTCCTGTGACGTTTGATTTTCTCAAACTTTTTTTGAGGTAACGACGGTGTTGTCGCCTGCGATTTTTGTACTTTTAAACCTATAAATCCACTACAATTCGGTGCGCCACACAAGCAGGGCTTTCGAGTTTCTCCGTCGCAAGCTAAATTATAATTAAATGTTAATTCTTCACCAGGTTCTATGTCGCATAACGCAAACAGACCTATACGCGTGTCTCCATTCACCGTCCATTTCTGAGTCTCACAATTTGGCGAACACGAATGATCTACATTCCGGAAAGAGAAATGTATGAAATATAAATTAATCCTTTCCATTTCAATATTTGATAATGACGCGAGGTACTTACTCATAAATCGACTTAAATTCCCCTTTGGCTCAGCATCTATCATTCTATTATTATCTATCGTTAAAAAATAAAAATTCTCGTTCTTTAATTCTTTTTTCCTATGTAGCCGTCGTTTGTACTCAGCTTCGTCTATGACTTCGCCTACATACTCGATAACAAACTGCCCCGCTTTAATGTGTTCTAAAGTTCTAAGACCCCACCCACGGGCAGCAGTGTGAAATGGTTCCATAGCAGGATATTGTCTTCTCACGAATGCCTGGTTGTTACATTTTATACCAGCCGGACAAATACCAGGACTACATTCAACTAATAATATTCGATTTAGGCAATCCGTTCCAGGCGCACACGGAATATCCCACGATGCGCTGCAATCGCAAGCGACAATACTTTCCACTTCTGCCGGCTTTACGTTACCGACTGGTTTATTTACCTGTAAATATCGCCATTTATTATAAGTTAAGGCTTGTGATATACAAAATCAGTGCATTCTAACACTGTATAAAATAACATAACTAAAACAAACTAAAATATGTTGCATGTACGTTTGATGGGCATCTCTTAGAGTAAAAATCAGAGAAAAGTAACTTTAAGTGTAATAGTCTATTTTTTGACATGCAGAAAAATATTTTTAAAAAATCTTTACTTTCAATTTAACATAAGGCGGAGGTTTCAAGCCTCGGGGACCATGATCTTTAGCAGCAGCTCTTTCAATTTTTAAACGCTGATGAATATTATTTGCTTCCTCTAGCGCTTTTCGATAAGTATCATTTCTGTTATTCTTTTTACCAATTGATGGTTTTATATTTGCATCGCCATCTTGATAAAGAAAAGCACGACCCCTAAAAAAAGGAAATAACGGAAGTATAATATAAACGATTGATCATTATATTTTCCGAGTATTTCATCAGTATTATGATTTTTGACAAATGAGAAACGCTTACCTATGCACCCAATAATAATTGTTTGATCCTAAGAACATCACACAAAATTTTCCAGGGCTGTGGGGTATGGCTCCTATATTTTCAGGAATTTGATGTGGATAACAAATGCGGGATGGCCACCAGCGATAATTGCCGAGTTTAACCCAAACAACTTCTCCGTATAAAGGCAGTCTGCCCGTCTCACAGTCTTCGCAGATGAATGCACCATCAGGAGCATCTATTCCTATAGTTGTCATTACTTATAGTACACGTTGAACTGACGTAAATACATTCGTATATTAACATCAACGATATTACTGTCGCACGTACTCGCTACTGTTTTAGATATAAATACTACAGTAAAGTTGCGATCTAGCTCCCATCGCCTGTTCCGAGCAGCGACACAGATCGTGTAGGGAAACTATTTCTTTATGACTGCATCGATTGCGCCAATCATGCCGAAAGTACAAAGGATACCGATCGTAGAAAAGGACGACATGTAAACACGGACTGCACGGCAGATCAAGATTCTTGGCCCCTCGCGAGGATGCGCCCCAGTAGAAGGGGTAGACGAAGGGACAGTGGTCGTGGAGATCCTCCCCTGAGGCTCCCTAGCCAGATCGCGACTTTACTGTACTATGTTTGCTGCTTTCATATCAGCATCATCGTGAAATACCACCAGAATTACGCACTATTCATTTATTACACTGTACAGTATTCTCTCCGTAACCGTTGCACCTTTTTACAGAGTTACGAAGAGTCTACTCTACCGCCATAGTCATTATAATTAGTAGACTGCGGATGTTTATGCAATTTTCAATTTTTGTAGGGAAATTTTAGAAAAGTGGAATTAAATAAAATGTTATTTTCGGTGGTAGTAGCCTTTGTAGATCTGGAATAAACAAAGTCGTACCAAATTCTGTCGAATTTTACGCAGTCTAATAATTAGAATTGCTATTGCTTTTGTTAAATATAAAATTAGTTACCCAAGCACTCTAAATGGAAGGAGGTGGGACACGTGTCACAGCAGATGAGACTTCCACCCCTCGTACATAGGAAGCACCATGCTGCGTTTACCGGTGGATGTGGTGCTTGATAATGCTTCGGACATACTATTTGGCTGCCAGTTAGGATTACTGAACCAGCAGGCAAGCAAGAAATAGATGTATGGTAAGACGAAGGACATCGTACGCATCGTGCCAACTTTTCATTTGGGGTTCTTGAATGACTATCCTGGGGATTATCCGAACTGCATGTGTGACACATGTGATACGGACAAGTTAATCGACCTCCTTGCCAATGAGACTAATGACAAGTAAAAAGTGTTCATAACCGGATATGCATCGTGTAAAACTAAATTGGAAGAAGTATGTAAAATAGTTGTTGATATTGTTACCTGCGGCCACGATCTTAAACAGGATGAATGATAATGTTTTCCACAAGCCATAACGGTACACCTTATTCTGTCACCTTCCCTTTCGTTACATATAAAACAAGCAGGCGCTACACCTGACAAACAATCTATGCATTTAAATAATTCATCTTCTTGTTCGTCAGTTTTACCTGAAATTGAACGGAACACTTATGTTACTGACAATAACAAACTTACTCGATAAATGGAATATGTAGACTGCGAATCTGTGTGCAAAATAAAAATTGTTTGTGTCAATTACAAGATATTTGGGCCAAACAAAATTTCGTTCCTTTATCTTTGTACTGTTGCACATATTTTACCATAAATGCATAAAATCCGCAGTCTAGTGATAAGTCTCATTCTAATGTCAATACCGCTATTTTGGTCCTCGTCTACATTGTTTTGTTTAACTTGTTTCATGTCATCAAGAATCTTATCGTCCATTGTACTCTCGTCGATGGAATGCTCTGGACTGGATTCGCCAGGTTTCACACAAGATAAATGGAAATATGAATAACAAGGTCCTTTACATCTCGTCAACTTTCCTGTTTTTTCACATATTTGACAAACCTTTTCTTGTTTCATTCCTCTAAAGAGATTGTACGGTCTACTTCTTTTAGTTTCTGCTACAATCATCTCTTCTTTTTCGACTTTGATTTTGGACCTTTTAGTGTCCTTTGTAGTAGATTCCATATCTAACGATGAATCTTCTTGATTAGACAAATTTTCTTTGACGTGGGCGTTAGAATTGTCTGACTTAACGTACGCCCTATACTTTTTACGAAAAGAAGCATTCATCGAATCCCAAGTTTTTTGTAAGTATTTTTTGATATCTTCTTCCGACGCATCAGGATGTTCATCTTCCAACATATCTCTGTTCCGTTCGTAATAAACATCGAACACACCATCTACATCCTCTTCAGCCTTAAATTCCACTTTCTGTACAATGGAAACTTCGTCATTGAAATCTCGTTGACTCAGAGGAGACAGTGGAGGTGTATCAGAATTAAGTCTAGAATTACTTTTACCATTCTCTGTGAACCTCTGTGCTTTAGATGTCGTTCCATCTGTTTTATATTGTGATTTTTCTAACCCGTCTACCTGCAACACCATAACATTAAACAATAATAATAGTAGTATTATACAAAAGTTTTATTCTTTCTTAATTTTATTCATACACATACATTTTCCTGCTTAACACGTTTAATTTCGGGTTCGCTGGAGTCATTTGAATACTTTCTTTTGTTCACTTTATCTTTGTCATCCAATAAAACTGATTTTGGTGATCTGCTTTTTGTATTTTTCTCTTTCGGTTTGAAAATGTTAGCTCTATCTTCATTGCTCATTGGTTGAACCTCCATAGCTTCTTCTATTGCGCTTTCCCACTTAAATTTAATACCTGGTTTTACAATGAATGCAGCAGCATATTTAGCATCTCTCTTCTTAACTTCTGCTGTCAATGATTCTGACAGCTTTTTGAAGTCAGCAAAATTAGTGAACGGTATCATAGAATTTGAGGAGACCCAACTGTGACGTCCTTTATCTCCAAAGTATCGAACATGTACCATTAATATCTGCGATCTACCAGTAGCTGGTTAAACAGATTATTATATTTTATAAGAATTGAATCATATTGTTAATTTTGCACTTAATAATTATATATTTTTATAATGTATACAATTTAAAGATTCAAATAAAAAAAATTTATATATACTTAAACAGACTATATGAATTAGTGAAATGTTCAATTTTAAAATGCAAATGTATAAAGGGTTCCGATCAAGAAATAGTATTACAGTTTGCAGATTTATTACGGATTACTTTGAGCTACAAAGCTAATCCTTAAAGTCCTATCGTCAATTTAAATGCAGATATCTAATTTCACTTGTGAATAAAGGGTATAGATGGATAAAATGGTTATAAGTGCCTCAAAAACAAATATACTTTTGATCGTACCATTCGATAGGGACCTTCAAATACATTGATTACTTCTATCTATAAATTCTATAAATCTATACAATACACTACTATTCAAAAGAAAGAAGCACCCTGTATAATTATAAGATATAATGACAAACAATATCTTTATGTAGAAATCGATTTAAAGTAAAATTTAAACTATTAGATAATCTACAATAACACACATATTCTCAGAACTATTAAATTAAACAGTAAAATCCTTTTTCAAAACTTACTATGTTCTTATTTGATTTTTTATGAATTTCTATTAAATATGACTAGGTACTTCTTTTTGTTGCACAGTAGTATCTATGCGACAGCCTAATGAGTATAATGGAGATTTACCTTTCAGTCTATGGTATATCCTTAAAAGTGGATCCAACGTTACTACACAAGGCCAAAATGGAAAATTACCGACACGAGCCCATGCTAGTTGACCCAATATCCAACTGCACTCTACAGGTGAATCAATCACTTTTAGAGAATGCTCATCCGTAGTGCTTAAACTGTTGCTTAAACTGTTGCTTAAACTGGAAGAATCGCTTGTGTCGCCCATGTCGTTGGTTACATTATTTTCATCCATGCTATCATTACTACTATTAGATAAATTCCTATGTTTTCGAGGTTTCAGCATCTTGGAACTCTATAATACATAAATATTGACAGTATTACAGTAAATCCTCAAAAATAATATAATTTATGCATCATTCACGTAAAAAGTATACATGAAAATACAAAATATTACGACATTCGATCATAATGGTTTGTTGAGAATCGTATAAACTTATAACGAGAGAAATTATAATAGATTTTAAAAAAGTATAACATGCCTTTGGAGAATCATCAACCACATTTTTTGGAGATTTAAGTTTTATGGTTCTACCATAACGACTTTTACCTGATGGAGTCGTATTAGTTTTGGTATTGAAGTCCTTTTTATCATACTCGAAACCGTTTCTCGACGCATCCAAATTAGTAGTAATACAGTCGTCGAATCTTGATTCAGTAATTACGTCCACCTTACTGTTCACACTGTTGATAGAGCTCATAGCTTTTTAACTAATTCAACATTTCCGATATCCAGGGTGGTCGATGATTCGATATTTAAAAACCTTACACACTTCTTCAACAGCTAGAGTGATATAAACTTGGGAACTTGTATTTATATGAGCTCACTCAATGAAAACAATTTCCACTATCGCTGAAAATAGCTGCCATGGCCGATTTTCAAGGGTTACTTCATATTACAGAAAAACGACACGTATCGTTGTCACTGTGGAATAGTGGTATTCTATTTGAACTGCACTTCTCATTAAGATATAATTTTCCTTGTATTAATTATTCAATTGTATTACCTAGTATTAAAAAATGATAACTGAACCTCGCAGATCTCTGATCAGGAACGAAAGCGTTTCCCGCGAATTTGGGTAATTCTCATAACCACGCTGCGTTTAATTTTTCACTATGATAAGCAGCGTTTGGTGATTTTTGTTTTCTCAAAAGTATTATTGTATATAACTTCAGTAGTACAGATTTTTTAATATTATTTAAATTTAACTTATAAAATTTACTGTGTCATTATATTCAAATTATAAATACACCATGGTATATAAATTTTTTCGGGGCAAATGTGAATAGGCATAAATATATCGCGTATCAATATTGAATTGTATTTGTTTATATACCCATTTATTTATATACTGCTAAAATAATATGCAATTGTATGCTAAAGAATTATTAGCAAGATTATTATCAAACAATTTTTATATTATTTAATTATATGAACATATTTAAACAAACATTTGTAATGTCCTAATACTTTATATCTATAATACTGAATTTATAAGAATATTTATAAATAATATTACATTACAGCATGTTTTATTAATCACAGTTTACAATACTATATACAGAAGAAGATTAAGAGAGAAAGAGGGATAGAGAGAGATGGAAACTTTATTACTTGTTTATACGATTGTCTAAATTTTGCAAAATTTAGCAATACAATGGTTTTTAGCATCTATATGAACAACTTCACGTAGTCCACAGTTTTCTGCATTATTTTTCACTTCTTTCACAAAATTATGTAAATCTTCCTCTCGTAATTCTGTCATATATTTTCGTAGTTCAATTAATACAACTGCTCCTTTCTTTAACAGTGGAGTAAGATTAGGTAATTGTTTTAACATGTTATGCGCTATCCATAAAAAGTCGAAGTTGTTGGCATAACCGGTTTTGTGTTTGAATGCCTCTATAGATGTTACAGGATGAAAAACGATCTAAAAATATATTATAAATTTTTTAGAATAATAATATGTATGCTGCATTTATTAAATTTTTTATGTTATACAACACCTTATGATTCTCAATGTTTATCCAAGATATATTTTCCTTTTTTTGTTTAGTTCTTTCTCTTTTCCATGATTCTTGCTCCATTTCATTATTCGGTGGATCAATTACCAATGTACCGTTTAAAATGGAGGAATCTCTATGCGATGCAAATAACTCTTCGCACAATGGTTCTTTTGTTTTGATTTCATGAATACATCTCATTACTTCGAGTTCAGCTACATCGGTTGCTCTGTATTTACTAAATTATAATATTTATAATATAATATATAAAATGAAAACTACATTAATGTATAACAAAGAATATAGAATAAATCTTACCGATTATGGTCTGAATTCTCCAAGATCCATGTATAAAAGGGACCATTTGTTATATCCCCTAAATAAGCATAATGCACAAAGCCAGGTCCGTGTTGTATTATATTACTCAATAATGTTGGATTG
The DNA here is from genome assembly GCA_028455595.1 of Lasioglossum vierecki. NCBI lineage: Eukaryota > Metazoa > Arthropoda > Insecta > Hymenoptera > Halictidae > Lasioglossum > Lasioglossum vierecki. Next base: position 26,302,141 of record CM052336.1, on the reverse strand, counting down.
CTTCTAACAGGTTCACCTTCGAACCAGGTGAATGCAATACCATTGTTTCTCCAAAATCTAGTTTTGGAATGAATAAATCATGTGTGTCGGTAGATATATATTTACATGAGAATATTTTACACTAAATTTATTACCTATATTCTTGTATAGTTAAATTTGAGACGTCACGAGACTTCAGAACCATATGATAATCCCAGTCAAAAACACCATTGCGATAATCATACCTTGTTTTTAATAACTTTCTAACTCTTTTATCCCAATATTCCACAATGGGAACAGTTTCGCATGCTGCACGTTCCCAGAATCTTGTAAAAAGTATTACAAAAGAAAATGAAACTTGTAAAGCATTAAAGAAATCTATATATGTATTTGAATTCGTTTAATTAAACTTACTTGAAAATTGATTCTATTTGATCTTTATCCTTATGTTTCAATTTTTCCAAATTCAACCATGGACAATCGATTGTACCTGTTGGTATATTTGTCAAAGCATTCGAAAGCTTTCCCAAGTATTTAGCTGTCGCTGGTCGTACAAGTGTATTGCCAAATATTTCCAAGTAATATCGAGTTGCTTCTTGTAACCCTTAAGTGTATCCAATTTTTATATCCAAAAATGTCTTTAAGAAAGAATACCATAGTTCATGATGTTTTAAAATCTTGCATACATACCTAAATTTTTATCTAGACAAGTGCTTAATAAGAGAATAGATCTGCCAATTTGTTCCAGTGTTGGTTCAATTACATTATACGTGATAACACAATCATCGTGCAAGTAAGATGATGCCAATGTCTTCACAATATGTCTTGCATCGCCAGCACCTACAATTAATACTTCGAGACCTTCACCTGGACAATTAATTTCACGTTTATTAACTTCAAGCTGTATGTCTAATGCAGGACTGTATCCCCACCACATATCGATACACTATTAACAAAGTTTCAGTAAGCTATTATCCTTTGCAAATACTGAAAGTTTGAACTTTAAACAAGACTACTGTTGCTGCTACGTAAAGATTTCAGAATATATTGTTACCATAGTAACACACATTCTTTTCTGGTAGAGGGTACCATATCATATAGTACACGTATATGTACGAAATAGTACATAAAGTAAAGCATATATTTTGCACTTTATAGTACGAATATTAACTTTTGTTTATTTCATTCTTATGTTAAAACTTTCACGCGCGTTTCTATAATTTTCTTCTTGAAGTATGTTTTAACAATTACGTGGTAGAACATTTAAAAGTATATACACGTATAACGTCTATATGTATATACATACGCATCATCATTCACACACACACATACACACATATACACACTTATTTAACACGACAAAATGTAAAAGGACATTTCAACAAATAGAAGAAGTATTATATTAAAATAAAAAGTCATAGATTTGTATAATAATAAAGTATAAACATGTTTAGCGACAGTCGTGTCATAGACTTATAAAATCATTTATTTTACTTCTATAATATAGATTCTGTGACACAGATAAAAATAATTCTGTTCCGAACCTCGTTTCTGCAAGGTTTTCTTAGAAACATATTCATTTTAATTTGATTTCAATGCGCCACTGGCTCATTTGTCTCGCTTCTTTTGAGCCCGTTTGTTACCGCATCTTTGTAAAATATCGGTAATAGGTCCTTTATGTTGAAATATAGCAATAAGCTGCGTCCGCGCTTCATTCATTCCTTCGCTAATTAAGCTACTACGTTGCATATTTCCTTTAATTAGTTCATTTACACGTTCGAGCCCATCGTCTTGTCTATTCCTGACGTTTTGCTGCGATTCGAGCATCGTTAATGTTGTTTTCAATTTCTCGTGCACCTGTATAAATCGAACGAATTATAATCGATCGTTCTATTGTTATCGATGCTGATACACTACTGTACCGAAGAAAGAAGCACCCGGCCATATTTAATAAAAGATCGTAAAAAATCAAATAAGAACAGTTAGTTTCAAAGGATTTCGCAGTTTAATTAAATGGTTCTAATACTTCAAATGCAATAAATCAATCATTGTACAATACAATGTGTACATAAAGATATTGTTTATCATTATATCTTATAATTATACTGGGTGCTTCTTTCTTTTTCACAATAGTGTATATCAATTTTAACATACTTGTTTTTCAAGATCAGCAATATCTTCCATCTGTGCTGTAAGATGATACACCTTCCAACCATTTAGCTTTTGTAATACATGTTTTTGTTGTGCTATCTCTGCAACCGTTGGCCGTCTTTCTTCGCGAGGTCGAACTTCGCTTGGTCTCCTATAATGATGAAGTCTACTACTCCATCTATTCTTCCAGGATGGTCCTGTAAAAAGAAAAACTATTTTTTGTCATACATAACAGTATCACCCTTTTCCATTACAAACCTAATAAACTAGGCGTAGGTCGCGTTCTTATTGTAACGGTCGTCTGTTGTGTAGGCGATTTGATAACGTCACGTTGCGTGTTCAAAATCTGTCTTTTATCAGACGATTTTTCTTTTGGTTCGTCTTTAATCTCTTTCTTCATTCTTTCTTCCGTAATAAACTGCATTTCTTCTTCTGTACATCGTGATTCCGTTAATTCTACACTGGTAAGCTGCTGTTTTCTAGGTTTCTTTCTTGGAGACATTTCTACTGTTGGATTCATCGGGATTCTAGACTGTTCTGGCTCTTCGTCCAATCCTGGCGATGATGTCGCTGAAACTGTTGTAGATCCTGAACTTTGGCAGCCTCCACCATCTTGATCTCCTCTTGGTGAACAAGGAGGGCTGGATGTCGTAACAGATGGTAAAGATGTAAGTACAGGAACCAAATTCTTTGCAACACCTAAACATATGTAATGGTAACGGTAATTTATCAAGATGATGTATGCAGTTAGAAGACAATAAAAATTACTCTGGTAATTTTATATTTTCGTATACCTTTGACAGGTGAATTATCGTGATCCCTTTTTCTAAGTATGCTTGGTCGTGGAGATGCGTTTGGCTTGGTATGCGGTTCATCGTACCCTGGTTCAACAAGTAATCTTACTGGTGTTTGTCGATATTGAGAATATGTTCCTATGTAACAGCATCAATATAAGTTTGTTTCGAAAGCATAGGCACAAAAACAACAATTACAAATTACCTGTCGGTTCAAAGGAATAATATGTGGTGGTATGCGGTGGATGTATGTACTGTCCTTGAACAGGTTGAGCAGGTATAGTATTCGAATTGTTATTCGTACTACTAGCTGAAGACACTCGTAAGCCAGATTGCTGAGAAGGTTTAATCTGAACAGTAGGCCCAACATTTTGAGCTTGCACTGTTTTAACGGGCGCAGAGGTGGTAGCTCTTGCAGGTGCTAGAGGTAAAGGATGTAAGGACATCCCAGCAATTCTAGCAACTGTAGTTGGCGTTGGTTGTGATATTCTTGTTACATTTGATGTACTTGCTGCTGTAGTAATTACTCGTGATACTGTATTGATATTTGATAAAGATGTTACTGTTTGAACTACACGTGGAGTTGCTTGCTGTTGCGATTGAGGTTGCTGTTGTTGTTGTTGCTGGACCTGAAATTCAGATTTATTTTATTCGATACTCAAGACAAGTATTTGACATCAGTCTCGCTTTTCAACACCTACTTGTTGGGATGGAATGACAATTCGACTTACAGTGGCAGCTGACGGGCCGGCCACTGTGTTTATCGATAATTGTCGTGCCACTGTTGGTTGGACAGTTACCGAAGCTGTACCACTTATTCTACTTGCAGTTCCAACCATAGGTGTTGACACAGCTATGCGATTAACTGTACCAGGAGTACTTAGAGATCTGTTTGGCTGGTTGGGCTACAATGTTTACAAAGAATTTATCTAACTATACAAAAATATTATTCGGTAATCTTAATGGTTAGTAAGTATAATGATTTACTTGAATAGTTTGAGCAGAAGATCTGCCAGATTGCGTAGTCTGTGATACATTCGTCGCTTGAGGTGTTGGTAGTCTACTTTGCGAGACAGGCAGTCTTGTAATACTATTATTTGTTTGAAGAACAGGTGCTATCAATCTGGAGGGAGTACCAGGAACTCCAGTTACCATTGTGGCTTGTACGGACCTTCCTTGACCTGTAGGCGTGATTAAACGAGGCTGTTGACTGGTGTACACAGTGGACGGCGGTCTTGAAACTCGACCCACTGGAGGTGTAGGATGCCTCTGAGGTTGAGCATACACAACGGACGTTGTTTTAGGTTGCCATTGAGGGTTCGAAATAGTTGTATTGATTCTAAAGGATGTAACAAACAAAATACTTTGTTACACTCCAGTTACTTCTATAATAAATATGTATTAGAATGAAGTGGTACTTTGTCAAATCTTAGTAACAGATTTCGGATTGCTGACACGTTCATAAAATTATTTATTACATATTGGGCTGGAAAGAAAGTTCGTAGCGTTTCCGTTTAAGAATCGAAGATTAAATTAAGGTATTCATATGTTTATTCAATAACACGAGAAGTTACCTCGAAAATTGTGCAAAGTAATAGAACAGAATGGAAAATAATGAATAAATCTATGAATAAATATCTGAGTTTTAGTTTTCAATTTTGTTTTACAAATGCTATGAACTTTCGTTCCAACACAATACAAATATATATATATATATATATGCTTACTCTGACCTTGTTGTTGGAACAGTTTGTCCTGTATTTGCTCTGACAATAGGAGTAGCTACTGTCGATCTCGGAGCAGATATATTAGCTACTGCAGCTGGTCCTCTTGGTACATGATAAGTTGCAGGCATACTTGTTACCTGCTGCGTTTGCTGTAACAGCTGTTGCGCTGGTGGTTGATTTTGACGCTCCACTGTACTTAACATGCTCGGAGATATTATTCTTACTGTGGACCCTACAGAACAAAGCTATAAAACAAACAAATACATATTATTACGATCTAACATTTATACGCATTTATAAATATTTTCCTTACCGTTGTTGTTATTTTATTACTTTCTGAAGTTGACGTGGTACCAGACGGAACCACAGGTTTCATTAGAGGTAACTTTGGATTTGTATCCATCGATATTGATTTACCTACATGATTGCTAGGTGTTCCAATTGAGCCCACTATAGTTTGCGTGGACTGAATATTTTGTATATTACTTTGCACAACACTTTGTACATTTTGCGCACTTTGCATCGTAGTTAGATTTTGTGCAACATTTTGCATGCTTGTTTCTGGTAGACGTTTATCACCGCCACTTTCTATAGAACTTATTGTTGTATTCATAACTGGTACTCTGAAAATGAATTTTTTAATAGGAAAAGAATCACGATAAATTGAATTCTTTTCTAACTTGATTTGTTTGTATACAGATGTTATAGTAGATGACTTAAAAATGCTGCGAAATATTTCGAGGTTACACAATTTTATTATGACTTAGTTAGAGATGTCATAACAATACGGATAATGACAATGCTACGACGGTTGGATTACCAACAGATCAAAGAACTTTCTGATCAGAAAAATCACAATGGTTTTCTTTATTTTAAATTAATGCGTTTCCTCGAAATACCGTGAGGAAAAGTATACGTACCTTTAAAAAAGTGTAATACCGTACGACCATTAGCGTTTTACTTAAATATATGCATGCGGCATTTTCAAAATACTTCTGTTTCATTGATGTTCCTCGAAACAAACATTGCACAAGCAGAAAAGCACCTTTTTCATAAGTACAGAAGTTTGTAGCGCTTAGTATAAGCATAGCACAGTACAGATATATATAGTGTTGCGCGACCGCGCGAACTTAGTTATGATAACGTTATATGCAATTCCCTGCAGTGGTACCAACGGGAGAAAGAGGAAAATTTTTAAATACAACATACGATGCAATACAATATTTATTTTCAAATTTCAATTGCTTAGTCCAATATGATCACTGTAAAATTTTGACTAACTTGGGAAGATAAAGATAATCAAGAACCAAATTAGAGGACCAAGCTGCTCCAATTTCACTTTTACCAAAGAGGAAATCTGCTTTTACACAGAACGAGTTGGAGTTTTAGACGACTTGGGGCAGGAAATCATAAATCTACAGTCCATATGGCCTAACATTTTCATGTTTAATTCTCCCATATCCTATGTTTTGACGGGCTTTCACCTACTAACATATACACCCAGATAGCAAAAAATCCAATTTCGGAAGAGATTCTGTGCGCGCAGTCGTCGCTATTTGTGCCGTCCAATGGACCAGGGATTTGGACCTGGGCAGAAAGACGGCACAATTCCGGACGCTGGCCGCCTAATTTGGCCGAATTTTCTTTTTCTTAAGAGGGCAGCACCGTCGCACTATTGCGAATAGCCGCTTTCCAGGGCAGCACCGTCGGTGAGGATAGTTCGCACTAATGTGGCAGATGTCGGCGAAGTAAACGCAATCCCGTTTACTGACAATTCAAAATACTTTATGTTCATGCAAGGAGAGAAAACGAAATAATAAACGCCAATGTCGAAATTATACATATATTATTATTATATTGTCGTTCTTTACAATTCTTTATAGATAATATTTATCATAGTGCGACGGTGCTGCCCTCTTAATGAATAGAAAATTCGGCCAAATTCGGCGGTCAGCGTCCGGAATTGTGCCGTCTTTCTGCTCAGGTCCAAATCCCTGGTCCATTGGACGGCACAAATAGTGACGACTGCGCGCACAGAATCTCTTCCGAAATTGAGCTAAGTCGGCCTTGAGCAGCTCCAAGCGTAACTTGATCTAAATTCTGCCTGTTTTCAGCCGAGGGCCGACTTGGTCCAGGAAATGCCTGGCTATCTGGGTACATATTTCCGTTTTGATGTGCTCTAATCACTGGTCTATACAGGGTGTCCCAAAAATGCTGTACTTTCTTGAAAGAGAGCACGATGTGCGCAAATAAGTCGTGCATCAAAGAGCCAACCCTCTGAAAAATCCCATCTTTGTATTATCGTGAAATGAGAACACCCTTGCAATCCTGGAAAAACGAAAAAGACACGAACCAATCAGGGCGCAGCAACAGCAGACGAATTTCAGCTCGGCCAATGCCATCGCCATCGTGTTTTTCGTTAATAAAAACCGCAGGGTTCACCCCTTTCAAGGAAGTGGGAAGGGAAGTACACTTTGGAACAGCCTGTATAATGATCTGTCGTATAGATCAGTGACTCCGACACTCATGATATGCTTTTATAACCAATGGTCCTTGAACGTCAAGAGAAATGAAAGATCGCCGACGAATCAATGCTCAGCTGAGCACATTTCCTCATTTCCTATTGGTTGAAGGTATTCTTCGATAACTCACATTTATTTTGCAAATCTAACAATAAGACGAACCATCTTTGACAAATTCAGCGAACAAAGTCTACGATCCTGTTTTTACAACTTAGTTCTAAATTTTCTAAACACATCACACATAAGCAATTATACAATTAAGTATCTCACCCGTTTTATATATTTTATAAATGTTATTATGTATTTAGAATATACTTTTCGCATTATTTCTGAATATACAGGGATAAAAACAGCTAAGAAGGTCCTAGAGACTTTATTTTATAACATATAAATATACCCACCTGTGCGAAACGAAATGAACCAATAAAACACGATCACGTGATACAACGCCATTGTTTACATCAGTTTCGTTCTTATTCTAAATAAACAATGTAGTGTTTCTTACAAGATCTTTTAGAATCTTGCGTAGATAATTAAATTAATTAAAATCTTATGGAAAACACACGTAAATATTTTAAATACTGTGTCACACAGACACTAGCTTGGATGTATAAACTGCTATGAACTTCTTTGTACATATATATTGTATATGTATATGTATACATATATTTCAATACGTTGAGAAAGTCTTTTCCTTCAAGGGTTTGCTCGTTCCATAGGAAGGGTAGGGAGTACTGTATACCAATCCCTGTCCCTTATCCCGATTCCCCTACCCGCGCTTCTGCAATTCCATTTTCAAGCGCATCAATCCGCTACATTTTACCTTGTGAGAGCGTCGGTAGCTAAGTTCGTACTTTTCTCATTTAATTTCCGTCAGAGTATATACATATATTCTTGATAATTTGTAATTTATACTACATCGGTTAAAGGATAAGAAACTGAATCGGTTAGTGGCCCTGGATGGGTTTGAATTTAGTCCACGTTCTTTTAATTCTATTCGTGACTAGATCTACACTCATCCAGGGATACTGACACTCAAAATCAAATTCTTCGAATCCGTAAAAAATTGGCTTAAATAATTGACAAGACGTCTCCCTTTCGCCATAAATATGTAACTGGGATTAATAAAGGTAAAAACAATTGAAATTCAGTTATAATCTTCATATTTATCACATTGAATACACGCAGAATAACAAAGTTTTTGGATTTTCTTTTATGTACTACTAACGTCGGTAGCGGTTAATTACATTAAAATCGTTTTAATGAATTCATATTCTTTATAAATCTGAACCTTAAAATTTATGGCATTTTATTCTAGTTTTTAGATGTACACATTCTCTCAACCAATGGCTGCTGAATTCGTTTGTCCTTTTTGTGTCTGAAGAAACACCTGCCACGCTTCCCCCCCCCCCTCAAATGTATATTTTATCTCTTTTATATTCGTGATAATAATCTAATTTTATCTATATATTCTCATAAATTATTGTTTTTGAACAAAATCATTCAAATATATGAGTAACCTAACATCGGAAGAAACAAATTAAAGCAAATTTATTTATATATTTTTGTGATAATATAATACCGTTAAAACAAAAGAAATTTTGTGGATTTTACTTGTTTTCCCTTTCAATACTCTGTTACGTTAATCAAACGACTACTAAATAAATAATGTCACAAATGGAAGATTAAAATGCACTAGTGCATATATGGCTAGTAGGGAACATGTATACAGTTTTTTATATACTATACAAATGTAAACGACAAGTATTTGTAATGAGGCATGGCATATGTAGATATATATTTACATTCATATATTTGTATTTACACAATATTATCATAAAAATGTTCAAAGGATTTTGAGAAATATAAAACGCAAATGAGATTGTCTAAATTTGTTATGTGTGATGTCAAAGATGAATTTTAATGTACGAATTTTGTATTGTAAATAAAGGCAGGTTGACGATGCGATTTATAAATGTACCTTCTTTCAGTATGTATAACCTAAGTATCAGGTACTTTGAGATTCTAGAGTTAACTCTTCTATGCAAGTATGTTCATCCTGAGTTTCTACTTCGCAAGTTGCATCAGCATCTAAATGCATTTTTTCTATTGCTTGTTTGATCTGAATCCGCAATTGACCAGCAACTTTTCTTACTGCCACATGATTCTGTTTTATTTGCTTTATGCAAGGCAGTAAACCTTTCCATGAAGCAATATTTGTGCAAGAAAGGTAAAGTTCTTTCCATAATTGGATACTAATTGGTGCAACACTAGGCCAAATAACTCCAGGATTTGGCTCGTACAAAGGATTTATCCATTTTTCTAATACTTCTGGTTGATTTACGTATGACCATAAACTACAGGTACGTTCTGATAATCGAAGACTCACTCTCTCTGCTTCTGAATTACCTAAAATATTAATGAAACATAAACGTAGAATTATATTATGTACACGTAAAGATATATGTGTTGATATATGCATACCTAAGAATGTTCCATAATCAGAACAATATGCGTGGTTATATAATTCACTTAATAATTCTACCGTATACTCAAAGCTAAATTGAAATTGATAATGTAGTTGGTAAAGGCAATCTAGGAAAAGAAGAAATGTTGGACCATGTACTGAATTTTGAGAATTTGCTGGATAGTACGGTCCATGACGTGTACGGTTGAAAAATTGATGGCCTGCTTGTATCCATTCACGTTCAATTAAAGCCTGAAGACCGCGCACTGTTCTGCAGTCAGGGTTTAATATTGTTTGAGCTAAACTCGTTACCACTAAAGTAGAATCTCTACCAGCATTTCCTGTTTGAAATGTAACAAATGTCATTAAAAGAAATACTACAAGAATTATAATTAATCTTTGTAGATCTCATACCATGAACTAATACAGCTGCAATTTCTTGATGAAGACATTGAGCAGTTACACAAGCAGCATTTAAAGCACTCTGTACAGCAGATATCCATCCACTATTATCAAGTCTTGAGAGCCACTGAGAAGTAGAGCATGTGACATCGTTACAAGCTTCCATCAATTTAAAAAAACTATCTGCTAAATCATTTGGGCGTGGTACTGCTTTGTGCACTTTTCGCCATTGTGGATAAGCAGCATCAATTTCTGTACCACCTCCTTTGGCTTTAGAACTTTGAGCTTGGCTAACAGACCTTGTATCCACTATATAACTATTGAAAAAAGCACATATTAATAATAGGATTAAGATTAAAACTAATCTTTCTATTGCTGATAAAAATCACTTTATCAATTTATCAATATTGATGAGCATAGTCTTATTTTGATATTTCTAAATTATATATTACTATATAATTGAAAAACTCTATATTTACCCACGTCTACCTGGTCCTAACACTGCATTTAATAATCTTTCATCCTCTTTGCACCTTTTTCCAGTAATACCACACATTGGTTGGCTACTTCTTAATAAAATACTCTGCAACATTGATTAATAACTTGTCAAATGTATTTATATATATTTATATAATGTATTTACTTCTTTTTATTACTGTGTTATTTTTTATAACTTTAATACTCTGTCTATATTTATTTAATATCATACCCCGCCACAGTGCCTGTAACATAGAACAGGAAATCTTCCACCATCTCTAAAATTAGCAGAGGATATTATAACTTTATCATCTACATGACGAGGTACTATAACAGCGGAAGGATAAGAATTGCAAACATTGTATTCTTTATTTAAATAACTAATACGCCATTCATCCGCATGGGCAGTTAATAATTTAGACCACTCAGAAACTGGAGCAAATGCAGTCCATCCATCCTCTATTTGTACATTAATATTATTGATAGTTTGTGGTCTATTGAAAAAAGGATATTGTAAAGCTTGTTCTGGAACAAAACAAAAATATAATAGTGTTTCCAGTAAAATATTTGTTTTTATAGAATATGAAAAATGAATTTTTTACCTTGGGTGGTTAATTTTTCTATGGATAAAGCAACACTCATTAAATCATCTACTGAATTAATATCTAGTTGAAGTATCCGGAAGTCTTTGCATTTTAACGTAATACTTCCACCCTGGCTTTGAGTATTTAATTTTTTCTCTACAAGATCAATGTTTCGATACAATAGCTAAAAAATATATTGAAAAATCGTTGCAGAATCTTGTAAATATGTCTATCTAAAGTTGATGAATTTCCATTTCAAATAATCATAATTATATGTAAAATAATTCTTTATAAATTATACCCAAAGCTCTGGCCGCGACTCTTGTCGCGACGACCAGATTAGATGATGAATACTAATACACAATGTACCATCTATGGATTTATTACTTCCTTCAGTCTTATCTATTAGTATGACATTATCGAGTTTTGGAATTAATATGAAGTCACTGAGTTGTTCCATTATGTACTTCGATCAGATATACTTGGTGATTTTAAAAGAAGTACAAATGTTGTGACAGCTTTGCATAACCTAATGCGAGCGTCTCACAGAGTCATTGTAGAAGTTTTCCTAAATGAATTGAAATGTAACAACTGTAAATTCGTACAAGTATTAACGGCAAACCTTACAGACTCTTTAATTGTCTGTTCACAACGTATCTTTTTAATAAGATACTTCGGTATTAACTCAAAACGAAAAATGTCGTTCGCCACGTTCTTGTTTATCATATCACATACATCCTACACTAATACATTATACACTATATACACAAACATTACTGATAGCTAGCACGCGAGCGCGTTGGAAAAGAAAAGTAGGGGCAACGGTAGGTCATAGTGGGGATCTTAGTACCACGGTACCACGATTTCGGCATCACTCATTGTCACTCATCACTGGTGCTGATAGCACAGACTTCTTTATACAAACGTCTCATGCATCGCAATTTTCTGTCTATGATTCTGAATTTAGACCATATATACTTATAGATCCGGCTGCAGATAGCACGCAGTGCTCCAAGATTACTTCATCTACCGCACTTTCCGATTACAACCGCCGTTTTTCACGCATACGCGGTCAAAACAGTAGCGTATCTATAATGACGTAGCAGAGCAGCCAGAGCCCTGATACCCTGAGGCAGTTATATTGACGGGAGTGTACCAGTATTATTGGCGAGACAAGTGTTCCGTCTAATATTTTAACTCCTTGCCGTTTCATATGTACATACTAATAATTTTTTAAAAATCTGCGGGGTGCTCAAGGTACCCCATTTTATCGAGAAGGTTACGTTACTGAGGCTGAAATCGCCGCGCATACGCGAAAAACGCTGGTTGTAATCGAAACGCTGATCTACTGGATAACGAATGTGGGCAAAGTGCTATAGTCGCTTTTGAGAAGTCGCAGTACCAAGTACCATAGTAATTACTGGTACAGTACCACGATCAGTACTCAGTACTCAGAACAGTAGCGATGGTTATGTCCGTTGTGACTAGAGCTGTGACTTATGAGATACCCGGGTACCCGGGTTACCCGTGAGATATCCAGGCAAACAAAAATTACTTGGGTAAACAGCATTACCCGGATACCCGGGTATTCTTGTAAACAAAAATTACTCGGGTATCCGCGGATATCTCATGAATACACTGCGGATCTTTATGGAAAATAAAAATCGTTTACGTCAATAGGAAAAAGCAGACGATATATTACGATTACTTATTCTCTTGAACGATTTTAATAAATTTAAATTAAAATATCAACGTTCTTTTAATTTCATTATTGTTATAAATTGCACAAAATCCGGGTAAAAGTCCGAGCTCTAGTTGTGACGGCTGCGATCGCGAATAGTATCGTCATCGTCCCGACGATCGGAGGAATGACTTCTTCGGATGCAGAGAGGAAATTGGTAGAAGAGTAGAAGGCGCAAGAGGAAAAACTTGGTGTTTTTAAAACTCAAGATATCAAAAATAAAAATTTTTTACAGAAATATCCACAACTTCATCTTCCCTCCGCCAAATTTTATTTTTGGAAGATACTTACTAGCTGGAGGCGTCCCTCGGCCATCGTCTTCGTGATGACCCGTAAGTCCAATGCTGACGAATTTGGGCTGAAAACGTTTCACGCGCCGCGTCATCTTCGAACCAAAGCCTTCTGCGCTGGTTCGCTTGTTTGTCTATCTAATTGCCGACGCATAACAGTTGGAATTTCTGAATAATTCGATATGATTTCATATTTCTTCTTAAACCTAAATATCCCTTCCATAAAGTCCTATCCTTTGGCTTCATTTTAAGCCCTTAAAAGTTTGAAAACTCTTGCAAGAATACATTATTCCGGATAAATATATTGAATGCTGGAAAGAAAAATTGATACTCGCCAAATCAATATTTTTAAATTCCATTTAAGCAGGCCACTCAATTAAGTTGTCCAGACTTAAAAAGCGTATAAGAAAATAGTTATATAAGTTATATAAGAATCGACATATTGTAATGCAATAAAATTTTAAACTTATGAATTGTAATACTTAGATCTAAGGTTTCAATTCTTGGTATGATGAGTGGAATAAAAAAAGTCGAAATTTGTTTAAGATTCGTTCTATATTTCCTTTTTGTATTAGGAATTTCATACAATACTCTTAAGACACGATTCGTGCACAAAATGTACACGGTATCTTCGTATGTTTTTTATACATATGTACCTCGCATACTTATAATACTCCGAAACATAAAATTCTACAGTGGAAATATATACAGGTCAGTTTCACAAGAACCAATCACGTTTTAGGATCAGAATTTCGTTGTTAGTGTCCTTGGCACAAACGAAACACTTTGTCCACTTATCGGTTCGGGTTGGTGGTTTATTTCTTTTTGTCTGTTGCTGTTAATAGAATCAAGAAAATATTCAATATTTCTCGTCATTTATATACGAATATGTAGAGCTTCTCCGGCGCTTCTTCAACCCTCGGTCAAGATTTCAAGGAGAAGTCGCTTTAAACTGTCAAGACCTGTTAGAAAACTGCAATCCGGGCCTTGATGCACTGTTGAATTCGAATTGCAAGCCATGGTTGACGAGCCGTGAACGAAAGAGGTATGAGCGAAGTCGATCATTCTTACGTCGACGAGCGCTTCTTGAGATTTTTGCTTATTTTTAGTCCGATAAGAACAAGACGAGTACCTATGAATAAAATAGTTGACTGTTATAATGTAGCATACACGACAATAGAAGAATATAGACTAAAATAAAAAAGACTTATATAGTTGATTATTAATTAGTGCATTAAAGAGATTAAAAAGATCTTATAGTCAATTACAAAAATTGTTTGTAACATTAAATTTCTAATATTAGAAAGAACAAAGATTTCGCATGTTCGGTTTGCTCGTAGCCCAGTCTGAGGTCTCATTCTGTTTGGAATCTGGAGACAGATTTACAGTCTTACTCCGCTATAAAGCGGCGGTGTTTGTTCCGAAACAAGAACATCGCTATTCCTTATTCTTCTTTTGAAATTCATCAGTTTTAAGGAAGGATATCGTTGCTCGTCCAACAACCTTATAGCAGTATCACCATACAAGGAAAATGGGAGTGGGGTGGATACACCCTGTCAGCCAGGTTTGCCTCGAGTATAGGATACTCGATTTTGGACAGGTATCTGTGTGTGCATAAGTAGTGCTTTCTACTGGTAGAAAGGCAGGGCATCTACCCGGCAGAATCTAGAACCAAGTGGCCAGCATTGTGTCCGAGCAGATGCCCTATCTTTTTACCAGCAGAAAGCGCTACTTATGCGCACACAGGTGCTCGTCCAAAATCGAGCATTTTGCTTACTGGACAGTTGCTCTCTCTTTACTATTATCGGGTTAGTCACGACCCCGGTTACCCTTCGAGCCGGTGTCCTTCGTCGCGGAGGGACACAGGTCGGCAGCCTCACCAGCGCTCCTAGAAAGTCCGCCACCGTCGGGCTCTTTTCTGGGAAGTACCGCGCGAGGTCCAAGTTAGCTTAGGGTTGGTCGTGGGGTTGTTAGTGGGTATGCTCCGGTTCCGTGGACGCTCAAACGGAGTCCTACATGACCTCGCCTCCTCCCCAGGGGCGGAATATGTGTAACGCATTTTCCCCATGTAAAAAAAAACGTAATACGAATTTGGTGCACTCATCACGTTACGTGACCAATCCGTGGCGGAATCGTGAGGGTACACGTCAGGAATTGGGGGTATGGCGTCGTGGAAGGGGAATAGTAGAGTGAGAAATGAAATATGGGCCCGAAATATAGCGAAAGACGGGCCCGAGCCTTCGCCTTATAACGGAACAAGACTGTATATCAAGACCATATTTGGTACGTGGACTGTCCCTGACCTGTTCGATATACTGTCGCATTCGACATCTTCCTCCACTCTCTCCTCATTCTCGTAAAGACGAAGTAGTCGATTTTCGTGTCTTTGTCTTTTTGGTCCGCTATCCGATCTAACTTCCGTGTCGGAACTAGTGCCCTCCGCGATATCCGAGCTTTGCTCGAAACAAAATTCGTCGTTCGAGCTGCCATAAATCATCCACTGTTCGTATCTGGGAGTTTGAAGCACTGTGTCGATCAAGCTGTCGCTAGATTCGTCGAAAACAGTCTCCTCGCTGCTATGATTATGAGTTCATGACATAAAAGTCATCATTATTAACAACGTTCCTTTGTTCACTTACTTGCGATAACTGAATAGGATATGTAATTAGAATGTATTAAAAATATACGGGGGTGCGTAAAAAAATCACGACATCCTTGCGTTTTCGTTAGGCCTAATTATCTTCGAATTTCGAAAATTAGGAATCTACGTCGACCTACGTAGGTGCCTGTTATTTCTGTAAATTGATCTTCCGAAACGATTTTTTACCGTGACCAACGAGAATTTCTCTTTTTACAGATTTTTTCTTGCACAGACGAGGTGACACGCGATGAAATGTTTACGCACCTTCGTCGTTTAGATGCCACATGGTACAATGTATGACCTCTTACCATCTACTAACAACCCTTTTACTGCCCAAACCGTAGCGCGGGCATGCAGGCCCTGCAGATCACATATATTTTCGAATAAAAGAAAACGTTTATATCTCTCTATACAGGATGCAAAGTAAATGATGGGTTTCTGCAAATAAGGTTTCTAATTTACAGTGACATCGTTGCATGAAAATCACTCGAACGAGCACGTGAAATTGTAATCACAGAACGCTTTATTGTTCCAACAACAATAATAAACTGATGCATACACATGCCTTATCTGCGTTTCCATTTACTTTTCCTTATTTTAACGAGAAGTTTTTATTGTGTCTCGAATGTTACTGTATTTGTCAAAAGTATATATATAGATGAAAATTCATTTTTCTTTTTTAAACACGTTTCCCAATCTTAGGAAAGACATTACTGGTATAGTATGTTTTTCCTAAGAATTACGAAAATCTTTTCGTTTTTTTTACTATTCTCACGAGATGATACGTGTGCTGTGCATTAAGCAGAAAGAAGATATTTAACGGAACAAACTGTACTTTGATATTCTTCCTTTCTCTCTCTCTCTCTCTCTCCCCCTCTTTCACTCACTCACTCTTTCTCTTTCACGAGAAATCCACCACTTACTGAACGTCTTGTATACTCTTGTTTGGTTCGTCGTGTATACTTTAGTTTGGTTCGTTGTGTAATGGTAAAACTAAAATTAAACCATTTAAAAAGAAAAAGTGAATCGTTCCGAGTTTATGGAGACAATGAACTATGCACTTATAGCTATGCGTAGTATACGTATATTTATGTTTGTATTCATGTCCTTGATTGTGTATTATATTCACGATCGTGACTCGACTGCCCCAAACAATTTTAAATGTCCCATTAACCTCTTTCTCTCTCCTTAATTCATAAATATTTGCACCCAGTAACTTTTGTAGAGCTGTAGCTCTACGCATGAGCAACAGTATACCTACGAAAGGATTTTGAAATCCACCACTTTCAGCTCTGATCCTCCCCTAGTAAGAAACTGATCGGGCTCGATTAGGGACTGGTATTGCCGCGCTTTATTATAGTTCGGCCGTAATAAAGAGCAGTTTTCTAAAAAGTGACGGTACACAGAAATATACATGCTTAAACTAGGAAAACATCGCACTGTCAATTCATTAGTGTATCAACTTAAATATTATGTATGAGCTTACAAAGTCAATCGATAATGTTTACAAATAATCATACGTGTATGTATCTCTTTTCTTTCACGCAGATGTAGAACTCTCGATTTACCACGCATCTATTCATATAAACATTTGTTTACACGATAGACAAGAATTTTCAGTAGGTACATGTAGCCGCAGATATAAACAAACAAGAAACCGTTCGAGTTCAACACATTTCTTTCAACACATGTTCAAATACGTGAGTTTCGGAAACGCTCTGAGCCATGTGTCGGATCGTAAGACGACCTGCGATCTGACGATCGAGATTCCTAAAAAGGTTTCTTATTTCGCATCCGATGTCTTAATTGTTCGTAAATGTTTCGCTACTAGGCAGCAAAGTACACATTGCTACGTGATTAGCAAACAACAGAAACTTGTTACAGATATCTCTTACAAACTCATCAATGCTGATAGAGATTTGTCCATGTTAGTACGCTAAAGTACTGAGGGTGCGATATTTCCTCTAAACCGATTTGTTAACAAAAAGCGTTTGAAATAAGCCGGTAATTGTACTAAAATCATTGTAACAACTTTACTTTTTTACCTTTCATAGTAAACCCTCCAATGTTCTGATAGAGTATGTTATATTTAGAGATGCGATCGATAAAAGTTCGCGTGTACCCACGTTTTAAGTTTTATCGATCTCCGTCAAATTTGTTTTTCGTTCAGTAAACAAGATTGATAGTAAAGTATGTGTTTTAATTAAACGTGATTCTGTACTTTGCTTGAAGTCAAAACATTGGCATGAGAACGTGCGCTAAGAAATATCGTTAAAAAAACAATATATGTATAATAAACAAATTAAATCTACTTCACCATTTGTTCCCGTTTTCATTCAAAATATCGGAGGGTTGAACGCATAGATTTGATAGATAATTTTATAGACGTTAACAAACGAACACGAAATGCATGTAATCGCAGTTGCTGAATAATAGAAAAAAGTAATTAGATTCCTAATGTTGTAATACATTAGATTGAGGTACATGAATAAATCGGTAAATGGAAGAGCGACCGCATAACAGAACAAAGTAATAGAAAATTAACGGCCTTGCCCCAGATAGCCAAGCGACTATCGAGCTGAAATCGAGACCGGCGTGCCAAAGGCAGGTATCGGGAATTATACGGGACGAAGGTCGCTTGAAGGGTGTGGATCCCATCTGTAATGTGCGTGACTCACACAGCGATACGTCGTCACAATCGCTAGATAAAAGATCAATCTAGGAGAGACGTATACCGAGAACGCCTACTTTTTCCATTTCCGAGATGTAATTTTGATTATTCGGCAGCCCTTGAGGACCAACAAGTAGTTAAGGGCGGCTCGACCGTGCTGCCACTTTAAGTGATAAGCAGTTTCGTAAATATAAAGAGGTTTAGGGTTCTTTTCGAAAAAGAAAGTATTGTCCCTCATTGGGGGGACACATACAATGCCATTGCAACGTTTATTATTGAAAACCTGGCGTATTTAAAACCACAGGATCGCTAATTCTAGATGTCGCATTAAAGTGGACAGTTCTGTAAACATATAATTTCGAAATTTTTTTCTGCGAGCGCTGCAGTCAGTTTCCGATCATGGACTCACTCCAGTCACGCAGTTACCGACGAAATCGGTATTACCAACGGTATTTTCCGAACCATTGCCGTTGACCTGGGCACACGGACACACCACGCCGACCCAACGTGCCTGCGTGCGAGAGCGCCTCGAGACGGTCCGTCGAGCCTGCTCGGAGAGTCTCCCGGGCAGCTTGCTACCGACAATAATCAAAATTACACCTAGAAAACGCAAGAAGCTTGCGATTTCGGTATACCTCATAGATTGACCTTTTATCTAGCGATTGCGCCGGAGCAGAGCACCGAACTGTGCCCGGTAGAGAAATCGTTTCGCAAACACCGAACCGTTGACGTTCGCCTGGGCACACGGACACGTCGACCGAACGTGCCTGTGTGCGAGTGCGTCTCGAGACGGCTAATTTCAACTGTAGAAAATGTACCTAACACCCCCTACTTAGTTCGTCTACCTGCAGCTCGTTTGTCTTAGCACGACGATCGAAACATTTTCAAGGTCACATTTGGATCCACACCCTTAAGGGTCCTGTGGTTTTAAATACGCCAGGTTTTCAATAATAAACGTTGCAATGACATTCTATGTGTCCCCCCAAGGAGGGACGATACTTGCTTTTTCGAAAAGAACCCTAAATCTCTTTATATTTAAGAAACTGCATCTCACTTAAAGTGGCAGCACGGTCGGGCCGCCCTTAACTACTCGTTGGTCCTCAAGGGCTGCCGAATAATCAAAATTACACCTCGAAAACGGAAGAAGTAGGCGTTCTTGGTATACGTCCTACCTGGATTGATCTTTTATGTAGCGATTGTGATGACCTAAAGCACAGAAATGTGTATTATAGAGAAATGGCATCGCTAATTCCGAACCCTTGCATTCTCGTGTACGTATACACGTAGCGCTGTGTGAGTCACGCACATTAGAGATGGGATTCACACTCTTAAAATAGGGCAGAAAACGAGACCGTCGGTCCGAAGATAGCTTGATCTCGGTTTGGGCCGAAGACAACTTGTGTCCGATTTGGGCCGAAGGAATTTTACGAGCCCATACGATCATATTGTGTCTGTGGCAGTTTCGAGAATTTTTACTATCTGGGGCGCTATGGTGGGAAACAAATGTAGTCCAGCCATTTTAAAATAGACGCAACACGTCAAAAAATTCGACGCGAGGAATAGAGAAACTAGAAAACTTTATCTATACGTTAGTTTTGACGAGATCAATATCACAGCATCACAACGATAGGAATTTAATTTGGGTCGTTTTGTGTCGAGTCATGAACAGATAAGTATTGTACATTTATTCGATAGTCTAAAATCAATAGCAACAGCACTGAACTCTCCAGTGATGATGGTCATAGCTAACTGGAGCAACCGAACTCAAACAAAATGTTTTTATCTTGAGTATTATAAACTCAAATGTGCGTATACACATTTATATTTCGTTCAGCAGTCAATGTGTTTAATAGTCCTACTTGAGAACCTCTGGTTCGAATTTTGATTTTAATCTATTAGTTTTCGAAAAAAGGCACTTGATACTTTAAGATTTTAAATGGATTATACTGATGGAGTCATTACTGTAACTTTTAGAAAATTGATCATTTTTATGCATTGTAAATATGGAATAAGATTTTCTTTGTCTCGTGAAAAATGTGTCAGATCGAAACAGAACGACCGATTATTTGTTCTTGTCTTTATCTATAGAAAATTGTCGACGAAGTCTACAATCGGTCAGTAAACAAAATAAAAATAGCTGATCACAAACCTTGCGGGATAGAAAATGGCCGTATTCTTGGCCCCTCTTGCGGCTGCTTCACCAAATCCTTTGTGTAAAGTTGCTTGACTAATTTCCTCCTGAATCGAAAGATTGTAGTCTGTGGAACTGTTACTTGTATCTGCATCATAGCATACTTCTGAATTATGTGCAACGTCATCGACGAAACTAGAATTGGTTGATTCTTCTTCTGTTTGTAATGTGGACGGTGAATGATTCAGCCCCGAAAAATCATTTATTTGATATCCTTCGTATACAACTAGTAACGAGCTAAGAAAATGTTTAAAACAATTAGCTGTGGTAGTTTTTTATGCGAGATTTTATGTTAAAATATTTATAGTAACGAAAATAATTTCTTCTCTTACGTCGTCAGCATCGAACGTTTCAAGTTTTAAATACAAGAACACACTTAATTATTTGATTCTATTGTAATAATTTATATTTAGTCGTAGTTACCACGAATAAAATCGGTAGCTGCTTTGTCTTTCGATCGCGCGCCGTAACTGTTCCAATCGGGACACAACTTTTTCAATAACTAACGTTCTCAAACGATAACCGTTATGGAAGAAGCTATATAATGCTGCTTTGAAACCTTCTTCGTTCAGTTCTCTACCCCAATACTTATCTCGCTTAATATAATGGCTGGCATCGGCTTGATACACCTATAATAATTTTTGCTTTCATTATATGAACATCAGTATTTTTCCTACTAATACTAACATCGTGACTTTTCATCCTACTAAGTGACTACATTCATTGTATGTTTCATATTAAGGACTCTCATAGTAAACCAACAAACCTGCATTCCACATAATCGTACACCTAACGAGGCTGATGTGCTGGCAGCACATTTTGCAATCTGGTGACTGCGTTTCTCAGCAGATGCATCATCACCATGCTGTCTGGTCCCCATTTTCAAATCCAATATACATGGGTGTGTATATCGCGATGTTATATTCTCCAATAATAGAAAATCTGTAGTTTGGTATAAACGAATGATATAATTGTTTATAGACAATAAAATACAAATGTATAAACTTTTTTAATTTTTGTAGCTTATCACTTGTACAGGTTGTAGTACGTACACTGTCTATTAGGCGTGTTATCCAAATGCACTCCTGGGCTGGGTATTCCCACTAAGGTGTTTTCTCTGTGAATTTTCATTCTAAAAGAAGAATAAAGGTAGATCCGTTGGTCATGTACATATGCTGTGATATAAAGAATTATTTAGTCCCTATTCAGATTAAAATATTCCATGTGTTTCAATTTACTTTGATAATTTTTCAAAAGATTACATACCTGAGAACATCATCTCTCTTTCGTTTAGTTGAACTGTGTCCTTGCCTACTGTCTTGCTCCCTAAAACTAGGGCTGTATCGTTTTTCCAATTTCACTTCTTCACTATTAGATGTTTGCATAACACCTATCACATTCATGAGACAAACAGTAAGTGCAGAAATATATTATCTGTACCACTTTGGAAACATTTTAGACAGGGCAATCAATTGTAATGGGTTGTCAAAAAAAGTTTTCTTATGTTTGTAATGAAAATGTATTATACACAATGACTTGCATCGTTGAATAGTTACATTGACACACATTAAATAAATATTCAATAATATCAAAGTATTTTAGAAACAAACAACACTATGTTAAACTTAAAGTTTAAACCCTAGTAAGATATGTATTGTCACTTCTATTTTATGACATACATATTCATGTATCATATGAACACAGTATAAAAAAAAGGATATTTTATTAACCAACCCAATACATCAAATAATACGTTTATGAACACTATGAAAATCAAAACAACGAATTAAATCAATAAAGATTGCATCATTTATTAATGTTTTTAAGTTTAAGTACATATGGTAACAAAGAAAAGAATAAAAAATAACTATGAAATGTGTGGAAGTATGATTACAAATAGACTTACCTTTAAATTTTGGGACAAAGATTTGTATATCTTGTGGAATGTTTTGATAAAAATCAAGTTCTCTGGAGTTCAGTGGTTTACAAATAGTGTTCTGGTTGAGTAAGAGCAATCTTGTATGTCCACCAACCTATGGGAAACATGAATATTGTAAAATAAATAAGTATTGCAAAATAATGTGTTTCTTGTGAATGTGCTATTAATTTATTTACAATATCACGAATTTGAGGAAGGAAGAACGTAATTATACATGTGCATATTTATCTGCGATGATTTCACTTTTGCAGTATGCTAATCCTTTTTTCTTGGAAGTGCAATAACAGTAAATACTTAGTCACTAGGTATACTTAAACGCTCACGTATTCGCATGATTTGTAATTGAATCAAACAATGACTATAAAAGTCTCGATCACAACAAACAAAACATTGAACATTACAGCTGTAATATACCGATGAAAATCTGGGGCATAAATTTATTGAGACAATGGCGCAGGAAGCACGGATACGACTCACCTGATTCGTGAGTGGCAACAACGCGACTTCTTCGTCATTCTCCTGAAGAAAGGAGGAAGAACTGTTTGTTGTGTTATGGCACTGTGATTTAGTCTCTCCCATGCCCCAGACAGCCGACAAATATACCATAACCGCTTACTGTGATCTAATAAACGAGTATCGAAATGACACGGATAAATTACAAGGTTTCTGCTTCTGTGTTTCTCAATACGTTTCGCATCCATCTAACGTTCACGAACGATTTCATCGATACATTGTTTTCGGGCGTTCTACCATTCGATGAATAACATAAAATTTTTAAAGGCGGATGTGAAAAACACGTCGTAGCGTTAAAAATGTTTTTTCACAATTGGACACTTTTGCACAATCAACAATATGCGGTGTAGCACGTTAGGATATCATCGGATCAGCTGTCTGCAACGGCTGGGATGCAAATTCTTGCATCGAAGGACATGCGTGGAACTTGCAGAAATTATGAGGAAATTGCGACATCTGGTGTCGTAGCATCGACTAAACATGCATATGTGAAAAACTAAATCGGAACGCGGACCTTCATAGAAGAACTTGAGAATATTATAATATGTAGCATTACTATTCATTCCCCATTACAAAAGAGGGACATCAGATCGATCTCTCATTGGTTTATTTTACTCTCCTTTAAAATAACGGTACACAGAACATCGCCCATTTAGGTACATACGTCTGTCAACAATTAAAATACCGTTCGCGCGCCAGATGATGGTTAGGCAAAATGTATATGTAAAGAAGATATGAGATGATATGAGTGGCTATCCGTGGTCTTTTTTGTCAGTATAGACCAGTATAGACAGAGTCAGAGTATTCCCTAGTAGCATTTACGGTTGGCCAACGGTGGCCAACGGTTGGGAGTTTGTTGGGGAATGGTTAGTGGTTTTGCCGATAAATCCCCAACGTAGGGCCAACGATGTAAAAATTATGTCAATTTGCCGACGAATTCCCAACGTAGGGCCAACGACGAATGCCCTACGTAGGGCGAACGACGAATACCCAACATAGGACCAACTGGGACCAACGACGAATACCCGTCGTTCAAGATATATGTCAATACCCACCCAGTCAGCACCATCTGCCGCCAAGCCCAGCCTGCAGGGCCCCTGACCAGCCCCTGACCTGCAGATTCGATGCCGAACATCGCTTCGAGCTGATCTAGGCCGAGTCGGCACAGTTTCTGCAGAGCCACTGATCAATCCTGTGCGCGCAGATCACTTGAAAAATAACCGAGCCCGGGCTCTGCAGGCCGGGCTCAGAATCTGCACAGATGCAAGGGTACGGTATTAGCGGTGTTATTTGATAATAACACAATTACAGGTTGTTTCAATAGTCAAAAACGCTAGATAAAAGATCAATCTAGGCCACAAGCGCCCTGAAAATTCATATTTTTTCCGTATACAAGGAGAATTGGCATTATTTGACAGTGTATATATGTCATGAAAATATATAGCTTTGTGCGCATTTGTATGCTTCCGAATGATGCAAATTGCGACTCGTGAACGTAAAAATTAGGAGTTTCGAGAAAGATCGTACCTAGATCGATCTTTTGTCTAGCGTTATTGACTAGCGAAAAATCAAATTATTGTATTATCGAGAAATCAGAACGCAACCTTGAAATCCTGGAAAAAGGAATCTACCTCCGCAAGAGGGCAGTACTAATGTCGCGATTGCCGTAGTTATACAAGAATAATACAAATTACCCTTATATACGAACAAACATATGAGTTTTGAGGGCGCTTGCGGCCTAGATTGATCTTTTATCTAGCGTTTTTGACTATTGAAACAACCTGTGATTGTGTTATTATCAAATAACACCGCTAATACCGTACCCTTGCATTTGTGCAGATTCTGAGCCCGGCCTGCAGGGCCTGGGCTCGGTTATTTTGTAAGTGATCTGCGCGCACAGGCTTGATCAGTGACCCTGCAGAAACAGAGCAGGCGTGCTGACTGGGCACTTGCTAAACTGCTGCTAAACACCGACAAGATACTATCACACTATCACTGATTATTATAAGACATCGTGATCTCCCAAAAATTTTGCCGTTTTCTTACGTCCTCTACGATAAATTATGCCCGGAGCACCGACCACATACTGTAAGATTTCAAATATTCGAAGCAAAACTAAATCAAAAGTATTTATTTGGATTCATTATTTGCAGCTGCTGTGCATATCCGGAAACCAGAAATTTTGGCTTCTTTCTTATGATAAAAATTCAAGTTTCAATCCTAGGAGATCACTGATTCAAATTATGCGTGTTTAGAATTGGACAATTTCAAATATTTTTGCCATTGTGTAATCATAATGATTAATCATAATATCATAATAAAGAAACTCTATCTGGAGCCACGCTGTGTAGACATAGTAGTTGTTGATAATCACCAATATGCGATGAATCACAGATGATTTTTTCATAAGAGAGTGCTCTATGATACCTGGTGATACTGAATCATACTGACTGTGACACCTATAGTCAAAGAGTGGTGATACAAGCCAGTGATGACAAAATACAATAGTTATGTTTCAAAGTCCCTACTTACGTTTAGAAACTTTCACGCAATACTATTGGCTATAGCTCCTTCCGTCAAATACGGAAAAGATGCAGTCGCCATTTTGCATTATCGGTTTTTATGTGTGTGTGTGTGGTGCAGCTAGTTGCCACTTCAATTCATATTACGTAGATGTAAAACGTTATTAATTGGCATATTTTTGCTGATTTCAAATTGTTGAAAGCCGTCAAGACAGAATGGGACGCAAAAAGAAGAAGCAATCGAGGCCCTGGTGTTGGTATCCTTTTCCAAAACACCCTTTTTTGGGGATACTTTACGTAACTGTATTTTTAGAACATAAATCACGGTCATTATTTCTGTTATTTTATTGTAGTTTGTTTAAAAATATTTGCGTACCGTAGTAAGTTTTACATTGCCTATATTACTGTATCTTATTTTGGAATTGAAAATCGTTATCGTATTATGGAATATATTTTTTTAACCGCGACAAATGTATTGAATGAGTTAGAATGACTGATTCTTTAAGAAATCAATATTTCGTTAGTAACTATACTTAACTGTAATTTGTATGGTATTATAAGAGATCTTTATTTATAAATCACAATTCTTTAACCCAATCATTTATGCTTGTATAATATGCGTTCTTTTAAATACATGAAGAATTCTTAAAATAGATTACTAATATTAGTCAAGAAAGTATCAAAATATTAAATTACTAATATTATGTTCAGTGAAACTTTTTTCACACGTTTCAAACAATTTAACACCTTTGTAACGCTATTGTACAAACAATATTATATTCATCATCGTTACTTTTATAGAGTAAAATATTTCAGTTATACTTTATCTTGAAATTAATAACAGAATTGAGCCATTTCATTAGCTAAGTGTGAGCATTCATTTGAAATAAATAGAATAAAAATTACATTATTTAATGGAAATATGTTGCAACAAGTTCGGATAATTTTCTACGCTTATTCAATGAAGAAGTAATACATAAAGTTGCAAAAACCTTAAATGCATGTTTTTCATAGCACACTCAAATACTTGTTACTTACCTAGAATGACTTTGATATGTCTATAATGTTTTATTCCAAAAAAAAAAAAAAAAAATAGAAGATATCAAATGTTGTTCATATAGAATTCTTCAATATAAAGAATACACAATATAAATAGTTTTCCTTTATGTTGAATTTTAGTACTTTTCAATGTTAACAAACCTTATCTTGGTTTTTAAATATAATACTTAAACACTGTTTTTTTTTGCATATGTTATCTTGTGTATAACTTATTATTCATGTTTTGCTCAAGATAAATTTTGTATTTTGTATACAAGATACTACTGTAAAAATGTTATATTTTACCAAACACTACATTTTTAAATTATTGGTTTCCATACAACACCAATTATGAAGTGGAATTCTTACTTTACTATACATAATTTTATGTAAGTTTCCTTAACGAATTTTTAAAGGTATTGTAATCGAGAATTTGAGGATGAAAAAATTCTGATTCAACATCAAAAAGCGAAACATTTCAAGTGTCATATTTGTCATAAAAAGCTTTACACGGGACCAGGACTCAGTATACACTGTATGCAGGTAATTAACTTTGTAGTTAGAAAAGAACTTTCTACTAAACTTAAACCTAAAAACGTAATTAATTATTGTTTTAATATTTTTTAGGTGCACAAAGAAGCAATAGACAAGGTCCCAAATTCTTTGCCCAATCGTAGTAATATCGAAATAGAAATATATGGCATGGAAGGCATACCACCAAGCGATGCAAAAGAACATGAAAGGCAAAGAAATGGAGGCAGACCAGGTTCGCCAAGCTCTGGTGAAGACGAACCAGTTAGAAAAAAGACGAAACCAGAGGGTTTGTTGGGTTCTGCACCAGGAGCGATGCCAACAGGTTCAAATATGATGCCGGGTGTAATGCCAGGTATGGCAGCTCATCCTGGTATGCCACCAATGGGCCAGTTCCCACCACCCATGCACCATATGATGGGTCCTATGGGTCCTGTAGGTCCACCTTTCATGGGACCTGGGTATGTATATTTTTTTTCTTCCAAAAGCAGACAACGTGAAAGAAGAAATAACTTTTGTGATATTAATTTAATGCAAGTTAGGTAAATACAAATTTAAAACTTTCAAAACAGTACTGTATTGTTAGTAGAGGATACAAAAGTAGAAAATATATAAAAGATCAGTTATATCCTGTTTTTTGTAGCATGATGCCTGGTATGCCAAGCATGCCTCCAGGTATACAACCACCAGTGTCAGGTGCATCTATTCCACCATCACGCCCATTATTTCCAAGTGCTGCAGCTGTTTCAACGGCAGCATCCACAGCTGTGACTTCTCCTTTGGGCACAGATTTCAAACCAATTACATCGATAGCTGGTGGATCGATAGGACCAGTTAAACCAACATTCCCTGCTTACAGTAATGCTGATAGTAATACCACCAGTAGTAATAATATTGGAAATGATCAAAAAGTAAATCTTATAGCAACTACTAGTGCTGCCATTAAAATCATTCATCCACCAGAGGATCTAAGTCTAGTGAGTTGACACATCACTACTAACACACGTCTTAGTCTTTCACAGTTAGCGATTCTGATGCAAATCGGCTTTAATTGAACTGTCTTGATTGAATTGTCTGTCATGTTTAATTCTAAGCACATAACCACTGCAGCATTAATTCCGATTTTCAAAGTTTTACTTACTACTCTTTTTATCTTGAGGCTCAGTTTGAGCTGTCAAAGCCTTCTGAAGATGTTTGTTAACCTTTTGCACTCTTAAGTAATTAGATTATGCGTTGGTGGTTTGGTATAATGTGGGTAGTACAGCTGTCCTTAGAAGAACAAACGGTTCATATCACATGATTTATTATTTCAAATTAAGAACAATTTGGGTGTAACAAATACAAACTAGAAAATTGTTTAAATTGAATTAAAATAGTTGTAAAATGAAATAGAAGTTTTTCACTTCGTCTTAGAATTGTATCAACGGCTGTGAAAGAGAGTTATTGTGTTTGGACGCTTGGAAATAGAATAAACAAAATATGTTGTATTTCAGGAAGAAATTAGAGCAAGACTTCCAAAATATCAACGACGGCAAAGCGAAGAAGCGCGTAATGCACAGGTTGAAGCTAATCAGCAAGTTGCTGCATTACAACAGCAGCAGCAGCAACAACAGCAGCAACAGCAACAACAACAACAAGCAGCCGCCGCTGCTAATGCAGCCGCTGCGTTTCAGGATCAGCAACAGAGGCAACAGGCAGCGTTAAATGCTCTTCAACAACAACAGAGATTTCAGAGACCCCCACAAGCGGTTATGGTTCCTGCATCAGCTGCAATGCCTGTTAGCTCTGTCGCTTTGATGGCACCACTTATGCGACCTACTATGACTTTAGCTGCACCCGCCCTAATTCATGGAGGTAACATGATGCGACCGCCCCCCATGGGCCTGCCACCAGGTAAGTCATTATAATTTTATATGTTTATTCCCATTCCAATGAGAGTATTCCATCATGATCCATTTATATACGAGTATAAATGTCTAAGCCACTCAAACACTTTTATACATGCTCGCGTGACAGTATTTTAATACAGAACCATTTAAAGCATTTTAAAGAAACTTAAATTATGCTTTTTTAAATGTATTGTTATTCCGCTTCCTTAAACTCGACAATTTCACGGTTTTATATTTATTTTCCTATTTGAGAAAAACATGTGTCTCATGCTTCAGAAATTAACACATACACATGTGTACGTGTACAATTTTTAAAATCGAAGTGTCAAAATTAGGTAACAGCTTCTGCATATATACTATATTTTTATTTGTCGATTGTGATATTGCAATAATTCTGTTGGATCTAATGTAAAGAGACTTGAATGTTTCCAAATTGAACAGATATTTTATTTAGCGGTAACAACATCCAAAAGCTTGAACTTTATATGATCCATTTACCGTAAATATAGATTTATCATCGAGACAAAAATGTTTCTCATCTGGCATTCATAGTATACTATACCTTTGCACTTCATCCATTCACTAAGCAACCCTTGCCCGTTCCTGCGGCAATGAAAATTAGGTTTGTTCGATGGCTAGTCGTAAGTTATATGGATGACTGTGAGTGATAGAAAAATACTTCATCAAAAAGAATCAGTTTTTCATGTGGCTCGCAAAAAATATTCAGATCTCAAAACTGTATGAAGAGAGAAAGCAAAAGGGAAAAAGGAGAGTATGACTGTTCAAATACTAGCACGCTCAGGATTCACCTGTATGCCAGAATTTGTGACAGCGTGTTTTGTACGTTTATGCTTTAACGGTGCGTTTCCAGGGTGCCCAGTCACTCCTTGGTGAGTGTCGAACGAACCCAGTCTGGTTACTAAAACTGTGTTTTATACAAGCGCAACAAGGTTGGTCCTTAGCAATTAGCATGCGGTGACGTGGCCTATATATACATATATATATATATATATAGCCATATATGTGTATATATATATATAATGTATATATATATACACATCGTTATATTTATTATTATTCTTATTAATTATTAATTACTGTTATTATTATGATTATTATTATGATTATTATTATTATTATCATCATTGTCACATTAATACACATATTTATATGTGTGTATGTATATTATATATATATACACATACATATAAATTTCTGTATATTTATATTATTGTCACTGGGCAGGTGGGTCGAGCGGCCAGCGATATTGCATCTGTTCTGATTCCTTCAACGCCGGACAGCCACACTTTGATTTTGGACACATCACGACCCTTTGGACGTGAAATGCCTTCTCTCGAAACTAAAGTACTCGGTACCAGAAGCACGATTACGCTAGATTTATATTTTTTATGATCGCGAAACATATAATATGCCTGCTTTTCAATTTGCAATATATAATTCGCGATTCTTCTTTTTTATGTAGGTGTACATATATATTCACATACTATATGTATACATATGTATATATAGCGTGTATATATGTATATTATATTATATATATTATATACATATAATATATATATATATATATAATATGTACATATATGATATATAATATGTATACACTATGTTTACATATATATGTATATTTAGTTATTTATATACATACACATGTATGTATATTTATATACAAAATTATCTCTTAATGGATAAATCACTACTATGAAAATCGATTTTCGGCCGCTCGGCTGGTTCATCGTACATATAATTTTTTTTACTTTTTTGTTTCATTAGCTTCTTTACACACTGTCTCTCCACTAAACCATACTTTTCTTATGGTACACTCGCCATTACCTCGCCAAAAGTGTTATCCTGTCTCTTCATATTACTTATATAGCTTGAAATCCTGGTGTTGTGATACAAGTAGTGAGAAACCGCTTTTTGGGCACGGTACTGACAGTCGTTCAAAGTTATCATTTTAAAAATCTTGCATTGCTACGATAACAATAGAACTGTCTCTTCCTTCTTTATATTAGGAATTGATAATCTAAATTGTTACCAAATGGATACTAAATTCTAAACTAAAGTAAAGACTCGTTAAACTTCCATTAATGGGCCTCATACATCAGAATGTATAAAAAAGAAAGTCAATGTTCAAAAAGATGTTCATTTGTTGGTAGGATTAATTCTGAATTACATTTTCCACATAATACTTGAAAGTTCATGAAGTTATCGAAGTGTATATCTTGTATATCTTCGAAAAGTATTTGACTTTCTAAAATTTTAGGTCAAAATTCGCATATTTTAAAAATTAATAATTTCAAAGCTATAAACATTTTGTTCTATTTCACAGAAAAACAATCAAATATGATAGAACACTTTTATAAAATTCATTTCACGAAATTTGCAGCTAGGTCTTTCATTTTATTATCTTTTTCATGAAAATGCGCAAGATTTATAGCTAAAAGTACATAGTTCATGGTGCATGTAACGAGTGCTCCATAAAAATATTAGTTTTCCTTTAATGAAGATTGAGCTAAGTGTATGAGACTCCTTAAGACAATTTTGTAAAACTACGTATTAGATATGCTACAAAAATTCTTACAAATACTAAAAACTGGAAGAGGGAAGGGATTATCTTCCGTTGCCGCCGTCCTTCTTGCGGTATATATCATAACATTAAAGGAAACTTGCAACAAGAACAAATGTAATGTATTGTCCTCACACCATAGACAAGCTTTTATGTCGTAGGGGCGATTCCAAAGAAATTGAGTGAATCCATGGTAAACAAGCCTACAACGTTCGCGTAGACGCATAGCAATAATAATTTCTTTGTCTCGTATATCTAACACAGAAAGTATTGACTTTAATATTGGAAAATAAGGGAATGACAATTATGATAAAATTTGAGTTAATCCTTCATCAGCTATCGCAATCAGTCTGCGAAGTAACAATGCCAGAACAAGGTTTAATTGTATTGCTGCAATTATCTAAATTCCTCGATGTTATCGGGGTAACACATGGAATCAGAATATGGATAAGAAAAGATAAATCTAACAATATTCCTGGCTTATGTTGTCGATCGATGTATCTTTGTTTTTAACCGACTTCGAAAAAGGAGGACGTTACTCATTATCTCTCAATAGTGATTTTGGAGCAATGTCTAGGAAGATCGGCTGGCAGCCGAGCGATTTGCTTTTGGATCATGAGAGAACGTATATATATATCGAATGAATTTCTTTCTTTGTATGGTGTGAGGTTTTGTGTGATATCACATTTTGTCCGTTTGTTGTGACCTGTATTGCATATGCGGCACACTGCATGCTGAGCTCAATACCTTATTATAGTTTGGCAATTTGCATTGATAAAGTTGCTAGATAGAACGTAGGTGGGCTGCTAATGATAAAACCCTTGCGGGTGTATACTGTAGACCTAGGAAAACTCGAGTCTCTATCATTACATCGATTTCGAAAAGAGCACATCCTTCCAGCAGATACGACATGTGCTCGGTTCAAAAAGGTTTGACTTCATTTTGAATATACATTTTACCGAATACTATTTTATTTTTTCAATTATTTATGAGTAGGTACATTACATCGTGTAAAGTTTCCTTTCTTTTTTTTTCAATCACCTATCACTATTTCAAATAAGTAGACGAACGGAATAGCATTGAGAAGTTTGACTCCTTGGTTTCTTGTGAAAAGGGAACTTGCTTTTGAAACTTCACTAGTGAAAATTCTATCGGTCGGCTGTCAGGCAACTTCCCGTTTCAAATGACTTTCTGGACCAGTTCCAGAATGCATTGATAGACATGCAAACGATTTCGCAGTACATTATAACGTTTCGTTCATTAACCTCCGCGACTTATCTACTGAACAATGTGCGATCTCAAAAAAGAAATGAAAATAGGGAGTGGGGGGAGGGGGTCAAGGGATTATACAAATCTCGTGACACGAGAAACAAGAAGACAGAGGGAACTAACAGGAGAGCAATTATATGCATTTGAAATACACGTACACACACAGAGTTTTATTTGTTTATGTTTTAACTATCATTCTTTGCGACGTAAGTATATATATATATTTATATGAGGACTATATAAAGATTGTTCAGAAAAGATTAAAAAAAAATAAAAGAAAGTAATAAGAAGTCAATGGAGAGAAATTGGAGGGACAATGTTATACGGGTGTATTTATTTATGATGTATTGTGGTTTGCAGGTATGCTAGGAGCGTTACCGCCGGGCGCGATGCACCCTGCATTCGCAACCCCAATGGGTTTTCCTGGTGCGCCCATGTTGGCTCCGATGATGCACCCACGCTTCAGATGATCACCTCCAATGGACGGGCCCACCCCGCCACTGCACTTCGTGCTTTGGGCCCGCCCCTAAATTTTATTAGGGTCCGGACCTGACTGAGAAGAGGGAAGAAGCACGCGTAAAACATGTTAGTTCGCGTGGACACACTTCGTTGATCGGCCGCGGCTGCACTTGACGCATCTTCTCCCACGAAGTTTACACGAAGTTAGCAAAATCTTTGTTTTTTTAATTATATGTCATTGCAAAACACATCACGTCAATGCCTGAGAGGGTTTACCAGGTGCAGTGGAAACGGTCGGCTAAAAGTTCTCTCCTTCCTTGATTGGCTGAACCTAAACGGAAACAAAAAAATTGATTACATTATGTACATGCACGAGATACATAGCCATGCTAAATGAGTTCCTTTACGCCCCAAAGGAGTTTGATACATACGCTGGACGAGCAACGTACAATCGGGTTTCATCGTCCGGTGAAACGAATATTTTGTTCGCTCGGAAGGTGCAATAGGGATTCGAGTTTACGACCCTTTTATCGATCTTTAATTAATATTAATCTTATCTGTGTACCTGCTATTGAAAGTTGTAGTTTTATACAACAATTGTGACTATTGTCTCGTTGATTGTGGCTGTACTGAGCGAAACTGCCGATGCAGACGTTGTCTATTGTTGCAAAGTCGCGTACGCTAAGAATTTTACGTTACTTGTTGTGATACAAATATATCGAGTCAGTCTTGAAAGATGTTGTGAATCTTTCGATTGGTAAGTCTAAGTACAGTGAACACTAATAATCTATCTTCGCCCTATATTATTTCTATGGTAGACCGTTTCCACTCGCTGTTTCTCAGCCTCTGCACCAGTGTTCTCTTGGAGAGACGCGATTGCGGAAAGGTGGCCCTTCACACTGCAGCTGGAAACGAAATTCACTTCAACATCTCCCGTGCTCACTTTCTCGATGTTCAATATATTTGATGAAATAGAATACCGTCAAGTTCGATTCTTCTTACGGAAAATATGATTGATACTGTTAGCCGCAGTGTGAATATTCTGTCGCCTCAGGTTAGTTTGTCACAACTTTTATTTTGTTAACGCTTCAGATCGAATCGGCTTGCTTTTGCGCGGTCAGTTTACATTACCACGTACCTACTAAAGGACGTTAATTCAACGAAAAATTTAGAGTATATTTTGTCTTACAAGATATAATATGTTAAAGATCTTTCATTATATAACGCAGTCACTATACACTGTGTTCTGATACATCTTGTTGTTATCAAGAGTATTCAGACCATTATGTGTATTCATATTTTTAGTAATTAGAAGAGATATAGTATGAACTTGCAACTGCACATTCAAACAGTACAGAAAGTTTCATGTTAATATAATACACTCATTTTCAGTATAATCAGTACAGGCAATCCCCGCAAAGTGCAATATTTGAGATTTTGAAAAACGTCAGACAAGTGAGTTTGAACGACATTGACATATTCAAAGTAATAAGAAAAGAAGTACATTATTGTGTTTCCTATGTCTAGTTATCGACACAGAAGATTTTTATTTTGCACAAACATTCTTTATAGTAGATAATTATCAAATATCAATTTTCATCTTCTTTCTGTAGTATTTTTACTGTTTATGGTTATTTACTTTTCTTTGAGAAATCTTTAATATTTTTGTTATGTGAAGATTGATTCTAAATTACTCGATTAAATTTTGTGTTTCTGTCAATAAAAGTCTGTTACACGAAGGTTGCCTGTGTTCATTATACATGAAATCGTATAAGTCGATACATAGCCTATTTAGAAGCTAACTGTGTGTAAGCGGAACTTGACTATATCTCTTCTAGCAACTGTACAGGATATAACATAATAAATTTCAAAGCTTAATTCAGCACGTACAAAGAACTAAATAAACCTATGAAAACGTATGTTTCATTTTGCCTTGTTTATCAATTGCAACTAACTTTGTTATTTAAAAATGTAATATTAATTATGTTGGTGCAATGAAAATGAGACTAAGAAACAGTCTGAGACCAGGACAAGTATTAATAACATATAGTAAGTTAAAATAATTTTTTTACTCAATTTTTTATTCTTGATTATTAATCAATTTTCTACACATTGGACCTACTACAATACTTAATTGATAGCTGATAATCGCGTAGCATATTTGCACTTTGAATTAACTTAGGTAAAAAAATATACTTTTTTCTGTTTTTAATAGATTGTACTTACTATTAACTATATAATAATGTGAGTGGTCTCTTCACTATTTCAAGTCCTAATCCTGACATCAAGGAACAGTTCCTTAAGTGGTATAAATAAAAAATGTAATGAATATGAATCAACCATGACTTACTTTTGGTTTTAGATGAAAGTTGTAGTCAAAAATTAAATACGAAGAAAATGCTGCAAATATATTGATTTTTATTTTTATGAAGAAGTTAAAAGTGTATCTTTATGTGTATCTTATTGAATGCATATATATGACTTTAAATATTTCTAAATTCAACAAAACAGTATGCAAAGTAAAGAAAACTTAATTGTTCGTTGTGTAATACATATATCACACGAATCAATGCTATCATAATTATTATTATATTATGTAGTAATAAATTATAATTATTATATTAATATGTAGATAAATAATTTTGAAATAATTGAAAATGACGACTTGGGCTTCAAAGTTCTTCTAAATTATTGTATATTTTAACAATTTGTATATTGAATGGATACTTAATGCAGAACCTGTTCAAAACAGATAATGCATTAAAAAATTATAGTCAGCCTTTATGAAGGCATTGCAATTCTGAATTTTTTTCTCATGATTTTAAATCAAAAAAATTTATTAATTGTATATTGATTGTTGATATCTAATTATATGCATAAATTACGCTTTTGTATAAAAATATCGAAAGAATTGGAATCTGAAAAAGTTTTCAGTTAACTATTATGATAAGATATCGTTAACTATGAAAATGCAAGTTCAGGTATACTTCAACAGTAAAATGGCAGATCGGTTGATTTTTCTAGATCCAAACATTAACTGAGATATAAATAGGAATTAGGAATTAGTCTAATTAGGAATAGTTAATTTTAAAAAAGAGATTAACAAAATTTCAATTTTTGGGCCTAAAAAGATCCACCGCCAGCCATATAAGTATTCATGTACTAGAATCTGATTGACCAGTTTCGAATTGCTAAAATAAGATAGATAAATAATCGGATAGTTCATCTTCAATCGAATTTCGTTCAGAAACATTTTGTTGCACCAACGTAAATGTTGTCACATCATTAATTTATAATTAAGAGCTTTTAGATAAAAAAATAGAAACACGATTACAATTGCAAAACAGGGCGAACCTCTGGAATATAGTTTTAAGTGTTTATTTAGATTTTGAATGTTGCATTGAGCTTTACAGTAGTCTAAAATATCATTTTAGACTGCGCAAATAGAACGATTCTAAGCCCAGAAGCTTCGCTGACGGGAGGTGTAAAAAAAAATGATAGAGGAATCAAATAATATGAACTCACTGAAATTTAACTTCTTGTACTTTTATGGTTATTGATATCGTTAATATTAATAAGATATGATTCTATATCACTTCTCGCTTGTCCTTCAATTAGTAGAACCGCCATCAGGGTCTTCGAACGCATCTCTTCCCTTCATACGAGGAGTTTTATTTTATCTTGGAGAGCAAACTAATACGCGTTTCAACGGCATACATTTTCCTGACAGTTTTGTCAAGATGTACGCTTTTGAGAAGAATTAAAATCAGAATATCACTGTCGCTAGGGCATTTGACTACAGATGACCCGTTATTAAGAAACAGGCGTTCTGAATGCTCACGGTTATAAAATGCTATAACAGGTTTAAACGAGAAGTCACAGACCTTATCTATTTTTCATTTTTCTTAAAATCTTCGGACTGCCGGAGGGGGTTCCGCGCTGCTAGACGGCAATGGGGAACCTGTTAGGTCCCTTACCACCTCGTAAAGAGGCGTCGTATTACCGGGGTAAACTACTGACCTTGCACTTTCTTCGGAAATTTCTCGTCCATGTACTTGGCGATGGCTTTGCTGCTGTTCAGGTTAACATCAAAGGCGGTTTCATCAAACCAAGACATGTCCATATAATTGTAATGGTCTAATCTCATAAGATAAGAGTAGCGACATAGTATTAGCTTAGGTTCCGGGAGTTGATCTTGTGTATACCATAACTCTATGCATAACGAACATTTTAAAAAACTTTTACTTCTGACCATCTTCATGGTATGCTTTCCCTATTTAGCTCCGTCGGATCAACCTACGAGATGTACGCCCCCCCTGAATAAAGGGCAATTAATTCTGGAGTTTTATTTACAAATCTATTTGCTATCAATGTTTCAAGTTCTGGCTCACAAATACGGAAATCACAGAGTCTAATTCTTTCAAGTCTGTCATAGATTTGAGTCATCAACTATAGACACGAAGGTCCTTCGCACTCCTTTATCTCATTTTTCGAATATCTAGCACCTATCCCGAAGCTAAACATTTATGTACCGCTACGTCTTCGTTACAGATAGCTGCGTTTAGCGTCTTGCCATTGCCTAAAGCGAAAGCTACTCTTTCAACATCTTTTAGGCCTTGCAAATTTGAACCTTTCCGCCCTAAATCGCAATGAAGAGGACGTGTAACGTTCTCGCGCTCCAACTATTTTGCTACTTGGACATATGCTATCCCAACAAGTACAATTACCATGAAAATCAATTAATCTCTTTAATATTAACGTATAACGTATATACTCACTTAATCATCAGTCATGTTTTTGTCTACAGAATAACGTGTGTACTTTTATTGTCGGCGATCAGTCATTCTTTCCTCATTGGAACGTTAGTATTTAATAACTTAAGAAGCATATCGAATACCTATATTGGCTAGAAATTTATTACTTTTTAGCATTTTTATATAAATTTACCAGTTCCGAATGTAAGTCTTACATTATACCTATTGAACTATATCTAGGAGGAACGTAGCGCTTCTCTGTTGTAGAAAGAATCTTTCATTGATCCATATAACGACGTAAAATTATCTATAACGCGATAAGAATCTTCTATAATGTTAGATTTTTTACGATCGAAAGGTTAGCGTAGTCAACATAGCATAGTACATTCAATGCAAAATAAATAATAAAGTACCAATAATAAACGTTTATAGCGCATAATAGTCTAAAACGCAAAAATTATTCGACGAAACGAAGGTGCGATTACGTTTCAACAGTGTGCCGCCGGTTGCATTTATATGAAAAGCAATAAGAACGCAGGAAGTTAAATTTGACCAATCTTTCTTGACAACGAATTTAGACGGAAGGTGTAATGCGTCATACAGAACTTAACAAGCATACATTTTTCATCCATATTGAGAAAGAATGAGTTTATTCAATATATTTGACTTTCTCACTCAACCGGCCGTTGTCACGCATACGTGACTTGTGCTGTGTGTTCGGTTATCTACTGATATTATAACGATGTTTCTTATAAGGACAACAATTGCTATTATACTACAAAATTGAATGACAATTATGCCACGAACGATTCGGCAATGTCTACCTCTATCATTTTATTTTCACTTCGACGAGACGTAGTTCGATCGACCTGCCACAATTGAATATAGCTTGAAATCTCTTGTAATCTCAATTGTAACGAGCAGTTTCAACGACTATGGTTTGTCGGCCGCTAAGCAGAAGTAATCGATTCGATCCGAGAAAGCCTTCTTCCTTTGCAAGGAACATGTTGGCGACGCATGAGTGAGTGGTAAGTACAGAGGGTGCTTACAAAATCTGACACCAGCTCTCTCTACACTCGACTCACGCCATTTTCTTTACTTAATCCTGTACCCGATTACCGACTTTTCTTCTTCTAATCCGATTGTGGAGTACAATTGCCGTTCGAGGAGTTTGTCGTTTCGTTGACTTCACTCGAGACTAACTCTGTCGCGTGGCAAGACACTTGCGAGCTCGTCCGGTTTGTCTCCGTTTTGAAGTTTCAATCAAAATCGGATTCTACGATCGGACATACACAAAGAAAAAAAAAGAAAGCAAGAAAGACTCTACAGCATCCCTTGGAAAGAACAACAATTCTCTTCCCCTCCTTTCTCGTCTTCTCCACTGTCGTTCTCAATCGTTTTCTTTTTCTATCGTTCTGTTTCTTTCTCAGGGTGTCTATTGATAGAGCAAAATGACGCTAAAGTTGACCGTAGTAATTGTTCATGTTGATGTATTGCGATCTTAAGTATATAGTCTGCGAGGAATTACGTGATGAGAGAGAGAAAAAAAGAAAGAACGAAAAGAGCAAAGACATTTGTACAATCACTATCTCCTAGGTGGACAGTGATCGAAATTTTGCTCCCGGGAACTTCAATCGCCGAAGCTCGAACTTTTCATACGTTTCATGCTTTCAGACGAATGGAAGTCGGCACGTGTTACCGTATTGCGAAAGTGTGGCGAAGACGGTGCAAGAGGAGGCTGCGACTAAAATCATGAGACCTTCTGTGCTCGTTTGACGAAAAAAAAAACAAAAACAAAAAATACTAAAAAGAAAACAGATACAAAAAACGCAAATGAGTTTATGAATCGTACTGTTCTAAATCAGCCGTTCGATCGTGAGAGCACACACGAGTACGTGCGAATCTTCTTTCTCTCCGTGAAGGTTTACCTCAGTAGGCACCCTGTTTGTCTATTCTTTCACTCGACTTCTACCAGTACTTCGAGAAAAATTATGAAACAGCATACCGTGCCGTACAACACGTGTACGTACCTAAAAAAAACTACACATCGTTATGAGTATACTTCATTTTCAGAGGTTGTCTTTCCGAATCGTGCCGTTTGTTTCACACACCGCGAGAATCGCTCTCCGGGTGAATTGTTTCTCGATGATCGACGGCGATCCTTTTTTTTTATCAAATGATCCGAGCAAGAAATAATAAAAGAAAGTGAGAAAACGATCCGAGGCAGAAACGTAGCCGTCGATGATGCCACTTCTTGACCCATCGAGATTGTCAGAGATGGCCCAGACATTTCTTCGCCGAAGTTTTCATTTCGTTTCTTAGAGATTCGGCAAGACAATCCGATGGCAGAATTGGACATGTAGAAATTCTGTTATTTATTGAGTGTCACATTATCAACTTGTTTCGAATAAAGACGTTCTGTGGAAAGCTCGAAAGATTGGGCGTAGCCTGTCGTTCTGGGAAAAATCTCGCTCGAGAACAAAAGGTTCGTCGGTATATACTTCTCTATAATATATCAAAGGAACAATTGTACACTGTTATTGAGCACCGTGTGTGTGTGTGTGTAGACTGTTAGCCAGTCGTCAGAACGTTAACGGGAGTTCGTTGGTGAACACTTTTATTCTTTTCCTACATTTTCGTTTCTCTTGGTTTGATATACATATATTTTAGCGCAAGGCTGCATGTTACTGTACGTTCTCCCAGAATGACGGGCGATAGCCACATATTGTTTCAACCAATCACAGCTCTGACCGCTGTTGGACCTTTTCGGTCCCTTGCCTGAAGGCAGGCGATTGTTTGGACCTACCGTCCTATGGTCGAGGTATATGGTAGCTTCCCGATTTTTCAGGTTCTGTGACAATACGTTTCTCGACTGGCCGAATATATTTGACCACTGTGACCCAACGGGATCAAATATTTCTACGTTTTCAAACGAAAGGTTCGATGCACACACGGAACTCGCGTTCCTTACGAAGCTATAGTTGCGTGGTCGTTGATAGGAAAGTACGTTGATCAAACTCTCCGCGAGCAAAATGTGAGAAAATCGGGAAGTTTTATACTCCTTGACTGCAGGGACGCGTGGCTGGACCGAGAAACAATATTAATCGTAATGAGTAATGAGTCGCGGGTAAATTGTATTAACCGACTCGATCGTTCGAAACGTTGGAACGAGAGAATTTATTGTGTTTTCAACGAAATCACCGCGTCGCGAAATTCTTCATCTCTTTCGCGGCTTCGGGCGACACTTCAATTTCTCCGACTGTTTCGCGGACTGTTGATTGCTGAAGTACTTATATGTATATATGTGCATATGATATGTGTGTATATACAGG
>CM052336.1:26215866-26255433 GCA_028455595.1 Lasioglossum vierecki | reverse complement strand
CGTAGTATTGCCCATTAATTCCGATTTCTTATTTCAACTATTTCAAGCCATTGCGTGGTCACAGGAAACGCCCAGGGCATGTTGTCTTTGTACGAATATGAGAAACTCAAACTTATCATACGCAAAGATATTAAGCCAGCTCCAGATTTGCAACAACTTCTTGAAAGGCAAGTCAAATCTGGTAACATCACGTATATCACATGCCCGCAAAGCAGAGATAAATCATCTGGGATATCCGTTCTCAAATATTCGCCATTAGGTAAACAATTTCTCCAATAACGATATAAAAGTAAGATTCAGTAACCATTGTCGCTTTTTGTAAAATAAAATCGTAGATTCAACTTCTTTTTAATAAACACGAACTATCTCGAATTTTTCCAATCTGTTCCTTTTCGTTGAAAGTATGATCTATTACGATTATAGTGGAACACAGAGGTGGACAATATTTGCCGAAATAAATACAGTAAGACCTCGAGTAATCGAATATCGATTATAAACATATATGAGTTTAAATATAATTATATTATAAAGGGAAATAAATTTTCAAAAATGAAAAATTCAATTTGGAATATAATGTACATTTGAATTATGCCCCTCGAGTCAAAAAAATAGTATTTCAAGTAGAATATATAATGTCAAAAGTAATATATGAGTATTTTGACAATCTAAACTAAAAATAATATAAAATATTTCCGTTTAACAATTTGAAACATAAACTAACATATTTTATTATGATAGATAAAATACTTTAACTTACTTGATTTTTTGGTTTATCCTATAAATCTAGCTTACCAATATAAACTCTAATATTTATAATAATAATAATCTAACCACTTTTACAAGTGTGACATTACAATCTTTACATTGGGAAACGACAATAGTTACTGATATTCTGTAAAAGTGAAATTCAATATTGCCCATTACTATCATTTAAAATATTGCACATAGGGGATCAGCTTGCCTGTGGTCTCAATAATGGAATACTGTGGATATTGCATCCAATAACGTTGGAACCACTTCACGAATTTCCATATAAGCATTCCACGGAATCTATAATTAAATTAGTTTTCACAGACTGTGCTGAATATATGGCGTATTCTGTAAATATTAATAAAATTATTAACCATTACCTGTTTCAAAAGCTATTCTCGATTCAATACACATCATCTTTACTGTCTTTTCTTTACATATTGCAGGAATTTCATAAAATAGATCAATTAATTTTATAGTTTCAATGTTTTTAATAGAAAATATTTCATCTAATTTTTATCAAAACCTTCGATTTCTTTGATCTCGAAAAGTTACAGCAATATTATTATTATTATCATTATTAACTGATCCAAATTTAAAAAATACCTCAGTTTTTAAAGCATTTAGGAGGCCCCTTTTTTGTTATTTCTTTATTAAAAATTCTAGATATTGCAATCATTACTATAAAAAATAGTCTTAAAGCAATTATTTATTTCGTCATTTAATCGTCACTTCTTTAAAACAATAGGTAATCAATATTTTCAGGATAATACATTAGTAGTGGCGGTATTTAAAAGAAATCGTGACGAAGAAATAGAGCATCCATGGGATTTTCTTGGAAAATATCGTACACACTTGGCAACGATCACGGATGTACTGTTTGGACCAGCCACCTTGACCAGTGTTGCACCTCGATTATTTTCCTTAGGTGAAGATAGGAAATTAGTTGAATATGACCTAAAAAACAGGTAACAAACAGTTCGTTTGAAAAATCTTCGTGCTTCTATTAAAATCGAAATTCTTCTGGAGACATTAATCATTTGTAATAGATAGTTTCAATGAAAAAGAATACACTTTACTGAAACGAAGTCGGAAAAAAACTATTTTAGCATTATTTATGAACTCGAGGTTATAATTAATCCCTTGAACGGAAATGACGAGTCCAGCTCGTCATAAACCTTCGTGAACAAGCTGACAATGACGAGCTGGACTCGCCAGAAATTATTGAGGTTTGATGCTTTTTATGAGAGCAGTATCTGTAAGTCATTAAATTAAATATTAAAATTAAAATTAAAATCTTTAAAAATTAAAGATAATAAATTAAATCGTCTGCCAGAGCAGTGCTGACTGAAAATAAATTGTCGTTCAAGGGGTTAAGGTCGAGGTTATTATATAGTAGATTGTTGAATTCATCTTAAAAATACATTTCAACATTTAAAAAATTTAAGATTTTATGCTTTTGTCGGAAGAAAGACAACTCTCAAATATATCAATGCTTCGCGAAAATTTGTTATTAAAATTAAACATTTTTTCATTACACAGTGGTCCCTACCCCGATCCTGGTCTCATGATAAGTGAAATCTGTCAAATTGAGTATTCTGCGGTTCCTCTTTCTCTTGCTTGGTACCCTAATTTGGGTGTTGAACAATTTTTAATTATTTCAAATTCAGAGGTAATCACTTCCAAAGTATCTCGACATTACTAGAAAATATTCAGATAATTTATTCGCACACTGTTTTTTAAAAAATTGGAGTATCCTTTGTTATTCGAACTTTTATTATTATATTATTTTGCCTGGGAATAACTTCGTTGTGATAAACTTACATAACTTTTAAATATAGGCTAGTACGGTATATTAAAAACTAATTTGTTTGTGGTTATAAAGTGCTGCATATTTTTGCGTAACCAGTTGCTAAACTTCTTAAAACTATGTTGCAATATTTGATATTTTATAGAATTATACCGATCTTATATTACTGTTTTATTTATTATTTTATTTACATATATAGTGCAATGTCATCCCCTCGTTCGGTGAGTTCGTTGATAAAATATATTTTTAAAACGCTTTAATTTCGTTCAAAAGCTTCAATTTCATTAATTGCAAT
Organism: Lasioglossum vierecki; assembly: GCA_028455595.1. Taxonomy (NCBI): domain Eukaryota; kingdom Metazoa; phylum Arthropoda; class Insecta; order Hymenoptera; family Halictidae; genus Lasioglossum; species Lasioglossum vierecki. The sequence continues at coordinate 26,252,578 of CM052336.1, read as the reverse complement.
CCTTAACAATTTGCTCTACTATTTGGCTTTGGATTATTATAAACGCAGGACTCTCAAAAGCATTATAAATCTTTCCGTATAAAAAAATGTTAAGTATAACTTTGCACTTTTTATATATATATTTTCAAACAATATTTTATATGGCGTTAATATTGCTGTTATATTTAAGTATAAATATCGGTTGGTAAACGACGTAACGAAAATGATACGAGGCACGTATTTGGGTCCAATTTTCGGTGCACCAGTTCAACACTGCGAGGTAATTGAATGAAAAAAATATTACTCAAATAAATTCGAAAAAAGAAATCAAATAAATAAAGTTAAAGAAGAAATATAGAGAATACTATATGTTATCGATTGTGTAGGTTTTATCCAGCAGAGAATACGAAAGAAATAAATACATAATATTTGCGACTGAGAAAGAAGTTGGCCTTCAAATACTTCCTTTCGATGGTAATCCTTATAAGACTTTAGGAATAATAGGACATCCACGTAAGGTAATACAAAATTTATATGTATTAAACGTACATCTATATTTTCATTAATTTTAATTCCGACAGATCACTAATATTCGTATTAATTGCGAGGGGAACATTGTCTTCACTTCCGGTTACAAGGATCCCTGTGTCTTGATGTGGAAAATTAAATGCAGGTAAACACTCGAGCTTATAAAATATTCTGTTTTGTCGCTTAAATCTACTTCGTGATGAACAAAAACAATGAACTGGCTACATCCCTAGTAGCACAAAAATATTAGATAAATATTTTATTCAAATATTGGAAAAATATTTTTTAAGCCACATTTTTTCACATGAGAAAAATATTGGCTCTGAATATTGTATACATGTACAAGAAGTATAAATTGAATGTTTAAAAAATATAAGCTGAATATTCAGAGAATATAAACTAGATATTTAAAAATATAAAGTAAATGTGAATCCAATATTTGAAAAATATAAATTCAATATTTCAATAACATTCAATAAAATGTTCAAATTTAATTAAAAATTTTAACAAAAATTAAAAACTATGTTCCATTTTATCTTCGAAAGGACCTTACTACAATTAAGAAATTTTTATATTATATTATATAATTTTATATAATTTTTGATATTACATAAAGATTTGTTTTATAATGAGAAAAAAATAGTTTTTTCATAATATGAAATAAATATTATTTGTATATTAGGTACAAATATTCTACTTCTAATATGAAATAAAGATCATATATTATTCAGAAAAAAATATTTTTCTCGTAACATGAAATAGATATTTCTTGCATATTTAAAAAGAAATATTTGTTACTTATTATAAAATAAATATTATATGTATATTTAAATATTAAGAAGAGATTGAATCTCTTTTTAATATTATATGAATGTTTATACAATATTTTGTGCTACTAGGGATCTTATATACGGATTGCCCTAACAATGTTGTACTCCCTTGAAGGAGATAATTCCTATAAAATGATTTTAAATAAATTTTCCCTTTGCAAAAATGTTCTCCACGGTTTTTTAAGGAACTATTAACGAAAAGCACAGAGTAATTAAAGCGCGGATACCGCGGACGGATTCAAAGGAAAAGGAATCGGCAAAGGAAAAAGTTACTTAAAATCACCTTAGGACACATACCTTTCAAGGAAGTACAACATTTTGGGGCACCCTGTATGATCACAATGTGCGTATAAGTACGCGAATTTAATGTGATGAGACTTTCTTCCAAATTCTCACATTTTTTCTTAAAATAACGTTCCATTTTAATTGAAATTTCTGCCTTGTATGACTAAGACTTTTTTCAATTTCGTACAATATCCTATAACTTATCAATTGCTTGCCTCTGTTGCTTTTAACATCTAATTGTAAGTAATAATGTTGTACTAAATCCTCGTTGGAGACATTAATTACGATAAATAACGTATAGGCTTCTTGAAATATATTCCTATTAGTACTGTTTTTGATAAATCGAAAAATCTTGTTGAAAACAACGACAAAAACGATGACAAAGATATATTTTTATAAATGATAAATTCTACGTTCCTAGATTTTGACACTTACATTTATTTTACTGCTACGATTACTGATATGTCACGTCCCACAATTAAGCTATTAATAATTACTTCTTTATTAATACTTTCTGTTTCGCCCGTGCTACGTTCATTACCAATTTCCCCTGATTCCTAATTGACCTCAGTTCCGTCGATGTATTGGAACACTTAGGGGGTCTTGGACTGTCCCCATATTATTGTCTACTCGAAGGAGGAAGGAAAGGCTGGCTCATCAATGAAATGAAAGATTTCTTCTATTATGCTCAAATTCTGCATCAAGGTGAATACACGCCTGCCGTCAGAATAGTAAGCGAGAAAGTGACCACTAAACAAATACCGAATCTCATGCGTGCCATTGGATTTTATCCCACAAACGAAGATGTAACAATTTCAAATATATTCTCTCCATTTTTCACCAAAAACAAATATCGTGAACTTGTCGATTAGGATTCTTTCCTCCGATTTAAACGACCTTGAAATATGTTGTCAAGGCCACCATTTTGAACAAGTTTCTTTTTGCAACTAACTTAACAAACTACTTTACAACTAACTGACAAAAACTTTAACTTTTACTTTACAACATATTTCAATGCCACCGAAATCTGATGGAAGAACTCTAATCGACACGTTCACCAGAAATATATCGAGGACTTTTTGACCATTTCAGATAGAAATTCTTATGAATGAGGTCTCCTATAGAAACTATGCAGAAACTGGTAAATTAACCGAGGAAATAACATTTGAAGATTTCGTCAAGTATTATATAAACCATCGGCCCGTTTTTGGAATTTCTTTGCGCCAGTTGCAAGAAACTTTCCAAGCCTTCGTAAACCTTGACAGGAATTCTTTTTTGGATGAAGAAAATCCAGTTCTGACTCGCAATCAATTCCTGAACGTTTTGTTTGGGAAAGGTCCTGTAGAAACACCGCAACACAGGAGCAAGGGTTTTGGTCCGCCATTTATTTCGCTTATGAGAGATTCAGATTTTTTATAAAATTCAACGCAATTAGTAATTGTACGCTATTCTTTAGGAGAACCGTTAGTACCTCAAGAAGCGTACATGTACCTCAAACGTCTCGTCGATTGCGATGATAATGAAGGTGAAGCACATAAAAAGAAAGAGAAACGGTCTGCACTAGAGAAGCTAACGTTTTTGCCGGAGGTATGCATTCTTTCTTAATTTATTCAACAGTTTATGTAAATTCGTTTTCAGTTAATAGAGAAGGTTATTGCAATAAAACAAAAATATCACCATTTGCTCGATTAATAGTTATCAATAATAAATAACTCTTTGTTAAATAAGGGAAGAAAACAGCGTTCTATTCTCGAAAAGTCGAAGTTGTTCAAAAATTTAATTTTTATAGTATTTACATTGATGCATATACGTACAATCTTTCATTTAAAAACGTTCAAATAACCAGAATAATAACATTACTGAATATTGCTTCCTTAAAACAAGTCGATGGGACTGTAAATCATTTTAATAATGATCATATATACAGTGGATCCAAAATGTTTTTGAACAATAACTTCTCCATTCTCAAGAAATTGTCACTATTTTTACAACAATGTACAATACCTTGTACAATACTACATCGTTCATTTTTATCTAAGATATTTTTGCATGATACAGCGATTGTAAAACTGCATCGTATTTTCTTGATCCAAAATATTACAAATTGAAACGTCTGTAAAAAGATTGAAAAATTTTTCTCTTTCTTATTGAGCTTTGAATAAAAGGAGTATTGGCATCTTTACAATAGAAAACTGGTTCCTCTCTTTAATATTATTTATTATATTCTAAGCAGTCGTAAAGAGGAAGATTCAATTTTTAAATGTATCGTTGATTAATTGACCAAAAAAAATTTAATGTTTTTAATGACGCTTTAATTGGCAAAATTAGAGACAATCATAGTTCAAATATTGAGAACTTCCCAAGAATCGAAAATTTGTTGTTCGAGTACTCTTTGGACCGAGACTGTGTACATATTAATCTTTATAAGAAGGGATTCTACAAATGAATAATAGATATAAAAATGCTTTGAATTATTCAGTAAATAATGTCTATATATTTAATCAATTCTTTTTCCGTATTCGTCACGCTTGTTCCTATAATAACAAATTAAAAAAAAATTTTATCAACAACTAATAAATAATTGTACATATTGTTAAAAACAAATCGATACAGAAATATATGGAACTGTGTCAGTAGTAGCCTCGGTTAAATTTCAAAAAGCGAGCTAATAAAAACGTGGTAAAATGGCGGTCGTTTAACTGCGAATTCGAAGCGCGTGGAAATATAATAAAATGAGAACCTGCTAATATCATAACAATGGTTGCTCGAGTGTTTATTTAATTCGTAATCTTTCTCGAAAGTGTAAATAAAAAAATATATATCTCTGTTTTGATTTCTACTCTGAGAATCTACGTTTTACGTGAACCTCCGCGGTCTAATGATAAAACACAGCTAGGAATCGTTAAGAGATTTTGCAAGTGTGTGCGACAAAGAAGAAAGGAAGACACTTAGGCTCGCCGAAAGTAATGTATTATTATTTTATGATACAGAGGATATCTTACAAAGATTTTATCACGGACATCATGGGTATTGAATTGCCGGAGGAAACGAGGGCTGACGATGAATAATTAACCTGCGTCATTATTTGCATTGCTGGCATGTTAACGTCAATTACAATTATCACTATTATTACCAATATTATTATCATTACCATGTACTGCGAATTCTATTAAACATGTACGAACACTAACATATTTAGCCATCCTTTCTGCCTCGTGTGTTCAAAGAAAACGGAACGTTCCAGCGACGAACAGATTCGATCGATTCGGCCAAGCTGTGCAAATCAAAAACTATGACTTCTTTCTCTTCGAGACCCGGACGCAAAGATGTAGTGTTCATAAAATACTTTTATTCTTTTCTCATTTATTTCAGTACTGACCGACACTCCCTATGTTTCCATTGCTATTTCGACCAATTACGAACTAGAAAATCGTTGAATAAATTAGAAGTCGAACGAATTACGAAAGAGTCAAATACGATTAGAAAAATTCGAATGGAAGAAAAAGAAATATAGTAAAAGTGCGTTAGAACGTGACTCGCATCGCCGTTTCCACCACGCCAAACAATCGTAAATCGGAAATCGCAATTCGGTACGTTGAAATCTCCTGACGAACATTTATACTAAACAGTTTCGTCGAATTTGAACGAGCAACGCTACACCAATTATATGGATACAAGGAAATCGGCACGCTCGGTATATAGGCCTGGGAACTGGTACCAACGAATTCGGAGCTTTCTTTGCCAAGAATGAGTGATAGCTAGACTAGAAAATAATAAAAGATCCGTTCGTCGACTCGTCGAATAATTTAAAAAAAAAATAGTAGAGAATCGCAGAGAAATCGATTAAGAAATACGCAGCGAAGGAGGATCGCTTTTCACGGTATAATACTAAAAACGAAAATAAACGGGGAATGGAGGGTGGAGAATGGGGAGACGAATAACGAATAACCACATAACGTGCGCGACTGAAGCAATGAGAAAACAAGATCGCGCGGCATTCGCAGAAGAAGAAATCGTTTAAAGCTCGCTAAGTGTATCGCGTTTTTCGTGTACTTTTGGAGACAATTAAAAGTACTGATTCTCGGAGGAATGCGATGATCAAACGGGGCACAGACACCGCCAGCAGTGCCGCCGACAGTCGTATCAGCCACGATAACGCGAAATTCGAATTCGAATTGATTAAAACAGCCCTCCCCTCTCACGCTAGAAACTTTCAAAAAGTTCTCGCTCTACGACATAGCCTACGTTTTCTTCTAGAACGCTAAACCGCTTAATCGGCTAGACTGGCTAGACTAATCAATTTATACACGGCGCATTTTTTTGTTTCGTCGTTTAAAAGAAGTACAAACAAATGTACACAAAAAACCTTACCTCGCTATTTTAAACACTAAGGCGTATGTACAGTTATATACAAACATTTCTTGTTTTTTTTTTTTGTTTTGTTTACCGTTATATCAGCTTAAGAAAAATATCAACGTGGAACAGTATACGATTCGTTTGTTTACGAAGAAGAAAGAAGGGAAACGTTTAGAGTGAACGGCGGCCACTCGATCTCTTCTCGATTCGACCAGTTGACCTGGTAGTTTGTGCTCGAAACCGCGATTAATTAGAATGTTATTCAATGTTAGAACAAGAGGGTAGTTTTTTGAGAGCCTCAAAACAATTTTTTATTGAAATTACGTACGCGCGAAGTGACATTAAAAGTGACCGGTTTCCAATGGTCACTTATGATCATTAAAGAATTTCTTAAGTTCCTAAGAATTTCTTAAGTTCCTAAAGAAATGTTATTACGATATTTTGCCAGGTTTCGTTCGGTTATATGTATAACGTTAAATACATAACTCGCATCGTTAAATATATTTCGAGCGTTTGAAAATTTTGGAAAATTTGAAAATATATATTCGTTGTAAAATCTGTGAATTTGTTAAGTTTAATAGAATATTCAGTTACAGATAGTTCAAAAATCGCTTCTTTTAAGATTTACTACAGAGAGAAACGAAAAAAGAATATAAACAAAAAATAGAAACATAACGACCTTAAAAATGTTTAAACTTTACATTTTGAAACAAATTTTCAATTGGAAATTTGCAGGCCTACTGTAAGAATAAATTACAGTCTAACAATACAACTTTGTAAAATTATTCGTAACTTAACGCGATATTTATATTCTTTTTTCAGTCAGAATTGTTAATATTATTCGTTCTGTATATGTATACTATATTATACATAGTCTGATTAGTAAATCGAGGCTCTCAAAAATGTTTACAACTACTTCAACGAATGATCAAGCGATTCCAGTCGATCAGAATATACATCACACGGAACTTCAAACCTTTCCCAATCAGAAGAACACTCTAAGCAATCGAAGTCTGTTGTTAAATCGTCCAAAACCTTTCAAGAGACGGAGAGAGAGAGAGAGAGAGAGAGAGAGAGAGGGGGGGAGAGAGAGAGAGAGAGAGAGAGAGAAGGAAGAATCGAGTGGTCGCCATCGAGTATGCCTAAAAAGCAATTTCAACACGCAGACACCATCCGCTGCTATCAGTCAAAGTAGTCCTCGGTTTGCACGATATCATACTTTTTTCTACAGTCTGGACAATACCACTTGCCCTTCGGCGGTACCATGATACCGACACACTCGAAATGAAACCATTCGATGCGACAGTCTTCGCCATCGCAGGCGATCATCTCCGAGACTTCATCGTACGGGCACTGACAATAGCAATAGAGATTCACTGGCCGTTCCGGTATCGGCGGATTGCTCTCGGGCAAATGTGTTTGTATCTGCTGGCTAGCCTCGACTTCCGTATCGCTGGAATCGCTGCTACTCTCTGCTGGTTCCTCCGATTCTGTTGCGGAAGCAGTGGCGATCCTCAGGCTCTCCTGTTGGCTCTCCATACGCCTGTACGCCACTGTCTTCCCACCGAAGGACAATCTCGGTGGCAGCGGTTTCAGACTCGGTACCGCTGCGAACGAGGGTGTCTCCACCTTCCTCCACTTCATCGTCGGCTGCTTCTCCGCCTCCTCGTCGCTGGAGTCGCCGTAGAACCGTTTCGGTACCCGTTTCCGCTTCGACGAACGTTTGTTCTCCGTCTCAGAACCGCTACCGCTGATATTCTGGCCAGGTCTTCCTATCATCTGAGACTCCACGATCGTGCTCATAGGGTGCATGTCGTTGACAACTATACTCGGCGACGATGCCGCCATATTCTGCTGCATCATCGCCGGGTTCTTTTGGTAAAACGCTTTCGGAATGTTTAATTTAATAGACTCCACAGCTGGCGCTGCGCTACGTTGCTTCGTTCTCTCCCCTTTTTTTCGTTTCTTCGTCTTGACTTTCCTTTTCTGCTGGGGCTGGTCCGCCGCGGTACCTGGGGCAGGGTCCGGAGAAGGTATCGCGGTGTCCGCGTCCGTCAAGCCGTTATTCAACGGTATCGCGGACTCCGTAGACGCCGGTGCAACCGCCGCTAGAAGCAGCAATTGATTCCGTTTCTCGGCGAGCAGCTTGTTTGCCAATTGCTGCGGATGCTCATCGTAGAAATCCTCGTCCGTCTCTGTCTCATCGGTCTCCAGGTCAGACTCCCTTAACACCAGCTGCGGCAGACAAACAGGTTCGGTCGGAATCGGTGCTTCTCCGTTCTCCATCTCCGTGGATGGTTTATTCTCCACATCAACGTGCGCAGATTCCGATTCCTGTGCAGCTTCTTTCTCCTTTTTCCGTTCCTTCCGACTGGACTGTTTCTTTGGGGAACCGTCCGAGGTCGAACTATCCGAATCAGAACTACTGCTGGAACTAGAAGAACTGCCGGAAGAAGAGCTGCTACAGCTGCAGTTCGTTCCACAGGAACAGCTGCTCGAGTCGCTGTCACTGGAAGAGTCGCTCGACGATGTACTGCCACTCTGTTTCTTCTTCTTCGGACTTTTCACTTTCTTTCGGTTCGGATCGCTTTCGGTGACGCTTTGCAAACCATTGCTGCCGGATGGGCTCTTCTGTGGTTTACTCGCGCAATCTTGGTCCCCGCTCACGTTTATTTCTTCTTTGTCCTCTACTTTAGACCCTGATTCTCCTTCTTTTTCTTTCTCGTTCTCTTTTTCTTTATTCGACCATACCACGCAGTAATCGTGGTCGGCCAATATTATACTCTTCAAGTATTCCATGTCAGTCTCTGGTTCCTGTTCTTTCGCCGGGAGCTCAGTACCCGATTCCTTCATCTGCAAACTGGCTGTGTACGTTTTGAAGTTATCCCAAATGCCGTCCATAATTTGTGCACTTTGTTCCTTTTCTTCTTCATTCTGCTCGACCTCTACTATGCTGTCCGCAGCAGGCACAGGAGAAAAAGATTTTGGATTTATGGGAGAAGCTACTGCTGCTTCTTCTATTGGTTTAGTGGTTTCAGTCTCTTTATAATCTTTTACTTCAACCTTTTGTTCCTCAGAATCTGTGTCACTGTCAGAGGAAAGATTCAAAGGTGGTAGATCGTACACATCGACGACCTTCTTCACTGGTTCCTTGGGTTCCTTTATAGAGTCAGATGTAGCAGCAACATTATCGGTTGTAACAATTTTCTCGTTTTCGGATTTTGCTTCATCAGTTGCCAATTGTTGATTCACTGAATCTGTCAAATTTGTGTTAACCGGTGGTTCTTTGTGAGCATCTTCATGTTTGGTCAATAATTTTCGAGAAATAAAGCGCTCTGAGCACTCGTTGCAAGCGTATGGCTGGTCTCCAGAGTGTAACCTTTTGTGTACTTTTAAAGCAACAGCTCTGGAAAAACTGGATCCACATTCTTCGCAACCAAAAGCAGTGGGTGGTATGCAGAAGTGATAAATATGTGGCCATTTCTTCTGTAAACATTTTTTACACAACACACTCTCCGTTCCATGTTTCCAGAATAAATGTTTTGTAATGTCTGGTTTGTTTCTGTACGCAATGCCGCATCTATAACATAAATGATGCAGCTTATGCTTCCAAACATGGTTCGAAAGACGTTGTTGATTCCCAGTAGATTCCAAACAGACATCGCATGCATGATGCTTTTTCCTTAGATGCACCATGAGTCTAAATGCAGATGGTAGGCTTCCCACAGGACAGAGACAACATCTATACTTGACATTGATATTTGGAGAATACGTACCAGGACATAAATGACAAAGTAATTCACTATAACTGTAAAAAGTAGATTTACACATTATACAAATTAAGATTGTCTTTTGATGCATTTTTCGGTTATGCAAATAGAGTTCCTTGTGTACAGCAGAATGAAATCTACAATGAAAGCACTCGTATGTCCGTACTTCTGGAACATTATAGGTACCTGTGGTGCTATTATAAGAATCTAAATTAAAGAAGTGAAAGTCTAATTCGTCGAGGGACCTTTTCACTCTAACAATAAATTGTTCTGGTTGGATTATTATAGCAGGATGCTGAGGATGAAATTTATGTTCTGCGAGCATGTGTAATCCTAATTGTTTACCGTTCACTGCTATATGGCGTGCATGATTGCAATATACACAAATGGGACTAGCTGCTTCTATGCACTGTTTCAATAGGTTTTCTATCTCTATACTGTCCAATATCCCGTCAACATTAAGATCGATAAAAGTAATGTCTTCTCCAGCCAGCACAATTCCATCGTTTGGTTGTACTTGAGTTTGTACATCATTCTCCTCGCTATGATTTATATTAGTAACTTCTTCGTCAACCTCCTGTTTTTCAGTTGTATCCAGGTCAGCTGTTGTTTCATTGGTAACTTCATTGATTTGTCTTCCATTTTCTTCAACATCCAAATTCGAATTACTTTTAACTTCTGACATATTTACCTCATCAGTTTCTTCTGCTTCCTCGATCTCATCAGGATTACCGTCCACCACTGCTAATTTGAAGCTATCGGAATCACTATCCCCATCGTTTGCCTGATCACTGTTATTATTGTCCCTTTCCGTTTCAAGAGTGTTAGATGTTTTGTCTTCCGGTACTGGACTCTCGGCGTTATTATTTTCTTCTGACTCCTTGCTAGTATCATGGTTTTCTACATTGTCATTATTACTTGTAACAGAAAACTGAGAGTTCCTGTTGGTACATATTTTTATAACTAAACTTCTATCGGAAGAAGGAACAGCGTTAAATGAGACTGAAGATTGAGATTCGTTAGGTATGTTTAGGTTTTCTTTCATTTCATTTAGACTACTGTCTTCTTTAACTTGTGGATCCGATGTATGTAATTCATGTTGAGGACTAAACAGCGATCGGTTGACAGGACTGTGAACAGAACTCTCAGATGACTCTGAACCAGAATCAATTTTTGTTTCTATTGCAGCCTCAATTGTTTTATCTTCGGTTACAGATTTTTCAATGTCTTGATGCTCCGTATCAAGTTCGTTTGTTCTACTACTACTTTCAATTGTTGAACTTGAAATATCCATATCGTGCTTATCGGCTTCGTCGGAATCTGATTCTACCTTATCAGATGTATCTAATGTATTGTTTAAACTTGTATCTTCTTTTCTAGGGGATAATCTTGAATCTTGTACACTATCTGTACAACGCGATACTTCCATAATAGTTTCTATTACACTATCGTATGGCTTATTATGGCTGGTTACATTGGTCGATGGGATTGGGGTCGTTTCAAAATCATTTTGAGGAACCTCTTCTTCACTCGTTTCTTCTTTTTCTTCGTAAGAATCTTCAACACATTTTGAGACTTCCATGATTGTCTCTGAAACTGTATCTTTAATCGCATTATGAACTTCAGTCTGCGAATTTTCACCACTGTTCGTAATATCACTAAAAGGTGGACTTTCATTTAATTGAGTCCCAGATTTATTGTTCGTCTTTCTTATATATGTATGCAGTTTTTGATGAATAACTACACCATCTTCTATATGCTTAGACCTATTATTTTTTATTGATTTTCTTGAAACAAATTTATTTCCAGTATTCACAGTCTTGTCAAGTATATGCGTCGGTATTACACTTGTTTGTGTAAGAGGTGACACAGCAGAATTTAATTCTTTACTTGTATCAGCAGCTAAACTACTACACGTACTTGCGTGCGAACCTGTCTGTCTGCACAAGGTACATATAGACGCGGTAACGTCTTGTTTGGATGCCGGTGAACAAAAGTGATTGTAAAAATTATCTGTCTCTGAGAAAACCTTTTCACAAGTACAACAAACTAAATAACATGACCCCTTAAAAGCACCATAAAAATCTTCGACCGATGTAAACGCCATTTCTGGAACACTATGATTTTTTATTAAGTGGTACGACAGCCTTTCTGCCTGACCAAACATTCCAAGGCAAAATAAACATATATGACGTTTATGTATGTCTCTCATGTGTAAAAATAAATTCCAATTTTCAAAGTAAGTGCCGCACGCCGCGCATAGGTAAACCTTTCTCGTGATTTTGAAGTTGGCAGAATGCGACACTGTGGATGATTCCGATGTGCTGGGCATTGGTGTCATCGTGGAATTGCAAGTGCACAAATTTTGTTTTAATACAGAGCACAGATTTGACGACGAGTGACACTTTAAACACTTATTCTTTAACGACGGTTGAAGGCCTAAATATTGTGCGTATTCTGTTATTTTGCCTCGCTTGATTTCTGCCTTCTTTTCTTTGCTATTCTTCGACAATGCATTAGAACGAGGCGATTGAGGCTCCTGCACTACACTTTTCGACGTATTCGTTTGAGTTTCTTGAGCTTGCGCCAGAATACGCTTCTTGAAACCTTTAAACACAATTTTTGATCCTGTACTGTTGTTTTTCCCTGGTGATTGACTCCCTTTGGATACGATTGAATTATATCGTAACAATTGCTTTTTTTCCTCTTCTATTACGTCACTGTATGCGCTATCAATCGAAGACGTCAATGAATTTCCAAGAGAAGTATCCTTAAGTTGCTGTTCTCCCAAAAGATTCCACATATCCACAACTTTACTTTCACCATCTTCATCTTCCATAATAGCACTGCTTCGTTACAGCGGTATTTTCTGTAATATATAATATGATTATTAACAAAAAAATTATTAAAAGAAAAGTATATATATTATACACTACTAATCAGATGTCTATTAACTTAATCTTCATTACAGTCAATATTAAATAATAGAAAACATTTTATGACGTTTATATAGTTTAATCGAGCCTACTGTCATTAATTACTAAATACAAGTTATGTATCTATTGTTAGAATTATATCTAATAAAATTATGGTATTAATAAAGCAATTATATATCAATCCAGAATAAGAATCAAGAAGAATATAAAACTGATTATATCCGATGTATAGACTGTGGATTTTATGCATTTATAGCAAAGCTGAGCACATTAAACTTCAAATTTCAAGACAATTAAAACAATTTAAAGATGTCAATATATTACTTTTCATCTATTAAAATTATTCAAAGAAGAAATGATACTTGATCGGTTTCTATTTTCTGCAGTCGATGCAGACAATTTTTATTTTTACATAAAGATCTACAGTCTACTGATGCATGTATAATGCCACCTGTTGTGTTATACTTTATGTGTGTATTTAGTTATTCCCTTGTAACAGAGAGAATAAGGAGAAGTTTTCGATTACTAGTTGTGCAAGAGTCAAGCTATTGTACCATAATTTTTCAAATACAAATACTTTACTTCGCTACTAAATGTAACTCGAAGCATTACATCTAACATTCCTCTTTATGTCAATATTAACGTATAGAAGATAGAATATTCATTATGTTTAATATGTACTCTATAACATAACAAGCATTTAATATAATACCTCTGATAAGGGTATTATAAAACTGAGCACATGGTACGACATGCAAGAAGCCCTTCGCTGTGACCATCACTCCACGATGATTCAGCCCAAGAGTTCCCACCAAAACAGTTTACTATGATGAAACTAATGTCAAAATAAGACGAACGAGAGTACACATCAGACCCGGACACTACGGCAACGAGTTTTAGCACAAGAGTATTGCTATAAGCTTTTGTTGAACACAAGGATGATTCCAGTGTAACGAGGGTTGCGTACCTTCCGGTAAACTCCGGCTCGAACGAATCGCTTGAAATTACGTATAACCGTGCGCGATTCGTAAAAGATAAACGATACAATCGGACGCTCTTGAAACGGTACAAAGTAAAGCACCTTGAGTGGTTCGTCGCGATCCGCGCCGAAAAGGTTAGTAAAATGGCGTCATATCAATGAGTACGGCTCCGTCCGTGCTTCCAACACATCCCCAGTGATGCCACCTTTCATCGTGTTCCACCATAACCTATTGTGGAAGAGGTTAGACGAGAGCCATCGAGAGAAATAATGTTTGCAATATTCTCGGTTTTTGGCAATCGGTAGAACGTTTTCGACTGATCTTGTAGAATGTTTGACTTGAGCGCGAGCGCGCTGTTGTCTGCACCACGGCTGTCGTGCAAAAACTCGGAACACGAAGCGACGGCATCTCTCGTGGACGCACTCATGTACGCCCAATGTAGTGCCTGTGATGTGTGATGCCCCCACTCTAAATTTTTAACCTGACCCTATCAGCCGGAGCGACGAACTTTGAATGATATGTACAAATTTTTATTTCCCTCTTCGTAATTGTTTCGAAAATCTATCAGCAACATTGCTTGCAATTATGCCAGATTACCGACGCCATAAGCCTCTTTTCAACACGCTATTTATAATTATTATATAATGACATTTATTTTAACGTGGCATACAAATTCTTCTGTCTTTGTATACAATTGCATTATCCCAGTCAGCCAGATTTTCACAGCTAGAGCTTGTCCAATGCCTGGCTGTGCCTGGCCCGTTTATAACCTATTGTAATCCGAATTATGGCAACTGATTTGACGCAGAATCTGTTACATTCAATTAGATTGGCATATTGATAGAGAAAATATCACGAAATCTGCTAGTGGAACAGAATCGATGACAAAAACCATGCTGATTCTGTTGATATAATCTGACAGTAAATTGACGACAAACAGATATTGCTAACATAACCTATTGTCAGATTGAATGAGGTTGATTTTATGGAAATAACTCATTTTGATAGTGCTTTTATTGTACTATTAATCAGTGTATTTATTGTCTTATAATAATTTTCTTCAAATGTCTTCTTCAAATTAGTAAATCATAAGTATGAAGTAAGAAAAAATATATCATGTATAAAAGTAGTCTCAAATTGCCTCACTACTAAATATAAAGACACGGCAGTGTCAATTTGGTACAAGAAATTTGGTATTGACAAATTCATTTAGAAATTGCTTGTTCAGGCATAAAATTAAAAATATATGAATAAATAATTAAATTTATTAATTGGGTAAATAATGGGAATATTTGGTGATCGCAAGTTGGCGCTACCGAAGGTGCTTCGGAGAAAGAAAGTTGGCAGCAAAATGTTGCTGTAGGAAAGCAAGGGAAAAGAGAAAAAGATCAAGAACCCAGATAGCAAAAAATCCAATTTCGGAAGAGATTCTGTGCGCGCAGTCGTCGCTATTTGTGCCGTCCAATGGACCAGGGATTTGGACCTGGGCAGAAAGACGGCACAATTCCGGACGCTGACCGCCGAATTTTCTTTTCCTTAAGAGGGCAGCACCGTCGCTCTATTGCGAATAGCCGCTTTCCAGGGCAGCACCGTCGGTGAGGATAGTTCGCACTAATGTGGCAGATGTCGGCGAAGTAAACGCAATCCCGTTTACTGACAATTCAAAATACTTTATGTTCATGCAAGGAGAGAAAACGAAATAATAAATAATAAAATAAAAAATAATAAATAATAACGGTGCTGCCCTGGAAAGCGGCTATTCGAAATATCAGTGCGACGGTGCTGCCCTCTTAAGGAATAGAAAATTCGGCGGCCACTGGCCGGAATTGTGCCGTCTTTCTGCCCAGGTCCAAATCCCTGGTCCATTGGACGGCAGAAATAGCGACGACTGCGCGCACAGAATCTCTTCCGAAATTGAGCTAAGTCGGCCTTGAGCAGCTCCAAGCGTAACTTGATCTAAATTCTGCCTGTTTTCAGCCGAGGGCCGACTTGGCCCAGGAAATGCCTGGCTATCTGGGAAATTATCAGCAGAGTTTCAATATTTTATTCAAATAGATAATTTATTTGTCCAATTGTACTAGTATAATAGAAAAGATCATTATAAGAAGGTGGTTAGTGCGATGGTCAGCCTAAAGATCAGCTCAAAAAATATTGCTTCTCGCAAAATGAATTAGGTGTAGGCCAGTGTAGGCACATTGAAAAAAACAAGCTGTTTCGTATTCTCTGTCTTTGTCTGTCTTGCAGCTCTCCCTCTCTTTGTGCTTCGTAGTTCACCTCTACGCCACAATTTTGGCTCTGGCGCATCCATAATGCGTGAAACGGAATGGATCTATCACTGATCTGTATCAGTGGTCATTGATCAGTGTCAGTGATGCACTTTCTTTCGATCTTCTATGTCACAGTATAAACAATTTTGAACTCGCCTGAGACCGTTACTATTTACATATGCAATACAAACTGTTTAGTATTTTTATTGTTTTCTTTTACGTAAACCGACTGAAAGTAAGTAATCACGCTATTATTTGTATAAATAGTTTTGCCATATTATAAATTATTATTTCCAATCTGCGATAAAAAATTACAGTTTTTTGAATTAGTATTCAGACGGCCTAAAGAAGACGATAACTTTTTTTAGGAAACTAGAACAATTAGTTTACTACAGAATGTGAAGAGAAGTCTTCTAAAAAATTGCGATTGATCGGAATTGTAGACGAAATACTAGATATTGCATTTTACAACTTTTTTATGCGGGCTTATATTGAAAATTTGAAAAATACGTTTTGTAGATCTGTGTTAATTAAACGTTTAACGACCGTAAACATTGCGTTAAACTTCATAATAGAATGAACAGAATTATATCGTTTAATTCTTAAATTTATTGAATAAATTGTATAAAAATCATAAGAGTAATGACTATAAGTATTTCAAATGAAATACTGAATAGAAAAGACTTCTTTCCAAAAGAAAACTCGTCTAGTATAATATAGTATAATATATAAATTAAACTTTTTTATAGTTGAATAATAATATGCGAATTCTTTTAAAAAAGTTCCACATGTAATAAATCCAAATCTTTCAGAATTCTTTTAATGATG
Organism: Lasioglossum vierecki; assembly: GCA_028455595.1. Lineage (NCBI taxonomy): Eukaryota > Metazoa > Arthropoda > Insecta > Hymenoptera > Halictidae > Lasioglossum > Lasioglossum vierecki. Next base: position 26,235,819 of record CM052336.1, on the reverse strand, counting down.
TCTGAAGACACAGTTCGTGTTGCTGTACGTATCCGTCCTTTAATAAAAAGTGAAATTGATAAAGCATGTCAAACATGCTTAACTGTTGTTCCAGGGGAACAACAAATAATTGTACGTAATACAGAAAAAGCATTTACATTTAATTATGTTTTTCCTGGTGATGTTAGTCAAAAAGATTTTTACGAGACAGCTATCGAAGGGATGGTGGAAAACATTTTTAAAGGTAAGATTGCACAAGTACTTCTAGATTTATCTATCCATTTGAATACATAATTACATAAAATTATTATATGTTATGTTATATTATAGGATATAATGTAACTATTCTAGCTTATGGACAAACAGGAAGTGGTAAAACCCATTCAATGGGTACGAATTATGTAGAAACAGAAGAGATGGGTATAATACCACGAGCAGTTCATAATATATTTCAAATAATTGAATCAAAAGAGGATTGGAATTTTAGTGTATTGGTATCATTTATGGAATTATACCAAGAACAATTGTACGATCTCTTGGCCGACAAACCGCGTAACCAATGTATTGTTGATATTAGAGACGATGGTAAAAATGTCAAAGTTTCTGGGGTAATTGAACAGAAGGTGACAAATGCATCGGAAGCATTAAAATGTTTAACCCAGGGGTCTCTGGGTCGTGTAACTGGTTCTACAGCTATGAATGCCCAAAGCAGCCGTAGTCATGCAATATTTACAATATGTATACACCAACAAAAACAGGGTGACCCTAATACAGCGACAACAGCTAAGTTTCATTTAGTAGATTTAGCTGGCTCTGAGCGAAGTAAAAAGACACAAGCAACTGGAGAACGATTTAAAGAAGGAGTTAACATAAATAAGGGTCTTTTGGCATTAGGAAATGTTATATCTCAATTAGGAGAAGGAAGTTCTAATGCTTACATTGGATATCGCGACAGTAAGCTGACAAGACTGTTGCAAGATTCTCTTGGAGGTAATTCCATGACGCTGATGATAGCATGTGTGAGTCCAGCTGATTACAATTTGGATGAAACTCTCAGTACATTGCGATACGCGGACAGGGCACGTAAGATAAAGAACAAACCTGTAGTGAATCAAGATCCACAACTTTTAGAAATAAATAGACTACGCCAAATAGTACAAGAGTTAAAGCTTGCTTTAGTAGATCAAGAAATACGAATCTCTTGTCCATTGGAACATCAAGAACTCAAAGAGAAGAATCAGATGTTACAGAAAAAGATCAGAGACCTAACTGAAAAGCTAAATGATAATTTAATTGAAATTGTAATTATGCATGAAAAGGCCGAATTAGCTGAACAAAGTAGGGAAAAAATTCGGACTGATATGATGAAGATACTAGAAGAATGTAGAGATATTTTAAATGAGTTTGATAAAAATCCTGAATCATATGCTGAACATCATGCAAAAGTAAAAGCCTTATATTTAAAAATTATTGGTAAGAATAATGTAACTTTATTCGTCAGTTTTTTTTTGTAATATTATACAATGAAATGTAATTAATAAAAAGTTTGTGTTTCTATTAAATAGATATGGATATAGATCACAAGAAAAAATCAGAAGAGCTTATACATTGTGGAGTGACATCTGATGCTTCTACACTTAAGAAAGATGATGAGGAAGAAACGGCCATGCTTTCAGTAAATTCTTCATATCACGATAGCATTAATATAGATGAAAAACAAGAGGAGCATACTTTACTTCAAGTGAAAAGGAATAACCAAGTACAAGGCATTAACAAAGAGCTTGCCATCAAGGAAGGTCTCATATGTTATCTTCTAAAAAATTCCTCTACATTAATTGATTATTCTAAAGAAATAGAAGAAATGGAGCAGGAAATAAAAACACTTCAAACAGAAAAAAAAAGAGCTTATGCAAGCGCTACAAAATGTTCAGTCAAATAATGCTACTTCGAAGTAAGACAATCACTCCTTTTAGGATTACTGTGATATCCGATCACCTTATTAATTTATTTTTAATATTTACAGATTGGCGGAATCCCGCCGTAAAAAAGTTCAAGAATTGGAGAAAAAGATATCAGAATTACAGCGAAAGATCACAGAGCGAGATAGAATAGCTAAAACGAAAAACAAGCAGGATCAACAAATAAAACAATTATCGAAAGAAATGACATCATTGAAACAGACCAGAGTAAGATTAATTAGACAAATGAGAGACGAATCCGACAGATTCTCAAAATGGAAGGAGTCTAAGGAAAAAGAGCTGAATAGATTGAAGGATCAAAATAGGAAACAGGTTAATGAAGTAACGCGTCTGAAAATGTGGCATAGTAAGCAAGAGAATGTATTCAAACGAAAAATGGAAGAATCTTTTGCAGTTAATAAAAGATTAAAGGTGTGCATCTAAATAAAAATTTCGTGTAATATTTTGAATTAATTCGCTTCTTTTCTCAGGATGCTCTCGATTTACAAAAGAAAGCAGCAGCCATGAGAAAAGAAAAGCAGAATAATAATCCAGATAAAATTAAAAACTGGTTGGAGCAAGAAATACAAGTATTAGTCAGCACTGTAGATGCAGAATTCTCGCTAGAGAAATTAATGAGTGATAGAGCATCGCTGGCAGCCATGTTGAAGAAATTGCAAGATAGTGATGACCCAAATGAAGAGAAGATAACTGAGTTTTCTGAATTTTTAGAATTACGCAATACACAAATTACTGATCTCCAACAAAAAATAGTTGAGTCAGATCAAGGTAAATACTTCCATATTAAGTGTCAATTTAAATTCAATAATTTCATTCGAAATAAATTGTGTAGAAAGTAAAAAAAATACAAGATGGCAAACACTACATACGTTGGAGGAAGGAAAAACTGCACTTGAAATACTATTCAAACAAACTGCAGAGAATAGACGGAAACAGTGTGCGATAAAGTCTGACTACAATGATCTTCTGGTTTGTCTTTAATATAGTATAGTCTTAAGTGCTTACTTGCTATGATAGATAGATAGATACTTGGTCCCCTCAGGGTTTCAAGTTCATACACCACCTTCTATTTCCAATCTCACCTATCGCCTAATTGCAACCAATTCCAATGGGACCTACTGTTTTTCTGGTGGGTTCCGAACCACCTTAGGCACCACAGGAGATAGCACATGGAATATTTCCAGAGGTGCCGGCGGTGGGATCGAACCCGCGACCACGGCATCCGCAGTCGCGCGCTCTACCCACTGAGCCACTGCGCGCTTTTTTAGTATAGTCTTAAGTAAACATTGACAAAAGGGTGGAGGAGGGCAGTTCCGATCGCGTTGCCCTTGAAATATGTTGTCAAGATTAACATTCTGAACAACTTTTTCCTATACATATACCCGTCGCTCAGTCTTAGTTGCGGAGATAATTGACAACACATGTTGTCAATATTTACCCAGTCTTAATTTAATAGCATAAATTGATTATTAATTTTATACTATTGTAGGAAAAATGTGAAATACTAGAAGCACAAGTTGAGGAGGTTAAAGCAAAGAAAAAAGAAAAACGCATCTCGAATCAGCTCGCATTAAATAAAACTACAAATCAAATTGCAGAAGTAGACAAAGCAGAGAATATGAGATTGAAAAAAGAAATAGAACATTATAAAGAAAAGTACCAGCATCTAAAACGAACGGTTAGTATGATTCGCCAATGTCGTTTATGGTATATCAAATGTAGTTTTCATGTACTTCTTTCTTTTTTTATATTACAGGCACTAACGGAAGTAAATAATGAAAACGAAGTACCAAAACCAAGAAGTAAAAAGGAAACGAAAGTTGACGAATTAATTGATGAAAATTCATGTCCCGAATTGGATAATACTTCTGATAATAGTGTTGATGATAATGATTTCAAGGGAGATCTAGTTTGGACGCGGACTCCACTTTACAAACGACTACGAAAAAATTGGGTATTTAGATCAAATTATCATACTAAATATAGCATTCCCTTTGCATATTCACACTGTGTTAGCAATTTCATCAAGTCTGCTGGACCTGTACATATGTTTTGAATGTCGACAGAATATTCATAGACAGAGATTTACCGTAAGAACGTCGACAGTGAAAGCGAGAATAATAACTTAAATATGACACGTTGTTTAAAATAGGAAAAAAAAATTTATCGTCTGTAAGATTTCGTTATCAGCCGTAAAAAGACCGTTTAAATGTTGTTTATTTTCAAAAATAATAGTAACAGCCGCGTGTTCTAATCAAACTTAGTTTAATTACATTAACGTTTTTATTATATTGCACCTATAGATGTGCAATTTAACTCGTCAGTAAGGACGACAATCAATATTATAACAAATCAATTGGCTTAGTAAGAAACTGTGAAACAAAACTAAGTTTTCAACATATGAAACTATCTAGTAATCATCTGATTTTTATTATAATCGAGTTGCCGATTCCATGCAGTGTAACTGTAGAAAGGAAATTCTGAAAGTTTTTTCCTCATGAGAGATATTATTTTCATACCTGACTCTTACATTTAGAATACAACAAAGACTGATTCATCTGAACGTTCTATCCTAAAACGATCATCGAATGGAGATATAAAGTGTGGTTGTAAAACGAAGTGTGCCACTCGTATGTGCACATGTCGCAAAAATAATTTGACATGTAGAAACTGTGGCTGCGATCCAATAACATGTCAAAATAGAGATGTAAAGAATGTAAGTTTTCTTATTTGCTATTTATATTATAGTTGCTCCCTATTACGTGAGAGCGTTTCTTTTTTTGTAGGTTCGTCAAACATTATTCGATTATACAGGAACACAGAATGAAGTGGAAACAATAAAAAAACCAAGGTATATTTCGGAAATAGTTTTATTATCGCTCTTTTTGCATCCTAATAATGTCTGTTTATTTGTAGACTGGAGGAACAAGACCAAGAATAGTATTATATTTATAGTAGTAATATATTTTTATATATAATTTTTAGATAATGTAACTTAAAATATACGACACTACTTACAAGGGAACACAACAAAGTATCACACGTCGATTTTGATGAAGCATCGAGAAAAGGTTTATTGGAAATGCTGTAAAAATAATGACTGAAATTATTCAATATAATTTTGGCGGTAATGAAATTTATTGTATGTTTATATTTGTTCCCAAAGCTTTATCAAAATCGGTGTGTGACACTTTGGTATATTCCCTTGTTAGAGCATTTCAGTCATTTGTGTATACATGTTTATACAAGTTTAATATTTAAGTTAATTGTATAATAAAAATAAATATAGGTATTGAATTTTTTTATGGAAATGTTATTAACGTCTTTCAGTATCTTCAATGGTCTCTTTAGGACCCTCTATATACTTCATTACTAGGTCAAACAACTCCAAACTAGAGTTAAAACTGTCTGGGTCAAGAAGTCTTCCAACATCATTCATACGTTATCATTGGAAGCATAAAATTCTACGTAAAGAAGTATTTCCCATCATATATGATAAATCTAATAGTCAATATATTCCCAGTGAGCCAGGCTGTCTCTAGCAGAAATCGAGCACAGCCCGGCGAGCAGATGACGGGCATTATCCCAACTGCTGTACCAGTTGCCGCTTTTTTATTTTGGTGCTTAATATTTTTATATGTTCGGCGCAACCCAGCAAATTTTGTTGAACATTGTAATGCATTCACTTCATAATTTAACTCTTGCAGCTGAGCAGTAATTTCTTTCCAAAGTAAATTATGTCTTTTCATACCACTTTTAAATTCCTGCTCTTTCTTACGGTATAATTCCATTAAAAGGCGCACGGCCGCATCAGGCCACGTAAATGCTTTTGCAACAGATTCACTGCTGGTTGTAGCTGCAGAGTCTCCAGGAACGTTAGCTGAAAAAAGTAACTCGCTGTTATTCGGGATCCCGACCCGCCCCGACGTCGATTATTTCCCAAATTAACCCGAGGCTTGTAACGGAGTTCAAGTTACTTCGTCCTTGTTCAGCAGCATTTTTTTGTAGTCTCAAATTAATTTTCGTAAAAGCTGATCATCTGTAAAATTATCGTTCGTTACTTCCGAGATTATAATTACATGTTATATAAAAAATATATTGATTGTATATATTTATACCATGCTCTTAGCCCTCTCTGCACTGTCCTTATCAAGCAATAACGTCAAAAATACATTACCTTCTTCAATCAAAACTGAAAATTGGACGGTCTCCATCTTCTCCATCTTTTTGTCAAATTGTCCTTCGTTTTAAAATGTGAAGATATTTGAATCTACTTTTTTCAAATTTACCGCCAAAGCTGCATCGAATGCGCATAAAACAGGGGGAGAAAACTCTTATGTATGACCTTGAACTGCTTGGTTAACTACAGGGAACTTGCCTAGATGGCACCACAATCACAGCACATCACGTGACTAACTGTGATTGGACATAACAGGAATGAGTTCCTTGGCGCTATTGGACGCAATTTGGCGCTAATATTTGACTATTGCTGACTATTGCCGCCAAAATCAGCTGTCTATCATTGTGCCCCGTGCTGTGCCTCGACAATAAATTATTTCGTTCTTGATTAATTCATTGTGGTGCCAACTTTTGATAGTTGTGGACTGCGGACTATTGCGGATTTTATTTTAATATTATTTTAAATTATATAAAGCTATAAATTTATTTATATAGTAGGTAGTGAGGAGCGAAGGAGTGTAGCAACAAGAAGATAAAGTGAAACAAGTGCATAAAAACATTAAAGTGCATAAGAGACAAGTGCAGAATATTTGGACATAAGAACAAAATGTTGAAAGCTTGTTGTGTTCCACAGTGTTCAACGGGTGTGACAATCCCAGGACATTACTTTCCCAAAGACTTCTAACAATCAGGTTCTTGTACGCAGCATGCAGAACAACTCCAACAAGGAATATTGATCATGACAGTTTCACATTTTATTGGCAAGTGGTGCACTACGGTCAACAATATTCTATGTGAGAAAGACGTCAGAAGACAATGAGACGCAGTACTTCGACAAGCGTTGTTCAAATATATGACGCTTGAAAGATTAAAGAAGAAGAAGAATTAATAAATAAATTATAATTACGTATTGTATTGTATTATTGTATTGTATTATTGTATTGTACATTGTATTATATTATTGTATTATATATTTTTAGGTATTATATATATGTATTATTGTGTATAATGTATTATGTATGATGTATTATGTATGATTTATGGTGTATGATATATAATGTATGATTATTGTATATTGTTAGGTATTATGTATATGTATTATTGTGCATCATTATGTATGATGTATTATTTATGATGTATGATGTATGATGTATTACTATGTATTATTATGGATTATGTATTATCATACACGTGTGTGTGTGTGTGTGTGTGTGTGTAATAAAAAATTGTTAAAATAAAATATTTGTTTAAAATATATTAAAATGTATACATACATATATATAAGTTTTAGTTGAGGGAACTAGGATAGATGGCACCGCTGAAATCCATGGTCCACGTATTTGTACATGGGAGTTTACTCCCCCTGGTATATATGGTCTAAGGTGGTACTGCGACTTCTCAACAGACTATAGCACTTTGCCCGCATCCATCATCTGGTAGATGAAGTCTATAAGGTCTAAGATCTATATAGATATAATTTTATATTCAATGATCAAAATACATATCATATGACATATAGATGTTTGTTTATTGTTTCGCATGTTTAGACAAATGTTCAATAATTAAGTTGATATTTCACTGTTATAAAATTTAATCATGTATATCTAGTAGTAGAGCACTAGAGTAAACGGAATCATGACCAAATTTTATAACAGTGAAATATTGAACTTAATTTTAATTGTATATATACTATATACATCTATTGTGTGTGTCATTTACTTCGGCCAGATTTTATAGCGTGCGTACGCCAGATGATTCTTCGGCGAATAGCGATCCCCTATCATCGCACGCATTGTCGCTATTGGCAGAAGAATCGTCTTAGAGTTAGAACGAATACTCTTTACTAGCTATCATTTGGCGCGCACATGGTACTTATACATGTGTATTCTTATATGGAGTACATTGGAGAAAAACAATGAATATAGAATGAATAACTATCTTCAAAACATCAATAATAATCTATTGATTTAGTTTATTTTTTGATGTCTTTTTTCTCACATTTTTGTAATTACGTTGTGTAGATTACAAAATGTATGGTGTAAATATAAGTAACTGTTCATAAATGGTAAAGAATATTTTTAGCCTTAAACAGTAAATATTTATTTATCATATCTCGTCGCGTTTTCACAACGTCATGTGTATATTGTATGTGTAGGTGCGATACTAATACCACTATAAGACTGCGAACTAACCATCGAATATGACAACATGTGAAAGATACAATTTTGATTAATTTCCAAATGGTTAGAGTGGGGTAAAATATTTGTATTGTTGGTGAATGTACTTATGGATTAATTGAAAATTTCTACTTCTTAATTAAGTAATAGAAATTGAAATCTCTGTCTCATTACTTTTATGTCAACATAATTATCGTTGAACTTGTAAACTCTCACATGTCTGTGGAATTCTTTAGGCCGGTACAAATTATAAACAATTATAATACACTAAAAAGCGCGGTTATATAAGCTTGTTTTGTTATCTGGTTTGATTTATTACTATATTATCGCCGTCACCAGAATAAAAACTAAAATATTGAGTTATAATTATATATAGTAAAAATGTAGGACTACATAGAATTTTTTTAATTTTATTTCTTTTTTAATTGAACGAACGACGAATGAAACGGCAACATTACGCGAATATAACCATATATTTCAGAAACAGTTTGTCTTCTATTGTTTCTTGATGCAACGAGCGAGTTATAATATAAGATAAAGTGAAAATAATATGTTATTTGTCATTATAATTGTTGTGGATGCGTCAAGCAATTCAAACAAATTTCGATTGGTTTATGAACACGAATGCATTAAGTATGTGCGTTAGATAGAATGTGTGAATGCGCCAATGCATAATACACCATCTCATTTATTCAGTATTTCATATATATCATTTGTTGATGCTATCACTTTTTGTGTATTTTTATGTGTTGTCGACTTACAACCAAACGTAGCGTACATTGTATATTGTCAAAGTTAAAATATTAACAGAAAAATAGAGCAAGCATCAACACAGCTCGTTCACGGACAGTCGGACGTTGTCATTTGAAAACGGAAGCCATCTTGTGGCCGAGCTTCCCATATTATACAGGGAATAATAGTTCAGCGACTATTTGTCCCGTAAAATTGTTTCGTACTTTTTCCATTACGTCTAGACTATGCATGAATTATTGTATCACATGTTTACATAGCCATGGCTGCGACGAGAAAGTTGCAAGGTGAGGAGAAAATGTTTCCAGCATGTTTACATTTAGAAATTTTGTTATGGCCCTGCACCACTACAACTTTGCCTTCGGTCTTGCTTCGCGATCTGCAATTCTCTGCCGGTTTAAACGCTTGTATTTGCGACTAGTAGCGGCCTATTTTTAACTTGCGTTACCTATTTGCATGCAGGCTTCTGTGCCTGACAGTTGGTACAGGTTGCCAGGGTATGATGGATTGGTATGTTCTACTCAACTTTTCACACGTTTCCTTAATAAAACTCTAATCTTTCTAATACAAGTTACCTTCACAATTGCCTAATGTTACTATTTTATGTCAGCATAACCTTTTAAATACCTTTTTGTTTCTACTGTGTGATGCACATGTATAGTGGTGCGGAGTACAGCATATGTAAAGTATTCGTCAGTGCAAGCTTCTAATGCATACCGTTCAAGTAGAATATACATATATTTGTATAACTGTAAATCGTTATTGGCTTTGTGTTTGTTTAATAACAACCCCTAAACAAATTGGTAGAGAATTAATAAATGGTTCTTAATATTATTCATAATGTTTTATTGCACCTATTACTTTTTCAGCTAGTCTAGTTGTACCATTTAGGTCTTACGTGTATAGTCAGATGTTTGATACAGTTGTTGCGCAAATGTAGCTTACTAGATGTTTTAATTTAGAAAAAGATCAGTTAATAAAATAAGTGATCTATATAATCCAAAGTTGTAAGAAGTTTATAAGCTTTCTATTTAAATGAGAGGTAACTTATTAATAACAGAATCTTTACTCGTTTTTTCAGTTCTATATTGAATTTTGTTAATCATATTTCAAATGTATACTTGTATGCATTCATAAAATCTATGTTAGCATTATATTCTTTATAAATGAACTTGCTGATAATAACATAATTTCGTACAAATACTTTGAAAGACTATATGAATGATTTTTTTAATTTTAGGTGAAATAGATCGGTGCCTTAAAAAAGTAACAGAGGGTGTAGAAACATTTGAGGACATTTGGCAAAAAGTTCATAATGCTACGAACAGCAATCAGAAGGAGAAGTATGAAGCAGACCTTAAGAAGGAAATCAAAAAACTCCAGAGGTTACGTGATCAGATCAAAACCTGGCTTGCATCAGGCGAGATTAAGGATAAAAGTACCCTGCTCGATTATAGGAAGTTAATTGAAACTGTAAGTATAGTTCAATCCAATTTTTAAGATAGAGAGATCATCGTCAGAAGTACACATATCACAAGTACAATGGAATTCTTTTTAGCAAATGGAAAGGTTTAAAGTAGTAGAGAGGGAAACAAAGACGAAAGCATATTCAAAAGAAGGTTTAGGAGCAGCTCAGAAACTTGACCCAGCTCAAAAAGAAAAAGAGGAAGTTAGCAATTGGCTTGCAAATTCTATAGATGCTTTAAATTTTCAGGTATAGAACAGGATATATTATGCTTTATGAAATTATGAAAATTTTGCTGTAGCAAGTATATTGCATTGATGATTGATTTTGATACAGTTGGATAAATTTGAATCGGAAATGGAATCTTTACTTGCTGGAAAGAAGAAAAGGTTAGATAAAGATAAGCAGGATCGGATGGACGAATTAAAAGCAAAACTTGATAAACACCGTTTCCATATCCGTAAATTGGAAACATTGTTACGCATGTTGGACAATATGTCTGTTGAAGTTCATACTGTAAGTATACCATCGAATCGATACAAGAATAATTGTAAATTAGAATTTTATTGTGCGTGTGTTTGTGTGTGTGTGCGTGCGTGCGTGCGTGCGTATGTGCGTGCGTGCGTGCGTGTGTGTGTGTGTATGCGCGTGCGTGCGCGCGCGTGATAAAAAATTCCATTCTCTTTTGTCTTGCTCAGATTAAGAGGATAAAGGATGACGTAGAGTATTATATAGAATCTTCGCAAGAACCTGATTTTGAGGAAAATGAATATATTTATGATGATATTATTGGTCTCGATGAAGTAGAGTTGTCTGGGGTTGGTATTCCTTCATCAGCGACTACCGATAGCAACAACAGCAATGAGACTGGAGGTACACCGACCTCAACTAACTCTGGTACTTCTCCCATACCATCACCCCCATTAAGTTCTACCATGCACAACCATTCGAGTGATAGTTCTACGGATAATGACAAAAAAACAAAGGTTTGTAAATAAACATATTTGCGCTTAATCGACCTCTGTTTTCGTATATAGCTGAAATCGTTCTAAAGTAAATGTTTACCAACTACTTTTGTTTCAGCCTGTGAAACCGACAGCGGTTAGGCCATTATTAAATTCACAGACGAGCATTTCAACCACGGGAAGCACTGCCACTATAAAATCGAATTTATTAACGAGCAGCACTCCAAGCAAGACCATTCCCATGACACCTAGCCATAACTCGCCTAGTTCTACAAGTCATCATATTGCTACAACTAATGCAGGCAACTTTGCCACGGTAGCTGCTTCTCATAGTAATTCGCAAGCCATCCATTCTACCTCTAGTAAAACATCTTGTAAGTAATTCATATATAACATATGATCTATATTGATGATATAATATTTTTAATTTCTCGCATTAACGTATTTATTTTAACATTGATAGCTCATAGCAGTGAAAATGGTTTGTTATCGTCTTCGTCCACGTCCAGCGTTACCTCCAATGTGCCACAAACGATCTCACAGCAGCACAATAATCCTGCACCTATACAGACAACACATGTGTTACATAATCAACAAAATCAGAATCATAACAGTGAAACTGAAATGACGACGCCGATACCACCATCCTCTTCGCCACAGTCGTCAGTTAGCAGTAGGTCTTCACCTCCGCCCGCAAATTCCTGCTCGCCAGCGCCATCCGCTGCCAATGGTCTCATGCCTAAGCTTCCTGATGGCATGTCCTCTTTGAAATCTATAGCCCAACAAGTAATTGCCCGAGCAGGTCTGGAAATACCGCCGTCCGAGTCGAACAGAAACATCTTTGATAGTGCTATGGCGAATAATAACAACAATAATGCTACTTCGGAAGTACACATTCCTCCCCTGCTTGGTGTTGCGCCACTCGGGCCGGTACCTCTTCAAAAAGAACATCAGCTACAGTTCCAGATGATGGAGGCTGCGTACTATCATATGCCCCATCCGTCTGATTCTGAACGCTTAAGACCATATTTGCCAAGAAATCTGTGCCCAACACCTCCTTATTATCAGCAGGTATTACTATACTACAGGGATGTCTATTTAACTCGGAAACCTGCGTGTATGAAAACAAGCGCAAATAGCAACAGTAGAAATGTACAGATACTACTAGAATCGTGCAACGTTATCTCTTATACTCGCCGAGTCATAGAGGTTAATCAAGGTTAATCGGCGAGCTTTAAGAGAAATTTGTCAATGCTGCAGCTAGCAGCAAGTTGCTACATCTAGTTATTATCCAAAACCTTTCCAGTCGATTGATATTAGCATTCTATAGCATTTGGTTTTCTTTAGTGAGCAATTCTTGAGGATGTATGTCGGCCATTGCCTTTGGCAACCACTCGCACGCATCTCGTACGAGTCTCACTCCCTCGTGCGTTATTTCCGTCAATGATTATTAAAGATAACATTGTAAACTGTAGCTTACCAACATTTACCAGCTAAATCCAATTTTTCGTTATTATTAATACTAAAATTATATCATAACGGAAGTCGATTGAAATTGTTTATCTCTAATATCAATAATATTGATTAAATCAATTTATTAAGGCTCAATGAGTTTGAGATGAGAGTTAAACTTGATGAATGCGCGGTAGTATCTAAACATGCTACACTTAGCTGCCTGCACTTGTCTTTAACCAGTAGATGATCCTGAATTACGCTTTAAAAATATAATCACGAAGTCCTCATTCTTTTTTTCGTATTCTTCATATTTATTTTATTTGATAGGTTCAACTTCCCCATTCTGATACTGTGGAATTCTTTCAACGTCTTTCTACAGAAACATTATTCTTTATATTTTATTACATGGAAGGATCGAAAGGCCAATACCTGGCTGCAAAAGCACTGAAAAAACAAAGTTGGAGGTTTCATACTAAGTACATGATGTGGTTTCAAAGACACGAAGAACCAAAAGAAATCAACGAGGAATATGAGCTGGTAAGGAATGTTATAATAATGATTTGCTTGGTATAATCGAAAATATAAATATTACCTAACTAGGACATAATAGGACATGTTGTATTCTTTGTAGGGAACCTACATTTATTTTGATTACGAAAAGTGGGGGCAAAGGAAGAAGGAGGGCTTTACATTTGAATATAAGTACTTAGAGGACAGAGATTTGAATTAACAGTCCTGTTGCTCATGAAGTCTCCGAAATGCACTATTTCTGTACCGGTATTATCAAAAATCGAAAAAGACAAATTTTATTTTTTACAATTCTATATTTTCACAAAATATAATTTTATTTATTAGTAAAGCGTATCTCAGAAAAAAGTAAATGAAACAAAAAAGATAGGAAAAAACTCGTGCATAGCAGGAAATGAAGGCACTTCATTACATTTCAATGTTGCGACGGTAATCTCTTCTATATGCATATTCCTTTTCAAAACAAAGAAAGCAAAACATGAATCATGCAATCGAAAAAAAAACAAATGAATGCAAATATTACAAAAGATTGAGTAAGTTAATCGGGGACAGTAAATTGTAACTGTAAAAAGTAATGATATGAGAGGCACCAGAGACACACTTTTAACATTTTAGTGTGTGGTGTGTGATACAAGAGGAAGAAGTTATACTCGCTGGCGACTGACTCTGTAATACCAGTACAAACATGCGTGCGGCCCATCTGCCGCTCATGCAATGGTATGTCTTAATGTTAGATTATAAGTAGCCTTTTTGTATAAAGTATATTGAGGTATAAAATCCTTAAATTGAATTACTGTACAGAATGTGTAGAAATAGTGAATAATAATATTATGGAATATATTTTATTTCTCATTTAAATGAAACCTAAGTTGTTTCAATTTTTGTCATATCTGGCACATCTTTGACACCTTGCATTCGGAACATTCCATCCATTAGATTTTTGCCCTTAATCAGGTTATTCAGCTATTTTTTACTACATCAAAACGAGACTTGAGCTCGTTGAAGTCAAAAAGCCCGTTCACTAACTAAGTATATTTATAGTGGCATACTTAGAGTAAGCTACTGTTCTACACACCTTGTCAATTTTCGAAGTCTTGATTTCCTTAATTTTCAGCAGTCTTGATCGCGACATATTGTATTCATTGAATGGCGATTCGTGATAATCACTGTGCATATGTATTTATGAATTATTGACGAAATAAGGGAGAAAGAGAGGGAAAAAGAGAGTGAATGATAGAGGGAACGAGTGAAAGAGACAGAGCTATATTGTACGAATTTATTTATTATAAAATGTCGATATTACCAGAAACTGAAACATTTTTAACGGGAAACAAAGAATAAGAAAGAAACATTTTCAGTAATTTCATATGTACATACATGTATATTAACTTACCCGTTTGATCTCCAAATGTTTCTTGTTAAATGTTGCAAGGCAATGTCGACATTTCGAATAGATAACTTCAGACAAAAAAGAGTCTTTGCTTCAAAGATTGAAGTGGTTGCTTGCACGCGTGCTATTTATCATTAAAAAGCCTTCGACAACGAGATTAAGAATATTGCATCCCTTAGTAATACAGAGAAAAATCAAGATTTCTCATATGATTGACTTAGCGCTAGGATGGAGATCTACTTACTAAGCAAACAATAGATGTATTCTAAGCAGATACTCTCTCATTACAGACGAAATTGCGACCGGTATGTTTACATGGCAGTACCTAAAAATGTTTTCCTTTTTCATTCACTTTAAGACAATATTCGATATTACACATATTTCTTGAAAACAAATGGTGTTGCAGTAAATGTTGGTTTGCAAGTTCGCAGTACACTTCAGATTTTTTTTATCATTCTCAGTATATTCTGCAAAAGTTTTACCACGTGATTACACATCATCCACTACTAATGACCCTTCAATAGTGTTCAATATGTTAACGTGTATCGAAGGTGTCATGCTTGTTAATAATAAATTAACAGAAGTTAGGTCTGGGTTAGGTAAGATTTACAGAATTACAATAAATCAAGGATTATTCATTTTATGCGGCACTACATTATTCTTCGGTGCACATTTTATGAGATCCGATTTGCAATCCCACATGTTTGAAAAGAGATTCGATCGTACAATGTTATTACGCAAAGAAAGAGATAAGGATTTGTTACTACTTTATACAGTTAAATAACATTGTAGACCTTAGAAGTCCCATTATAATCATAATGTTAAAGTCGAACGGTATTGTTCTTGAGTATCATGTACAATGCTAATTAATGATTTTCTTTAGGAATTCGAAAGAACAGTTCGAAAAAATTTTACAACAGTGTGCTGTGTATAACACTTTTGCATTTGTTACAATGTTTTTTGCTCTTCGAATGTATTACATGCTCTCCTAATCTTTATCTCGCATTTTCTAGAAAACTGGTTCTGCTTTGTAACTTATGTAGAGACGTATGAACAGAAGACTAAATTGGTTGTGTAGGTTGACGATTTCTGCTTTTGGTGCTTTATTAATATCAGCTAACAGTTATTACTACAAGTGATAAATGACACAGGTTAAAAAGATTGTGATTTTTATGATCTATTTTATACTTTTATTTGAATAGATATTTGTTTTGTAAAAAAGAAATACTTAAAGAAATCTATTATTACCAAATAACTGATTTCCTTAACATTAAGACATTTCTCTTATTTTTACAGCTTATAAAGCTGAAATGTTTGGTTTTTGTTTGTAAAAGCTTGATTTTATCATTTAATTTGATTATTAGTTACATTAGCGATAAATTGACATGGCGGTAACCGATTCGGCGGTTCATCAACGGAATCTACTTCTGTTATTCTGTTAAAAACAGAGTTTCAAAGATCGCATATAAAACTTAAATGTGGTTTTGTAAATTGACAGTTACTTAAGGATTTTAATACCAACTATGAGTTTTGGATGCACATACATATGAGAGGAATGGTGATCAGATTTATAAATAAAACAAACAACAATGATAATAAAACTAAATATTATCCTGTGTTGAGATTATTTATTAAAAATTAACAAACGTATCGAATAAGTTAACCAACTGGTTCAACCCTTTTTGCCCTTAAATTTGCCTTTTATTCTTTTCCTCACTCCAATAGACTGCTCAGTGTCATCATCCTCGTTGTTGTCTCCACCACCACCCTTCTTTCTCTTGCCTGACTTTTTACTATCTTCAATGTCTTTCATTTCCTGGTATAATACACGAACGTTTTAGATCTAATGTTGCTTCTACTAATATATGCAAATAGGTCTTTGAACCATTAAATTTACCATTTTCGCAATACGTTGCGCTTCGGCTACCCTTTCTTGAAGTACCATCACTTCCTCTTCTTCTGTGGGATACAGGGGCAACTGCTTTGATATTAACTGTTCGATTCTTTGATATAATTCCACGTCGTATTGTGTTACGAATGTAATTGAACGACCAGAACGGCCAGCTCGTGCAGTACGACCAACTCTGTGTATATAATCTTTGCTGTGCGTAGGTATATCGAAATTTACTACAATATCTACGTGAGGAATATCAAGACCCCTAGAAAAAAAAAACAAAATATATATGAAAATACATGAATGTTATGAATACATCAATTCAATAAGATATTTTTACCTGCTAGCAACGTCTGTAGAAATAAGTATAGACCGATTTTTCGCTTTAAATTTGGTAAGAGCAGCTATCCTTTTGTTTTGTGACATCTGTCCATGCAATGGGACCGCAGTAAACCCTAAATTTCGTAAAAGAAGTGCAGTCCTAACGGTATTGTTGCAAGTTCCGCAAAATATCATGAAACTATTGCCTGCTAGTTCATTCAATATGTGCACCAAATAAACATCCTAAAAATGTGACAATTTCGAAGAAGTAAAAATAATCTATTCGATACAAATCATTTATATATAACAAATAACTTGCAGACTGTTTATACCTTGAATTTTACTGGGATAAATACGTAATATTGTTGTAACTTTTCAACTGTTTGATATTTTGTTGAAACTTCTACTTTAATGGGATTCTGCAAAGATGCACGTTGCAGCTTTTGAACTTTCTTTGTCATTGTTGCAGAAAATAACAATGTTCTCCTTTCCTTGGGAATTACTCTTAAAATTTTATCAACCTCTATTTCAAAATCCATATTCAAAATGCGATCTGCTTCATCCATAACCTTGCAAAAATATAGTATTATACGGATGATTTGTCATTCATATATAAACTTGTACGTAAAAAGAGATATTAATAATTACCAGAAATTTCAGCGAACGAAGATTAAAACCCTTAGTGTTTTCTAAGTGATCAACCAATCTTCCCGGGGTAGCAATTAAAACATGAGGTTTCTTTGCTAACAATAACGATTGAGACATCATGTCCATTCCTCCTACTATTACAGCACATTTTACACCGATACTTGACCCTAAAATGTAATAGAATTATTTGAACTGCTAGCGATAAAAAACAAAACATTAGTGACAACATTGTTACCTAAGGCTTCAAACTGTTCTGATATTTGAAATGCCAATTCCCTGGTAGGTGTTAGAATTAAAGCAAAATATCTCTGTGGATTTTCCAATAATGACTGTAAAATAGGAAGCGCAAAAGCAGCTGTTTTGCCAGATCCAGTTTCTGCCAATCCTATTATATCTTTACCTATGAATTTAACATGCGACAAATGTAAATCGTGCATATACTTCTCCAAATTCATACTTTCAACATAAATACTTATCAATACCACTGACTAGGTATAAGGATAGGAATAAGAACGATCATCCAATGTATTTTTACAGCCCACTTTTCAGGGGCCATGTTCATTTCACACAATTTAGACGAGTTCATGAATCTTAAGAATCTTTGTGCCACAAATAGGTAAATGAGTCTATTTCTGTTCTGAATCGTTTCAGTGTTTTGAATTATGTGACCTCACAAAAGTAGGCCACAAAAACTGCATTGGATGACAGGTCTATCCTTATACCTCAACTGTGTTGATACCTTGTAATGCCAACGGAATAGACTCGCATTGAATTTTTGTAGGTGACTTCCACTTCAGGTCTTCACAAGTTTTACATAAGACATCTACAAGTCCCTAAAAACAAATACAATTTTGTTAATACATGCAATATTTTACAAGAGTAGTATTAAATAATATAACACTTTCAGTGAGGAGAAAGTTCTATAAAGATTATAAATGATATTCACTTCATTTTTATTTATGAAATTAGAAAACTATTACTTTCTTGATATAGTTGAGAAAACATTTACAATTGTAGTTTCTTATTATAATTGCTGTATGTAATACGAAATACTTATATTTAAAAATCGTACAATAGTTTAATTACTTTTTAATTCGTCAAAGCTTTATATAATAGAGCAGATTGTTTAGTTAGGTTATAGTTTCCTGTAACACATTGTTCGGCTTACCAAATCTTTCCAATCTACTTTCTCCACATTTTCTTCATCAATTTCCTCTGTCAAGTTATTTTCTTCATCAGTTCCATTCGTTGAATTGTCATCTTCCATGATTTATATTATATATAACATAACAGTCGACACGAAAGAATCACTGTCAACACATGCAGTGCTTTCATATGGGGCTGTATGGGGCGCTTTTCGCGCACATGCGCGACGATTATAACTTCAAGAGGCCTCAGTCAGCCTCAGTTGATACAAGTTGAAGAAGGACTTTAGACGCCACCGCCCTCATCGAAAACCAAATGTACTACAGTAAATGGCGCGAAGCTTGAAAAATATGGTTTATAAAGTTAATGAAGTTTGCAAAAAGTGAATTTGAACACTCGTGTCGCGTCGGCGCACTGATATTATTTCAGTGGTCCGGTCTAGTCCAAAATATATACATATGTATATCGGCAACAACTTCCCAGCACCGCGACGCCGCACCAGCAGCAAAGCGTTGGCGGTACGCCGCAACATCGTAACGAACAAGAGTTTCTCGATTATGTGAATGCTCACCGATTTTAATGAGCTTTGGATACGTGAACATTTCGTTTCATTTTGAAACATTTCTCTTTACTTGTAAATTCATGGGATAGAAGCTCATTGAAATCGGTGAGCATTCACATAATCGAGAAACTCTTGTTCGTTGCGATGTCACGGCGTATCGCCAACGCTCTGCTGCTGACGCGGCTGCCCAGGTCGCGCTTGATTGTTCCGTGTTTTTTGTTAATAATTTCTAAACAAAGCCGCCAGCGCCATTTTTGTAAAGGAAAATGTCACTTCAAATGGCCTAAGGAACCTCCCGGTCTGGAAGGAATTTTGAGACACCCTGTATATTTACTCAGATAGCCAAGCGATTATTGAGCAGAAATCGAGCCCGGCGTGCTAGGGTCAAGTATCGGGAATTATATGGGCCGAACATCGCTTGAAAGGGCTCAAGGCACATGCTGACTAGAATCTGACCCAGGAATTTATGACTGTGTGGGCTCGTAACGTTTCCTCGGCCCGCCGGTCCTGGTTTT
>CM052336.1:26200672-26215766 GCA_028455595.1 Lasioglossum vierecki | reverse complement strand
CAGTTTGCCTTCTCACCGACGAGAATCTCCTCAGTAGACTTCTGTACCGACGAGATTATGTCGATGGCTTTCTATTTTTTACTCCAGTCGGAATACATTCTAGAGGGCGTAAGAAGACATCAAATTATTCGAGAGACACGATCTCCCATAAGGCTGGCAGTCTTTAACAGTATCTCGTCGGTGCCGACGGTGCTATAATAGCTAAGCGGCTATTCGCAACGGTGCGACGGTGCTGCCCTCTTAAGGAAAAGAAAATTCGGCGGACAGCGTCCGGAATTGTGCCGTCTTTCTGCCCAGTCCAAATCCCATTGGACGGCACAAATAGCGACGACTGCACGCACAGAATCTCTTCCGAAATTGGATTTTTTGCTATCTGGGTATATACATAATACCAGCAAGGAAATGAGATTATTACCAATATAATTATGAGATGATTACCAATATAATACCAGCGAGGAAATGAGAGTGCTCACGCCCAGGTTTTGACTGTGTCCGATGTAGTGCTGCCCCCTAGCCTGGATCAGCTCCAAGACCTGCTGGGCGCCAAGTGAGCGCAATGGGTGAGGTGGTAACGGTGGAAATTACAGTGATCTGAAATACCAAATCGCTAAAAGTTGCTCCACCGACGAGAATAGTATCAAAATAGTGGCAAAACATCGTCTGAAATATGGCGGAGAATGTAACATTTAATAATAATCTCCTCAATGGTCTTTTGCACCGACGAAACGCCGTCGGAGGCATTCTGTTTTTTTTTTTTGGCTGAAGCCAGGATATATCCTAGAAGGCGTAAGAGAACATCGAAATTTTCGCGGTACACGTAGTCCCGTAAGGCTGGCAGCAGAGTTGGGAATTATTCGAATGAAATTTCATTTGAATAACCAACAGAATAAAAATTGGATGTTTTCGTCAGCAAAACAGCGTTTACGCCTTTGGGTTACATTTCCTTATACGAACATAATAGGAGCTGTGTGAGGGCTCATTACAAAGAGGAAGGTTGATTGTTCTAAGGTGCACTAATGATTTCAGTAAATAAAATCGTTTTGTATTAGAAACCCTACCTGTATTTTCCCCCTACTTTAGACGCTCATATTATTAATTATAAACATAATCTCGTTAAATCATGATGGAAATAAGCTACAACCAACCTTCCTCTTTACAATGAGCCTTCACAAAGCTTCTATTATGCTCGTATAAGGACAAACAACTCGATCCCGCAAACACTGTCTTACTGGTCTTTTTTTTTTAGTAATATTTCTAGTAATATTCTGCCAAGTCAGATGAGCCAATACTTTTGTTACTTACTATATATACAAGTACACATCTATAGACCTTGAAGTTATCGTTATGCGTGTGTGGCGCTACCGTCTCTGCATTCTGTAGTAATGGCGTTCAAGTATTTCGTGTGAGATTTGTTGGAGGCTACGTGAAAGAGGATCGCAGTTCAATTTGTTTTTTTTTCGTTTTTACATATAAATTGATTGTTCTGCATGAACGGCGCGGCGGGGTAGTGATGACCACATACACGTTTTCGCAGAAGTCGTTTACTCCCGTTCCACCAGAGAAGGGTAGTTTTCCTCTCGATCATGAGGGTTTCTGCAAA
Organism: Lasioglossum vierecki; assembly: GCA_028455595.1. NCBI lineage: Eukaryota > Metazoa > Arthropoda > Insecta > Hymenoptera > Halictidae > Lasioglossum > Lasioglossum vierecki. The sequence goes on along the minus strand of CM052336.1, from coordinate 26,214,166 downwards.
GTGCTCATGCTCAAATATATGCGTTGCCTGTACGAGAATAAGAACGAAAATACGTTGTGCAGAGGCATAGCAAAGGAATATCTTGGTTGTCGTATGGATAATGAATTGATGGCACAGGAAGACTGGTCCACTCTCGGATACGCTGACCAGGTCAAGGAGACATAACGGCAGTGATTTATTACTAATCGATTCTCTTATCGAAGTTTTTCTCGATCGACCAGCATTTATGAACTTTATGTCATCTGATTTTTATTAGTCATTTCCGAGATAACAGACCCATGGGTTTCTGAAGTACATGTAAAATTCTCAGATAGTAGTATATACGCATATATGTGCTTGTACGAAAAATATTGGTCAGCAATGCATTAACGTTTCTAGAAAAGCGGATTTCATTTAATGTATAGTCATATTCACAAGTGACAAATAATACAGTGCAGTGAAGAGAACCTTCAAAAGCGATCTACTCAGTATTCAATACTGCCTGTTACTTAGAGAAATTAGCATGTTTGTCGGATAGATTTAAGAGAATAAATCGTTGTTCAAATTTAGAGCTCCGTTACGCAATGTAGTTCTGTGTTGATTCAGTTAATCAAAGTATCTCAAATATCAGGCGGCCTAAGATATTATAAAATACCTTTTTGTCGTGTTCGGATGGACCAGGCCTATTCCATATTGTTTATCGATATTGTTAATACCGTAGAAATACGGTTTATATAGTGGACAAAAAGAAAATAACAAACCACTAGGAGGAAAAATAAAAAGGAAAAACTGTTGAAATGGCAAGCAACACTAGAAAGAGAGTTCTGCTTGGTTGTACCGGTAGTGTAGCTACAATTAAACTGCCACAATTAATAGACAGATTACGACAACACAATCTGGAGATAAGAGTAGTAGTGACGGAGAAGGCAAAGCATTTTTTAAAAGAGGCAGAATTACCTCCTGGGGTTCAAGTTTTATCGGATACTGTAGAATGGGCTGCCTGGCAAGATAGAGGCGATCCGGTGTTGCATATCGACTTAGTTAAATGGGCTGATTTATTCTTAATCGCTCCATTAGATGCTAACACACTTGGCAAGATAGCTAGCGGTATATGTGATAATATCTTGACCTGCGTCGCACGTGCCTGGAATCCTAAAAAGCCATTGGTGTTTTGTCCTGCTATGAATACAAAGATGTGGGAACATCCTGTTACTGCCCCACAGGTATGATTTATTATTAAAACTAATATTCTTACTAATGTATAGACTGCAGATCTTTATGCATTTATGGAGAAGTTGCTTGACCGAAATATAGATAGATAAATACTTGGTCCTCGCAGAGTTTCAAGTTCATACAGCAATATTCTTTTCTCTTTCCAATCTCACCTATCGCCTAATTGCAGCCAATTTCAGTGGGACCTACTGTTTTTATGGTGGATTCCGAACCACCTTAGGCACCACAGTATTTAGATAGCACATGGAATATTTCCAGAGGTGCCGGCGGTGGGATCGAACCCACGACCACGGCATTCGTAGTCACACGCTCTACCCACTGAGCCACTGCGTGCTTACTTGACTGTAATATAAAACATTAATATAAATCATAAAAATTTAAGAATTTTCTAATGTTGCTTTTAATGTAACAAAGTCATCAAACGGTATCAAATCAATTTCTATGTTATTCCTGCTTCTTACCATCAATGCAAAACATCTTTATTTTGCATAAAGATTGGCAGTCTACTAATGTATTATAGTTTTATTTTGCTATAAGTCGACGACTCGGTATGCTTTTTCATCTATTATGAATGAGGGTACCTACAGGAATAGGAATAACGTACCAGAAGCTTAAATATAATGGCAAAATGTAAACCAGTCATACTCTTCCATTTTGGGACTACGTGGTATCAAGCAGACAACTTTAAAAGAAAGAGAACGGACAAATACCATTCTCTTTTTGCAAAAGAAAACGTCGTCATCTTATTTAGAAAGAAAACTGTAGATGCTAGTAGTGTATTGTAATATCGTCAGTGTTGGATCATCAATGTTTTACATTACATCAAAACTTACAGAATTCCAATGGAGTCTATAAATAGTCAATATTATTTTAGGAATATAAAATTGCGAATGCTTACAAGAAGAAATTGCCAGTAGCATTGACAACGTTTTAGGGACTCTCGGCACTGTAGAATTTTAAGCACTACAGCCAATAATACATGATTTTAAGGGAAAACAATTAACATTGTACAAAACACTCAACATTCAAGACGAATAATTTGGTAATCAATTGTGCACAGAAATATAAAATAGATTCGTAAGTTAGAGCACAATGTAGTTGATAATGTGTACAGTGTCTACATAAATATTAGGTTGTTACGTATGAAATGTCCTGATTTAAAAATGCAAATGTTATAAAGTATTAAAGATTAAATTTGTGATTTAATCTTTATTACAATTTTGATCGAGAAAAATTTTCATTCGTTATAAAGTATGTTAATCAAGAAACACTGTTTAGTCTATACATTTAAAGGTACTACAATGCTAATCTTTCAAGTACTATCTTCAGTTTTTTATTTAGATATGCAACAGAACTTTTAAATAAAGTTTATTTCAATAATAGCCAATATGATTGGTTGAAACGTAGTAGAGTAAATGAATGCACATGTCAATGATAGAAAATGCTGATGATTTGCTATTTGGTGACAGAATATGATGATTATACAATGGAGCTTTAACCAATAAGTTTTATCTAGTGAAAAGTTATGTTTGTTTAAAGTTGCACTCTGTTATGAATCGGATATTTCATACGTAACAATCTAATATGTATATAGACTCTCTTAGCTCAAGTTTATCTTTTGTCGAAACATGTTCTGGTAATATTTTTGTATTATTATCAACAGCTTTTTTTTCTAACACAATCCTTTGGCTATTTATATCAGAAATTTAAGTAATTAATTTGTTTTACTTTTATTTATAGTATGCGAACTTGAATACTAAATTCAAAAGGAGAACATGTTCCTTATAACTTATAACTAAATGTTGGTTGTTTTATAAAGGAAAGAAGACTAATTAACAAAGACAATGGTATTGAGAATAAGGAAATAAAGGTTTGGATTTGCAAAAACAGTTTCTTTCTATTTTTTTTTTGAGATATTATTTACATGATTCATTCTATGATGATGACATCCTATTAAGCTATCTCAAACCACATAGAATAAATATCTATGAATTATCAAGGATTTGTCTCTGAAACCATGTATTATTAGCTTTATCTAATATTTCATCTCAGGGTGTCTCATTTTCGATAAAATTTCAATGACTATGTAGTTGTAGCATTATCTGGCTATAGTTTTAGTGCCAAAGTTACTTAGCTGTACGTTCCCCAAGTGTACATTCCAAAGTTTTGTCAGGATAAACATAATTGTTAATGCAAAATTTCACCCTTAGTTGTCTACAGGGAGTTTAATGTATCTCTAGTTTTATTCTTCACACTTTATAATCAAATGTTTAAATAAATTCAGCTCGTATATTAAAATATGTGGCACTCTGAAACTTCTAAAAAGTATAGTCGAATTATTATCGTTTGAAATATTTCATTAAGTCTTTGCGATGCTACCTAGATGATTGAGGGTCTAAATTGAGTAAAACTAACAGTTTATTACCTTACAGCGTATCTTATCTACATGATTTGGCATGTTTCTGTTTGTAGATAGCTTTACTTAAGTCCTGGGGATATAAGGAGGTCACTTGCATTTCTAAAACACTTATGTGTGGTGATACCGGAATGGGTGGAATGGCAGAGGTGGACACTATTGTTCAAACTACATTGAGATTGCTTAACCCTTGGGACCCATACTCGCCACCAGATCTACGTCTCTAGCATCAGGAGAGAGAAACAAAATGTTCAACGAACCGTTATTATCGTACAGATTAAATGTGAAATATTTTATGGAGAAACTGAGGTATAGAGAGTCGATAATGTGTAATTACGATGAAAATTTCCAAATAGTTTATGCTCACAGTCGAGTTCAAGTCCAACGACAAGTTTTAACTTGTGCAATTACGCTTCTCTGAATACACTGTGGCCGCGGCAATTTTGTTGCTCAATTGAGATGTTTTTTCAAATATCTGCACCAAAGGGAGTAGGCAAAACAGAATCTATTTGTCGAAGCGAAATGTAAAAAATTGTAAAGAGATTCTGTTCACATATCGTTTCGAAGTTGATGAATCAAATAAAACTGTACATGTTTTTGTTAAATATATGAGTTAAATAATATTCGATATGGTGTTTCTCTTCTAAATTTACTTTAACCGTCCTAATTTAACACGTTCGCTGTCATTATTTATTTTCGCTGATATCTTGTCTTCATAGTTAGTGTTCTGTATAAAATATGACGACAGATCATGCTTACGAGTCACGGTAATAGCGAACGTGTTAGACAGTAAACATCATATTTTCAAACATTGGAGAATAAAAGTAATTATATTGGATAACCGAGAAAGCGTGTGCCACTTTTGCATTTTGCTATTACTAAATATTATTTCGCAAAACTTAGACAATAATTTACAGACAATCTTTCTGCTAACAAAAGCGACATTTTTTTATGAAAGACAGTATACAAAAGTTGTTATTTCTATTCGTAAAAGAGACATGAATTTTCTCTCGGTGACTCAATATTATAGAAAATAAGTGGAAAGTATTTGTAAGTGTTTTATTCACCAGGAGATTATAACGTTTCGGTTAGACGAAAGAATTGTAGAGTCAGCGGTGAGTCGTAGTTTATTATTAAAATTCTTTATTAAAATTACTTAAAAATTATCTTATTAAAATTATTTAAAAATATTCTTATTAGAATTACTTTAATTATACATTATCGGTATAAGGGAAGTGCATTAAAATTCGGTCGCGTGCAGACTGGAGCGCGTATTGCGTGTACGCGCTCGCGTTTGCACGCGACTTTACATAAATATCACAGTTTATAAATATTTGCTAAACAACATGCTCAGAAATAACACGAGAGAAAGTGTTGGCAGTGTTGACGCGTCACTCGAGGCCATGATCTTCGATTTCCTTGGATAACTTTCGACGTCGTTCGTTTCTAATTCTCGTGGGCAACCCATCCAGTATGGTGCTGACGGTTTTGGTTTTTCATGGGCGACTTTCATCCTTAAATCATCGAATTCCCAGAAACCTTTCCCTTTGAAGAAGTACGTTTTGCCTTTAAAAAAAGCAAGTATTATATTTGTTTATTATTCAATTCATTTCTTTTAATGGTTTGTTTTGAAAAATTGCTTACCATTCTTCCACTGGAACACAGCATCGATATCGTTCCCGACACCAGCGAATTTACTCATGTTTCTTGGATAATCCAGTTCCACAAATTTTACAGATTCATCGAACCTGCGTAAATAAAATAATAATTATAAAGCAGTCTTTATACAGAATAAATAGTGCTTTCGTTAATTGCAATACACAAGAACCATACAGGAGTTTATTTCTTTCCTTTACAATGTTACTCATAATGAGTTGTAAACAACGTGTTGATACTTAAAAATTTTCTTTTAATCGTTCTCTTGTTTTAAATAACAACAGTCCCATAATGTAAATTTAATTTTATGAGATATATTCTATATATCTATAGAATATATTATTTATAAAATATATTATTAATACTATATTATTATAATATATTATAAATATAATAATATATATAATAATATTAATAAAAATAATATATAATATATTATTATAATATTATCAATAATATATAATATATTATTTATAAAATATATTTTTTATATAGATTATATTCTATTCTACATATGTATATTATAAGAACATCATATTTATTATAATATGTACTATTCAATCCTTTTAAATTATACATATATGTATATTATAAAGCGTCAAGAAATATGTACAAGGTTGTCAGAAAATTTTTTTCATTATCAGTATCATTATTGGCAAAGGTTTAAGACTTTTCTGACAACATGAAATAGTTCAAATAATATAAGTTCGGAACAATTAGTTTTGTAAAATACTTTTATCAAAATGCCCAGGCCTGTTCTCGAATACGAAATGAGTTCTCTTAATACCTCCAATACATAGATCCATTGAAAAAGTAAGTCTTCTGATTGTATCCCCAAATCATCGCGCCATCGATTTTCTCTAATGATGGAGGAAGTCCCAATGAAGTCAGCGGTCTCGGATATCCAGGCTCCAGATTATTAGCGTTGAAAACATAATAGTTTCTCCCTATGAAGAACACTATCTTCTTCTCCGGGTTCTCGTAAACTGCGTCCACGTGGTCGATTTCTTCAGGTAAATTGAACAAACGCGTGATCTCTGCTGGGTAGCCTTCATATAATCCATGATCACCGATCCTCCAGAGATACTGAAAATATGTTATAAGATAATAATAAAATTACTTTCAGTTTAATTCTATTATTCATGATCAAAATATTATCGTTCTCCGAACTACAGTCGTCAGATTAAGAATTCCAAATCCACACTCTACCTTCCCATTCTACACTTTTCCCTACGCTTCAACCTAGATTTTCTCGAAAACGAAGCTCCAGGCGAAAAAATGTTACCTCAAATATTTTACCAGTTCTTTAATTTTCTTTTAATTCTTAAATTTTTTTATCCAACCAAAGAACTTTAATCAAAAAAAATATTTTCCATTTTGTTCTTTTGCCATTTTTCTGGTAGCTTCACAATTCCGCGCTCATAAAACTTCTGGTCCTCATCAGCAAAAAACCGATTCAACTGCGATTTCAAGTAATCATCATTTCACCTTAAGAGGGTAGGGTACAAGCAGAATATTACTAGAAAAACAAGTAAAACATGTTAGCGGGATCGAATTGTTTGAAATTATACGAGTTGTGTGAAGGCTCATTGTAAAGAGGAAGGTTGATCGTAACTTGTTTCCATCATAATTTAACGAGATTATGTTTATAATTAATAATATGAGCGTCTAAAGTATGTGGAAAAATCGAGACAACCACCATCAGGTTCCTATGTAATTTTCTAATACAAAACGATTTTGTTTACTGAAATCATGAGTGGAGCTTAGAACATTTCCTGATGAAAACCCCGTTTATGGGGTTGGGTTATTTGTCTTTATACGAGCATAATAGGAGCTGTGCGAGGGTTCATTATAAAGAGGAAGGTTGATTGTTCTAAGCTGCACTCATGATTTCAGTAAATGACAAACAACTCGATCCCGCTAACATGTTTCATTTGTTTTTCTAGTAATATTCTGTTTGTACCCTACCCCCTTAAGAGGCAAGGGGCACCACGTGACACACCTATTCTATGGTATTTATCCGTATTACCAACGATTGCGCGGAGAAAGTTATTTTTGTAACACTGACAAAAATACATATGTATCACAGCCTAACGCTTCAATTTTGCTATGATTCTTTTTTTTTATTAATGTCTTTATTAAAAGACATTAATCAAGCCCAATATATTTTTGTTGTTGCGATTCCACGTTGACAGTTCTGACTAGGCGCCATCTGGTCTAACTAGCTGAACTAAAATTAGCTCTAGACTTGCTTTAGACTCTGGTATCATGAATGGAATATGGGGAAATTGAATGCAATAACGGGATGTCGCTTTTTTCCTTATACGAGCATATTTTGAGCTGCACAAGGGTTCATTTGATAGAGGAAGGTTAACTACACAGTGCTCTGCCCCATCATATCAGTCAAAAATGTCTATTTGTGACAGAAAAATAAGCCCAAAGTAGAGCAAACATCGAGAAAAACACCAGCAGATTCCGATGTATTTTTCTATTACAAATAGACATTTTTGACTGATATGATGGGGCAGAGCACTGTGTACTTAACCTTCCTCTATCAAATGAACCCTTGTGCCGCTCAAAATATGCTCGTATAAGGGAAAAAAGCGACATCCCGCAAACCCATGTTTTGATACAAAATCTAGTAAGATTCTAGTTACTTTCTAGGTATGTCACGTGGTGACCCTTGCCTTTTAAAACACCGACATTACTTCCTTGGCAACCCAAGAATAGTATCCACCCGGCGCGCATCATTCTATAAAACGACTAATATTTTGGATTTCCAAGCTTCGAAGAGTTGATGTATAGAAAAAGGTTTTCAAAATACGAAACTCGCAAATTGAATTTCGATCAGGAAGAACGAGTTTCCAGTCTACTGTGGAGCCGGTGGTAAAAATCGCTCTGTTTCGGATTGGGATTACGGATTCGTTCGATGGAGAATTGACGGCAGGTAACGCGGTAAACTCACCCTGCCTTTAAACACGAAGGTTTCTCTGCGAATAATGGTGATCGCGTCATAGCTTGTGTCACATTTGTCCGGCACGTCGTCCCTCGGTGTTGGTGTCCATCGATACCTTGGCCTTTGCGTGCTCGTTGTGGTCCTCATGGTTGTGGTGGTTGTGGTGGTAGTGGTCGTTGTTGTGTGATGCCTGTGGGGTTTGTGAGGTCTCTGAGGTCGGTCCTCCGGTCTTTCCGTTCTATAATCCGGCTTTTGGGGGTAGCGATCAGGGCGACGTGGTCGGTCGTCGCTCGGGTAGTGATTCGGCTTTGTCGGTCTTGTTCTCCATGGTCTGTAGGTTGTAGCAACGCTTGTCGTTGTTGTTCTCGGTGTTGTAGGACGTTCCGGAGGTGGTGGACCACCTGGCAGATTGGCCCACAGTTTCTCCTCGGGAGCGCCTGGAACACGATCATGCATTCTGCATTAACGTTAATACTTAGCAATTACTACATCTACCAATTAACCTTCGGACAGTAGACCATTCTTACAGCCTGCGGTTTTTATGCATGTATGACAACAATGAACATTTACGCATCATAATAGTAATAATTTACGCTTAAATAATAAGTAATAGTAATAATTTAATTTTATATATTAATAATTTTATATAATTTTATATATATTTAATTTTAATAATTTTGAGGTATATATTAAAAGTAAAATATATTATAGTTCATACGAGATATATTGAGCTCCGTCGGGGCGAAACGAGTCCTTGGAGTGGGGACGAGTCAGAGTGCGCACGCATAGTAAAGTAGACAACGTTGCGCGCGGAGTGGGGATCGCTGAACGCGATGATGTGTTTCGCGGGGGGATGAAAAGGTAAATATTTAATTGTTATTTTCTCCGAAGCGTGTAGACTTTAAAAAAATTTTTTTTTGAATAATGCATTGCCATCCAGTTCTGAGCCATGTATCTAATTCCAAGTCTCTAGCTCATCAGGAAATTAGTTTAAAATCAATTGCAAAATTTGTCACCAAACAGACAGACAAACAAACAAACAAGAAAACGAGCTAATAAAAACGTGGTAAAAAGAAACGAGCTTACCGCGACAACTCTTACGGTAAGTAGAGATTACACAAGTGAGAAGTCCAGTGGGCAATAAACGTTATGCATAATACATCGCGGCGTGCAAAGTATACATCATGCGCAACCCCGCTATCTGCATTATTGCATTATTCAGGAACGTCGTGTGTCCCAGAATCGAATGATAATTAATATTCGCTGGAAACCCACCAATTAGCCGGTTCCGCAGCCAGTTGGAACCGGAAGAGAAAGAGGAAGAGACAGATCAGAAGAACGGATAAACAGATAGACAGAGAGAGAGAGAGAGAGGGAGGGTGTATACTAGACGCTGATACCGGGGTCTGCCTGGTCTAATCTCATCCCTTAACCGTCGCGGTGCAATTAGAATGACGACTCTCGATAATTGCCAGTATCGTCGTCCTTGAATTTCGAGGAGCGGTTTTACCGACGCCGACGCCGACACTGACGCCGGAGATACTCGTTTAAGGAGACTCGTTCAAAGTAATTACCGCAATCACGACAAGCAGATTATGGAGTACCTTACGGCGGCGTTTCGGCAGCCCTCGACCGACCGGGGTCGTTGCCACGGTCACTCTTCGGATTATTACTAATTACAGTCGATCGAATGTCCAGTGACCATCATTTTTTCAACCATCTAGTTTATTATCAATAATCATAATTTTTTAACAACATACACTAGTGGAATTAATTCTAGACAGTTTTAAATTGCTACTTAAATTTCGCTTTTATTCAAATTATTTAATAGAATCATTTATATTTTACCAGCTGGACCCGACAGACGTTTTCCTGTCCAAATTTCAATAAATTTGTTTGTGCTCTTTTTGTGAATTTGCGAAGAGCTATTGGAAATTTGCAAAGTAAAAATGATAAAAAATGACCATTGTATTTATTAATGATTGTGGCCATGGATATTCAATTTAATTCTTTTTTATTTTTAATTTCGTTTTTAATTTTCTTCTTTAATAATTTCTAATTATTTAATTTTTTTCCCAAAAATTTTCCAAGACCTTTGTGGCATTGAGTCTATTAATTTTTCTAAAGTTTCTCATTCGATCTAAGACCACGCCACTTTAATGCGATTGTTTAATTCATTCGCCGTTGCGTATTGTTCGCAATTACTGCAAACTTTTCTTGATAAAATGCCCCATAGATTTGCAATGGGGTTGTGGTCTGGACTTATTGATGGAAAAGGTAAAATCTTAATTTCTGCCATTCTGTTTCTTGCAAATAGTCTATAAATTACTATAATGTTTGATCAGTTGAAATGTAAGTAAAGAAGCACTGATTATTTCTTCGCGTATTAATCTTTTCAAATCCAGCAAGCACGAGAGATTGTCTCGAAGCTCCTTCACTTTGATCGTGTTATTATCCGATGTTCACGCCGTCAGTACTTCGTGTCGTTTCGCTAGCTCAATGGCGGAGTACGGGAATGACAGAGTGACTTACAATTAAGTGACACTCTCCGCGATGCTAATGCATTTTTAACGTAGCTGCCGAGTCGGCAGATCGAACGCGGAAGTCTAACGAGGGAGCATGAAATAGTCGATTCGAAGAATTTCAACATTGCTTTGCTCGTAATCATGTGACGACTGTTGATGCTCGTTTCTACTTTATTTTGTTATAAATAGACTGCGGATCTTTATGCATTTATGGCTGATGGAAATGTTGAAAAAAAACTCGAACATAAAATTCGATAGAATTTTGTATAATTTTCATTTGTTTTGGATCTAGAGAGGATGTTCCTATCAAAAATATGATTCCATTTAATTCCACTTTCTTAAAATTTGTCGACAAAAATTCGAAATATATAATTCTTTTTATACGATAATTGCAAACCATGTCGAATGTAATTACACCAGAAAGGACACCGGATATTAGTAGCACAACAAAATTGTCAATGAAGTTTTATTATCGTAAAACAACTTACAGAATGGTTGATTACGGTCAAATATTAATAAATAATTAATCTTCGGATTTCGTGTATTTATAACAAAAATGAGCAAGCGCAATTTAAAACGGTGAAAATATTAAAAGACTCAGAGTACAGTAGAACCTCGATTATCTGGGCCTCTGATGGTCGAATCGCTTATCGTCTGAATTACATCCACAAAGAATTAGTTTGCGTTGAACCAACCCATACGCTACACGATTTACTGTACACTTCAATAAGGACTAAGTTCAGCACTGAAACCATGTAATTGTTGTATTATTGGGAAAATCGTGTTCCACTAATTAACACGGATAGTCGAAGTTCTACTATATTAATATAAAGGATAAAGGATAAAGGAAGATACTTGGTCCCCTTAGGGTTTCAAGTCCATACACCACTCCCTACTCTTTCCAATTTCACCTATCGCCTAATTTCAATCAAATCCAACGGGACCTACTTTTTATGGTGGGTTCCGAACCACCTTTTTTTTGCCAACAACACGTGGCCAGTACCCAGATAAATCACCGCCTGAAGTATACTGTATACCCATGCGGTCACCCATCCCAGCCCGGCCCACGTCCAACACTGTTTAATTTCGGTGATCGCACGGGAACCGGTGTTTGCAGCGAGGCTATGGTCGTTGACTACTATATTAATATATTCTTCTCATCACATTAAAATTATCAATGAAGAATATCAATTTATATTTAGTTCCTGCGTCTTGCAATTGATGCACAAACTTTTAATTTTGCATAAACATCCAGAGTCTATTAATGACTAATACTTATCTGAATGACAACGAAATTAAATCTGTGCGAAAGTGCTCTACATCTACTTGAGAAGCTTTTGCAATGCAAGAATTTACACAATTTCCTTACGACATTACTGTGGTCTGAAAGTCAGTTCTAGCGCGAATTAATTATTGTGCGAGGAAAAAATTGACATTTTGTGTAAAAATTACTTTGAAATATTTGAGTAAAGTAAATAAAACATAATTTACTATACTGACTACTTGTTTATTAATATATTAATTAAGTGTTACAAATATAGTATAGAAGATTATGATTCACTGTCGGAGTTATTCTTTTCGGTAAAAATAGCCTCTAGTAATCCACTGACGCAATCCTTTCGTTTCAAATCCTTCAATTTGAACCATTCTTCGAATAACTATTCTTCGAAGAATTTACTAAAATATTAAAATAAAATGATAATGGGATTGCGGGGGGTCGCGGGCGTTCGCGTTTTCTGTTTGCCGTTAATGGAGATGAAGTAAGCTTTCAAATGAAATACATCGCAACGCGTGCAAATGCGTGCAAATTTTGTAAAACTTACGACATTTTAATAATTTTTCTTAAAAAGTATCAGTTCATAAAATATATCATAAAGCTTGTGAAGGAAACGTAATACTACTATTTCCAGTTACAGCCATACTGATAATGTCAGTATAACAAGATGCTAACAAAATTTATACACACTTCAAGAAAAAACTCGATATTTTGAAGTTATAATTTGTGACAATTCAGCAACGCAGGAAAATAAACTGTGCTTACTGGAATGTTAACAGTCTTGCTAACAATAATACGGTGATGTGATTTACTAATTTTACTTTCAAGTATAAATTTTAACAGATTTACGTTAATTGGTTTTTTAAATTTATTCGCGCTAGAACTGACTTTCAGACCACAGTGCGACACTTGAACATCGCTAATGAATGAACGCTGTTTGAGACTGTTTAAAACAATATTGAAGCCTTGCTTTTTTTTGGCGTTTTAGGTCACATGCACCTTGTAGGTTATTAGTGACCACAGTTGAGTTGTCTAGTGGGGTCAGCCGTGTTTAAAGCAATTGGTATACTTCAATGTCTTTTAAAAACTTTAGGACATTTTTGCATGATTCCATTTCTCCTAAGATTGTCAGTGAGTTTTGTAGCTTATATCGAGTCCTCTTCGTATTGTATCTGTGGCAATTTGTTAAGATGTGTTCAATGGTATTTTGTACATTACAGGTGTTACAGAAATTTGGTTCGGTTTTTGTGATCAGATATGAGTGTGTCCAGTTTGAGTGTCCTATTCTTAATCGGGTTATTTTAACTTGGTCTTTTCTATTTAGTAGTATCGCCGGGTTGAAGTCCCTTATGTTATTTCGAACTTTGTGTAGCTTGGTTGGTCTGCTATTTTTCCATTCTTCGTTCCACATTTCTGTTAGTGCCTTTGTGCAGTACTTTTGGAAGTCTTGATG
>CM052336.1:26186745-26200172 GCA_028455595.1 Lasioglossum vierecki | reverse complement strand
CTGTATACGTAGATAAAGTTTCTTATTCTTAAAATACTGGCACGTATTACGTTCAACAGATCACAGAACACTCTGAACACCCAACACACACACTAGAGAGGGGAGTGCTCGGATAGTTTCGGCATCCCTCGTACTGTAGCGCGGAGATTACTTTCTTACAATGATATTGGCGCGCAGGTTCGATCAAAAAATCAAAACAAAGCAATTTTGCAATTAATAACATTTTTCTAGATCATCTTCTAGAGAAGTTTGCGTCTGAAAAATACTGAATGTTGTACTAAGTGTTCCACAAGATCAATAATAACTATAAAATAATTTTTCACCGTAGTTGCTACGTGTAAATTATCAACGTTTATAAAGAGCTTGTTTTCAACAATAAAGGGCGGAAATTTATTGCCATACTTGAGAAAACATTCTATTCGTATACAGTGTATAGCACGGGTGGCTAGCTTTTGTGTAGATGGTGAATTACCAAAGACAAGGGGCAGGAAAAACTTGTATATTTTTTGAGATAGGAAGAAATGTTTCAGACAAAAGTTTGATATCGAGGGGCCCATTATAGTGTGCATTTGCACACAAGTAGTGAGTGAGTCTACAAAACACGTTTGCTAAATTTCGAATTGTGCATTGGGATCTCCGTGGTTCTAAATACTTGTAAAACGGAAGGATTTTACGATATATGTAACCATATAGTATGATTATAAACAGAAACGAAATGAAACTTTTGTACGTGGTCTTAATTCGATGTCCAGGGTATTGTACTATTCTTAACCCCTTGCCGTGCCATTTTCTTTACAGTTATGGTACAGCGATTAAAACGTCTTTATGCACAAAAATGTCGTAAAGGTAAAAGATAATGCATATCTTTTGTATGGCTACATTTATTTTAATGCTTAAATATTGATTACGAACGAATCATAATTTATTTAATCTAAAATGAAACGCACAACATTCATATTGGTTAAACTTTGTTGAAAACCTTCATCACGAGTCTGACTCGTCAAACTACGAGACAACACGAAAATAACTTTAAAAGAAAAACAAACATTTATTCAAGTAAGAAATAAAATATAGTAAACAATGATTCCACTCAACCGTCGAAATAACGATATGATTTTTTAAAAAATCATTTATTTCTTCGAATAAATAACGATATAATTACTTTAAGATAACAAAGTAAAATATATTACTTACGCTTGGGCATAACTTGTAGTAGTCAAGCATAGAAAGGGAGAGAAGGCAATGCTAATTTACTTCCAAATAATTAAATAATTTTCAACCGGGGAAGAAGAACGTCCTCAGGGAAAATCCACTTTATTTCGAATGGCACTACCTCAAGTAGCCGGGCAGCGGCGTGCACTTGACGCGAGCAAAATATATGGTTGTCTTTGATAAACGACATAAGAGGGTAACGCCTCCACCGGTGGCTCGAGTAACGACAATTTACTTATTAATGCTAGAAAAGTCTCAAAGTAGCGAGACTATTATCATTGTCACTCTGGGCCCAGCAGGTTCATTTCAAACTAGTCTGCTAATCAAATTTTGTGCTCCATGTACTTACCCCTCAAAAGAGGCTTTTGGTTTTCAAGGTCGTTTTTGCACGTATTTTTGAGAAAAACGATTGAACCTTTTACATTGCAATTTTGCACACGTATTTTTTGATATTTCCAGTATACACGTGATTTTTTAAAAATAATTACGTGAATTATATATTTTTTTATTTCAACGGTTAGCCATGATTCCATTCTTAATACTATGGCAGGGGTTGGCAACCTGCGGCTAGCGAGCCACATGCGGCTCTTTGGATGTGAAGCTGCGGCTCTTCAGTTCCATACGCAAATATTATTTATTTTATAAAAAAAAAACATTTAAAAATCGTTCTGAATTGATTAACGAGGATTAGGCACCGATTAAGCACTGGGTGCGTGTGTGGGTGTGTGTGGTGTCAGGCTGGCCCTTTCCGCCCCCCTGTTTTCTCTCTTATCTCTACAGCGTCAAAATGTAAACAAACGCCACACATACGGCCGAATGACCAAATTACGACGACAAAAGTCGATTTAACAATTTTCTCTAAACTAATTTCGGCGAAACTTCCGTTTACGGTCCACCTCAGAATTCGATGAAATTTTGAAAATAGGTTCTTTTTTTACTAAAATGACGATTGCCAGAAGGATTTTTGGCGAGCCGAAAAGTTTTTTCTATCATTTCAATGTCGCTCTCTACCTTACCGACTTATCGATTTTTTATTTTATATAGAATATCTTCATTTAATTGTAAAAATGGATCTTCACCAACCTAGTTCACCTCATAGCACCATAAAAATTCACACATATGATCTATAAGCGAATCCTCTTTAATTCAGAGTGACACATACATACGGTAATCTTTCAATTTTTAAAGACTACTCCTGGATTTTCGTATGCGTGGTCGTGACGGCCTTACGGCCGACCCTCTCCGCCCCCACCACAACCTAACCCTAACCTAACCACAACTCATTCTAATCGCATAAATAATAATATAACTAAATAATAAATAAACTTTTCGGGTTTGAAATTCGGGCATTGAAATGATAAAAAAAAATTTTCGACTCGCCAAAAATCCTTCTGGCAATCGTCATTTTAGTAAAAAAAGAACCTATTTTCAAAATTTTGATGGCCGTGGCGGCGCCATTGGCCGAGCCAGAATCAATCCGCTGTAGCCGCGCTCTGATTGATCCGTGTTTTTTTGTTAATAACTTCTAAATAAAGCCGCTGGCGTCATTTTTCTAAAGGAAAATGTCGCTTCAAACGACCCAAGGAACCTCCCATTTCCGGGAAGTACACGAATTTTGGGACATCCTGTATAAGCTATAGCTATGGGAAAGTGTTTTCTTTTTCGCCTCGCAGAATTAGGGGAATCAGGTTAGTTGCCAGAGGACACTGTAGAGGAAGCGGGTTAGTCAGTTGCGAAGGATCGGTGAGAGACCAAGCGACAATCTCGAAGCTTTGAAGTGTGCGATTAGATACGCACACGTACGCATACGCACGAAAGTACATTATGATTTAATTAAAAGCAAACCCGTCGTCGGTTTGGCGCACGCGACCGCGGTAACTCGGAACACAACGGGGCTTCGTTTTCATTTATAAAGTCGACCAACGTTTGTGGACGTAAAACTGTCGGCAAATTAGCGAACCCCTGTCCCTCGTCGCTTCCTCTAACATGCAAACTCCCGACTTGATAAACTTCTCAATTATTAGAATTAATTAAATTTGTTGGCCGATGTTGCGCCGGTTTTGCCTGTCACTGAGCGCGCAGATTAACGCCGGAAAAAACCGCAGTTGGATCCACAGAACAAATATCAATTTCGATAGCGGTAATTTCGGTTAGGCCAGCTTGACCTCGGCCTGTTTTACTCTGGAATTATCAAAGGAGAACGGACAGACGAGTTCCAGTCGATTCGATAATCGAGTTTCTGAAGAGTTTCTGAAGAAAAACATTACACACATCCGACTGACAGTTTTACTTTATTTGCGTTCATGAATAGACTGCGGATTTTATGCATCTATCACAAGAATATACAGGGTGGGGCGCCACACATTTTGCCATCTAGATTTACGTCATTATAGTTACACATAGCAAACAATGTTTCAGATGAAGTTGAATGGTTTTGAGAGGGGCACATTTTGATGGTACATTTTTTTTGTAGGTGGACGAGTAAAGGACATATGAAGGTCATTAAAGTTTTTATAAATGGAATCATATATTTTTTATTGCATCATTTATTGCTCCTTCATATTCTTTACAAAAAAGTATTAATCTATTTCTAAAAAAAATCATTAGTTTAGGAGATATTTTAATTATAATGTCTATTGAGAATTCTTGCTCTCCTACTACATTATCACATTGAATTCATATTATCGATCAGAGAGTCGAGATTTTCTAACAAATTATAATTATAAACTAATGATTTTTTTACACAAATAGATAAATACTTTTTTGTAAAGAATGTGAAGGAGCATCAACTGATGCAATAAGAAATATTTGGTTGCATTTATAAAAACATTAAGGACCTTCATATGTCCTTTACACGTCCACCTACAAAAAAGAATGTGCCCCTCTCAAAAGCATTCAACTTCATCTGAAACATTGTTTGCTATGCGTAATAATAATGACGTAAATCTAAATGGCAAAATGTGGCGCCGCACCCTGTATAGAGTGTCGAAAAAATGTTGAAAGAGATGATTCTTGAAGTCATTTGAAGTAACTTTTTCCTTTTTCACTTCGAGTTGCTTCGGTATCTGTCTCACACATACAGAGATTATTTAATCTATTAATTGAAACATTCGATGAATATTTGCAATAGTTTAGTTATGCATGGTTAAAAAACAATTAAAGTGGTTTGGTTCCTGCAAATCGCAAATGATTAATAATAATATGGCCACTAATAGGACGAATATTATTCTTGGGCCGTTGGTGATTGGCGATAAAACGGCTAATATTAGTCTTGCGGTGTGACATGGGTTAAATTGGTGTTTACTCATTAGAATTTCGTTGAACGTACGAGTCTGATCTATCAATATGGGAATTATACTGCAAATATTTATACAAAAATATTTTTGTAGACAGATTTGGGATAGCTGAAATTGATGCCCTACTTCATTGGCTACGCGTTTAAAGTAAAACGTTATTAAAAAGAAAGTACACGTCTAGGTGGGCGCATATGTGCTTATCGAATAACCTTAAATACTAACATATGAATATATAAATATTAATAACTTTTTACCCAGAATTTCTCTACGTAAGAATCATTCGTCTAATTTTTCTGGCTGAAGAAGAAACATTTCTGTAAATTAAAATTTTTGCTTTTCTATTTAAAATCAAATTTCTCAAAAACTGAAGCTGATGGCCACCAACGGGCTTTAACTTCGTGTTCTGTAACAAAAAAAGAAGTTCAATTTTGTTCATTATAGGGTTAGAGCGTCAGCGTATCCAATTTCTCAAGAATGAGAAAGCATCAAGAGAAAACGAATAAAAGAGATAATAACCTTTCTTAATGAATGAGTAAGGTAATTCGGGCGCGTTCGTAATCACGGTGCTGCTGCACTAACATTCTTATTTCGCGAATAGCCGTGGACTAAATAGTTTAACGAGGTCCCGCGAGTCACGAAAGCGTCAAATACCCGGGCACGGGTGCATTAATTTTTTGGCCCGCTAATTACCTTCCCTTTTCAGCAGAAAACTTGGCGTATAGAAGCTGACGGAGATAAAAAAAAGAAGAGAAACAAACTTGTGCGGAAGGTGACGTTTAATACGAAAAGATAAATCTTCGGGCGGTCAGGGTAGACGTTAATGCCTCGACAAGGGTTGTATATTCGAAGGAACGGTCACACGCTGTCTCGGTGCATTTCCAATTATCATTATCTCGTTCTACGTTCGGCGGGATGCGAACCGTCGCGTCGCTCGGTCGCTCGTAACGTTCGTTTTGGCATCCCATTTGTTTAACTTTTTCGCCCGGTCGTATTTTACACACTGCATGACGCTTCACCTTTTCCTGTTCGAAACCTCCTTCGTCTCCGTCATCCTACCTACGCCCTTCGCCTCTCCATCCTTTTCCCTTCGTCACCGAACCGTACCACACATCGCGACTACTTTTTCCTCCTCTTGGACAAAAATTACAGTTTCCACGGAGTTTCGTCGTTAAGTACAGCCTGCACATCCGCGTTATAATGTCGGCCGCGCCTGTGTCCCTACTGACAGAACTTACGGGTCCGGTAATACGTTTTCCATTACTACTGGCCGAGCCTCGTAAAATGCTCGATTTAACTCACGTCCCGTAACTGCGACAAAGCCGCGAACAAAAAAGTATTGTGTCACCGAATTATCTAACCGCTTATCCCGGGCAAAAGAGAGTCTCTGATTTTTTACACCTGTACTTTCAACGCCGCTTGTTCCATCGGATTTCGCTCGTTTATTTTTTGGATATCGAAGTTCCTCTGATCAGAAATAGACGCGACAACTAATACCGGTAAGTACACAGATAGCAAAAAATCTAATTTCGGAAGAGATTCTGTGCGCGTAGTCGTCGCTATTTGTGCCGTCCAGTGGAGCAGGGATTTGGACCTGGGCAGAAAGACGGCACAATTCCGGACGCTGCCGCCGAATTTGGCCGAATTTTATATTCCTTAAGAGGGCAGCACCGTCGCACTATTGCGAATAGCCGCTTTCCAAGGCGGCACCGTCGGTGAAGATAGTTCGCACTAATGTGGCAGATGTCGGCGAAGTAAATGTCTATTACAAAAACATCCTGTAAACAGGAGCCAAGTTCTCTATGGCCGTAAAAAGTTGTGAGATCAAACAAAATACGGCCAAGTTCGTTAGCTTACAAATACCTCTTACAATACTGGAAAAAGCATTTGTACAAATTAGTTTCAAAGAACGATATTTAATTTTTAAAGAGTTACATGTAGGGCCAAATTATTAATACTTGGCCGTTACTTTCTAAACCAATGGCCATGAAAGATGTTTGGTAACGGCCAAGTATGAATAATTTGGCCCTCCATGTAACTCTTTAAAAATTAAATAGCGTTTTTTTAAACTAATTTTTACAAACGCTTTTTTCAGTATTGTAAGAGGTATTTGTGAGCTAACGAACTTGGCCGTATTTTGTTTAATCTCACAACTTTTTACGGCCATAGAGAACTTGGCTCCTGTTTACAGAATGTTTTTCTTGGGATTTCATCTATTTTTGTTTAAATATTCAAAATACTACATACGTCATGTGGTTCGGCATACACTATGTGCTTCGGCTACGGCCTTCTGAAAATTTCGTTATTTTCGCGGTAGGAAGCACCGTTCCCGAGACACAGCCATTTTTTAAGACCAGCTTGGCTGACCATCCCCACCACTTAGGTTACGCTTTTTTTAAAGTGTAAAACTTCAAAGTTCATTATTTCAAACTTTGGTTTTACAAGTTCTAATTTGTACAAGAGTCCATGGTTAAATTCAATGTAAAAAGAAAAAAATTTTTTTTAAATAAAAAAAAAGTAAAATTTCAAACTTTGATAATTATTCCTTTGGTTGTGTGTTATGGTGGACCTATGTTCCAAATTTCAAGCTTCTAGGTCAATGGGAAGTTCCCAAAAGGTTTCGATGATCTGTCAGTGAGTCAGTCAGTGACAAATTTAGCGATTTTTGTGGTCCTATATCTCGGAACCTACTAATGTTGGAAGATTAATGTTTTGCCAATATTGAGACATGATAGCACTTAACAAGTGTACGAAATTACATCTCTCCATCTGCCTCCAGTTCCGAGTTACAAGCCTCTAAAAAACGGCCAAGTTGTTTCGTGTAAAAGGAGGTAGTGCGAGAACTTGGCTGGTGCACTACCGTGCACCTAGAATTGTACCAAATATACAGCAATCCCGTTTACTGACAATTCAAAATACTTTATGTTCATGCAAGGAGAGAAAACGAAATAATAAATAATAAAATAAAAAATAATAAATAATAACGGTGCTGCCCTGGAAAGCGGCTATTCGCAATGTCAGTGCGACGGTGCTGCCCTCTTAAGGAATAGAAAATTCGGCCAAATTCGGAGGCCAGTGGCCGGAATTGTGCCGTCTTTCTGCCCAGGTCCAAATCCCTGGTTCATTGGACGGCACAAATAGCGACGACTGCGCGCACAGAATCTCTTCCGAAATTGAGCTAAGTCGGCCTTGAGCAGCTCCAAGCGTAACTTGATCTAAATTCTGCCTGTTTTCAGCCGACGGCCGACTTGGCCCAGGAATTGCCTGGCTATCTGGGTAGCTACAGTGGCAAACGAAAGTATTGGCGCAGTCCGGATGTACGCGAAGAAAAGGTTATATACTCGGCGGATTTCCGGTTAACTTAGAGGGAGAATACTGTTAAAAATGAGTCCACAGTTAACCCTCCAGTACTCGTGGTTTCTGTCCGACAAGTCTCTCAGATACACATAGGTTTAAAAACGGACTAAAAAGTATAAAATAATTTTTCCTAATCGCGTACTGATTCCTAACCTCGTATAGACAGTGGTGAAAATTTGTGATCGTGAATTTTGGATTTCTATGAAAATACTTGTAAGATTTAAAACGAAAAACGTGGGGCGCAAGACGCATCAATTATCTATTTTTTCTTGCACCGAATAAAGAGTTTTAATATAAGCAACGGAAGAGAATCAGTTTGGAAAGCGTCAGAAACAGCACTTTCTATGCTCTCAAGCTGATAAAGAAAATTTTTACCAATTCAAACAAAAGTCTTAAACCTAGGATTAACAAATCACGATGTAATACACTTTAAAGTTCAAACCGTCTTTAAACTTTAAACTTTAAGCTGTCTTAGATTTCGAACTGTTCCAAAGTTTCAACTAATTGAAACCATACGCATTGTACTTTGCATAGTTCATTATTATGATAGTCGAAACTTTACCAACACTAATAACTTGAGCTTTAGTCTCACGTTAGCTGCCTATTATCACCAAACTTCAAAATCAGGCTGAAAGTGAGTTGATTTAAAGAATTTAGAATACAAAGTTATTTCAATGTCATACTCTTATCCATTGATAAATGGCTAGTAATGTTGGCGATAACTAGACAGTGGATTTCATGCATTTATAACAAAAATGTGCACGTACATTTTGAAACAGTGGACATTTCAAAAATATTTACGAACGTCAACGTATTAGTTTCAGCTTAATAGGGTAATTAAAAGAAGAATGCAATTTTTATTTGACTCCTGTGTCCTGCATTCGATACGAACATTTTTTATTTTGCATAAAGATTCGCAGTCTAGTGATAGCGTATAGTAGGAACAGTTGTGTGCATATACATATCTTGTACTTATAAGTAGTCAAGATATGTTGATAAGTAGACGAAATAAAAATGCTTTGCTACTATTGTGGGCAGCAGGAGTTAAATAAAAATTCACTTCATCTCTTGATAGATCTTTTACATTGAAAAGATCATAACAATACTCTTTGATTTTTATAATTTTTTACTGTTTTATATTTCACCTAGTCAATCTCTTCGTAAATGTATAAAAACCCGCAGTATACTTAATCAGTATAAGAAACAAGAGATCTCAAATACTCGTGTCAGTCACTCTAAGCATTTAAACAGACTGTTTTAAGTTGAACGTTCCACGACGGACCGTTAATCTTAGGGCCCTGGGCTAATAGTGTTTGAGTGTTTACCCAGTTAACCCTCGTCCGTCCACCGTGTCAATTTGACACGGCTGTCCCGAAATAAGTTATACTATTGTGTTGCCTGTAGGACCGTGGTTGTAGATATATTTTGCCCTAAACTTTGTGATTTTTATGTTTTTAATGCGAAACACATAACCAAAACACCTGAGATGTAAATGGTAACTCATCAATTAGAATAAAAGAACAGAAAAATAACAGATTCGAACAGAAAATTAACAGAGGGACAGATTCAGTTCGCGAAATGATGAACGAATGAGAGTTAACCTAAATTAACTCAAGTACCAAAAATTTTTGTATAATTTATTTTCTTTTAAGTTTGTATTTTTATTTTTTTTTTACTGCGAAGGGGCCCTGGGTTACAAACCATAAAGCCCATGTCGAGATCCGCCGCTGTGAACGCCCTGTATAAATAAAAACCATTTAGTTTAATAAATGTGGCAATAGCTTGCTTCGCGACTGCAAATATGTAGAATACGAAGCCTTTATCCCGATAATTTTCGGAACGTAAGTTCAGTGGCGCGTTATAATTGGTTGGGGCAAATAAACTTCTTATATCGATCGTATCATTGCTAATAACAATTGTTACATGATCTCGGCGCTACGGTTCGATCATAAAAACAAACTTAACTAAGCAGTTTTGCTAGTTATTTCAAATAATCAACGTTTCGGTCACTGATTTGGACCATTTTCAAAATTAACTTAAAATTGCGTCTGTAAAAAAAAATTAATAAAAATAAAATTAAAAAACACGAAAACATACAATTTTCAAAAGTATTAACTATTAAATGTTTAGATGTAATTGGTTGGGGTCTTGGGCAAAGTAGAATTTCGAGGCCTCTAGCCCAAACTAAACAACTTTCATGTTGAAATAAATAAAACAATTGTAAGTTGGAAGCTGGAATTGTTAGAAATATTGTGAAAATTACCTCAACATTTTGGTCGGCGCAGTTATAGAAGAAATAGTGTCGGTATGCGATCACTGTCCGTTCAGAAGACAGAATGTTTGACAAGAATCGTGACTTTACTGTATTATGAATTTTCCCAAATCGGAGTTTGATTTTGAAATTTTTATGAGAAAAGACGTAGAATTTGGATCTTGGTTTGTGTTCGGAGCCTCGGACATTTGCTCAACTTGCCCATAGGGCAACGCGCCACTGTGTAAGTTCACCAGGGTAGAAGAAAACAAGAAAAGAAGGGAGCAGATGATGATAGGAAGCATGGAATAGGGAAGAATGGGGGCAGACATAAGTAAGGCGTCGAGCGTGCAAGCGATTTAGTGGGACGATAGTTCGAGTTTGGGCGAAACAATGGCTGAGGATGACCCCAGTGCACAACTCTGTACCGTTCCAGCATGCGAACCCGACAAGGACCACTTATCTCCAGGATAAACCCTGGCCAAGTTCGGTCTCGTACTCAGGATTGACCTTCCACCACTACGAACCGCGGCTACAACCTAAGGCGGCTATGCGACCGCACTAATCTCTCTTTATCCTGACGGTTTATACTTTCGCATACCTTCACCCCTACTATAAATTCCCACTTGGAGTTCGTGTTCGATAGTCTCTGCCTTTGGGAAACGAATAAAAGGACTATTTTTATGGGATTGTGTTTTCTTTCGAATGTATTCACTTTGTAAACGATAAATCTTTTCAAATTGCAGTTAGATTGTTGTTCGGCCTGAATCAAAACATATTAGCTTTGTAACGAAACTTGTCAGTCCTTGTCCTCATTATTGTTCATACAGTGGCCTGCCAAAATATTTGCGCGCAAAGGTAAGGCTCATTTAATTGAGTTTGATGGGCTCATTAACATATTACCGACCGGTGATGATTGCATAATTTTGAAAAATCTATGGTACATGGCTAAACACTTTTTAATGGAACCTTCAATAACAACAACAATTTTCATTATGAACTAACAAGTTACCCTCAATAAAGTCATCTAATAGTTACATTTAATATTACAATGAAAAAAAACTTCTATTTGTTTTTCTTCTGTTTTCTTATTTACATTCTGATAGTGTATTTCAAGATGAATACAATGACCTATTATGAATGTCATTCAAGGTCACGCAAGGTCAACTGCAATAGAAAATAAAGTACATGAGAATAGTGTTTGTACATTATAAAATGTTAATGTAAAGTATAAGTATTTACGAATTTTTCAGAAGCCTCTTAACCTTTCACCGCATGATTTATTTTTATTGGGATGAAAAAATTGAAAGAAGGTCAGATTTTGTGTTTTATTTAAGGAAAAATATTTTAAAAAATTGAAACAACATTTTCAGAAAAATAAAGATAATTTAGTCTATTCTATACTACATTTGTTAACTGTATCAGATATGATACACTATGCAGCGAAGGGTTAATAATTATGAAGCACAAAACACGACACTTGCACACGATCACTAAACGCTACACAACAAATTTTTCGAAATTGTGAGAGCGAACGAGAAAAAGTGATTCCGACCACGATAAAAATAGTTCTCGGATTATCACCTCGATTTTTTTGTGAATGGTTATGGGTGACTTGAACGGTATAAATTCACCCCTGAGACGACCAGTTTTATAATGATCACAATAAAACTTGATTGGTACCCGTTTTTACTACTTGTTCACATTATTTTTTTTATGATAACAACAATGGCAAATTGATGACCAAAAATTAGGAATTAACGTAAACCTAATTATGTGCGTTCCACAGATTACATTGACCGAGTGAACATCTAATGGAATTCTACAGAAAAGAAAGTGTGCTCAAGAGTATAGTGAAGAAAATTTGTTATTGCGAATACCGACCGAGTTCGTGCACACGAAACCAAATTAATTGCTCCGGGTAATATGGCCGACCTAGTTTTTCCGCCAATTACTTATTTCCAGGTCAAGAATACGTTACGCTGAATTTCGAAACGATAGCCACAAATATGGCTCATGGTTAATTGACGTGCAAATTTATACCCGAATCGAAGAATAAATGTGGATAAACACACGAAAGTTGCGCAAGAATGAAATGAAAATATTCATGAAACCCTATAGATCAGGGGTAATCAACCAATTACATAGCAAGTGTCAATTTTTTCACATACGAGTTCAGATGCGTCATACAACTCGTACAATTTAATACCTACAATTTATAGGATTTGTTTGAATCAATGCTTAGGTACGTACTTTGTTTTCATGCGTTCGTATTATTGGAAATATGAGATAAATAAACTGAATCTAGTTTTAAACGAATGAACAATCATTTATTTTTATATTCAAGGAACGACGCACAGTGGTCCCTTTCACCAAATTATTCAAACTTGGCCGTTACTTTTTAAACCAATGGCCATCAAAGGTTTTGGGTAGCGGCCAAGTTTGAGTAGTGTAGCCCTCCATGTAACTCTTCAAAAATTAAAAAGCGTTCTTTTAAACTAATTTTTACAAACGCTTTTTCCAGTATTGTAAGAGGTATTTGTAAGCTAACGAACTTGGCCGTATTTTGTTTGATCTCACAACTTTTTACGGCCATAGAGAACTTGGCTCCTGTTTACAGGATGTTTTTGTTGGGATTGTTATTTCATGATAAATTAGGAATAATATTCAAATAAAGTACCATCGGACCATGCAAACGCAGTAATCGGTACAGTTACCGTATGTTTTTGTCTCGGAGTGTACTTGGACTCAACAAAAAAATGCACTAGAAACAATTTTCGTCGGCAGATCAGTAAAACTGCAATAAGTATGTGAAAATGTTACTACATACTTAGCAGTTAGTACTCGACTAAAAATACTTTGGCACCAGGCATGCGCCCAGTCAGATAATCTGGCAACGAGTGTGTTAAGAGGATAAAGGGTACTTTACGATTCTCCGTAGATGGGCAAAGTTACGATAATTCGCGCACATTCTGCCTTGTTTGCGACGGCGACACTACAACTGAAAGTCGCAAACACGCTCCACTTTTCCTGTAAACAGTGCAGGCTAACCGGGCTCAAGCGTCTCGAATGATTTTTCGTGTTTGTCACATCGTGTGCCTGGATCAACATAACTGCACGATTTTCGTAAACACACTTCCGGTCTGGTTACACTGAATCAGCACAAACGCCTGTACACGTGCATACACGTATGACAAACAACTCCACTCTAACATGGCTAACTAAATTAAATCTCGAACGGCGGATTACCGGGCAACGGATGTTGGGTTCGTTCGAACCTGTACGGAGAAATTAGTATGTTTGTCATTGAAAAT
>CM052336.1:26170021-26186645 GCA_028455595.1 Lasioglossum vierecki | reverse complement strand
GGGAAGTACACGAATTTTGGGACACCCTGTATACATACAGGGATGCATACAGGGTGTGGCCGGACGGGTTGTACAACCGGGCAGGGGATGATTCTACGTGTAAAAATACCTCGTTTTCGAGAAGATAGATTTTAAAGATCCGTTGGATTAGCGTGCTTTAGTAAAAGCTAGAAGTATACGCAAGAATCAGGAGATTACTATTATCTGAATTTATTGTGTATGTTTTCTCATTCGTAGGTGGAGACAGCACAAAAAACAATTAGTCGACTCGATTGGCAAACGAGGACGGCGAATCCACAGTAATGTAACTATGCACGACGTGCCCTACTCTATAAGAATCGAAAACGATGTGGGTCTGTAAAAAAATTAATTGCCGAGGCACTGAAAACGAATTGTTTTATAGATAAAGATTTTATTTTACATAGTTTCGACCGTAAAAAAACGTTTAAGATTACAAGTCTTATTATTCGAGCATCGCTATAAAAATATTTCCATAAAAATAAAAATCACTTTATCAACATTGAAACGTTACACGTGTTTGATCATAGATATACATGTATATATTTATATATTAATATATCTCACGAAAATTCATATTTGTTACTCGGTAACGCTAAACCCTGTAACAAAACTCGCAATACAGTGAGTATTAAGTACTGATTAGCAAGTCCGTGCTTACTCTTCTATAACTTGTACATTTCAAATTGACAGTTCATTTACTGAATATCTTCTCACCGTGTTCTTTGTTACTGTTTAAAACCATACAATTCCAAACCACACTTTCCATAGTCGTTCGTTCATCATTAACCGTTACTAAGTACGTCGTTCAAAGCATTTATGTTAAACTCTATTGATATTTATACGCTTATTTATCTGTAAAGTATTGTTTCTGCATTGTTTTTGTACATTTGGCATTATAGTGGTATAATTGTAATATAATTAAAATTATAATAAAACCCTAGATACAAGGTGTAGCACTATGATAAGTAGTCTCCGGATATTTATGCAAAATGAAAAGTTTTTGCATCAATCGAATGATGCACGAGCTAAATATAAATTTACATTTCTTACTAATAATTTTAGTGTAGTGAAAATAATATATTAATACTCAAAATGTAAATTAATTAACATTTTCAATGTTTTAAATTGCACCTACTCATTCTTGTCAGAAATGCATAAAATCCGGAGTGTGATGACAAATATAAGACAGGTCAGTAGACTAAAAATCTTTATGCAACATATAAATTTTACTTACTGATACTTTTAAATTTGATATGTTTACTGTTTTTTGCCGTCCCATTTTTGCCATAAGTGCATTAAATCCGCAGTCTACCAATCAATATATTAACGTGAATACATTATTCCATATTTAATGAAAAGCTGAAAAAAATTCAACGTTAAGAAGATGTGTGTGATGTAACTTGATCTTCACAACAACCATAACCAAAGGAGTTCTCCAGCAGTAGACTGTTAATTTTGAGTCTCTGGGCTAATACTGTTTGGGGGCCTACTTGATTAACCCAAATTATCTCGAGTATCATAAATTTTTGTATAATTTATTTATTCTTTAGTTTTTACTTTTATTTTTATTTTACCACGAATGGGACCCTCTGACTGAACCCAGGCCCCCCTGGGTTTCAAAGCCCATGCCTAGTGATGGAATTTGAACCACTTCGAATCACTTGCAAGATAATTCGAAGCTTAGACCTCTTGCAACTCTATGACATTTTGCAAGTATTCATAAACTTGAAAATCTTGAAAGCCTTAAAACTTTAGTAGCTTCGTAAGAGTTGAAACTCTTGAAATACATTTATCACGAAACAATGATTACGTCGTGTCAGCATTGGGATAAATAACAGGATGTATAACATTTATTAAGATGATCAAGACTTTTAAATGTTAGCATTTTAAATTTAAAAATTTTTAAGACATCAAGACTTTCAGGAGCTTCAAGAATTTCTGGTTTCGAATAAATATTGAATTGATTCGAAATTCTGTGGTGATTGATTTGTTTGAAAACTTAGCATAACAGAATACTCTTTTCCTCTGTCCTGCTTCCCTATCATAAAAAATACGTGAGATATTTAAGATGGTCAAATTATCTATAATTCTAAATTTCATTAATATTGTATTATGCAAACTAAATGCTTCATTGTGTACTACATGTGATGAAAAATATTTCTAGTCTATAATAAAGCATTAGTATAATGGGAAAGTCTATTTTATTGTGTTTGCTGAAAGTTGGTTAAAAACATGTCTACCCGATGCAAAGCGATAATCACAAATGGAGATTGGTTCTACACGTAGTACACGGCTCACTAGACAGATTACTTTTTGCAGAGTGTGCATGGTGTACACTGTTGTGTGACGGATTGCACGTGAGTGACAAAACGCTTTTCAGCGTGTGGCAAAATTAAACTTTTATGGTAATTTGCCATGAATACCCGAGCTACCCTCATTGTCAGTGTGAAAATGTCCTCGTGTACAAAGTGTTGGACTACATGTAGTGGTTCATTCCCAGGGCGAGTTTACAAAGTCGAAATTAAACGAAAATTGAGGCTGATGAAATTACATCGGAGATTTTGTTATCGAATCAGCAACAATTTAAAATCTCCCGAAACTTTAACAATCTACCAATAATGATAGACACAGTTACCTGAAACACTCTATTGTTCCTGTATCATTGGTATCGAAACAGCAAATAATAAAATTATTTATTTACTTTAACTTGTAAAATCCGTTAAATTGACAGGGCTTATGGATGAAAAAGGCGTTTCTTAACTGGTGGTGCAATTCAAATATGCAGAAAATATGACAAAATAAGTCACAAACGTGGAGTAACATTTGTTCTTTCAAAGTTTCATTTTTGAATAAATCGATGTTGAAAATTTGACCGATACACTTGTCTTAGTGTTTACAATAAATAAAAATGGTAAGTAATAAATGATTAGTTGTTAGACGAGTCTTCTTAAGTAGTTATTTGTTCGAAAACAGAACTATCCATTGTTGCACACGTATTAGCTCAAAAAACGAATCCACACTGGGGACATACAAAAAACATTTTCATTTTGCTAATAGATGTTTTGGAGTCTTCGTCAGTACAAGAGTCGAGCCTCAAAGTATTTTGGCTATTAAATGCACAGTGATGAGACGATCTGTTAGATATATACATATATGTATATCTAAATGTATACATACATATATGAATAGCGGCGTTTTAAACGGATAAAGTTGATCTCACATATCAAATTCGTTCGAAACAATAAAATATTATTTCTCGTTTACTGTTTCGTTAAATAAGAGAATTGAATTCGACGATTCGCTGAAAACAATTTCAAGCATTCTCTGCACTCCATAATCTGTCATGGATCGTCAAAAAATGAATGCGTCCGTCAATGTTCAAATTCCTCAAAACGTTTTATTGTATACTTGTTGTTTATTTGTTTGCCTGATCACGTCTTTTAAACTTCCTACAACTTGTGAGATACACGAACACATTTGTTTTGAGTATGTTTGTGATTGAGATGCTGTTCATATTACTCTTTCGTAGATTATCTAGAACAGGAGTGACGACGAATCTTCATCCCCACTCTTTTCTCCGGTCTAGGCAAAGAAGTGCCCCACCCCTCCCACTTAACTGCTGTACGGAGGTGCAAGAGTACGATATCGGGAGAGCTGTTCTCTTCCATAGTGGAAGAAGCTAGAATAACTCCCTAGAATAACTTCAATAACTTCAGGTTGCTGATTTCCCTCTTCCTTTCAGCAAAATCTGACTGTGCACTATTAGTCGAACATTTCATGGCACATTATGTCGATCATTACTCTAAAATATACAAATAAATTCCCTCTCTCGTCACGCAAATTCAAGCTCACAAATTGCACGCATACAATTCCATCGCGGGAATTTAATTGGTTTGTCACACTGTCGTCCAGATTGTTTTTATTGCCACCGCAACCCCCTTGCCAGAAAAGCAAAACTTGTTCAACACTTCAGATCCTGGTTTGATTCACCTCTTATTTACCTATTATTACGTAACTGGGATTGCTGAATCCATCGGGCGCGTCTTTCTTCATGTCGTTCTTCTGCTGGGGCATATTCACATAATTGTCCTGAGTCCTAATAATCGACGGAGTGTAATCCATCTTGGCCGCCGGATTCGAATTGATCTCGGCCTTCTCCGTGCTTTCGTTGTTTTTTTTGTTCAGATCTATCAGCTCGATGTTCTTCGGGGTGTTACAATAACCGGAGTCTCGATCTATTGGTGGATGCGCAAACTCATTCTTCATAGTTTGCCTGTTCCTGGCAAACTCAGCCCTTCGCTCGTGAACATTGATTGGTTTCAGATAGTGATCTTCTTCCTCGTTCTTCAGCATTGGCGATATCTCTACGGCATCTTCCGAGTCGGATGTCGGCGACGGGAAATCGAAATGGGTCCGTTCCTGGCGAGGTCTCGGACTGAATATACCCGACTCAACTGTTTGAGTTCGAGGACTCATGCACAGGTAGGTCGGGTCATCTATTGTCGAAGAAAGCGGCGAGTTCGCGTAATCGTGGCTTGGCGAAGAAAGCATCGTGTGATCGGGTGCAGACAACATTGTCAAATAGTCGTTCTTCCCGCCCTCCATCAGTGACGTGTTCATGTCCAGGTAAGGGTTATTTAACTTGATGTAATGCTGAAATCAATTACGAATTTTATTTTTCAATATTAGCTCGTTGCATATGAAATGTCCGATTTTTAAATGCAAATCTTATGAAGTGTTTATCTTTATATAATTTCCTGTTATCATTGTAAAGTAGTGTAAAATAATCACTCGCACGCTTAATGTCGAAATAGATTTAACGGAGCATGAAGAAGAAGGAAAAATTAACCAACTTACCGCTCTCACGCTGTCTTCTAACAAATCTCCTATGCTCTCGACCAATTCCGTAAAGCTCGGACGTAGAGTGGGCTTTGCCTTCCAACATTGACGCATTATATCATAACTACAAATTTAAAATTACATAGTAAAGAGTCATCCAAATGTGGCGCCTAGATATTAGCACTGTATTAATGTTTACACGTCATGTCGTTTCAAATGACGTAAACCCTTTCGTTTTAGTAAAAGGTTGTTTTAGATTACGCAAATGTGTTAACTGTGATGGAGAACATTCTGAGCATTGAATAAAGAACCATTAAGACAATATCACACAGTCAGTAAATTTGAGCTTTTCATCTCCTTCAGCCTCATAGTCTTCTATTCGGAATTCAATTCTCTCTTCAATATTAAAATTTATATCTCGAAAAAGAACTAATTATTACATTGTATACTTTTCTTGACAGTATACAACCCTAGTAGCATTTATGGTTGTCGTTTCGTTGGGCAGGGGGTTTTGTCCCTTTGACGACTCGGAGGCAGCCTGCTCGCAGGCCTCCGGGTCGCCGATGTAGGTTACTCTCCCCTGAGGTGGTCCGATGTCCCCGCCGTCGAATATATAATTCAAGGCGGGGCATCGGCCACTCCCCAAGAATCGGTTTCTTGGGGAGGGGCGCGGGGTGGGGAAGTCGGGGTGCACGTGCACTTTCGACGACTTCTCCTTACCGGTGTCGGCGCCTTCTTGGTCTGGCCGGACGGGGGGAGACTAAAGGGTCTCTCCCCCCCCCCTCAAGCAGACCACAAAGGCGCCGGTGGCTGGGGGTGGACCGAGCTGGGGCTCGGGAAGCTCCATTCGAAGGCCCCAGGGATGGGTACAACAAGAGGTCCCTCCTCTTGGTGTACGGTTAGCTAGGGCAAGGGGAAGGTGGGGGGTGGAAACCTTTTAGGTGGAAGCTCCTCCCCTTCTTCCCCGGGGTGTTATGTAGCTATGGGGAATGTCCAGTTGAGTTCTCGCGAGATCCTGGCATTCCCCTGTAATAGCTTAGGCGGGCGTGGGGTTTTAGTGAGTTGACCTCGGGGAGAGAAGATCAGTGCTTTCCATAGCCTGATCTTCCCCCTTCGAGGAGGGTCTCACACTCCCACGGCTTCCCCCAGGGAGTTGTGGCGCCTATACAAGGTTTCCCAACGTAAAAAAAAAAAAAAAAATGGTTGGCGTTTCTTTGGGCAACCGTTAGAGATGTCGCTCTCTTTTGCAGTTGGGCCAACAGTCAGGGCCAACGATCAGACCCAACCTAGAGCCAACGGTGCTACAGTAAACCCTAGCAAGTTGTCCCAGGTTGGACGACTTGATTCTTCTCCATGCCTACTCACTCCACTACCCGTCATCGCTGTGCCGCGCCGCAGGGTGGCAGCTATTGTTCTCAGCCCGGGTATATCGGTGTGAACACTACTACATTAACACAACGAATCGAATGTCCAAACATCTTAATGTTCTTTACTTTTTAATGAGATTTTACTGACTTATTCCTTGCATTTTTCTGATTACAACAAGACCAAACACGATATAATTTTAATTTTATTTAGTGGTGTATTTTCACGGTAAAATTTTGGGAAAAAAAGGAAAAAACTATCAAAGAAAGACCTAACAAAGGAATCTAACAAAGGAAGACCCATTTTGAAGAAATCCAAAAGGGTCTTCTTATACTACATGACCACCCCCCTTGATTTTCTCTTGGAAAATAGAAACATTAAAGGAATTAAAAAATTCCAAGACTGCTCACAATAAAACTTTAGTGGATCAACTATCGCGCAAAAATTACAAATTTTAAGTATATTTAGAAATACGAGAAAAATTAATTTGAATATAACTTATTTTTGGTTGCGGCAACACTTCTGGCGTCTGTTAGACGAAATATGTAAATGTTGGCAGATTTTCGTTGGGCCAATGTAGTATAATCGTTGTAAATTCCACGTTAATTCCCCGACTATAATATCTGTAGGCCTTACGTTGGGTATTCGTCGTTGGCCCTACGTTGGGAATTCGTCGGCAAATCTACATAATTTTCTTCGTTAGCCCTACGTTGGGGATTTGTCGGCAAAACCACTCACCATTCCCTAACAAACTCCCAACCGTTGGCCACCGTTGGCCAACCGTAAATGCTACTAAGGAACTTCCGTTTCAACCATTTTTTCATATACCGAATAGTTTACATGTAATCGGGGTGGCACACTTACAATTAGCTGAATCACCCTGTATTGTATTAAGAATCTGAGCTGAACTTACACTTCAGGGGTGGCAAACTCGGGCTGCTCCATTCTGTAACCCATGATCAGGTTCTGGTATTGTTTCTCCGCTTCCATCCCAGGATATGGAGTCTCGGCCAGCGTGAAAAACTCCCACAGAACTATACCATACGACCAAACGTCCGACTGCGTTGAGAAAATTCGATCTCTGATCGATTCGATGGCCAACCACTTAATAGGTAATGGGCCATCGCCTTTCTTCTTATAGTTTTCGTCTTTGTACATAGTCTTTGCTAAACCGAAGTCACAAATCTTCACTATGTTGTTTTCGGCTAGCAGGATATTTCTGGCAGCCAAGTCACCGTGTAATACCTAAACATGAATTTTTAACTAGCGACTTATTCAGGATCATCACGGAAACTCAGTACCAATGAGACCGATGTTGTTTTGTTTCACTACACTATATGAGGTTGTCCCAAAGTTTCTTTCAGGATGCGTTCCTTTAATATTGCTAAATAAATATTAGATTATCTCAAAAGTTGGTTTTCGATTTATGCACATAATGCAAAAACAAAAACATTAACATAAAGACTATCGCATTGTTTGTATTTATTTAGCAACCTTAAAGGAACACATTCTTAAAGAAACTTCTGGGACAACCTAATACAACATTCCTTTAAAAGTAGTAGTGTTATTATTGAAACCTTCCCTAGTAGCACAAAATATTATATACACATTCATATAATATAAAAAAAGAGATTCAATCTCTTCTTAATATTTAAATATGCATACAATATTTATTTTATATTTTTTTCTAAATACAAAATGAATCTTTATTTAATATTAGAAATAGAATATTTTTTCCTAATGTACAGATAATATTTATTTCATATCTTTCTATTATATAAAATAGTTGTCACTCTAAAACGCCGAGTGGGTTGTCTATCGAAGGGGTACAGCAAATTGACGAGTGGGTTGCCTTTCGAAGGGGAACCGAAAATTGAGAAGCGGGTTGCCTACTGAAAGGGACCGTAAATTGAGAGAGAGAGAGAGACAGAGCGAGGAACCGCGGGGGTTGGCGAGCGAAGCGAGTAGGGGGCGGAGCCCCCTAGTTATAAAAAAAAATTTTTTCTTATTATAATATAAAATAAATATATAGTATAATATAAAAATTTCGTAATTGTGATAATGTCCTTTGGAAGATAAAATGGAATATTCCCTCAAGCAGTGCACAGAAAGTAATAGATATTCATAGTTTCTAATTTTTGTTATAACTTTTTCCTAAATTTGAAAATTTTATTGAATGTTATTTAAATATTGAATTTATATTTTTCAAATATTGGATTCACATTTACTTTATATTTTTTTAAATATCTAGTTTATATTTTCTCAATATTTAGCTTATATTTTTTAAACATTCAATTTATATTTCTTGTACATGTATACAATATTCAGATCCAATATTTTTCTCATATAAAAAAATGTGGCTTAAAAAATATTTTTCCAATATTTGAAAAAATATTTATCCAATATTTTCGTGCTACTATGCTACTGAGCGGTTGGTATTCAATTAAAAGAGCAGCTAGATAAGCTGGCATCAAATCCTTTAACACTTTATCTACTAGAAACCTATTTATATAGCTTTTAATAATTATATTGTACCAAGAGGAAACTCAGAAATCGCATTTTATATACAGGGCAATTCTGCACAAAAGAATAAGTCAAAAATGTAGAATAAAATTTGTTCAACAGAATTAGGGCGAAATGTATACGATTTCATAGTACTATAGTTATACACAGCTAAAAGCAAAAGTTCAGGAGAAAATTTTAAAAATATTTTCTATTTGTTGCATCTTTAATTTAATTGTACATTACGGTAGAAGTTGTATAAGGAATTTTGTCCATTTCTATCTAAATCTTTTGAAAAATCTAAACAAGTAGGATTAACATCATAATCGTTCACAGCACTACACTCATTGTTTGTGTAGAGTATGAAACTGAAAGGTGAAACAAATAAATAAATAAGATGGAACACATCGATGAAACTCACCTTTCTTTGACTAAGATATTCCATTCCACGAGCTACTTGGAACGCCCAGGACAACAGATCCTTGGTGCAAATTGGTTTTAAATTATAGTCCTTGTAGTCCCCCCGATAGTTAGACCATCCCAATTGACTGGAGCCGTTACTGAGTACGAGGCCATCAGGCGACATACTGACACCCTGGGAATCGGTAGCTGTAGCATGATACTGCACCGAATCATGTCTTGAGTTACGGCTGATACTGCGAGAAAATGACAATTCCGCATATTTTATCCTATCGTGCAGACAGAAGAAAACAGAAGAGCGTTAGCACCGCAACCCCTTGCATGCACCGGTGTTTTATCGTGTTATTTACAAGAAGCAAATATGCAGTTGCATCTTCATGCATGAAATACGGTAATGATCAATATTGTATGCAAAAGAGGTGTGCATGGTATTTGTAAAACATTTAACCCCTCTTTTATGAGTTTTTAATAATTTTTTGTACAACTTTTACCAACATATGTGTGACATTTTTCTGATTAAAATGAAACCAAACACGACATAATTCGGAACACAGAATTATTTAACACAGAATCAGAAAAAATTAATCCTTTGAACTTTGAAAGAAGAGATAAATAGACCTTCATTCGTGTAATGGAGACTGTTATGTTTTAAAAAATCTCCATTCGTAAGTGAAAATAACAGTTTTACAAAATTCGAACGTTATGAGACATCAGACTATAATGACCTTTCAACTTCAAAAGGTTTATTTTTCAATACGTAACTAGTGTGTCAATTAATTTATATCTTCTATATCTATAGAAATAAAAATTAAATGATTTTCGTTGGTAAGCATATCACTTGAGAACATCACTTTTTTTAGAGGTTCATAATAGTTTGAATAAGATTTTTAGGGAAAAAAAATTGGAAAAGTTGCCCGGAAAAATGGAAAATCTCTCCTTTCAATTGAATATCCATGGCCGCAATCGTTAATAGATACGATGATCACTCAGAAATACGTTTTTTTCTCCTTTTTACTTTGTTTATATATTTCCAATAGCTATTCACAAATTCACTAAACGATTCGAAACAAAATTGAAATTTGGACAGGACAACGTCTGTCGGGTTATTTTTAATAAATGAATTTCACACTTCTGTCACTTTAAAAATTTCTATAAACATTGTATGTGATTAAAACAGAATTGTTTCGAGTTGTTGACAATAATTTTAACTGGAGAACATTTAATGCAAACTATGTATTTATCTACTTTTATCTAGCTATTTTAATTAAATCAATCTCTGCACACAATAATTCGTTCTTAAGTGTAAAATGTTAATGCATATTATCATTCAACAATGATAGTGTTATTATAAAACATGCAATTCACTACTTAATTACCACTTTATTAATAAGTAACGTGAAGCATAAAGGAAAGCTATAAGAACAAACCTGTTATTACTGGACACACTGGCAGTTCTCGTCAGTAGATCAAGGCCGATAGAAGGATCAAATTTGCCAGTTGTCGGATCAATCTGATTAATAAAATCACTTCTATGCCTCAGTAAAT
Source organism: Lasioglossum vierecki (assembly GCA_028455595.1). Taxonomy (NCBI): domain Eukaryota; kingdom Metazoa; phylum Arthropoda; class Insecta; order Hymenoptera; family Halictidae; genus Lasioglossum; species Lasioglossum vierecki. The sequence continues at coordinate 26,175,953 of CM052336.1, read as the reverse complement.
AATTATGCAAATTTCCAAATCGACAGTACTCAACGATCACTAACAGTTCACCTGAAGAATCATCATAAATTATTAAACAATCTTGAAATATCCTTAAACAATAAACTTACAAACTAACAATATTATAAATACTTTCTGCTGAATCTGAACAAAACTTTAACGTCTAATATTTTGGTATTCACAGTTTCGATCTATTACTAAGTAATAAATTAATTGATGGCAACTGTGCGCCGAAAACAGCAACAAATTAAGTATTTCCCGAGTGAGTTTGAAAGCAAACAATAAATGACTTAATGGTTTGGGTACGTACGTTTCGAAATATTTTTTGTACAAGCACCGAGAAGATTAACAACGTTCAAGTGTTTGCCAAGATGTACCAAGATTTTCAGTTCGCTGGCGAGAGCACGGACATACGTGGGATTGGTTGTACGGCGTACCATTTTCACTGCTACAGTACTAACCGCCTCTTCCTCACAAATCCCTTGAGCCTCCGCTTTCAAGACTACACCAAACGCGCCGCTTCCCAATTGTTTTCCTGTGAACGATTACCACATACATATGTAATATTGTTCATCAGATATTACCACCGTGATTTACGCTATAAAAAAACGTATAACCTATGTATATAAAAAAATTGTTCTATAAATTGTGAACGACAGCGTTCGTAAAATTCATTTCACTAGTTTTATGTAAAATATAAACTTATGGACGTTACATATGTGTAACAATGACAGTGAAAATGCTCTAAACTCTAAAGTAATCTAAAAACTGCAAACATTCATTTACTTTTTGCACATTTTCTCCAAAATAATCATTAATTTTTTTTAAATCGAGGAAGCATTACCTAATTTTAATCGTTCCCTAGGAAATTCCCATTTTTTATCATAAGGGAGAAACTCCGCTTGATCGTCCACTGTCATTTCTGGATTCAAGCACTCAACCGCACCCTCTTCGAAATGCATTAGTCCTGCTTCCATCAATTCTTTTCTCATGATCTGGAACATTATAGTAATCGGTCAAATTATCTCACTACGAAACAGCACCGCGTAACACTGCAAATCAAAATTACCCTTTCACGGCGAACTTTGATGGTGAAGTAGATTATCAGGATCACAACCATAATTACTAAGACAACGATTGAGATGATCAAAATTACAGGAACTCCTTTCCCTGTCAATTAAATGGAAAAATCACAATTAGAAATGGTCGTTGAGAAATTTATATTGTTTATTTTAAATCTAGAAGCCTCTAGTTTCACGATTCATCGTTCATTTTATGCAGGCGAAAAACTGAAAACGCTGTTGTTCTCGAAAATTCTGTACATACGTTTGTGAGAACATTGACAATATTTTTGCTATATAGACTTAAAGGATGATGCTTTCTCTTCACAAAAATACATTAAGAATCAATGTACGGGTTTTTATAGACGTTTTATCAATGGTTGAATGAGGAGTGTGTCACCAACTTTTTAGTAGGTATAAGTTGCAACATTAGGTCTTAACACTTTTCATTTAAAGAAAAAGTATTTTGTTCTTATCAATCTCGGATTGTATGCATTTATGACAAAAATGAGTAGATCAAATGCAAAACAGTGAAAACAGTCAAAGTATAATATTTAACAATACCACTGTATTATTCTCAACTTATTAAAATTATTAGAAAAAGAAATAAATGTTCTGTACAGCTTCTCTAATTATAAATCTGATCTTCTCCAGTTACCATTTTGTATTAATAATTCCAATATGAATATATCCAGCTTTTGTTATAGATATAAACATAGTCCTCTATTCGTGATTCTTCTAAACGTAGTTCTCTATTCGACAAATTACCTTTTATTGTTATCTGCTGATAAGCTTCCACTTTTCCTATACGGTTTTCTGCTCGGCACATGTACTTGCCGCTATCCATTTCCAATGCATGTTGCATTTCAAGTATTTGACTGTCATTGAAAAATTTGTACTGCTCATTATTGGCTACCAACAATGTGTCGTCCTGCCAACAAATATACCAGTTTTGTATAATTTACATCAAAATGAATTACCAAATACAGTGAAAAAGATGATGAGTCAATACAGGAGATGAGTCGAGATAACTCAATACAGTAGCAAGTTGATACAGAAACATTTTTTCAACATTGTATTGTGACATGACTTTCAAATGACCATAAACTCCGAAAATAAAGGAGGAAACTTAAATTTCGTTTATAAGGAGAATGCAGACTATAAATTACACATAAAAAAAATTTAAAACACAGAAAAAGATATTCTAGGGGTTACACTTAAGTGAGACAACCCGTATAATAATGTAAACCGAAGAAAACATTTAAAAATTCATAAATCAAAATCGACTTTGAATCTATATCAATTTTACCTAATGTTTATAATTAATGTTTATAAAATTAATTGAAACCTACCTTCAACCAAGTGATGGTCGGTTTAGGCATACCCTCTACCATACATCTCAGAATCAGTTTCTTGTGACCAAGTATATTAAGATCAATGATCTTTTCGCCTCCCGTCAAAGTGGTGTTGACAATTACGGGCGCTTTTGCATCTAAAATAAACATTAACTTACTAAATAATTTACCGTTTAATCTTTCCACGAATTCACATTTATACTTACCCCTCACTTTCAGATTATATCCAGCAGACTCGAACGTATTCTCAGTGGTCCTCCCTATACACGTATAGTACCGTGAGTCCTCTTTTCTCACGTCTTTTATTGTCAAAGTTGATCTGTATGAAAATTGCGTCTTCCCTTGTCCGATTAATATCCTATCTACAAAATTTCAAATAAATCACATAAACTTTTCATGAGCTTCCTCGAGGTAAATGTTAATACAAAGAGTGATGAAATTATTATGAACACTTCGAAGCTGCTACTTCTTTGAAGTTTGGTAACGAATGGAAGTAATATTGTACTTATAGCAATACTTTTAAAGTCCCTTAAAAATTACCTGTTTCTATGATGGGCTTGTCGTTTACATCGGTCCATTCAAAGATGTCCGAATAATTGTAAATCGAAGCGGCACAGATTAGTTGCCAATCGTCGCCTATTATCACTGGCTCTGCCGATGCAATTACACCGAATCCCCCCTGTACATCTAAATAATTCCAAGTACAATATAATCAGACAGGTACAAAAACGTACAATACATCATGTTAATATTTCGATGGCATAATGAACGTACACGACACTGCGTGTATGTGCAACGATTTCGAAATGTTTATACAAGGTCGAATCACAAACAAATTTCATTTCTGTAATTCTGTTTAAGCTCGAGATTAAAATTTACTCGTTACAATAAAAGAAACTAGAGCTGTGACTTATGAGATGTCCGGGTACCCGGGCTACCTGTGAGATACCCGGGTAAACAAAAATTACCCGAGTACCCGGCTATCTCACGAATACACTGCGGATCTTTATGCAAAATAAAAATCGTTTGCATTAATAGGAAAAAGCAGACGATATATTACGATTACTTATTCTCTTGAACGATTTTAATAAATTTCAATTAATATATCAACGTTCTTTTAATTTCATTATTGTTTTAAATTGCACAAAATTATTTATTGTAGGGTAGTTTTGCTCTACCTGGGTATCTCATGGGTACTAAAACAAAACAGAGAAAAACTGATTATATTAGATTGTATACTACTCTAAAAAAAGGGTATAACTTTCTTTTTAACCATTTTTCAATAGTAATTCAGGTAGCACATTTATTATTACTTGAATCGCCCTGTAGAAAGTGGAATATTTTCAAAACTGAAAATCAAACAGAAATCGTTCAGCACTTCTCGGTTCAACGTGCCCTTCGAAAATTAATGTGGTCCTTTGATTACCGGTAACTAACACGTTTTGGGTAACAATATCGCAACCTTCAGTGTTGCACGCTGTGCAGGTAAGTTTGCCGGACATTTCGATAGTCATCGATACTGTGGATTTGAAGGGTGTCGTCACTCCGACTTCTGTTGTGTTCTGCATAAAGGTTTTTCTTGGTATAATTAACTGGTCGTAAACATAGGAATGAGTTTATAAGCATTGAATGAAAACTATGTGTTTACCGTTAAGGTTTCAATAGGAACATCCTCGCAAGAAGGATAGTTCGGACATTTAAGGAGACTCCAAGTAATAACTGGCGGAGGGAACGCTGCCACGTGACATGGTATCTTCACTGCCTGATTAGGGGCGTAATATGCTTCCAGCTCTTCCATAAACGCTACAGGCTTGCCTGAAAGAATTATTTCCAGTTAAACTAGTCAATTGTTAAACGAAAACACTGATGTAAATACGAATACATGGGTGAAAATACCCAGGAAAGTAGAAATCTATAACAATCTTATTTGTCAATAAAAACATTGACACGTTGAAGTTTTAATAACACCTCGATGACCAGGAATTATTCTCAAAGCTAACTAATTTTGTTGTAGACGTTATTGTCTTCTAAACAATGAAAATGACGTACCTATTACTTCCAACAAAAAATTCATCATCTCGGTTATATTCTGATTGGTAGCTTGAAGGGAATAAATTCCCATATCATTAAGATCTAAACGATTAATTCTGAGGATCGTCTGTGTAGGTGTGACGTTAATTGCAAATTTCGTTTTGTCTGGCAGTAACCAATTTGCCGCAATTTCTTCGCCTTTTGGATTCAACCTGCAAAATAGTACTTATTAAAATCGAAACATTATAACGTTATATAACACAATATACAGGGTGTTACGTAAATGGTGGGCAAAACTTTAGGAATAATAATAATAGGACAAAAAAGTTATATTAACATAGGTCCGAAAATGATTAGTTTCCGAGTTGTTAAAATTTTTGGGCCACAATTCTCTTCACATCGTCTTAGAGGAAATGTTCAATATGTCTCAAGCTTCAGCTCGTCGTCTCACACACGACACACATACGGTAAAGTGTTCATGTATTCATGAAATAAAGTATAAATTCTGAACAAGAATAATACACCTCGATAACGTAAACGTAGACTGGCGATTTTCTTGAAAAACACTGTTGATGCCTTTAAACGGGCTTTTAAGACGATGCGACCATAATTGTGGCAAAAAATTTTAACAACTCAGAAAGTAATCTTTTCCGGTTCTATGTTGATATAACTATTTTTTCTTCTCTAACTATTCTAAGAATCTGTCCCTAAAGTTTTGCCCACCATTTTTACGAAACACCATGTATATTGTAACGATGTAGTCAACTATTTTATATATATATAAATATGTTACTCGAAATCATACCATTTTAGTACAGGCGGAGGATAGGCGTGCACGTCTACAACCCATTGTACTTTAGAACCGTGATGACGTTGATAATGCCTATTAGGATCCTGCGACGTTAGGTTGATGAATTTATTATCCGGATCTAAAAATAAAATAACCACGAATTGTAGAAACTTAAAATGACGCTTGTTTAATGCACCAGACATATAGGAAGTGCAGCATATTTTAAATAGCACAGTATGAGGCACCTAATGCAGGCTATCTGAATAACTCGGTTGCTGTTGGTGATAGAAAAAAATGTGTCAGACGAAACTTGCGTTGTTTCGTGGCATAATTTCATGTTAATGGTTTTTTTTATAGGTGGACGCATAGAGGACAAACGAAGGTCTACTCCGTTTTCAACTTACAAGGAGAGTGCAAGGACGTTGTCACACCGATTTAGTTGAGACTCTGTATACTTATAGATCTCGATCTCCCATTTACGAATATATACCATTATAGACGCTAACACTCAATAGTTTTTGAGATATTCATAAACAAAGTTCTTAAGTGGTATACAACGAGACTTCCACCCGGTGGGCTAGGGTTCGATTCCCGTTTGGTGAAAATTTTTTTTTCATATTTATTTATATTATTTATTCGCTGTGTAACATTGACTTGTCTATATAAGATTGCACATTTATTACAAGTTGAAGAAC
>CM052336.1:26150844-26169921 GCA_028455595.1 Lasioglossum vierecki | reverse complement strand
AATTTTTTCAGTCTCTGCGAATGAGAACCAATTATATTATTCCGAAAGACATTTTACTTTTACACTTTTGGAGCTGGTGCTGTTGCCGCAACATTGGTTTCAATATTGAATTAAACTTCCCAGTGCTAATTTAGTTGTGATCGAAAGTGAAATAAACGATTGCTACTAGACAGCGGACCTTAATGCAAATTTTTTTTATGTGTATCACAACAAATTGCTGTAATATAAATTTATCTTCTTCCTTCTCTCTTTTACTGTTTTAAATGACACCTACTAATTTTTTCAGTCTCTGCGGCTGAGAACCAATTATATTAATCCGTAAAACATTTTACTTTTACACTTTTGGAGCTGCTGCTGTCGCCGCTACATTGGTTTCAATAATGAATTAAACTTCCCAGTGCTAATTTAGTTGTGATCGAAAGTGAAGTAAATGATTGCTACTAGACAGCGGACCTTTATGCAAATTTATTTTTATGTGTATCACAACAAATTGCTGTAATATAAATTTATTAGTCCAGTCCACATGTCACCAGCATGTAACCAACATGCGTTCTCACTTACTCTAAAGAATTTGAACTAATAACTAATTTGTGTTAAGCAAGTGAGTATTCATACAATTATAATTGTTTATATTCTTTCTTTCTTCTTTCTCTGCTGATTGGGTTTTTAAGGTATTGTTTTCTTTTTCTGCATTTGGTCTAACAACCATCTATTAATTAGAAATGAATTCTCACAGACGCAATTACAATAAAATTAGTTTCTTGAAAATGATCCAATTGGGGATCAAAACGTCGAAATTTATGTTATTTATTTTATGTAAATTTGCAAAATAGCTTAACTATTGTCAAGAATGACCGTACCAGCGCGCCAATAACATTCAAATATTTATAATATAAATTTATCTTGTTCCTTCTCTCTTTTACTGTTTTAAATTACACCTACTAATTTTTGCCACAAGTGCATAAAGTTCGCTGTCAAATTATTACGGTTGTATTTGGACGTTGCATACGAAATGTCTGGTTTTAGAATACAAATTAACATTCCAACAGATATTATATTATTATAACTAGACTCGAGATTGAATTGCAATCAATTAGAGTGAAATAGAAATTTATTTTCTTAGTATGTTCAATAGGGTGAAATTGATATAATGGTATTTTTAAATTCTTCTGTATTTAATGTCTTGAATTATACCTACTTGTTACAGATTCAGTACAAATATATGAAATTAATTTATCCATTTCTGAGGCGCAAGACCGAAATTGAAATAAATAAAAAAGAAATAGAAAATTAATTTACTTCATCTGATATTGTGCTCACACTTGTTACCGTTTGCTCCCGATTTTATCGCTGACATAGGCACGTGAACTCGTGCAAGCAGCGCGCATAACATATGAAACATAAACATACTCACGGCTATTCTCTAAAACCATCAAACAACGTACATAGCAAATTTGACATTTCTGAAGAAGCACATTTGTTCCACTATTTTAACTATCAACAGCTAGAAACTGTGATTTTAAAATTGGCAGTTGTTACATATGAATAAATTAGGATTGTTAGTACACAATGAAAGTAGGTCTATACCAATATACTAATCCGTTCAGCAGAGCTACAGTCAGTCAAAATGTCTTCGTACTCTTTGAAGAACAATAATCTCTTTAAAATGAGTTCACACGACATGTTGAACTCGTGTTTACTCAAAATTATTTTAAAAATGGCAAGATTAGGTTTTGTGTAATTTTCAAGGTCATCAATATTTACTTAATCATATCGACATATTTTAATCATCATATTCTTAGAGCTGATAAAAATAGCACTTCAAACATGTGCATATGTTGATCTTGAAATGACCTAAGTGCGAAAATCATGATAATTTGAAAGAAACTAAGAATCTAATCAGTAAACAGTCAATGGATGAATTTTTGCCTGACGAGGATCTGAATGATAAATTAAATGACTATAAAACTGCTATCGTTTAATTTCGCTCTCAAGGTTATTGCATATTATTAATTTCTGAAATGAAGATAATTCCCGAATTTACACTGACGAATGATGAATATTTTTAGACTGATAGAAAGATCATTCGACGACAGATGGGGAAAACGAATAATACTCTGCGATCATAGAAATTACGGAAATCAAAAATGAAAAGATTCCTACTCTTGCATTGACTTCTACTTATTAATCAAAAAACCACCTGAAGAGCAGCAACCCAACCAGCACAAGCACACAGCTGGCTGGCAGTTGGAGTAACCGAGTCTACGTCTCGGCTCTCGAAACACCAGTTGCCCACGCTTCCTATTGGGTCTACAAGATGTGCCTTCAAAAATATAATAATTAATAATTGGTTATCGATCGTAATTTATCTTCAGGATATTACAAATTTTTATTCGCGGCGCAAAGGTTCGATCATTTACAACATCAAATTAGCCATATTTGTGAGATACTAAACGCTGGATTCGGATTTGAATCTTCAGGTTCGAGAACCACGTTAGCTATTAAAATGTTTTAATACGAGGAAAAGAAAGGAGGTGTTTCGCCCTTCAAAAATATGTTTAAAAAGATTCATAAATGAAGTTGTCGATGGTTTTAACAACAGAAATTATATATTTGTAAAATAGGTTCGCCGTTCAAGAATCGATTGTGTTGACGTTAAGTTATGTAAATTTTTTAATCTAAAATATAGTATGATAAAATAGAGGTTCTCGCATTTCAATTTTTATTATGTGACGTTCATAGGAATGAATAATGGTGATAGGATACCAACGCTTAAAAATCGAATCATAAAAAAAGAATATATTGTATTTCGTATGTTACAAAATCTCATTCAACATTGACACTTCTTGGTTAATTTATAACAAATAACACGTGCATATCAGTCTGGCTATTATATAAAAACCATGTCACAGACATGACCATCGTTGGTATAATCCACTCAAATAATTAAAAAGTATCCTCCAAATCTGAACAAGTTGAACGCCATGGTGGTCATCGATGACCGGCGCTATGCAATTCGTTAAAAATGATTATCATTAAATTAATGCCACTGAATATCAAAATATATTAATGCAGAAATTAGTTAGATTAAAGTGTATGACGAGAATGTCATTATCAAGTAACTAACATTGCTATTAATAACGCTGATCGCTTCTACGAATACAATAAATAAACATTGTGTGAAACGCATAAAATTCGAGTGGCAGTCAACGTGTTCATTGTGTATATTTAATTATCAAAAGTACCCTTTTAAAAGTGAATGTTTATCTGTATTATTTGTACATACAAGTTATTGAAGTATTTACTTCAGGATTCCAGTCTTCTCCACTACGATATAGTTCCACGTGTAAAAATATACAAAACAGTTCGCCTCGCTGTATTCCATCAAAAATGCAACTAAACATACACAGTGTCTATACGTGAAATGATTAAAAACATGCGTTTCGAGAAACTAACAACAACGAGAAACTTAATACTAATTATAACAGTAGGAAATGGTCATTACATCATATGACATAAACAATATAAGGTCATTGAATAAAAAGTTACCATTTGATAAAACCTAACGTGTCATTTATGTATTCCACTTTATCATTCAATCAAAATTAAGATTTTCGTGGAAACGACATGGGTACGAAGGTTTCGTATCGATGATTTCGATGACGTAGCATCGCCTACCCCCACTCTCGTCTGGTAGCCCGGCCGAGTGGGACTAACCAATTCAACGTCATCGGCTTTTGGAGCACTAGTTGCCCAGGGCTACTATACATACAGGGTGTCCCAAAATTCGTGTACTTCCCGGAAATGGGAGGTTCCTTGGGTCATTTGAAGCGACATTTTCCTTTACAAAAACGACGTCGGCGGCTTTGTTTAGGAGTTATTAACGAAAAACACGGACCAATCAGAGCACGACTATAGCGAACGGAGTCCGACTCAGCGACAGGTCCCGCTTAGCGTGGCGGCGCCATTGGCCGAGCCAGAATCAATCCGCTGTATCCGCGCTCTGATTGGTCAATGTTTTTCGTTAATAACTCCTAAACAAAGCCGGCGACTTCATTTTTGTAAAGGAAAATGTCGCTTCAAATGACCCAAGGAACCTCCCATTTCCGGGAAGTACGCGAATTTTCGGACACCCTGTATTATCTCGCGTTAAAAATACAGTGAGCGATCAAATTACTATGAACTGGTGGAAGAATAATACAACATAATAATAGACATATTCTGTCTTTGTAGAATATGTCACAGCTGTCATATAAAAGAGGTATAATTATAAGTATAACTCTTTAATTTCATTTTTGTTATCAAAGTTTATATATGTTCATAATAATTTCATTACTCTCTCTCGCTGTCTAGTGATATAAAAATAGAATTGTCACTAATTATGGTCTTAACGTTACGACTCTATCTCAGGACTGTTTCTAACGTCCACGGTTATCGCGTAGGAACTGTCATCCGCGTTATCTTTCTTATCTCCTGCTTGTCCATCGTTAGACCGACTAGCGATTCTATCGAGCGCATAGCCCTCGTGCGACGCCTCTCCACCGAGAGCAGCAAATCCTTTCAAATCGACCACCAACGGAGTTGGAACAATTACCTTCCTCTCGAGTTTTTTATTTAAAGATTGCACTTGTTCCGTCGTTACGTGCGAACACGAGTCTTCTATGAATTTCTCTTTAGAGCAGCATTGGGAGGAACTGCAGTGCTCGCCATGACAGCGAATCAGACATCCTGTTTTCTCCATGTTGGGCTTAATCTGTTGACAAATATCCATAATACGTAATTCCAGGATATTGCGTAAAATTAATCTAAGAAAACGGACACACACGCTGTTCTTTTCTAGGTCCAACGCGGTCGACGAGGTCACAAAGAAACAGTAGAAACACAGAATTTAAGAAACAAAATGGAGCCTAAGGTTTTCGCTTAAAAATATGTTTCTTCTTTCCAAGATTCGTAATGACACATTCTAAAAATTCTTAAAAAGTACAGCGTACAATTTATTTGAAGAAAACTTCTGAAATCTTAAAAAAGCCCGTCATGTATCTTCACGTTCAGGTGTTGTGTAGTATCCACTCGCGAAGCATAATACTCGCAGTCTAATACTATCTACTACTGCTTTTTTATCACCTCACCTAGTTTTATAAAATGGAGCACAAAAACTTGGAACCTCTAACGCGTAACAAAAAAAAGAAAATTCTTCCTTATTTTATAATTACTTAAGTTCACATTTTTCACGGAAAATTTTGTGTTTTTTGATTCTCACAATCAGGGAAACTCGAAATCTTTAGCCGAGCACGTGCAACAATATTTTGCATACCTTATGGAACTCTGGCTGGATGGTAACTTGCGTGATACCCATCTCGATAAAAAATTCCGTCACTTGATTAGTAATACTAGCGTACACCTATAAAATCAAATGATTGCAGATCCATTATACAGGGTGTCCGAAAATTCGTGTACTTCCCGGAAATGGGAGGTTCCTTGGGTCATTTGAAGCGACATTTTCCTTTACAAAAATGACGCCAGCGGCTTTGTTTAGGAGTTATTAACAAAAAACACGGTCCAATCAGAGCGCGGCTACAGCGGATTGATTCTGGCTCGGCCAATGGCGCCGCCACGCTAAGCGGGACCTGTCGCTGAGTCGGACTCCGTTTGCTCTAGCCGCGCTCTAAAATGAAGAAATTAATGAAATTGAATGAATATTTTAGTTACAGTGATCATTTAAAGTTGAGCGTTTGGAAAGTAGCATATTTTACCAGGCAGAATTGATCAAGTTCTTTGCGATGTCCTCATCGTTTCGTACCATATTTTCTCTCAGTTTTTTGTATGATATAGAGCATCTCTTCCCAATAAGAAATCATATATTTTTTTAGTAATAACTAATAATAATAATATATATATATATAAATAATGCTGAACGATACATGACAGATTAAAAAAATGTTGCATATTTGTCAAAGGATATCTGTTTTTTCCAAAACTTTCTAGGCTCTAACAAAGAGGAATATTTTCGGTAAAACTTTCTTTAAATAACCGTACAATAATTATTTCCGACATACGAACATAATAGGAGCTGTGTGAGGGCTCATTGTAAAGAGGAGGGTTGATTGTTCTAAGGTGCATTCATGATTTCAGTAAAAAGATCGTTTTGTATTAGAAAAATACATGGGAACCTGATGGTGGTTGTCTTGATTTTTCCCCCTATTTTAGACGCTTATATTATTAATTATAAACATAATCTCGTTAAATCATGATGGAAACAAGCTACAATCAACCTTCCTCTTTACAATGAGCCTTCACACAGCTCATAACATGCTCGTATAAGGACAAACAACTGGATCCCGCTAACACTGTTCTACTTGTTTTTCTAGTAATATTCTAGTAATATTCTGCCCCTATCCCTTACCCCCTTAAGATTGTAAAAAATTGTTTCTTTTCTTAAGGAAAGCAACTGATTCAACAACTACATAAATAATTATAAAAATAACTAACAAGTTAAACAAAAAATATATTCTAACACGTATTATTCGAAAGAGATTATTTTACAATATTTTTTAGTTCAAACCTCATGTCAATATCTCAAACGGTTATGCATGAATGTTCTTAAATTTTTCGATCCAGCCCACTGTGCGGCCGAGTGGAGGTAGCTAACTAACCCCTTAAAACTTAATTCGGCAAGAGAATCTTACCATAGGGTCCAAAAATATAATATGAACAGTAGATATAATCTTCTGGCCTGTCAGCTGCCACACATGCAAATCGTGGACGTTCACTATGCCTGGAAAAGCTTCTAGTAATTCCCTTTTCAATGAGTCGATGTTGATGTGGTTGGGAATCGTTTGAAGTAGTATCAATCCCGATTCCTTCACTGCAACAAAGAATCGTGTTACCGGAAATCAGGATCTTAGCACGAGAAAGGTGAAGCTACTTACGGTACGGATAACTGAGAACAAAAAGGGAGATGGAGGATATAATAGCGAACAGTGGGTCGATGTATTTGGCCACGTCGGAATCGGTGAAGTATACGAGGACGGACACCAACATAACAAAGACGCAGCCGAGCACATCGCGACAGGTTTCTCGAAATCCTTGACTCTTCGGTATACCCAATGGACTTCGTCTGGTCTGGGAAGATAGCTGTTCCCCCTCCTTCGCCGGTTCGGAACTAACGTTTCTGAAAGCAGATAATAGAAGTCCTGGAAGTAGAGATCCTAATATATGATACGCTAATCGTCGAGGAGGACGGTGGAAGGATGCAACGAGATAATAAAACGAAACGAAAAGGCGAGCGGAGGCGCGTCCCTTTCAATAGATTGAACGTGCTGGTTCGGTATTTTTAGAACAACTAATTCTTGAATTTACGAAAAACAAATCCCATAAATTATTACCTTGAACATTTGCAACTTATTTTCATCCTTACTTTGGTGTTATGCGTTTGTATAACAGTTTGTTATCGAACATTTGTATATCAGAAATGTTTCTTAAAATTATCTTAAGGTGGTACACAATTAAGTAGCTCACCCTGTATAGTATCTGTGATAATAGTGAAACGAATGTGGTTAATTACGAAGATTATTTTCTAACAGTCAACTACATAATCTAGTTCAGGCGATAACATAGCCAACCTACTAACTGCAAAATAACAGAAAATTATTTTCCAACTTTATTCATCTGAATGGATGGATATTCTTTGTTTGCAGTAATACCATAACTATGTTATTGAAAACACATAAAGCTGCTTTAACTATTTTACTAATTGATAAGAAGTAATCTAATCAAACTCGAACATATTTAGAAAAGTTGACCGAACGTTTCATACAGGAAACGCGAGGCTACTGTGTAGAAATAGAAAGCATGATAAAATTTAATGATATGTAATAAGTTCATTTTTCGGTCCTTTGGCCAGGAAAAGGGGCTCGGTTCACAGATAAAACTTTGTGTGCGGTTGCGATTCATTTAGATAATTCAAGGATAATTTTAGGAAGTAACTTCTAGTATACTTATAACGGACTCGTTCGACCAATTTAAATATGGAAAACGTTTGGTCTCGGTGATCGTGAAATGTACATCGGAATGAGAGAGACAAAGAACTCTATTATATAACTAAAATTCAAAAGGTGCATTAGTATTGACGAATGGAGGGTATTGTAAATTACGTAAAACTGTAACAAAGTAATAACATGTGTTGTTCAATGGAGAAGTAACTACACATTACTTAACTGGCTACTATGAATGAGCACGATATCATGCATGTCACTTCTTCTGTCCAAAATGTAATTAGTTTTAAATTACATAAACATCAAGATTGAATAAAATCGAATGATAATTTATGTAGGTACGTGAACATTTCAGGTTACCTGTAAATTCTAGGCGTTGCTATTACGTACCGCCGAAATATTTCAAATATTCTGACAATTGATTCATGGCCATATTTTCTTTCAAGGTCATCTGAAAGTCATCGTATAATAGGTCGTTGGATTCGTTTCGACGTCGCCTATAATATTATGAAATTAAAAATATCTAGTTCCATTTAAAGATATGATGGCGACCTTGATTTTTTTGTTGAAAATAGATTTTTTTTATTTTAAAAAATTGAAATTCCTTGTCGGTTAAATACTGATTAACTTTGGTAAGAAACATTTTTCTGTCCGACCATCCGAAGGGGCTGAAAAATCGTGAGGACTTTGTGGCGCACCCTGTATATGTATATATATATATATATATATATATATATATATATATCTAATATTTATATTATATAGTATATATAATAAATATAATAAATATATATATATCTAATATTTATATTATATAATATATATAATAAATATAATATATATATATATATATATATAAAATAAAATAAATTATATAATATATAATATATATTTATATAATTATATAATATAAAATAAAGTTAAATTTTAATATATATATATATATATATATATATATATATATTTATATCGTGCTCATTCATAGTAGCCAGTTAAGTAATGTGTAATTACTTCTCCATTGAACAACACATGTTATTACTTTGTTACAGTTTTACGTAATTGACAATATACATATACATATAGTATACGTACACATAATTACAATATATAATTACCATACATAATTACAATAGATAATTACAATATACATATAGTATACGTATATACATATATGTATACTTCTTGTTTTGATAATAACATATTATGTTTTCATATTTGTCTAATAATTTTGTTAAGAAAGATTCAATTTTCCTTGAAAAAAAAACAAACAAAATAATAAAACTTTATATACCAGTTTCTTAGTCAATTTCTTAGTCATTGAATTCGTGTTGAAATCATCTACAAAACTATGAAATCAGGTATGCAAAGTGCTGTTCAAGTAGAATTAAGGTGACCTTTTTTTGTTCGAAAATTATTTTGTACCTTTGTTCAAATTTTTCAGCACAACTTCTTTAAACTGCAATGACCAAGTTTTAAATATCTAGAAACGTTTCATGCAGATACTCACTTTCACTGCAGCAATCATTTAATTGCGAATATCACGTAGTAATACGCTAGCTTGTATATAGCTTCAAATTAGAAAGCGTTACATCGAGAAAATAATTTATTTTTATTATTGTAAGTGAGATATTATGGTGTTAGGTCGTCTCAATTATTTCCATTACCTTCGTAACATTACGTCTCCATTGACGGTGACATGCAGGACGATTCCCTGGTTGAATGTGTACCCTCCGATCAATATGTAGCAAAACGCGTTAAGAAGAATTCCGGAAAAGCCGATCGCTAAGACCGGCATAGGATGGTGCATTTCGTCCAAATGGTCTATGTGGATCAAAGTCTGCAACGCTTCAACCAGCAAGGAAAAGCAGAAGGACGCGAGGAAAACGCAACAAACAAGCATGGTAAGGACATCGATTCTAGCCCATCCAAAGGTGTTCTTCATTCTCCTGTCCGACCGTGATTGCTTTAAACAAAAATACGAAAAATCTGTAAGTATGATTATACAGGGTGTCCCAAAATACAGGGTATTTTGTTAGCTATTTTATATAGAATTGAAAATTTATATATGAATTTAAGTTAATTATATAAATTTCGAGGAATTTATTATAAATTAAATTAATTTATATAAAATTGAGGTATTTATACATGAATTTAAATTAATATAAAATATTTTTATATAAATTAAATTAATTTATATAAAATTGAGAAATTTATGTATGAATTTAATTTAATATAAAATATTTTTATATAAATTTTGAGGAATTTCTAATAAATTAAATTAATTTATCTAAAATTAAGATATTTATATATGAATTTTAATTAATTTATATAGATATTAAGGAATTTATATAAATTAAATTAATTTATTTAAAATTGAGGTATTTATATATGAATTTAATTTAATATAAAATATTTTTATATAAATTTTGAGGAGTACAGGGTATTTCACCTAACTTGACCATCTTAAATAACTTATTTTTTACGAAAAAAAGTTAGAGGAAAAGAGTATTTGGTTCGAAGAAACAAATGCGGTGATGGGCAATGAAATTTTCTCAAGGTTATTCAAGTTTTTTTAAGTAGAACTACATACTTTCATTACAACAGTCTTATAGGTCATAAAATAATTAATTCAACGATGTACGATATATTGACTTTCGCGTAATTTTCTTTCGTGATTTTACCATAATTTTCTTCAACGAGAATATTAAGGTAAATGATGTTTTTTTGGTTTCAACGAATAAGTAATACTTTTTATGATGCTTGCCAAATTCATCTCAGTATCCCCCAAAAGATAAGTGTAAAAAAAATTGTAAGTTTACCTGTACAAAACTGAAGGTGGACGTGATAACTCAGAGAAAGGAAGATTAAGTACTACTAAGGACTATACATTTTTTGTCTCAAGTTTTGAGTTTGTTAAATACACTACTTGGATTTTATGGAATTGTTGAGGTTGTGCTTTGGCAGTCAAAGTGTCAAGTGCATATATGTCTATATTGTATATTGTATATTAGTAAATGTTTTTACTATTTCGCATTTGTCCTTACATTTTTGTCCTAAGTGCAGTCCAATGTTGAAATCGTAATAAAATCGAAATAATTTCGATTATCATTTCATTACCTTGGTCTTGGTCGAAAGAGATGTCGAAGATGCTCGATCCTCATTGTTTATACAGATTACGGAATTCCGCAAGGAACTGGAGTTGCTGTTGCCGTTTTGACGACGACTGTACTGTAAAATACGAGCAACTTGCTTGTTTGAAAGAAATTAAATAAACAATGCAAATGATCGTGATAAAATGCATCGTTATAAAATCTTTGTTAACATTTCAGCCTTCTAATTTGGAAATAACATCTTGTTATTATTTCATTATTTACAATCAAATGCAAATAGCTGTGCAATCAAATCTTGGGAATCGTAAGCAAAGAAGTTAAACGATTCCAGAGAGATTCTATTACACGGCGTAATAGGTTCGTTCACATTTCATTGAACGAATACCATGACTGCAATACTGCTTTGCCAACCGTAATTTGTTAATGACTTCTCATCAAGAATATTTTGGAGAGCTCGGTATGAACGAAAATCGTTCGGTGCAACAGTCGACGATTATAGCGAATGAAGCAACAAGATCCCAACTAAATTTCAAGTATTTTTCCATTACGCCATTCAAGAAATCTGTGGTCTCTTAATTTACACTGCGAAACGATTCCTATAAAACAACGATAGTCGTTTCTCTTCTGTAATTCTAAACAATTGAATTGTCAATTGTAAAAATTCACTATAGCTTCTACGTAATAAAGGGAATACTGATTAATAAATTTAAGAAGAGAAGAATCGTTATTATACAGCGGTGGACCATTCGTTTCATTACCCAGTTAACCCAAGTAAATACCAAAAAATTTTGTACAATTTGTTATTTCTTAAGTTGTTAATTTAAATTGTTTTTTTTCCTTTGATCACGAAGGGGGCCTAGCTGTGTCTGCTTCGTTAAATAAATTGCTTTAATTTACAACATTCTCCGATCCGTTAATGATTATGTTAGACGAAGATAAGTAGTGAAAATATGTTTCGACAATTTAATTGTACCTTGATCGATGCGATGCAACCGGCAAGTGCAATAATATTGCACAACATGTGATAGGCGTTGAGGAGTAACGTCAACGAGTGGGTCACATGACTAGCAACGATCTCGACGAGAAAGAAGGCGGTGGTGAAGAAGAGGAGCAGGTACAACTGGACAGGTTGTAGTCTTCTGAACCATTCTTTCACAGCCATGATCCTGCAGGCAAAGCAACACAGTGGACGTTCTTATTCTGACCTGGCCACCACACGAGTACCAACTTCTTCAGCTACCAAACGATCGGTTACTACTCTTTCACGGTGAGCTTATTCTATCACCTCACTAACGAGACAATGAGCATACTTTTCTTAGAGAACTAGATCATGTATACAGTGGTACCTCGATTATCCGAACTTAACAAAGAGATTTATTGATTGTACAAAATATAGTGTCGCTTGTGAATCAACTTATACAATTGAGCTACAGTAGATCCTCGATTCCGGACCAGTGAATGAGAGATTTCGAAAAAATAGTCTTTGATGGTTCAAGAAATAGAAATATATATATTTAAATATATATTTACTTAAATTTACTTAAATATATATTTAAATATATATTTACTATTTTTTGAACCATCAAATACATGTATATACATATTTATAATTATTATGTATCGTATACATATACAGACATGTATTTTGAGTAATATACAGGGTGTCTCAGCTACAGGAGGCCACCTAAATATCTTCTTTATTTTTGATGGTTTAATTTAAATGGTATTGAATAAGGAATACCATAGAAGAAAACTTTTTTTTTGATTATTTCTTCATAGGTTTTTCAAATTCATCGTTATTCTTTATCAGGACTTATATCTTTCTATTCCATCTTGTAGCAGTTGAAAAAACACATTTGAATATGCTCATGTCATGATCTTTAGGTGACCTCGAATACCAAAAACGTACCTGAAAAATTAAGGAAGATATTTATATGTAATATACTTTTGTATTTAATAAGTGATTTTAGTACTGTTTAATTATCTGAGCAAAAAATTCGATTACGGTCCAAATTAGTTCAAATAATCGAGATTCTACCGTGTAGCAAATTTTTATTTACTGAATTTTATTTACGGAAATAAAAATGTAATCGTTTTTCTGGGGCAACATAAAAATGTGTACACATCTTTTGTTATTTAAGTATTTAAATGATTTGTTTGCATTCTCCAAATAAGTTTCCATATTTAAAATATTCTGAACCTACTACGAACAATGGTAATATAATTATTAGTTACTGAGATATTTTAAGGAAAGAAATATCTTAAAAAATTGTTTTCATAACTGATTGTGAGTTCAGGTAACCTCTGGATATTCTCGCACGTAACAGTATTACCCATTCTTTCGAAAATCTAAAAACTCTTTTTCCGAGGTACGGACATCATCTGTTTTTGTTATGATAACACACATTAACGTCGACAATTAGGAAACTGCCATGTAACGTTCGAGCATCTTCATTAAAGATATTTTCTTCAAATATCTCGATACTAAATAATGTTGCGACCTTTGCACCTCGCGAATAATTACATACAATTAAAAGAAAACACGACTTTTAGCCAGGAAAATAATTTTATGGCTGCGTTTTTACATCAATTTCTACCAAACCGAGAGGTGCCACGCTACGATAGTCGCGACATGTAATTTCTTTACACCCTGTACAATTAATAAATCCTGATTCAACCGATAGATCCAGCTGAGCGCGGAGATCGCTATGCTGTCTAAATCAGTACACACAGTTTGGCGACAGGACGAGGTGAGATTGAGATACGCACGTTGTTTGCCTAACAAAACGTTCCAAGTAGCCGGCTGATGGAATGTTTTCCGAGTGGCAGTTTTAAATCGGTCGTTGCAGAACAATCGACGGCATGAATTCTCGTCTATCGGAACGTAGTTCGAATCAGTCGACGAATGTGGCCGTTCGATACAGATGGAAAAACAATGTATACTCGGTGACTGTCATCGGTCGGTTCCACGAGGAGCGGAAGAGATACGGTGTGCAGGTTTGTTGGAAAGAGTTGAAGGGGGAAGGGATGCGGGATACGTAGATAAAGAAGAAACGGAGGGTTCTCGTTTGGGAATCACGGTCACTAGGCGAAAGAGAGTCCGCCGGGACGATACGCTGTACATCACTTTACTTTCAGTCGCGTCGATCCGCTTGTTTTTCTTCTGGAACTGTCTCCGATGCTTGTAACACACTGTATATCCGCGGTTTCGCCGTGATACCGATAACAGACTCGAGCGGAAACAGCCACTATTCCCGGTTGCTTTGTACCCACTATACCACACAACTATGCTCCCCTCGTCGTGACGGATTCAACAAGATGAGGCCACGGATCAGCGACGAACCGAACGAGACGGTTCTCCGGACGAAACGATATTGACGAGACGGATGTTACCGCTACCACGGTTCTTCTGCGTTTAGCCATTCGGGCTGGATGAGCAGTTTGGCTATCGCCGCTATCGTTCACCCCCGCCGACTTTGGTCCCTTCATCTACCTACGAAAGTTCGATTGTTTGTTCGAACTGTCCAGTTATGCCGACGATAGTTTCTACCCTATTGTTCCCTGACGTGTCTCCACGACGTCATTCGCTCCATTCAAACAACCGTTCAATGCTCGTACAGGCTGTTCGGATAACGGAGGGCCGACCAGAGGAGGTGAGTCACAGCTCGAGCATTGAAAATTTTCAATTTTGACAATGCTCTGTTTACATTCCAACTGTTGATCCCTCGAACCTCGGAAAATTAACTCGATGACTAAGTTGATTACCTCTGAGATTGGCAATTAGGGGAGTCCTGGGAGAACTGCGCACACATGCAACTTTCGAAAGTACGTAAAATTGCGTTTTTGAACTTTTCTTCGAGTCAAGATTGTTATTGCAAGTAAGAGTATCGTATAGAAGATTGTGAATATAATTTGTGAAAGATTATTACTTTATCAACATTGAGATAGGTAAGGTTTATAATAAGAATTTTAGGGCTTGATCATGTATTGGTTCGTGCTTTTTGTTTTAGATGATTAATATTTATGTATGTGGGGGGTTTTATTCGCATAAGGTTATTGTCAAATTATCAAATAAGAGTAACTATATTGCAATAATTATTATTGAAGTAACTGAGCTGATGGTGTGCGTGTAAATATCAATAATGATGAGAAACACGAATCTAATTGAACGCCTTAACCAGCAACGAGAATACTTTACCTTGTAAAAAATCAGAATAAGTAAATTGAACCATTTGATGGATTATTTTATTTTACAAGATTCAAATGTCCGGTCGTCATATTTACATCAGTTAAGGTAAACTGTACAGTGATTAGCACCCTAAGCCAAAATCGTAGTAAAAATCTTTTTATCTTTTTTTAAAACGTTTAAACAAGCTTAACTTGCTATTATTATAAGCTAATGAAATTTTCAACAAAATCAAACAGTTTTACGAGTCATAAATCTTTTATTATAAAATACATTGAGAGAATAACAAACGTAAGACAAATGGTACAGTCATTGGCACAGTAAGAAGTAAACGTTAAACAGGCTATTTGTTTTATAATTAAACATATACATACTTATTACATCTGTAGTATAGTCCGAAATTAAGTTATAAAGCGATAAACTATACTTACTCGTAACGAAAATTTTAGTGAAACACTGTTTACACTGCACTATGGTCATCCGTCGATCTTACTGGATGTACCAGTGGAGATTACAGTCATATGCGGAACCCTGTTATGAAATCTTACAAGGTTGCTTTGAAATATAAACAAGAAGCAATATAAAATGACTTTTTATACCGGGAATTCTGAATATTTGCCCTTTATATCAAAAGTGCCAATAAGTGCAAGCAATAGTACAGTTTATCCTATCTGGTATTTAGAGAGACACCACCCACCAATCTCTACGATCGTTGAATATATTGTCAAGGTCAAGGTAATCACTCTGAATAGTATACAGGGTACGGCACTAACTTTGTCCACCTTGATATAAAAATATTATACAAACAGAAACTGCAGGATATAGAAGGGGAAATATAATGATATTAAATTACTGAAGGAGTCTCGCGCGAAGATTTCAAGGTCACGTTGCTTTTTTAATTGGAAAGACCTGCCTTTTGTATCACGAATCGATAGAGTATGAAATTCATCGTAAAAATGTATTCACCTTCGTATGTCCGAAATCAAATAGTTGAATCGATAATATCGAAATAATTTTCTGATTCTGATGTCCCTCAACTCGAATATGGCGAGTACGATAATATGGAAAATTATTTTGATAATATCTCGTTGCCTATTAGATCTAGGACATATGAAAGTCAATACATTTTTACGCAGGATTCGATACTCTATCGATTCATGATACAAAAAGTAGGTCTTTACGATTAAAGAAATGAAAGTGACCTTGAAATCTTCGAAACACCTTCGCGCATATAAAAAGTGTTTACATCACAATATTTCCCCCTCTATACCATTCAACTTTTCTATATGTAGTTCTTTCATATTATTACAAGTAACAGATATTGTGGAGGTTCTGCCTGACGTTCGTTGTTTATGAAAATGTTAGTCTGTCTATTATTATTTCCAGTTTGTTAAACCTTGAAAATTGTTGTATCGGTTTAAGTAATACAAGTGTCATATAATAAATGAAAATTATTAAACAGTACATATTTTATAGTTTACAGGACAACTAATTGTTTTGAGAATTGAATTTATTAAAAATTCTTGCACCGCTGCAGAGGGAACTATCTGTTCAAAGCTACGAATGACGATGCAATCAGTATTGACAAATCATTCGTTTACGTACGACCTTCGCTACTCTGTGCAGTAATCGTTCCGGTATGTTGATTATATGTGAAATTACAGTTTTCGTGTTTAAATAGCGGTCGACTGGACGTGACGAGTACACCCGAAGAAATAAAATCGCAAATATACTGGTGCACATTTTCACTGAAACACAATTGAAATTCCATTAGAGGAGAGTTGCCATTTCGATTAAACTGTAACATATTCGCCGGCAATGGATATTAAAAACATCACGCAACAGGTAGTCAGATATGACAGGCTTCCATATACTATCCATCAAATGTGCCGTTCATGCCTAATCTAAATTGAACGTGTTAACTTCAGAAGCTACACGTTTAACAACATAGTTAAAGGTGAGTCCACACTTTTGAGACGACAATAAAGAGTATAAATATTATAGGTAATGTATGATAAATCAATTACAGACATCTTTAATAGCATATATATACATATAATACTTAATTTAAAAATTAACGACAGGGGAATGAAATTTATGTTTATTTGTAATATTGGGGCCGTTCTTTTTGAACATGGTATAAGTCCATTTTTGAAAAAAAAAATGAGTGAACGGAGATATTAGTAAAATATTGATATATAAAAAAATTAAAAGGAAAAACAAACAAAATTAATAAATAAATACACTTATACTACTTTCAAAAAGAAAGGTTCATTTCTAAATTACAGTACTACTACCTACTCATTTCTGTCATGAATAGATAACATCTGCAGTCTAATGACAATGTTCTTAATGAAAGCGAGTGTTAATTGTAAAAGGAAATATAAGGATCAAAGCATTTACAGTCTATAACTCAAGTAAACGTGTAAATTACGAATTAGCGAACGGTGAGAGCTTCTTGTGCTACAATACTTTGATATTGCCCACGAATCTGACGAATTATAAATACATTTTGTTCGTATCTAGCATCTAATCATTTGCACACTTCAGTCGCACTCTAATACAATTGCGTATGCACCTTAACAGCTCTGTACACCGTGGATACGTGTGCTAGATGTGGGGGCCATCAGAGAGTTAGTTACGAACATCCGGGCGCGTCGTAATAGCTTTTGAACTCTGAAATGCCCGCGTCTCCGATCATTATTTGTCGTCTTCATGCGACTTCGTTGAAATACACTCCTGGACAAAACGATAGCACATGTTGTGTGCTGTCTTCAACCCTTGACTGACCTTCAAAATGTACTTTTACAAAATGCAATGATTCAATCAAATTATATTTAATATTATATGTATATTTTACACTCATCTTTATCGAAATGGAAAAATAGAAACGTAGAAAGTCAGTAAAATTTACACAAATTATGTTATAAATAGTTACACATCTCAGGAATCACCTTGAGACACTCTACATAGTGATTTAATTGTATTCTGCTATAAACGGTACAATTCCACCATAATAGCGTATTTGAGTTGTTAAATATTATTATACTGCTTTTCATTAGTACAATATATATATATATATATTTTTTTATGCAAAGTAAAAATACCGTAGGCACACTCCAACGTCTAGTGGCGCACCCAGGATTTAATCTTCAGGAGGACAAGTTGAACAAAATGACCTTTTCTTTTTTAGCAAAAATATCTGTCAACGATAGCCACACATATTTACTTCATAAGTACTGAAGCATTTTGTACCGAGCCATAGAATATTTAGTTTTACATATAACATATCCAAAAATCATCGAAATCAGAGAGAAGGCAACTATTCTACGGTTTACCTAATTTTCCAGTATTTTGTTTCCTTTTTCTTGGAGGGTACTTGGCTCCTGGCTCCCCCACCCCACCCCCTGCGGGCGCGCCACTGCCAACATTCCCCACTAAGACTATAGACTGGTCACATTTTACTCTGGTCATCAGAGAGGGGGTAAATTGTATTCGCCTAGATTTTCTCGATTTGGCGATACTGTTCGTGCCCCCTGCGACGTTGCCTCTCAGTGTTATGAGTAGGCAAGGGAGAGCGATCGGGGAGAACCTCAGGGATAGAAATCGTGACTTTACTGTACTGCATATGCACAGTAGTATCGTAATGCACTGCGAACAACTCCAAATCACTTCAAGTCGAACTAACAAGGAGAGTGCAAGGACGTTGTCACACCGATTTAGTTGAGACTCTGTATACTTATAGATCTCGATCTCCCATTTACGAATATATACCATTGTAGACGCT
>CM052336.1:26097503-26150744 GCA_028455595.1 Lasioglossum vierecki | reverse complement strand
TACAAGATGAAGAACAAAAGGATTAATAAATTATAAATAAATTCGCTGTGTAACATTAACTTGTTCGTGAGATATTGCACATTTATTTATATACAAGTTAAAGAACAAACGTATTAATAAATTATAAATAAATCAGCCGAAATTAATTCGTTATATACCTCTAAAATAAATATTCGTTGTATACCTCCTCTACAATTGCAGATTTAAGCAGTAATATAAGAACTTTGTTTATGAATATCTCAAAAACTATTGAGTGTTAGCGTCTATAATGGTATATATTCGTAAATGGGAGATCGAGATCCTTGCGCTCTCCTTGTAAGACACCGTTGTAAAACCATGTTTCGGTGCTAAAGGCGATGTTCGATCGCGAATATCGGACGTGAACACGAAAATTTCAATTTATATTAATTTTATATGAAAAGATCCTTCACAATCGACGGCGTTGCGGATCATTACGGCAATTTCGCCGATAGATCACCCGCCAAATTAATTTTGGGTAATTTATTTGAGATCTTAAGAACCCGCGTTTCGTCCCGAATCTGTCAGAAGGACTCCTATCATTTTGTTCAGGAGTGTACAACGCGAACATGACCCGTGGCAGTGAATTTAACGAGGTCGACCAGGATAAACTCAAAATTTCGACACTATATGTATAGTCGTCCCGTTATCTTATCGATCGAATTAATTAGTTGACCAGTTATCGTTCGTCGAGAAACGACATTTTTACGCTAATTACGCGTAATCGTGTGATCCTTATCCTAAATTAATTATCTTAAATAAAGTTTCTTTGTTACGAGTCGATATGGGCGGCTCGTTATATAGAAATAAAACGCGACATGTCACTGACCTTGATGTGTAGCAAGCCGATGAGCTTTCAATCTTCTTTCAACAATTCCCACGGGCAATTACGCAAACGGAATGAACGTACATGACCGAACGGCACAGGAGCTTCTGTCTTTCAAATTGCTTAGCCTATATCTTTGTCCATTGTAATTATCTTGAAAGTAGACGACACTCGATAACCCGGCATTATCATTTTCGTTATCGGACGATCAACAACATCGAAACGCGGAACCGTGACCGTTTTCTGATAGCCGCGACATACTACATCGTGTTCTGGTTTGGAAGCCGGTGCTGTAGCGAATTTTCAACTCTATCAGATATTCAACATTTGTTGAAAGAGGTCTATGACTTGAAAAGAAGATGATCTAGCAAGTCAAGTTATAGTGAACCTGGAATTCCGGGAAATGATTTTTTGTTTGTGTCATAATTGAACACTCACACAAGATAAAATAAGACGAGTGTCTTTTAAGAGATTTACACCGTAAGCATTTTGCAAATGATATGTAAATTGTCGATCATTTTTGCATAAACAGTGTAAGTGAAAAATGTTATTTCAAATGACACTGTATATTTTAAGAAAAGTGGCAATGAGATGCTATTCACATGTTTTATTATTTAGTTCCAAATCCTTTCAAGCACTTTATGTAAACTCAATTTAAACATTATGAAAGTCCAATTAATCATTTTGTGAAATTACATGATTTTCTTTTGTTACATCTCATTTTGTTAGGTGTATAGTTATTTTATACGATAATAATTTATACTTTAACAGATGGATCGTCTCAAACCTGTTACCTTCATTAATGTGACGTTCTTATCTGTCTATCCATATCTTATCTATCGACTATAACGATTCAGTAGTGAAGTACCAAAAGTAGTGACTATATCGATCGACATATAAACAAAATTTCCTTTTTGCAGATCTCCCAGACTAGTTTACAGTTGTTTTCGATTCAGTTAACAATACTGTATTTAATTTCGGAATTAACTCAGAATCACCACTAAAAATCGCTCTACCATCATTCGCAATTTTGTTTACATTATTAAATATATTGGCATCTAATCACTAGACTGCGGATTTTATGCATTTATGATATGAAACGATACGCACAATTGAAAGCAGGACTATATTAAAAAGATTTAAGAAGATGAGTGTATTAGTTTCAACAGTTTAACAAGATAATTATGAGAAATTTTTTTTTTTATTTAGCTCCTGTGTCTACTATTTTACTCTAACTATTTTTTATTTTGCATAAAGATCCGTAGTCTACTAATCACTTATTAAACATTTAAGTATCGTATAAAGCATTATATCAATTTCATATCGATAAAGTGAAAAAACCATATGTAGAATGAAATTATTGTACAGGGTGGCACCAAAATGTCGTGCTTCCTTACAAGCGGTGGTTCCTGAGGTAGTTTGAGTTACTTTTTACTTTAAAAAAATATTCTCCGCGG
Source organism: Lasioglossum vierecki (assembly GCA_028455595.1). Lineage (NCBI taxonomy): Eukaryota > Metazoa > Arthropoda > Insecta > Hymenoptera > Halictidae > Lasioglossum > Lasioglossum vierecki. The sequence goes on along the minus strand of CM052336.1, from coordinate 26,148,443 downwards.
TTTTGTCAAGGAGTTTTTAACGAAAAATAAGAACCATTTAGAACACGGTTATAGCAGACAAATTTCGACTCGGTCGGAAGCCAAAATTCGCTCGCTCTGATTGATCAGTGTTTTTCATTAATAACTCCTTAACAAAGCCGCGGGTAATATTTTCGTAACGGAAAAAATTAGTTCAAATCACCCCAGGAATCATCCTTTCAAAGGAGGTATTTTCGAGTTAAAATAGCTCCGAGTGCAAAGGGTTAATCTAACAAAGAAATTAGTCAAAAAATTGGAAACCGTGCGTAAAACTAAATATGTATAATCGGCTCCTTAGTCACGATATTTCGTGTTGACCGCTGGACCCAAACTTTTCTTAATGACACCATTGGCCGCTTCTCAATCTCACACTATCGTCACTTCCAAATATACTTTCACGCAGATATGAAGCATTCCGAAGCATACCTTATTCATTATATGAATACCGATTGAAAAAATCTTTCTCAATTAATTATTATACTGTGGATTTTTGTGCACCATAAAAATTGTCTGCATTAACTTCAAACTAAGGGAGCTACAGACATTTATTCCTTCTCTTAATAATTTTATTGGATTAGAAATAATTAAACAATATTTCTAAATCTTTGAAATATTTTCTCTAATTTGCATTAGATCTACTCAGTTTTATCATAAATGCGCAAGATCCAAATCTAACAGTAACCGATCAAATTGGAAGCAGTTCGTTTGTTATTGTTTCTCAAAAAAAAAATTAAAATCAATATTCACGTTACGAAGTAGTAGGCAACGGATTTTATGCCTTTACGATGAAAAATAGTAGATTTGATTTAAAACAGTATAAATTATTGCTATATTATTTTCAACCTAACAACCATATTAAGATTGAAAATAAATTTCTATTTCACTCCAGTTTGTTGCGAGTCAGGAAAAAAAAATTTATTTTACATAAACATCCGCTGTCTACTAATTAGTATATACATAATAACGGACTATATGAATGCGGTTCGTATAACTTTCTGACGCCCAGTGAAAATAAGTTTACAACAGTATTATAACATTTCTAATTTGTGGTTTCGAAAGTTTCTGGAGTTGTTAGCGTAATCCCCCGATTAATGAATTCTCGAGATGATATCGAATGAATCGAATAACCGAGACGGAAAATTTGATACTCACAACTCTGGTTTATTCGAATGTATCGTGTTTTCCATGTCGACGAACCAGCGGCGTAAAGTAATCTCCAGCGCAACCACTAAAGCTCGTGCAGTCTTGCATGATTGGCTTCGTAATAAAATTGTCGAACACCAGGTACCGCGAGTTTTTACGAGTGTTATATATTGTACATCGGCTTAGAAATGTTTTCTAATAGCGAAAGGGGGAAGACAGAGAAGGGAAAGACAGGTTTCCACTCCAGAATGTCAACTGTTCCAAAAATCTAATCGCGACGTTTAAATGACACAACGTAAATGCATGATTGTTTAAATACAGTCCCGCAATTATTGCAACGTTCTCGTCGAGTTCCATGCGTCCCGTGATTTCCTTATCAGTAACGCCTTTTTACGCATAATTGCGCGAGACTGCATACTATATACACTGCTGTGCAAAAGAATGAAGCACCCTGTCATATTTAATATAAAAGCTTAAAAAAACTAAATAAAAACACAGTAAGCTTTGAAAAAGAATTCCGCTGTTTAATTCAATAGTTCTGAGAATATACGTGTTATTGCTGATTATCTGATACTTTAAATGCAATAAATCAATCATTGTACAATACTAGATTTACATAAAGATATTGTTTCTTATTATATCTTATAATTATACTGGGTACTTATTCTTTCTTTTGCACAATAGTGTACGTACTTCTCTATTATGTCTCCAAACTAATTACAAAAACGTCAGAAGCAATCGCATCTTTAAATTTGATAAAAAATTTTATTAAAAATCGGTGAAATTTAAATTGTGTTGAACAATGTATATATCTTTACTCTTTATTTAATAATATACATTTATGATTCTGTAACGATTCGATAGAATTTGCGTTGTAATATCAGTATTTGCAAATGTATAGTATTATTTGAAATTTTAACATCGTTGATTGGTCATGTCACTGTTGTATCTCATCTATAATCGAAATAAAATACAATAGTCTGACTACTGCCTTAGACCATGTATAAGATAAGATAAGATTACATCGTCTACCAGATCACGGTTGTGGGCAAAGTGCTACAGTCTGTTGAGAAGTCGCAGTACCGCAAAGCCAAAGTGTTAGAGGAAAAAGGTGAATCGTCACCGTATTTCATTCAGTAGAAATATTTATGGAGAACTGCAAATTTATTTTATTTTATGAGTCGTTCATTTTTACTTTACTTTTATTATGTTAAATAGTGCTATTCTTCTTTTTACCACGTTTTTATTAGCTCGCTTTTTTGTCTGTTTGTTTGTTTGTCTATTTTTTAATAAAGTAAGTTGTGAGGAAATAAATACAGATTTCATACAGTCAATATTGATGTTGAAATTTACATTTTTCTAGATTATAATTGACAAAATGAGTTAGCCATATTTAAAATGATCAAAGTGAAGTAAAAATGAACGAATAATAAAATCAAATATATATTACAGTTACGGTTTCCATAAATATTCATACGTTTTTTTTTAACTTCGTGGTACTGCACTTCGCCCACATCCATCATCTGGTAGATGAAGTAATCTTAGAACACCGCATATTATCTAAAGCCGGATCTATAAGTATATGACCCAGTTATAGGCAACAATTCAAAACCGGTAACACTGTACACAAGCGCTGATAGTGAGATGTAACAATTGTAGGTGGAAGTGAAAGCTTATGTAGCAAACCCTAGCTAAATTAAGCTTCGTCCCACAAGCAAGGTGTGTTAATATACCAATTAACCAGTATATTTTTTCTGTCACACTAAAGCAAGCTATGTTAACAGGCCCATCAGCCAATGTATTTTTCTGTCATACGTTCATCGCCAATTTTGTGTCGCATTCAACGCAATAGTAGTAAATATAATAGTAGTAAAAACAAAGTACTTTTTATACTTCATTTCTACTACGAATGCTTAAAATGATTTAGGGACAATAAATCCCTAAGGCACGTACAATTGTGGCATCTTGTCATAGAGGCACTGAGTCTCAGAAAAAAATGTTAGACTGTGTTGAAAGTAGTACGTAAATTTAGTACGTAATTCGGGGCTTCAATGCATAATTATTTCATTAATTTTTTGTTTTCATTTTGAACCTTCTTTTCTTCTTGAAACTTGTTTTGCTTTTCAAAGCAGTCTTCTTTACTTTATTTCCTGTTTGTTTTGTAACATTTCTCTTTACTTTCATTTTTTTAGTTATATTACATTTGTTAGGTTCATTGGTTTCTATTGTTTTTGCTTCCATTTCTTCCAACTCTTTGGCTTTCACTAACGGGTCACCTTTGAATATCTCATCAATTGGGTTCAAAGAATACGATTCTTTTGGCTTACTAATTTCTTGAACCAACTTCTGTTCCATCTTGTCTATATATTTACCAGCAGCTTTTTTATTTATCGATTGGCGAAACTATAAAATAAAAATGGTAATAAATTTATTACTATAAATATACTTATAATATTGATGTAGGAATAGTTGTGCTGCAGTATACCTTTGTTGGCGAAATATAAGTAGGATTTTCCCAAAGTGCTTCTCCTCCAAAGCTTCCATTATATATTTTGACTGGATTTAATACGAATCTTGGACCAATTTCAGCCAAAGCACCATCTTCAGTTAAAATTTGAAAATTTCTAAACCATATTCTGTTGTCTAATACACTAAACGTATACACATGGTCATAAAATGGTTGACTCTTAGGGTGATGGTTTGGCACGCCAAATATTTGAATAAGTAATTCTTTTAAAAGACTATAATGTGGTTTACTGGAAAAATTTTCATCAAATGACAACAAGGGACGAGAACCCTTTAAACAATTTCCAGTCATTTTTAATTCTCCCATTGTATAGACTGTAATAAAAATATATTATTTATAATAAAGTTTATAATTTTCCAGTTTATACAATTTTTATAATTTCATTGTTTTCGACAGAAACGCTATTAATTCTTTTTTAAAGAAGCTGTAAAAATAATACTTCATTATGTTCTTATAAGAATATTATACATACATACTATTCTCTACAAGAAATTTAGCGCTTGGTCCATCAGAGATGTTAGAAAACCACATGTAGAGATCCCTTTTTCTTCTACCCTCAAATAATATTGTTTTATTGCAATTTTTCATTTCGCATATTTCATTTACTACTTGTAAATTTTTAGTACGTTCCATTTTCGATTCAGGTCGGTGATGAGGCATGAGAGTCTTTAAATCATCCATAAGATGACGATGCCTGTAACTGATTCCTCTAGTAGCAAAAACTAATACCCGTTGTTTGTTAATCCATTTCACCTAGATAATCAAATAGAGTTACATTTACAAACTTTGTCACGTTTTTTTTAAATTGAACTTGTATTCACCTAAATGTGTTACAAATATATATTACTTTGTATAACATAAAAATATGTTCAAACCTTTCTCGAAGACGGTTCATCCATAGTTGCCAGGTGCAGAGGAAAAATTACTGCTCTCGAATAACGTGATCAGAGAAAATCTCTGCTTATACCGTATCTAGTTATATTATAATAGATCAGTGACACATAGACGTAAATAAGAACATTTCGCGGAAGTAAGGTTAACAGAAACATTACACACGTGGTCTTCCCATCCTTATTAATCCTTATGTAGGAGAGACAAGGATCTGTCTATCTTTATTCGTAGTTCACCTCTACGCCGATAGTGGTATTAGTTTCGCCAGTGACGCCAGAAACGTGGGTATTCGGGTTTCTCCTCCTCTGCTGCTGCCGGCTGGGTTCCCCCACTCTTACATCCACTGCGCACGCGCCACACACGAACGTACCTCTACTCTACCTCTGCTTGAGTGTAGTGCGCGTGCAATCGAACAGGCATTCACACGGACAGAGTAGAGGTACGTTCGTGTGTAGCGCGTGCGCAGTAGACGTAAGAGTGGGGGAACCCAGCCGACAGTAACAGAGGAGGAGAAAAACCCGACACCCACGTTTCTGGCATCACTGAGTTTCGCTTGAGCGCTGTTCTGCGCCATGCGCACCCTAAGGAAAATAGATCAAAACCTGATCTTTCGATTTTTCCCCGTACCCTCCCGATCAAGATATAAATAAGGCTGAAATTTTCCACAGTACACTTTTTGTTGATGTCCTATCCGCCCTATCGAATGACCCATGGGTCATATAATTTGGCTCGAGAGCACTTTTGACCATCTTATTCGGCTATACCCTTTTCTCCCACCTGTAGTCGAGCACCCTGTATATACATATCAACACAGACGGTACCAATGATAGTATAGTGAGTGATATTCAGTGCTATTGTACTTTGAATCAGCGGTGTATAAATATTTTCTGATCATACATATGTATTCTGACTCATAACGCATATTTTTAAACGTCAAATAATAATATCGAACGATAATTTGTAACAATTTGCAACGAGATTGTACTATTATGGATGCAATAACGGCAATGAATTTTATAAAAAAAATTAATTACTTTTATTTTGGACTCGGCACGAAAGAGGGTAATTATAATTACATGTTACATTATTATTAAATCTTAATTTCCTTGTGTTATAGAATTAAGTAAATTTTAGTATATTTCAGAAACTGATGATGGTATGCCAATTAAGAAATTATTCATCTGTAATTTAGCCAAAAGGGTTTGTATTTATATTTCTCATATTATGATCAACGATTATTTTACAATTATTTTAACGTTATATTCAAGATATTTTCTTCCCTAGACCACATACAAAGATCTTATTAAACGGTTTTCTACATACGGAAATGTGCAAAGTTGCTTCGTAATAAGGAATCCAAGAAAAAGTAATATTGCTTTTGTTACTTTTGATACAGTGGAGTCAGCTGCGAGGTGAAAATTAAATAAAAATGAAGATAAAATTACTCATCAGGGATTTGTGATATTAATGTATTACAATAATCCATAGAGCTAGAGATGATGTGATTCAACTGCACAATAAATATTTAAGAGTGGAACCAGCAGATTCTTGGCATCAACCAGATAGCATAGGTTATCAATACTATAACAAAGATGGGCAAACATCTGATAAGACACAGTCAAACGAACAATGCAATCAAAACTTGATTGAAAGTGACATTACGAAGGATAGCATTCAAATATTAAATGATGATTGCTTAATACATATTTTTCACCAATTGCCGATCGTAGATAGAATTAGAATAGAGAGAGGTAAGAACATAAAAGTATGTTAATGATTTATATTATTGGTTTGGAAAGAAAGTTCGTAGCGTTTTCAAATTAAGAATCAAAGATAAAATCAAGGTATTTATTCATATGTTTATTCAATAGCACAAGAAGTTACTTCGAAAATGACAAAAAGTAATAGAACAGAATGGAATATATATTATTGAATAAATTAACGAATAAATATCTGAATTTTAGCTTTCAATTTTAATTCACAAACGCTACAAACTTTGGTTGTTCCAACCCAATATTCATACTACATATTTTAATAACAGACTTATTATAAATCGGTATATTTCAATACTTACAGTGTGCAAAAGATGGAGAGCTTTAGTTCAAGAATCGTGGAGCAGTGTTAAAAAACTGGAACTTATGTGTATGCAAAATTCACTTTACGACTTGGTAACCAATACAACTATTCTTCGTAAAATACTATTGCGATGTGGTAGATTTTTAAATGAAATCAACTTAACGCGAACAAAGTATTTAGTACCGAGTACATTGTCGGTCATTGCAAAATTGTGTCCCAATTTACAAACAATCGATGTCACTGCTCTCACTATTACATCAAGTGGAATCAATTCACTAACTAATCATTGCCATGACATTAGAAAGCTCAGCCTTAAACAAGCCATTTACAATTTTGATAGAGACTTGCAAAACTTGTTTGAAGTAAATCAAAAATTACGATATGTTAAAATCGTCAGTGGCCAAATATCTGGAAATTGTTTATTATATTTACCTGCGGAAACAATGGACGAAATTGTTTTAAAGGAGTGTATGCGTCTCCAAGAAAAATGTATGTCTCAGGTAAAGCAGATACTTGATCTACAATATTTTTCTTTTATCAAGTACCATCTTAATATTTACCTACTGTTTATATTTCTTCAGGTATTTGAAAAATTGCAAAATCTACGCAGCCTTACAATTGACGGATGCTACAATTATACTTTTAGTAATATATTGCAAGCTATTAGTACGCACTGTAAAAAACTGAAAATATTAAATCTCTTGAATGCTATCGAAAAGAACATGAACTCGTCATATCGTACAGATGATATATTACAAAGTAGTATACAGTTGCCTAATCTTGAGACCCTAACAATCAATTGCAGTGCACTTGTTACGAACGAATTTCTCAGTAATGTGGTATCAAAATGTCAGCAACTTACTTACGTAGATATCTCTGGTAAGTTGAATGTTTAAAATGTATGTAGAACGTTAAAACATTTAATTTGTTATGTATGAAAAACATTTAACTTGTCATTGTATACAAAAGTTGCATGATTTTGTTAGAGGTTCTTCATAATGTATATTATTTTCCTTATTAAGGTATTTAGGAATTTAAACAATAATTTCGTTTTCATTAATGGAATATTAATACATATACTTTTTAGAATGACGTCTATGAAACAATATATCACATTCATTCTTTCTAATCTAATTCTGAAAAATATAACATTCTAATTAAAACCAGAATAAATTCGTCCTCTAGATTTTGTATGGGTCCTTTACTTACAACGAAGAAAATTGAATTTGCATTTATGGAAAAAATGAATAGATGTAATTTAAAAAAGTAAACCCATTTAAAAAATTTCAAAATACTGCTATATTATTTTCAACCTATTAAACATAAAGAAAGAATACAAATTTCTATTTCACTCTAGTTTCTTGCAATTTGCTTAGAACATTTTTGTTTTGCATAAACATCCGCTATCTAGTTATTATATACAGCGTATAGGATTCTTTCAATTGGTAAATTATTTGCATTTACTAGTTTAGGCCTTTCACTTTTCATATGCATACATAAAATTATATACTTGTTTTATCACATGTTGCAGGGTGCAAATACGTTACAAGTGTTGGTATAGCAGCCATAGCAACATTACCAAAATTAGAAACATTAAAAATGAATTACTTGTTTGAAGTATCAGATACGAATATGCGAGATGCGTATAGTTTGAAGAAATTAGAGTGTCGTCTAGCTAATTTTACGGACGCAACGATGGTCGAACTTTTAGCTTCTGCATCACAATTAGAATTATTGGATTTAACGCTCTGTAGTGGAATTACAAACGTAACTCTGAAAGAGGCTGCTGCAGTTACTGTAAATAGAACTAACAATATACTTCTGAAAATTTTTGTTGGTAAAACTGGAGTAAACTTAAATGAGTTTAAGGAAGTCTCGCCGTTCCTACAAATAGTCAACGTAAACCTTTGAATAAAATCATTTTCATATACAGTTTGTGTCGCAATGAAATACCCTGTAACGGTTCTATAAAAATATGTATTTTTTCAAAATAAAGTTTATAACGTTTTCTTTCACGTTTGAAGTTGAATATTATTATTACCTGGATTTTAAAATAACAAGATTACATTTCAATGTAGGATAAATTTATTCTTTGCATAATTACAACATTTAGACAGTAAATCGATACAACGGCAATTATTATACACAAATTTGTAACAAGGAATATATCCGTATATTTATAATAAGTGCCAGAAGTAATCGTTCCATCGACATTTAAGATTCACTGTTTTGTGTATTCGGCTTTCCTTAACTGTTACTTTACATTTCCCCTTTTTTTAACAGAACTCTGATATTAAAAATGATCTTAGTTTACAATATATATGTACACATACATGTACAGTATACATATATATCGTGAAAGTCATGTCTTTAGTAAATAGCGTTACGCACATCATACATTAGATGTATATAAACATAATACGAAAAATCAGTTCTTGGGCCTCTTACTCCAAAGCACATCAGCGGAACATAGTCTCACTGTGCTTGCAAACATCACAATATGCTCGTAGTACTATCCGATATTTTTTTAAGCCAAATCGGGAAAGGCTAAACAACTATATTTGTCTTCTACAAAAGAAAAAATGTGTAAGCATACATGAATAAGTAAAACTGAGAGTTAGATTTCATATAACATGTGTAATGGATAGATGTACATGTTTATAATGACTTTTACTTACAATTCTCAATTAACTACTTTATTGCGATACTTTGTAATGTAAGGAGTTAACGAAATCTGTAACCTTTGCATATAACATAATACGAATGTTTATATTATCATTATAGTATATACATATAGATATTCTTTGCCCATACATTACAATGATAAGCAATCTACATACTTTCTAAATTATACAATATTAAACATTTCATTATCGATGCAGACAAAATAGACTTCAATTAAAAAATGAAGAAACAAACGCGTACAGGATTGTATCAACGAAATTAACAAAATCTGTATTTGAAAAGTTTTCATTTAAACGTAGTTTCAATTGTGATTGATGAAATTAAAATTTCACTGAACTATCTTTCTTATTTATCTGTTATAAAAAAAGAAATAATTTAGTTACTGAGGTACATGTAAACGCAATGATAGCCGAGTGGCTATTTTTAAAAATGTAATTCACAAAAATTGCACAAGAAAGACTCAATGCGTAGCTATACAATAGATACAGTTGTATATGTATATACTTATATCATGTGAACACATGGACACGCATGAAACTTATGTTATCCATTGCACCTCTGAAGTATAATGTCATATATCACAATACATCATGACAATTTAATGCATATTTGCAAAGATATTATACTATTTTAATGTACATTAGAAACAGATTAAATACTTGGAAAAAGTATCTTTTGCTTTTAGAAATTGTTTCAACTCCTTCGATCCCTCAGCGTTAATATCAAATCCGATATTTTTACTTTCCAACGTAAAGTATTGTATAAACTATACCTTTTAATAGAACTATGATATTCAATTGTTCGTTAACTCAATTTTCGCTATTATATTTGACTGAAACTAATTTCTATAGACACGATTTCATTTGTTGGAGCATCACCTTTCTAAAATTGCAATATTCATTCAAATCAAAGAATGTATATGACCTACAGACAGTTAAATTGCATATAGGATTAATGTCTTCAGTTTACATAAATACTATATCCCTGTAGATTGATAACTAAAGCTATAGTAATTATGAGAATTTGATAAAGTAGACGTATTGTGAAAAATTAATTAATTTATGTAAGTTGAGAATCCTATTTCATGATGAACTATGTATGTATCATACAAAATATCAAAGCATTATATCAGTGTTTTGTTTATTCCAAATATATGTAGGTACTTAGGTGTATGATAAATAAGTGCTGAATTGAAAAATTTATAGATCTGTACCGTGTGCAAACGTCAGGTTGAAGGGATCAAAGTGTCCTTGTTTACGACATGATAGTTTCATATTAATTGATGGTAAATAAAAAAATACTTCAGGGTTATTCTTAAATTGCACAAGACACAATAATACGCTGTTTAAAATATTATTATGAACAAACACCAATTTTATGGCAAAGTTTGTCATGCAATAATATCATAGACAGTAATTATTGTGGTTACACGAAGTACACATATGTTCAATACTTTTATATCCACTACTCGAATCGTGGATTAATCGCTCGTAAAAAATAGTATGGCATTCTAGTAATAATGGAACAAAAGTTTTTTTTCAATGGAGTAAATAATGCTCTACGAATGTCAGGTACAAACGTTATACTAGTAACTTGATTTCTAGTTAACAATTCTTTTGTTCGAATTAATGTTCTCGTAAATTCGATGCCCATTTATGTATCCTAGTATCATCATAGGGAACACAATTTGCCCATGAGAGTACAATAATGTTAAACTTATAACGATAATCGTTCATCTTACATACTTTCAACAAAAACATAAGACAATAATGAAAAATACATCTAAGAGAAATAAAATCGAAGTACAGTGACGTATTTTATGCAAATATGTTTGAAACACGTTTTCATATTTCATAATATGTATGTAGAGTGAAATTAATTACATCTCGAACATGTTCATTTCTACGTGATTTTTATCATCGCGACTTTGAAATTTGACCGTAGAGTACAGATGGACAATAATCGAATGTTCTGCGTCTCTCTGTTCTTACTATTAAAATTAAAAACTATAATCTTTTAACGATTAATTTCGCCTATTTAGAAGAAATTATATGAGCGGGGCACAGCGTATCAAAACATACCTTCATATTTATATACTTAACTCTATGTGATGGATGTTCTTACTCAAACGCTAGTCAATGATTGAACAATTATACATAAAATTTATTCTGGCTACCAGCACACCAGCAAACTACATAAAATACTAGTCTATTTTCAAAATCGCGATTCACTTTCAGTTTAAAAATTATTATCATAAAAAAAAAAAGAAATAGTTCATGAACGCCACTGTCTACACCAATTGAACGAAAAGAAACTGAAATTCATTTAAGAGTACTGAACGTGTATATAGGTAGTCAAGTATGTAAGAGTAACATTTATTCAGGATTGTACGTTCGCTAAACGTGTTGGTGTGGTCGGTTGTAAATCCATTGTACGACATACCCATCCAGCAATATCCACGTTTTCGGATTCAGCTTTCTTTATCCATTCATGATTCTAACAATAAATACAAACAAAAAGATCAGCATATATATGAGCTGTAATACACGTATTTGAAATGAATTCAAATTTATTATACAAATACGCTACTTACCATCAACGTCTTTAAGTCTGCTCTCTCAGCAGGGTTTTTCTTTAAACAACGATCAACAAAATCCGTGAAAGCATCGCTGAAGATTCCAGCTGGCAGTTTTGGTGGCGGTTCATTAACAATGTAATCCAATAATTCAAATATAGCCATTGGTCGTGGACTACCTGTATCTGAATGATTAATTCATATTCAAAAAAATTTATCAGTATTCAAAATTAAACCCCTTCTCCTACAGTATCGTGTCTGATTCGCGATGAATATTCTGAACAGAATCTAATATATATATATATATATATAAAAATGTACAGCTATTAAAGAATATACAAGCATACAATAAATATATTTTTTTTCCTTTTTTAGGAAAGTATACAAACTACAAAAAAGTTCTGATCACTGAAACCATAAAATAAATAGTAGGGCAAGGGGTTAAAGTGGAACTGTTAAGACAACACAAAACTAACTGTGTCCGGGTGACTGTGTTGGAGTGGAAGCATTGTTGGTGGTACTAGTGTCTGCAGGTGGTTGTCCTGGTGGAGTACTGAATATTGTAGCTAAAGTTTTCTCATCCGGTGGTGGAATCGGATACATCCCGATAGCCATCTCTACAAGGGACAGTCCTAGTGACCAAATATCACTCTGTACAGAGTAATGTGTGCCCTGAAGTCTTTCTGGCTGAAAAGAAGAAATGCTGTTAAACAAAAATTTTCGTTTTAAGCAACGACGATCTTAATCTAGTCGATAAATGCTTACCGACATATAACTTCTTGTTCCAACAAATGAATTAGCCATAGAGTCTATTAGTTGACCGGATACTCCAAAATCACAAATTTTTATCTCTCCAGCACTGTTCACCAAAATGTTGCTAGGCTTTACATCTCTATGCATAATTGCATGTTTATCTCGTAGATAGCTCAGACCTTTCAACACCTATAAGGATACCAAATATTATTGCACAAATTTATTTCATCATTTTTTAACCTTCTGGAGTCTGAATTATTCAAAGTATTATATTTCTTTATCGTATAAACACAATCACCGTATAATCACTGTATAAACAAGATCCTAACATCACTATGATGGTAATTATTATATAATCGAATACATTCAATATATGTAGAAAGATGAAAGATGATGAAACCAAATGAAAACGAATTGGCCATGATTGCGATTTCTAAACAATTGAATTTTGAAAATATCAATATTCAACTGCAAACATGTTGTAATTTATTTAAAGCTTATGTGTAATTTCATTTAAATACAATGCAATCGACAACTAGAGTTCATTCAACCACACATTTGAATCACGATGGTAAGAGGAGGTCCACCAACAATGAAATAGAAGAACTCCACAAAGAAATAAGTAGTAATGATCATATGATTCCATTAAAAAGATTGTGCGAAAAATTAAACACTGACGCAAAAACCGGTTTAACGGAACAACATGCGCGTGAAGTTCTTCATAGGGAAGGACCAAATGCACTATCTCCACCGAAAGAAACACCAGAGTTCATAAAATTTTTAAAGTGTATGTTTCATGGATTTGCTAGCTTATTATGGATTTGTGCGTTGTTGTGTTTCGTCCTATATGGTGTCAGTATGCTAACTGAAGGTAGTGGTGGTGGCATTGAAATATTTGGGGCTATTATAATTATGGTCTGCGTAATCTCTGGTGTATTTGCCTATATTCAAGAGAGTAAGAATTTGAAGGTAATTAATACACAATTTTATAAAATGAATAATTACCAGAGAACCCGAAAATCGGGTACCCCATTATTCTCGGGAATCCCGATTATACTGGAGAATCCCGATACTTTCGAGAACTCGTCCCTACCCTACCCGACATTTCCGGGTTCGCACACCTCTAACAATTACTAATGACTTATGTGATACTGGTAATCACAGGTAATGGAATCCTTTGAGAAAATGGTACCAACTTTTGCTGTAGTAATACGTGATGGCGTCAAGAAACGTGTAGCAACTGAAAACCTAGTTCGAGGTGATTTAGTACTCTTTAAATTTGGCAATAAAATACCAGCTGATATTAGGATCATAGAGTGCAACGGATTAAGAGTTGAAAATTCGAGTATCACTGGCGAAAGTGAAGCAGTTGTTAGAACCAATTATCCTACAGACGACAATCCCTTGGAATCGGCGAATGTTGCCTTTTTTTCATCTTTTGCTGTTGACGGTGACGGTAAAGGTATAGTAACTGCTACCGGTGATAGAACCATGATAGGAAGATTGGCTGGTCTGACATCGAAGCTTCTAAAAACTGAAACTCCAATTGCTAAAGAAATTAACTATTTTGTCCACATTATTATTACCGTTGCCATAATATGTGGAATAATGTTTTTCGTGTTATCTATAGTCATAGAGCCGAATATAATAAAAGCATTTTCCTATTTACTTGGCATTATAATAGCAAATGTACCCGAAGTTCTATTGGTAACTGTTACTACAAGCTTGACATTGACAGCACAAAAAATGGCAATGAAAAACTGCTTAATAAAAAACTTGGAAGCTGTAGAAACACTTGGGTCCACTTCAACAATTTGCTCCGATAAAACAGGAACTCTCACACAAAATAAAATGACTGTGTCCAATTTATGGTTTGGTCACACAAGATACAATTTTTCACTAGGAGAATATCTGGGTGTTGAAAAGAACTTGTTAATGGAAATACCTGCTTTTAATATTTTTATTAAGGACGCTACCCTTTGTTTACGTGCCGAGTTTGTTGCAGAATATACTCTACTAAAACCAATCGATGAACAAGCGATAGTTGGTGATGCTTCCGAGACTGGAATACTTAGATTCTGTGAGCATATACACGACACAAGAGCGTTTCGTGACAATCATCCAAAGGTTGCCGAAGTACCATTCAATTCGAATACCAAATATCAGTTATCAATACATAAAGATGAAACTGGATATATAATGATTGTGAAAGGTGCACCAGAAATATTATTGGATAACTGTACTCATATACTAACTACAGCAGGAGAAACTAATGAAATGACACAACTCGAACAAGTAACATCTAGAAGAGCCTGTGCAGAGCTGGGTTACTTAGGTCTACGTGTTTTAGCTTATTGTGATCTTCAACTACCTAACAATGTCTACGGACCTAGTTACCAATTTAATACAGAGTCTCCAAAGACATATAATTTTCCAACAAAGGGTTACAGGTTTGTTGGATTTATTAGTTTAATAGATCCTCCCAGACCAGCTGTACCCGACGCTGTGAGGAAATGCCGGACAGCTGGAATTAGGGTAATAATGGTTACGGGTGATCATCCTGTAACAGCAATGGCAATAGCAAAAAAAGTTGGTATCATTAGCGAGGGAACTGCAACTAGATACGAAATGGAGGTACTGCAAAGCAGGTCAAGCATCCACAGGACAAGTATTGATACACAAGCAACAATCATCACTGGTAATGAACTAAGGAGTATGAATGCTTCAGAATTAGATGACATTCTCAGGAACTATCAAGAAATTGTATTTGCGAGAACATCCCCTCAACAAAAGTTATATATAGTGGAAAGTTGTCAAAGATTAGGAGAGATAGTTGCTGTAACTGGCGATGGTGTTAATGATTCACCTGCATTGAGACAAGCAGACATTGGTATAGCTATGGGTATTACTGGTTCGGATGTTGCAAAACATGCAGCAGATATGATTCTTATGGACGATAATTTTGCAACTATTGTAACTGGCATCGAAGAAGGTAGACTGATATTTGATAATCTTAAAAAGTCAATTGCATACACATTAACGTCTAGCGTTCCTGAGATGCTGCCTATGTTAAGTAGTCTCGTATTAGCTATTCCTCTTCCATTCATTCTTGAAATGATTCTATGCGTCGACATTGGAACCGATTTGCTTCCAGCGATTGCGCTGGCATATGAAAAAGCAGAATCTGACATTATGCATCGCGCACCACGAAATCCACAACACGATAAACTTGTGAACAAACGTTTAATATCTGTGGCTTATGGACAAATTGGCATGACACAGTCTCTGGCTGGCTTTTATACCTACTTTATGGTCCTAATGTTAAATGGCTTTTTACCTGATCGTCTATTAGGATTAAGATTAGAGTGGGAGAACAAATCCATCAATGATTTAAGAGATTCTTATGGTCAAACATGGACATATGACACAAGAATGGATTTACTAAATGAAGCTAGAACTGGATATTTCTTATCTATTGTTATAACACAACTCATAGATTTAGTTATGTGTAAAACACGGGTGAACTCAATCTTGCAACAAGGAATGGACAATTGGTTCTTGAATTTTTCATTCATTTTTGAAATTATTATAACTGGTATGATACTGTATATACCAGGAACTGTAAAAATATTTAAGACTATGCCCTTAAGTATTTACTGGTACTGGCCCTGTCTACCTCTTGGTTTGATTCTTTGGATTTACGATGAAATAAGACGATTATGTATACGTAAATTTCCTGGAGGAATTATAGCACAGGAAACTTATTACTAAATATTTGACATAAGTTCACTTCATTTTATTCATAATAGCAATATTTCTTATTTATTAGTAAAAGAATGTTCCAATATTGTTTCAACACGTTAACAGTCACCTTACTACGAATGATATAAAAACATATTTATTCTAACTACGACCATGGAAACTAAGAATGAAGAAATTGATTTGTTTATAGTGCATACTTATGATTTCTTCAGATCTGTGTTTCAAAAATACAGTTGCAGATTATTTTATTGTACTGAATAACTTACAGTGAAAGCATAATATCTCCTCATTTTGGACTATGAACGTGTTAAACAAGTAAATTACATCTGAACTGTTTATATAAAATATGGTAGCAGTTAATACTTACTGCAGAAGTAATCGTACTTAATATAGGTTCTGGAATTCGGCCAGCTTTCTTTAATATTAAATCGAGAGATCCACCATCCATATATTCCATGCATATACTAATTTCTCCGTCGCTAAATAGTTAAAGTAATAAATATAATAATTACTACATAATATACACTACTATTATATTTATTATAAATTTCATTGATTATTTATATGAGCAGATTTTACCTATAAAAAGCACCGTAGAAACCTACTATGTGAGCAAAATTACATTCATGAAGAACTTTTAGTTCCCTAATTATTTGCTTCTTTATAGCAGGTTTAACTTCTAAATGTATTAACTGAAATAGCATATTCATTATTGTTAGATTAATCACTATCAAGTATCATTAAATTGTACTGAATAAATGTATAATAATAATTATAAGCCACACCTTTCTAGCCATTATAAGTCCATACTTTTTATGTCTCACTTTCATTACAACGCCACCGTTACCAGCACCGAGTTCGCCAAGTTTTTCAAAATCATCGGCACACAATTCTCCGACCTTCTCCTTTTGACCTAAGAAGCTCTCTAATCTTTTCCTCTGTTCCTCGTCCATTTCTAATTCTTCTAGCCTCTCTTGGATTGCATCTATACTCATTTTACCCATAACTCCGCTGTAATTGTAACAAACATAAGTCAGAGAAATCAAAATAGAAGCATAATATCAACGCTTCAATAAACAGAGGATTTATCGAAATAAGTAAAGTCAATTACTCTGGTATTACTGGTGGCTCAGAATATATAGGCAGCGGCGGTACTGGTGGAGACGGTGAAACAGCTGGTACTGGTTCTATCGAGCCAGGAGGTAATGTTAAATTTAATTTATTTTTTGACATTTGGTAATGTCAACTGAACACCACTAATACACAACTCTTTCTGCAATCACACTTGCTGACGATGTCTTTAAAAAATTGCACGTACTGACCAATTAAATAGTTTTGTAGTGAATATATATTAAAATGTACGTATATTTTCAGTTTTACTTCTTTAAATCACAGTATTACTGTCAGATTCGTTCTCATTGCGAGGTGCGTACAAAAGTCCAAGGAATTGTTGTGGAAATGCAATTGTTGGGATTCGAACTGTCAAATTTTTTTCCAGTAGATCACTTCTGGTAGAACACGAAGGAATGTAGACTCGGTTTCAAAAAATTGTCAATTTTCTAACAATGACAAGGAAATTAAGCAAGCACACATATTTTTCGCAAATACTGTGCAAATAGGAAGAGGTTATACAAATCTTCCCGGGAACAATGACGGGCTCGCAGCAACTCACAGTGCCTATTTGAAATTCCTATAGATTCACCGATTCACACCACCTATGTGTGATACAGTGAGATACTACACACCACACACACCACTGAAGAGTTCAACACATGCACGTACAAAGTATACATATTTATGTAGTATGTATCGTCGCGATATTAGACCTCATGTCTATAGACCTGGCACAGTACCTATAGAATATTCATAGGACGCGGTGGAACCAAGATAATGAAATAAAGTCCCTACAATTGACGTCGCGAGATATATAATTTAAAATTAAAATAACAAAAATAAAGTTAAAACGAGCAAATAATGAAATGAAATATATATCACGGTTGCAACTTCCATAAATATTTATACAAAATGGAATATAGTGACGGTATTGCGACTTTTCAACAGACTATAGTATTTTGCCCACAACTGTCATCTCGTAGATGATTCAATTCTTGGTTCTAAGGCAATTCTGTGAAGTCAGATCTATAGAGTATATGGCCTATGGTCGCGATAGTAAGAAGCACAGAGTACAGTATTTTATGTACCCAGATAGCCAGGCATTTCCTGGGCCAACTCGGCTGAAAACAGGCAGAATTTAGATCAAGTTACGCTTGGAGCTGCTCAAGGCCGACTTAGCTCAATTTCGGAAGAGATTCTGTGCGCGCAGTCGTCGCTATTTGTGCCGTCCAATGGACCAGGGATTTGGACCTGGGCAGAAAGACGGCACAATTCCGGCCACTGGCCTCCGAATTTGGCCGAATTTTCTATTCCTTAAGAGGGCAGCACCGTCGCACTGTAATATATATTATATATAAAGAATTGTAAAGAACGACAATATAATAATAATATATATAATTTTGACATTGGCGTTTATTATTTCATTTTCTCTCCTTGCATGAACATAAAGTATTTTGAATTGTCAGTAAACGGGATTGCGTTTACTTCGCCGACATCTGCCACATTAGTGCGAACTATCCTCACCGACGGTGCTGCCCTGGAAAGCGGCTATTCGCAAAAAATCCAATTTCGGAAGAGATTCTGTGCGCGCAGTCGTCGCTTTTTGTGCCGTCCAATGGACCAGGGATTTGGACCTGGGCAGAAAGATGGCACAATTCTGGACGCTGGCCGCCGAATTTGGCCGAATTTTCTATTCCTTAAGAGGGCAGCACCGTCGCACTATTGCGAATAGCCGCTTTCCAGGGCAGCACCGTCGGTGAGGATAGTTAATGATAATATCATTAACACCTGATGTTATGATGATATTATGATAATAATATTATATTAATATAATATATTATTAATATAATATTTTTTATTTCGTTGCGTCGAAATGCAGTAACGTATATTCGTCTTATGTTTGTGGGGAAAGTAGGGGCTGTATATTATGGCTCAGACTTTTGGGACATTTACGCATAAAATACTGTATTTATGTTTTACATCGCAGCAGAGAGTAAATGATTTACTCTCTGCGATTGTATATACAGCCAGAGAGATACGGCCGATAACGACAATACGGACAATGGGTAGAGGATCGCTATTGGCCGAAGAATTCTCTAAAAATGAAATCAGCGCCACCTGATGTTATGATGATATTATGATAATAATATTATATTAATATAATATATTATTAATATAATATTTTTTATTTCGTTGCGTCGAAATGCAGTAACGTATATTCGTCTTATGTTTGTGGGGAAAGTAGGGGCTGTATATCGAAACTATGCGAGGTGACCAAGGTACCCCATTTTAGCCAAACTTGGTACTTTGCTGACGCTGAAATCGACGCGCATGCGCGAAAAAGAAGCGCAATATACCATCACTGCTTCTCACATTTGGCGGGATTTGTTTACCGTAAGTCACACGGTGCAGTCAGTTTGAAATTATTAATTTCACGTGTGTATTAACTTATTTTATATAATATTACTTTCAGTTATATAAAAATGGAAACCGATAAAGAAAATGTGAATCCTGATACTTCGAATAATGCAGGTAAGGGTCTAGTTCACATTTTGTAAAACTTACAATAGAAGTAACGTGTCGTATTCAATATTAAACGTTGTAATAGTGCTAATTAAAATTTATCATTCTGCCCTTTTTTCTCTTTTAAATGTGGAAAGGCGTTACAAGTATTATAGGAGCCGATGTGAAATTTATTAATGAGCCCTTGAAATCGGATATTGTTAAGGAAAAAAGAAGAAGAGAAAAAGATGAAAATAAACTATTAGCAGAAGAAAAATATATTCAAGAAATGCAAGAACAACAATATAAACGATTAATGCACTTACTAAATAAAAGTAAATTTTTTTCCAATTACATTGTTAATAAAATTGATGGTACTACAAAGAAGAAGGGAGCAAATAAAACCGTTACAAAAAAAGTTGAGAAAAGGAATGGAAACACAATACTAGAGGACAAAAAGATTAAAGGCAAGGAGAAGCGAAATTGCATAAACAAAGATGTAAGGAAACTTGTAAACTTTATTTAATCCCAACAAAAACATCCTGTAAACAGGAGCCAAGTTCTCTATGGCCGTAAAAAGTTGGGAGATCAAACAAAATACGGCCAAGTTTGTTAGTAAAAAACTACCAAACATCTTTCATGACCATTGGTTTAGAAAGTAACAGCCAAGTATGAATAATTTGGCCCTCCATGTAACTCTTTAAAAATTAAATAACGTTCTTTTAAACTAATTTTTACAAACGCTTTTTTCAGAATTGTAAGAGATATTTGTGAGCTAACGAACTTGGCAGTATTTTGTTTGATCTCACAACTTTTTACGGCCATAGAGAAGAAGATTTTTGTTGGGATTTCATCCATTTTTGTTTAAATATTCAAAAGACTACATACAGCATGTGGTTCGGCATACACTATGTGCTTCGGATACGGCCTTCTGAAAATTTCGTTATTTTCGCGGTAGGAAGCACCGTTCCCGAGATACAGCCATTTTTTAAGACTAGCTCGGCTGACCATCCCCACCAATTAGGTTACGCTTTTTTTAAGGTGTAAAATTTCAAAGTTCATTATTTCAAACTTTGGTTTTACAAGTTCTAATTTGTACAAGAGTCCATGGTTAAATTCAATTTAAAAAGAAAAAAATTTTTTAAAAATAAAAAAGAAGTAAAATTTCAAACTTTGATAATTATTCCTTTGGTTGTGTGTTATGGTGGACCTATGTTCCAAATTTCAAGGTTCTAGGTCAATGGGAAGTACCCAAAAGGTTTTGATGATCTGTCAGTCAGTCAGTCAGTCAGTCAGTCAGTGACAAATTTAGCGATTTTTGTGGTCCTATATCTCGGAACCTACTAATGTTGGAAGATTAATGTTTTGCCAATATTGAGACATGATACCACTTCACAAGTGTACGAAATTATATCTCTCCATCTGCCTCCAGTTCCGAGTTACAAGCATCTAAAAAACGGCCAAGTTGTTTCGTGTAAAAGGAGGTAGTGCGAGAACTTGGCTGGTGCACTACCATGCACCTAGATATATTTCAACATATTTTTTCTCATGTTATTAATTTCTGTAGGTACAAAAACAAATACAAAAACAACTAAATCAAGATGATATTGAAAATGAATTAATCAATGATGATGAAAATAATGTGGAAAATAATAATGATGAAAATAATGTGGAAAGTAATAATGATTTTATAATACCAAAGTATTTTCATGGTGATTTAAGGAATTATCAAAAAGATGGGCTTCATTGGTTAAAAGTCCTTTATGAAAATGGCATAAATGGTATTTTAGCTGATGAAATGGGTCTTGGAAAAACAATCCAAGTAATAGCTTTATTATGTCATTTGTACGAAAAACAACAAAGCGGACCATACTTAATAGTTGCTCCTTTATCAACTATACCAAACTGGGCAAAGGAATTTGAAAAATTTGCACCAGATTTGCCAGTCACTTTGCTGCATGGTTCAACAGATGAAAGATCAAAAATACAGAAAAAGATTGCACAGAAACATAAGGTTACAAATGGTTATAGTGCACAACCAATTGTGCTCACCACATTTGAGATACCGCTAAGAGATAAACACTTTCTTAGATCTCAACATTGGAGATATATAATAATTGATGAAGGACATAGAATAAAGAACTACAACTGTCAACTTGTCAAGTATGTTTGCTGCACTTTTAAATTTTATATTATTTATTTATGAAAGCTGTTGATTATAATTATGTTTATTATTGTGATATAGGGTGTTAGCAAGCTGCAAATCCATGAATAGACTTCTTCTAACAGGCACACCGTTGCAGAATAATTTAGCAGAATTATGGTCACTATTAAATTTCTTATTGCCAGAAATTTTTGATGATCTAGCTGTATTTGAATCGTGGTTTGATGCAAAAGAACTTGAGTACAATGAAGGCACTCAAAAATTTTTGAAACGTGAACAAGAAAAACATGTTTTGGGATCTTTGCGCGAAATATTAAAGCCATTTATGCTAAGACGTGAAAAGGCAGATGTTTGTCTAGATATTCCACCAAAAAAAGAATTGATCGTTTACGCTCCTCTTACGGAACTCCAACATAATTTATATAAAGCAGTATTAAATCGTGATATAAGAATGTTATCTAAAATTAGTGAAGAACCTAGTATATATACAGATGATGGCAAAAGACGAAAGAGACGATGTGTTTTAAGAAATACCAATAAATATGAACAAAATATTTATGACAAAAGTGTACAGGACAATTCACATGAGAAATATGATACAAATTATGATAAGTTACAAATGTGGAGACAGTATACTGATGTCACAGAACGTAATCGAGATTTTCTTCTCAATATTACAATTATACACAGAAGTCAGTTATCATTAATAGTACAGTTGAGGACAAAATTAAGTAGACACCCTTTAAAAACCAATGCCTTCCTTAAAATTGAAGTTTTTTTTAAAATATTAGAAGAATTAGTTTACTCGATGATGTATAAAAAAATTATTTAAAAATTGAAGGTCGCGATTTTTAAGTTTTTTATCTGTGCCCATAATGGGAAATTTAAAATATGCCTTTTACAGATCTAACAATAAGTAAGTTACGTACATGCACAAAATTTCATCAGAGTCGATTAAAGTTGCAACAACTAATTAGTTGTAGCAAATGGCAAAAAATCAATCGTAAGCCGAAAATTCAAAGTTTTTAATCGAATTCGATGAAACTTGTATCTCAATGTATATGTATAACTTATTTATATCTACGAAAGGCGTATCCTAAATTTTCATTATCGGTACAGACTAAAAAATTAAAAATCACGATCTTAACTTTTTTCTTCGAAATTCCGAGCAATATCAATTTTAGAAAAATCTTTTAATGCATTACCCAGTGAACAAATCTTTCCAACATCTCAAAGAAAAACTCAAGTCGTTCTGTCCAAGTTTTAAAAAGTTATTAGTTTTTAAAAGGTGTTCATTTAATGTTGTCTTCAACTATACCTCCAAATATACCAAGATGTTGACTGCAAAAATTTTCATTATAAAATGTATTTATTTGTTACAGCTACTATGTACAAAAAGATTGTAAATCATCCATTTCTGGTTCATTGTCCGTTGGATCCGTCTGGTTTGCCATTAATAGATGAAAATTTAATTAAAGCATCTGGTAAACTGTTAGTACTAGATTTAATGCTTGCAAAACTTAAAAGCCAAGGACACAAAGTTTTGTTATTTTCCACTATGACAACAATATTGGATAAGATAGAAGATTATTTATTAATGCGTCCTTATGAATACGTTCGATTAGATGGTGGAACTAGAATCGAAGAAAGAGGAACACGCATTGCAGATTTCAATTCTGACCCGAATATATTTCTGTTCCTTTTAAGTACAAGAGCTGGTGGCGTTGGATTAAATCTTGCTGCAGCAGATACTGTTATTATTTATGACAGTGACTGGGTACACTAACTTTTCGATGTATCATTTATAAGTGTTATTATAATAATTAAAATTAATGATTTATGTTTCTAGAATCCACAAATGGATATACAAGCTATGGCTCGTTGTCATAGAATAGGCCAAACAAAACCAATAGTTATATATAAATTATGTACTAAGGGAACTATTGACGAAATAATTCTTAAACGTGCAGAAGCGAAACGTGTGTTAGAGAAGATGGTAATTTCTAAGACTGGTACGATACTAAATAAGGACACATTAATGGAACTACAAGAGTGTTTTGAGTCAAATGATTGTCAAGTAGTTACATCCAAAAATGAAGGTAAATCGTAGAGATATCTTTTCAATTTAAACTATTTTTATGCTCTCTTAACAACGAAATATGATTACAGTTTATACAGAAGAAGAACTTAACAAGTTGATGGACAGAAGTGATTTAATGGAGAACTTCGAACCTAAAAAACCCTAAGTGTCTTATTTACACTTTCTTCAATAGAGCTGAAGTATGTGCAGGGTTAAGTGATAAACGGACTAAGTGACTTGGAATAGAACAACGACAACTCGCAAGCGTGGTAACGTCGCCCAGACCCGATGTAAATGACAAAGTTTATTTTTAAGTAATTTATACTATTTTTTTGTATTTGAATTATTTTTATTTATTATTAAAAAAACGTGGAGTTATTATATAATATAAGTAATTTATACTATTTATTTTTGTATTTGAGTTATTTTTATTTAAAAAAAAAATGTTGTGGTACAAGTTCTAATAGAATTATTGTTTAGCATTAGATACATATGTGAACATATTGCTAATTTTGTATTTTAAGAACAAATTTATAAATGTTTTGCGTACTTACGCTAGTACCACTTATGATTTAGATGCTTTCATGCGGAGAAAGTATTTTCCAGTTATTGTTTTATTTTTACAGCATTGACTTAATTGATCACGAAATTCTGCTTCTAGTTTTGTATAAGTTCCGCCTGTTGTAAACAATATTAAATAAATGTTTACAATATTTAATAATTTAGTACTAATTCTCCATAGATTAATATTAAATACATAACAATACCGTTCAGCTGATTCTTTCTACGGCTATGTTTATTCAATGATTTTACTAGTAGTGAAGAATCTGCAGATACTCTTTTTGTCAATAGTGCTACCATTTGTGAACTTGCTTTTTCTTCAAATTCTCTTTGATTATCTTGATTGTGCCTCACATTTAAATCATTATTCCAAGATCGTCCATTATTCCTGAAGGCGTGATAAAGAATTCATCAGTAATCATAAATCGTCTAACCGTATTATGAAGAAGAAATATAATCTCGTTACTACCACGAAATCCGATTTTTTAACTTTTTCATATTTTTATTTCTTGTTTTTAAAGTAGACCATGTAATTGATTCTTCGCTGTTATACGATTCTTCATCGATACTGTAATCTTCATCAATTGTAATACCATCATCTTCGTCACTCTCGGTGACGGAAGATGTAATAGACGAAACGTCATTTGCAAGAGAGACTTGTTGATGAACTCTTAACGGAGTTCTTTGAGAATCTTGTATTTGAAAAGATCGTCGTAATCCTGTTCCACTCCATATTTTTCCTAAACATTGAATAGGAGATAGAAAAAGAAAAGTATTTCGAAGAATGCATATATGTTAAAACACTTACCTAGGAGTCCGAATCTCGGTCGTTGTGGTGCAAGTTCTAAACCAGCCCACCACATTGTATTTTTGCACATTAATTTTCCTGAATCAAGAGATGTATCACGAGCTACTAGTCTCGTTATTTTTTCTGGAAAAAATAATTGTGGTGGTTCCATCGCTATTACTTCTCTATGTATTGAGAAAATGTTCAATATACTGATATCTCTTTGAGTTTGTAAGTCTGGAATATGTTCCTAAATACATAAATAACTACTTACTGTTTCTAATTACCCATATAATCTCAGTAGCGACTCAACGACAGCAATAATAATACTTACAAATACTTACCCTATACCTACAGCCTTCGCGATTTGGTAATACTTCAAATCTGTATGCTCGTTGACTACAACATGGATATCTACCTAAAGGGAATGGCATAGATCTTTGCTGTTCATTAATAAAAAACTGTGGAGGTTCTGCATGGCAACAGCACCAATCAATTTGATGAATTGGAAAATATACATTACACTGCGTACAAAATAAGAAATGACAATCACCCCATAATCGCCAATAAACTTTACGCCAAGAACGTAACTCCGTTCGAAGAGTAATAATATAATCATTTAATGTCCATGACAAATCTCTAAATAACATATATTTCATTGTAACTATATGTATTATAAGGCAAATTCTGTATTCTATTATCGTACCGTACGTGTTTACTGTGAACATGTCCATGATTATCGATTACCATTGCACTTGCAATACATGGTACATGATAGGAAATCGATTGAACAATACTTTTTCCACATTTGCTGCATTTAAATAATGTAGCTAAAGAACTATAATGTCCTTTCTTGTTGTCTGGCATCACTGCTGCCAGCGATGTAATCAATTTGCAGAATAATTTACTTTGAATTTTATCTTTCCTGTCTTTTAGTGCTTCCACGTCTTCATTTGTAAATCTCTCTACTAGTCTATAATAAGTTCTTAATTTTAGACATGGAAATGCTAAATATAAATGATTTTCTTCATTTTCAGGATGCATAATGTAAGTATATACATTAGAAAAGTAAAATACCTTGTAAGAAGATTATCATCTAAACAAGTTAAAATTGTGGATGTCTTTAATATGTCAGACATGTTATCGTGACTATACTGTAAGCAATTCTCCAAAAGTGGTTCCATTTGTAAGAAGGATGCAGACACCATTATTGGAATGACATTACATGGTTCTAAAACTGGCCACTCAGGTTTCTTGGTCATATCTTTTTTTACCCACCTCATTAACCAGTCAAATATTACAATGTCGCAATGAACTGATATATCAATTTCTTCTAATTTTTGTCCTGCTGTTATATCGGCAAAATAACGCATTTTTTGAATAAGAAGTTTTTGAGGACAATGAAAATTTTTTTTAATATTCTTCTCTTCGTCGCAAACATGAATTTCCACTTCATTTCTGTATAAACATAGAGATTAACATAAATTGTTAATACTAATTTACAATTGTAATCGATAACTACAGTTAATGAACTTACTCCATAGATCGTTTATTTGTCTTGCTTTTGTCTTTTTCCTTTTCTTTGTGCATTAAATTTGTAACCATTTTTGTATCGATATTATTACTTAATGAATTAGATTTCTTAATTTCATTGTTTATAATTGATTTTTTTATAATAGGCTGCGATACAGTAGATTTTGGAATCATATATGGTAATACAGAATCTAATAAACCTTCATGCAATATATCACTTAAATTTGTTTTCATTAAACTTATTAAAAGATTTTCTGTTGCGCTTGTAGATCTAACTACTTTCGATTCATCCAAACGTGATAATGTTTCCATAACTCTATTACAGTTTTCAGTATTGGTTGCTAAATTTTTATTATAATTAAATGTTTGTTCATGATCAATTTGTTCATTCGGAGATGTGACAAAATAAGTTGAATTTTGGAGATTCATGTCATAAGTTTCAACCACTAATTCTGGTACAACAGGATTTTTATTCTCGTTCACAACATTGCTATCAATGCTTTTGTCATGAACTGTATGACTGGATGTTTCTAAATGTACATCAATCTTTGCTAATTTATCCCAATCAAATTTATTGTCAGTTGTAAATATTGTAGTTATGCTTTTACAATTGTCACTGACTTGATACGCAACTTTCATAAACTCAAAAAACATTCCAATTGTTAACTTGTGATGCTTGTAATCTTGAAATTTTTGAAGTATTTCTGACAAATCTAATAAAGCACATACTTTTATTATTTTATATAGGCTAATATTTCTATGCCAAGAAAGCAATAATTTATGAATTTATTAACATTTATTTTCAATCAAAGTTTAGTGCCACTAAGTAAAC
Source organism: Lasioglossum vierecki (assembly GCA_028455595.1). Classification (NCBI taxonomy): domain Eukaryota; kingdom Metazoa; phylum Arthropoda; class Insecta; order Hymenoptera; family Halictidae; genus Lasioglossum; species Lasioglossum vierecki. Next base: position 26,120,441 of record CM052336.1, on the reverse strand, counting down.
TTAGGTGAATATTAAGTGAGAACTATTGCAAACATAAAAACACGAAATAAGAATAAAATTAAAAATGATACATATGAATGTGCAATACCAAAAGTAGCGGTTTGAAGTTGTGCAATGTGTAAATTGATTTATATATGTACCTTCTCTAGTAGTTGAAACACTTATTTCTTTGTGCATATTTTCATTCGAGGAATTATCGTGAATTTTATTAATTTCCATTTCTCTAAAGATATAGAGATACACGCATTACACATAATGAACACAATTAGAAGTAAAAGTAAAGTATCTTATAAAATTATTCTCGAATATATATATTTTAAATTATTATATTATTATGTTTTAATAAATACGTTACAAAATCAGCTCTCAAGCTGATGTATAAAAAGTAATTTCAATATCAGGATAAAACTTTCTTAAAATGTTGGACAAGCAGGGTTATAATATTGATAAAACAGTATGTAACATCCCTTTACAAGTTTATTCAATTACTAAATTTACAATAAATGAATTAAGTGAGATATCGTATTACGAACAAGTATAAACATTTTTGTACTGAACCAAAACTAGTTTTGTTTTTCTAATAAATTCATTAATTTTAGTTAATATATACAATTCTTACCGGTTGTAAGCGTTGCAAGCTCAAATCATATGCTTACATACGTACACGTACATAAGTAAGAATACTTACTTCTACGTCCATGTGTACGTAAATACACATACATGCATGTACATTATTCATAGTTAACATTGCTGTGTAGTATTTGTCATAAAGATTATGAATAAATATATACAGAATTTCATATTGATATTACCAGATATTACAAGTACTTTCGAAAAATAAGGACGTTTCTAGTTTTTTTAAATTACAACCGAGTATACAACCTGTGTGTGTGTGTGAGAGAGAAGTATTTCCTTAGACCTTAGATCGTATATACTCATGAGGCAAGGGGCACCACGTGATATAACTAGAAAGTAACTATAATCTTACTAGATTTTGTATCGAAACATGGGTTTGCGGGCTGTCGCTTTTTTTCCCTTATACGAGCATATTTTGAACTGCACAAGGGTTCATTTGATAGGGAAAGGTTAACTGCACCACGCTGTGCCCCATCATATTAGTCAAAAATGTCTATTTATGACAGAAAAATAAGCTCAAAGTAGAGCAAACATCGAGAAAAACACCAGCAGATTCCGATGTATTTTTCTGTCACAATTAGACATTTTTCACTGATATGATGGGGCACAGCGTGGTGCAGTTAACCTTTCTTTATCAAATGAACCCTCGTGCAGCTCAAAATATGCTCGTATAAGGGAAAAAGCGACAGCCCGCAAACCCATGTTTCGATACAAAATCTAGTAAGATTCTAGATACTTTCTAGTTATATCACGTGGTGCCCCTTGCCTCTTATGGACCCGACATACTGGACGCAATAATGTTCCAAGATAACGGAGTACATAGCTGTTGCCCACAAATCACGTAACAAGATAATTCAAAATAGTGGTGGTATACAAGTATATTTATACCTTATTTCGTAAACATTTAGCAAAATGATGCAAATTTGTTGCATAAAGCATTGTAAGGAATACAAAATTGATATAGATTATAAATGTATCTTTTCTTTTTTTTTATATATATTTTTATTTATTTATTATTTTTTTTAATATAAATTTATTATATTACATAAATATATTATATTTATATATAAATTATATATAAATATAAATATATTATATAAATAATAATATAAATTTATTTATATTAATTTTTCTTTTTTTAGTAAAGTAAGTTCTGAGGAAATAAATACAGATTGTATGTAATCAACATTAAAATAATAAGAGTAAAGTAAAAATGAACTATTATATATATCTAAGAACCCAGATAGCAAAAAATCCAATTTCGGAAGAGATTCTGTGCGCGCAGTCGTCGCTATTTGTGCCATCCAATGGACCAGGGATTTGGACCTGGGCAGAAAGACGGCACAATTCCGGACGCTGGCCGCCGAATTTTCTTTTCCTTAAGAGGGCAGCACCATCGCATTATTGCGAATAGCCGCTTTCCAGGGCAGCACCGTCGGAGAGGATAGTTCGCACTAATGTGGCAGATCTCGGCGAAGTAAACGCAATCCCGTTTACTGACAATTCAAAATACAGTATTTTATGCATATAAGTCCCTAGCACGGGTCTGCCGAGGGACATATATGCATCAGGGACACTATTCTTTGAGTTTTGCCGAACGTAGAGAAGGACAGCCGAGCTCGAGAAGCCTCGGTCGCCGAGGTAAACACTCAAATGTAAACTCAATGAACACAGAATTTCCAACTTCCTTATTTTTCATTATTTTTTTATGGAACTTGAAGTTCCATATTTGTGGCATTTTTCTGATTAAAATGATACCAAATATGATATAATTCCGATGATATTTACTTGTGTTATATACAATTAAAGTAACTGGCCCGTGGAAGGATAGCGTATGGGAAAGAAAGAGACGCAGAGAGTCGGAGTCGGCGGCACACTTCAAAGGCTCGCGCGTGCTTACAATGTAATACCAATGGATAACTTTTCTTATTATTACTTATTTTTTTATGGGACTTTCTTTTAATAGATTTGTGACATTTTTCTGATTAAAATGATACCAAACACGATATAATTCGGATCATATACACGTGTACGGACATTAAGAGTCAGGGACATGTATACCGGTGAGTCAACGGTACTGCACAAGTAAATATCATCGGAATTATATCATATTTGGTATCATTTTAATCAGAAAAATGCCACAAATATGGAACTTCAAGTTTCATAAAAAAAGAATGAAAAATAAGGAAGTTGGAAATTCTGATTAGGCGGTCTCACCGAGACACCCGAGCCGCATGATGTCATATTTCTCGGCGACCGAAGCCTCTCGAGCTTCTTGGCCCCTCAAGGGGGTATACCCCGCAGTAGTGGGGATAGACCAGGGACTTTTATGGCTCAGACTTTTGGGACATATATGCATAAAATACTGTACTTTATGTTCATGCAAGGAGAGAAAATGAAATAATAAACGCCAATGTCAAAATTATATATATTATTATTATATTGTCGTTCTTTACAATTCTTTATATATAATATATATTATAGTGCGACGGTGCTGCCCTCTTAAGGAATAGAAAATTCGGCCAAATTCGGCGGCCAGCGTCCGGAATTGTGCCGTCTTTCTGCCCAGGTCCAAATCCCTGGTCCATTGGACGGCACAAATAGCGACGACTGCGCGCACAGAATCTCTTCCGAAATTGAGCTAAGTCGGCCTTGAGCAGCTCCAAGCGTAACTTGATCTAAATTCTGCCTGTTTTCAGCCGAGGGCCGACTTGGCCCAGGAAATGCCTGGCTATCTGGGAATCTACGAGATTACAACTATAGAATACTTATAAGTATACTTATTCCGGCATTCAAAGTCGCGCGGTAACGCGACTACAATAATAACTAGGATGGCGCTGCTTTCGACAGGGCGACATCACAACGTACTTATATAGTTTCTTACTAGGAAATTTGACAGAATATATTACTATATATACGTGTATTTGTTTATTATAATTTTCAAAAATACGTTGTATCTAGATATACAACAAAAAAGTACTTCTTATCGACATACTTATGTAAGTAAGTACGTGTTCATGAGCAAATATCCGATATTATTAGTTACTAGTTGAAATATAGGGAAGCTACTTCTTGTTTCGAGAAACATCAGAAAGAACTCTAAGTCACTCTAAGTACATCCAGTTATCTCGATACATTATATGTATTCTTCTAGACACAAATCTATGTATGATTCAAAGTGTGAATTTATTTAATGGAAAAATACTATTCGCCAACAGTGCCGGTTGATTGTAATATTATTTCGAAAAAATTTTGTTTATATTGTCAAGAGCTTTTTCTGTCTTCCAAAAGTATGGCTACATTTCCTTTAGAAATGAAAATATTGTAAGTTTACGTGTAACAGATGTAATAAGTACTGTTTGTGGGCGTATGATATGTTGTAAAGTCTGATCAACATATTTCTAAGAGTGAACCTAACATTGTCGTCGTCTTGAAAAGATTTTTTTTTTAAGTTTGTTATTTAATATTAATATTATTTTCGTGTTGTATTCATGTGGAACAAATTATGACAAGCAAATATAAATTCCTGTGAAAAAAAAACGAACATGCAATAACTTTTATACTGGTAAGAAGATTTGATACAGTTTTATAATTATGGGTAAGTTTAAAATGTTTTTTACATTTGTTGTAATCCGAATGACGTCTACACAGTTGCACATGTATATTTTAGAGGATTCGATGGAAGCACAAAAATGGCAACAGCATTTATCTTTATTGCGCGAGCAATACGTTAATCTATATAATTCGAATGCAGAACTCCAACGTGATTATGCTATTGCTACTGCAGATAAACAAGAATCTGGATTTATCGGGAAACTCTTGACGATTATAGCGTCCTTATATGGTCAACATCGTTATAGGTTTATAAAAATTATTAAATCACAAGTATTGCATATACAGAATATATAATTAATCAACCTTATTTTATAGCGATGTTACTGTCAAATTAATGGGTAAAGAAATACCAGCGCATAAATTTATATTATCTGCGAGAACAGATTTTTTTAATGATTCTATACTTGCTGAAGTAAATACTTTAGGTAAAACATTAAGGTTTAACAAGCGCTTCAGTAGAACCTCATTTATTTAAAAGAATTTCTATATGATACTTAGACTCCAGATGTTTATGCAAAATATAAAGTTTATGCATCAATTGCAAAACACAGGAGGAGCTAAATAGAAATTTATATTCTTCATTAATACTTTTAATGTGGTGAAAATAATATATTAATACTCTCAAAGTTTTTCAATATTTTCACTGTTTTAAATTACGCTTGCTCATTTTTGTTATAAATACATATAATCCAGAGTTTACTTATTATCAAATTAAATCATTCTTATACGTAAACTGCTGTTATAAGAACATTCTATTTGTCTATGCCAAATGATTGCATAGCAGGTTTGGATAAATAGAGCTCTACTGTACGTGAAAAATTATATAATGTATAAGACACCTTGCATACCATGAACAACCGATTGGAAAGTAATTCTACATATAAAACTGAGTCAAAAAGAAACAATAAAATTCATTTGACGCTTCGGTCTCGAGTAAATCGTGTTTGAAAATTCAACGAATACACAAGCTATTAGATAAAACCTGGCTGATATGTCTTACAATGGTCTACCGATTTTAGTTCTTACGTATACTAAAACACGCAAATCCCAGAGGTGGATTAAGCCAGCACAGGCCCTGTAGCAAATGTTATCAGGAGGTTTTGTATAAAATAAAATAAAACACAACATTTACAAACAAAAGGGACCCCCAGAAACGCCGGACCCATAGCATTTACTACTTCTGCTATATGGCTAATTCGGCCCTGACAAATCCGACAAACCCTTATACTCATTTCGCACGAAAACGAGTAATCAAATAAAAAACTTTATTCTTTCTTTCAGACATACTTTTGCGTGTAGAATTACATACCAATAAGTCGTCCATGGTATGCGAAAAACCCTGCATACATAAATAAGCACTGAGATTTGTCTTTATAGATTGGACTTATTTGGACACAAATATTGGATTACTACTGTTAAAATGGATCTATACAGGAAAAATATCTCAAGAGAATTTAACATTGGACCTAATGAAAGCAGCATCTAGTTTTCAGTTGATAGAATTAGTTGATCAATGCGAGAAATATTTAATTGGAATTGTGGGACTTAAGGATTGTGTACAATTGTATGCAGCTGCTGAAGAATTGGGAACTCAAAAGTTAAAAGAACATTGTAGTTCCTTGATTTCAGCTCACTGGGTAAAGGAAATACTATGAACGCCTTCAAACGCACCAAATTAAACATAACTTTATTAAAAACTTTATTAATTTAGGAAGATTTAAGTGGAGAAGATTTTAAGGAAATGCCTGGTTCCTTGTTGTACAAGTTATTACAAACAAAAAGTAAATATCCATTACACGCTGCTGTCCGATTAATGAGAGAAGATGTGGTTTTTTTATATTTAGTGGAAAACAATTCAGGGGTAAGTTATGCATTCAAATTTGTGTTAATTTAATTTATTCCTGCACAGTAGTTATTCATTATTTATGCATCACAGAGTATGATAAAAACAGACATAAATTTGTCACAGCCTGTTTTAAGTACATTTCACTGGTCTCTTTTAAACATTGATACTAAAAATATTTACTATTAATATTACTTAAACCGTAAATTGATTTGTAAGAGTATTATTTAAGTATATTAATTTACATATATATTTATATCACATGTTCTTTGTTTTAAATGATAACATATTTAATTGATATTATATTAGAAAAATATTATTATAGTATTCTTATACGAATAAATACTTGGAATTAAAATATTATGTCAGCTTCGCAAATAATAGTATCATTATTAATGCAAAGATATGATATATATGCTTGGCTTTAATTGATTGAGATGAATTGCATAAATGATAACTGCAAAAACAATATTCTGGTGGACCACCTGGTGCTCCTCTGTCTTCGCCGGCAAAACAATCTTCCTTGTACGCTGTTTTCACAATTTCTTCCGTGTTTTGCCATTTATTATCTACATCACTATAAATAGGAATCGTACGTTTTTGAGGTGCACAATCCCTTTCCACAGCCGTTATTATAGATGCTATACAACATATATTAAAAATAATTCAGTGATACTTTAAATTTAAACTAAAATGGACTTACTCTTGAGTTTATAGTAAATGGTTTTCTTTCTGCAAAGAGTTGACGAAGGACAATATACTTGAAATCTAGCACTTCCATCGAATTGCGAGCATAATAAGTCAGTTTGTTCGGTTCCTGGTTGGGATGCATAGCATTTAAAGCACGAGATTCCTTCTGTGCTTACCGATGTTGTTACATCTAAAAGTTTTAAATATGTAAATAATTTACGAAAACCAACCAACAAATCTATAACAGATTTGATAAAAATTCTATGATAAATGTGAAATTAATAAAATTTGAATATTTCATACATACACGTACACAAAAATATTGTAGGAATTAATATGATTTTTATTGAATTTACTCGTAAAGTCATGGTATTTGCAATCAATTCAAAAGTTCTACAAAGAAATAATTTTTTAAATGTTATCTATGTTTACTTGATTAACAGCTTCGTGAACATTTAATTTTATTTCGTTTATTCCTTCAAAATCCAATTTACCACCGCATTATGAAAACCTGAAAGAATCGAATTACAAATAAATTGTAGAAACGTACATAATTACCTCTAATAGAATATCATTTTGGGTACATTGTGAACAAGAATTATATGGAAAACATTGATTTTCAAAGGTTAGTAAAAATCACTGATTTATTACGCAAATAATTCGGATGACTTACAGATATAATAAGAAAAATCTTGTGTTTATAATTTGATTTTTAAAAATCATTTAAAAGGTATCGTCTTTAAATTATTTATCCACTACGTTTACACGTAATGAATGAAAGAAACATATTTAAGTCAACACTGAAATTCATTCCCAATTGCACTTAATGTTCACCGAACGTCACATCGCAATATGAAATTTTCGATGAATCTGTTGCTGTTTTACAACAAATCGTGTTCTTTCCATGAGGAAGTGGCTACGGTTAGATGACTGTGTTATACGCCACGTCATGGTCTCTCTATCATTTATGGACCACACTTTCTGATATATCGAATATAATCATCATATTCCTTTCCGCTTACGTTTTTACACCATCGTTTGTGTATCCTTAACACTAAAAATATACAGGCATTGCTACACAAATACATATGTACTATGGGCGTATGCGGTGGAGTGGTATAGTCTGTAGTCATCCGCCTCACCCCACCCCAACCACAACCCCAACCATCTGTGTCGTTGGAGTGGGGTGGACAACTACTATGATCATTTATGTACGTGTACACTGCCGCTGAAAAGTTTAAAGCATGATTGAAATTCAAATGAAATAATCATTTTCAAATATAAACATATTCTACCTGAATTCCAACAACCTGGAGTGAAATATAAATTTATTATTTCTATTAATATGTTTAATAGGTTGAAAATAATATAACAGTTATGTAAATTCTTCTAATTTCTTGACTGTTTTAAATTACACGTACTAATTTTTGTCGTAATTGCATGAAATCCACTGTCTAGCTATTACTAATGAAAATGGAATTTTATATATATTTGGTACTATTTTTTAAAAATTTGTCTAAGAAAATTGAAAAATGCATGAATTTGTATCTTATAATTTTACATGGCTCAACACTGTTTAATGGAACCTTCAATAGCATCAATTTTCAATTTGTGAACTAACAAGTCACCCTCAATAACGTCATCTGATAGATAGAGAATTCTGAAATTATAGGACTGAGGGAGAAATAAATTCGAGTATATATATTCGTCTCATTACACCAAATAATCGCCAGTATAAATTGGAAAAGAATAGTTATGGTTTTTGTAATTTTTCTCATTAAATCCGAAATTAATATTAGTGATTTTACTAACTATCAATTAATATTTTATTTACAAAACAAGTTTTTCTATATTATTGAAACAATATTAAGACATTCTGGAAATTTATTTTGCTCCTGTCTTGTCTGAAGAATGTGCGTACGCGCAACAAAGTTTGTTATATCAAAAAGATAAAGTGTGTGCAGAACAATTTAAAAATTATTATTATTTTTCTAGTTACCGAAAGCTGTAAATGCTCTCGATAATAAAGGAGAAATGCCACTAGAAGTCGCACTAAAGACACGTCAGCCTTCTTTAGCTCGTACTTTAGTTGAGCATGGGGCTGATTTAAGTGCAAAAGATTCGAGAGGATTTTCTTTACTGCAAGCTGCTATTTTCAAAGGAGATTCTTATTCAGCAGAATTTATAATAGAACAATTAGAAAATAGTGGTAATATACAACAGTTACGCGAACCAGTCAAGATTACGAAAAGTACACGGGATATAAACAATCCTGAAGAACTTGAAGGATGCACTGCTTTGCATTTAGTGACAAAACATAGCTCGGAAGATATGACAGCTGTAGGATCCAGATTACTTCGAGCTGGCATCGATCCTAATTTACAGAACCAGAAAGGATGGTATAACTATATAAATTACAAAACAGGATTTTCTAAAGATTTTATTCATAATATCCTTATAACAACTGTCTTTTGTTTTTGTAGGACTGCCTTACATAGTTGTGTTTGGGAAGGAAACACACCGCTTTTTGATATTTTATTAGAATGTCAAAGTATAAATGTAGATAGAACTACCAATGACAATGACACTCCTCTGTGTCTTGCAATGAAAGCGGAACCCTTCTGTGAATCGTTTGCTAAGAAGCTCCTAGATAAGGGTGCAACTCCCAATCACGTATACAGAGATACCGAAGACACTTTGTTACACGTTCTAATTAGAGAAAGTAAAGAGGAGGCCGCGTTGTTTTTACTTGATTATTGCAAAGATAATTTAATGAAGAAAAATAATGAGGGATACTCTGTCTTACACGAAGCTTGTAAAATTGGCTTGAAAAATTTAACTAGGACTTTATTACAGAATGATTTTCCATTAGACGAAGTGACATTATTTACTGGAGACGCACCATTACATTTTGCTGTTGCAAACTTATATTTCGACATTGTACTGGAATTACTAAGCGCTCCTAATTCAAGTTCACAGTTAAATTTAACAAATAATGCAAATGAAACACCTTTAAGCTTGGCTATAAAAGCTCCATTCAAAAAAGGTAAAGATATTGTATTGGCTTTAATAAAAGCAGGAGCAAATATCAATCAATGCAATGAAGAGGGTTTGACACTCTTACATCAAGCAATATTGAAGGAGGATTCAGCGACGGCTATCTTTTTACTAGAAAACGGTGCAGATATGAATGCTAGGTAAATGTCATACAATAATGATTTTCTGGACAGCTTTCAATCATACTTGCAACAATATGTGTTTGATTCGATTATCATTATATGTCATGGTAAATGTTATCTAAATGTGTTCGGTAATTTTATGTAATACCGCATTGATGTTTCGGTAAACGTTCAAATTTAAAAGATTGTTGGTTGAACAATATTGACAAAATGGCGAGATGTAAAATTTGAATTTGTCAAAAACGAAATTATTAGAGGTGTGCGAAATCGGAGTCGAGACTATATTCAGGTTCTTAAATGTATCTAGATTCTTAATAATCTTCGGGTTTTTTAAAGAATTTTCAAGATTATTCTCGGAAATCCTGATTTATTTGAGAATCTTGAAATTATCGAAAACTCATTCTCAAAATTACTAAATCAACACCCTTGCTAGTCAAATCTCGCACTCAGATCTTAGAATTACTGAAACAACACACTCTCTAGTCGGATATCGATATTATGTAGCTCAGGAAATAATTAAGAATTAAATTTTAATGTGTTTAGGACTGTAAATGGGGACACACCACTGCAGCTGTCCGTACATTGTAGACTGGGTGAAGTTGTAGAAGCTCTTTGTAAAAGAGGTGTAGACACTTCTGTAGGATGTCCATTGTGGGATGCGCTAGATTCGGATCAAGAAGATATAGCATCTATCCTAGTTAAATATGGAGCTGATACCGATTGCTGGAGTCCTGGACCAGATGATTGTCAACAAACATTACTACATAGAGCAATTGATGGAAATAAAGAGGATATTGCACAATTCCTTATAAGAAGGTAAATTCCTTATAATAAGTTAAGTGTAAAGTATTCAAATTAGAATATGTTTGTGAAATAATGCTCTTCTAGTGGATGTGACTTAAATGCACCGAGAAGGCCTGGTCCAGATGGTTCAGGCGGTGATGAAGCACGGGACGAATGTAGTCCGTTACATTTGTGCTGTCAATGGGGTTTAGAACAAGTTGTTCAGACTCTTATTGAACATGGCGCAGATGTGAACTCCCGGGATGCAGATGGAAAAACCCCAGTTCATATTGCTATACAAAATCAGCATTCACAAATTATTTCTTTGTTGCTTTGTCATCCTAATATAGACTTGAATAAGAGAGATAAGAAAGGTTTAACACCATTTGCAACAGCTTTAACATTCAGAAATAATAAGGCAGCGCAATCAATATTGGAACGATTACCTAAAGCTGCTGAACAATATGACAATAAAGGCAGAAACTTTTTACATACTGCTATCCAGAAGGACGATATGGAAAGCATACTTTTTCTGTTATCTATACATGTGAATATAATTTTGAAATATATTTATATCATGAACATGTCAACGTTTCTCCTTTCATAATCAAATGATTATTGTTTTGTAGGTAGACGTGAATTCTAGAGTTCACGATGTTACTCAAACTCCGCCCTTACATCTCGCTGCAATCTCTGGAAATGAAGTGATAGTACGAAGTTTAATTTTGGCTGGTGCACTCGTTAATGACACGGATGCAAATAGGAACACTGCGTTGCATGCTACAGCGAAAGCAGGTCATGCTGCAGTTGTGGCTGCTTTGTTACAGGTATTACAGTTTATATCGGAGTCCATAAAGATTTGTATCCTATTTGTGGAACGTATCTAAAAATTCTATAAAATTTAATCAGAAACCGTTAAATGAAATTGATGGAGTAATAAGTACTACGTGCAGTTTAAACATATAACGTGTTTAAGTATTACAGTTTTCTTTCGATATAAGACCACGATCATTTTTTCGCAACAAGGAAATCTCTAGCCTCTCTTCTTCTTTTGATGTCGTCTACTCGACGTAGTTTAATGTCAGAACGGGAGGGTATGTCATATTCTATAGAACCCATAAACTCACAGTCCACTCAAGAACAATTTCAAGCCGAATAGGTATCCTCATCCACAATATGTCCTGAAGCCGTCCCGAACCATCATCTTATATCGAAAGAGAACAATTGGGTTGGCAACAAAATAATTTCGGTATTTTAAGGTGAAATAAAACCCAATTTTTTTGTTCAATGTTCTTTTTCCATCTTCCTGGCAGCTTCACAATTTCCGCGCTAATAAAACTTCTAGTCCTTATCGACAAAAAACTGATCCAACTGCGAGTTCGAGTCATCATCATTAGTGGAAGTTCATTGCTTGAATAAAAACAAATAAAAAATCAATACACCTTGAATAAAAATATTGGGTTTTATGTTTCCTCAAAATATCGAAATTACTTTCTCGCCAATCCAACATATAAGTTTCGCAATAAACCTTGTAATTGAAGAACATTATAAACCTAGTGATTTAGTAGTTTAGAGAATTTTAAACAAAAGTGTAATAATTCTGGCTGGATTCGCTGAAACTTTGTTGAGACATGAAAATCTTGTACAAACAAAAGAGTACTCTAACATATTAACTGTATTAGAAACGTAGATAAATGTGATATATTTGTATGTAACAAAAACTACTTTTTTTCTTGTAGAATAGCATTAATTTTGACGCAGTAAATGCAGATGGTGATAATGCTCTACATGTAGCTGTAAGAGAGGGACATATATCAGTAGTGAGAACACTTTTGACTGAATGTACATTAGATGCAGAAGCAGTAAATCTTAAGGGAAGAAATCCCTTGCATGAATTAGCTCGATGTGGGAAGGATAATGCTGCGACTATATGTGAATTTTTCTTGGAATGTATGTCACAATATCCGATAAATAAAACAGGTAAATCTATGGAAAAGTGCATGCATATTTTTACATACTAATCAGTTCGTCAGAAATCAATTTATAATTTGATATTGTGTTTCAGATTTAGAGGGTAATACACCATTATTAATTGCCTACATGAAAGGTAATGGTCAGCTGTGTCGTACGCTGGTAAAGGCTGGTGCATGTTTGGCTTCAATGAACAAGGAAGGAATTACTATTTTTAACTATCAAGTAGCAACAAAACAATTATTATTCAGATTGTTGGATTCCTTAACGCAAGAAGCACCATGGGCAGAAAAAGATTTATGTTTGGAGTGCGGAACAAAATTTTCCATCACAATGCGAAGGCATCACTGGTATATAATCCATGAAATGATTATATATAAATTTATAATTATATCTAATGAATTATATGTGAGATTAATTTTTTAATTTTTTTTTTTAGCCGCCACTGTGGTCGAATTTTGTGCAATAAATGTTCTGGTCAGGATGTTCCAATTGTAAAATTTGGATTAAATAAACCAGTGCGTGTTTGTGCAGTATGTTTTGATGTATTGCAAGTAGGTGCTGAATGAGAAAAGACTTGAATAATAAAAAAGAAAACATTCATATGTAAATAAAATAAACGTCATTCCATAAGCACTTCTCGATAGAAAGTATATAGAAAGTCTGTATGAGTCTATATGTCAGCCACATTATATATTATATACACTTCATTTATATATGTATTATATAATTATTCTTGTTGAACGTTTGTTAAATTTATAGTTATAAAATTTTAAATACAGATGAAGGAAATATCATTTCAAGTATTAATACCCATAGATAAATTATTTATTCCTAACAATAGTTGTACATCTACAATGCACCGAGTTAATCAACATTTTTTAACCAGGATCGTGTAATTGTAGTCACAGCGTGATTTTACTTAAGTTTACTAAAAAGCGTTTTTGATACACAGTGATCTACACATTCTACGTAATCAATCAACTCTTCCAGGCATGTCTCTTCTGTTTTAGATCTTGAATTCACCCGATCGTTACATGTATTAAGTTTCTGTTGCATATTGGAGCAATCGTCTCTCGCTGCACATTTTTCCTGCAGAGAAAACAGTTGTTTGTCTTATTATAATTGATATATAATTACTCATTTTCTACAAACTAGTTTATTCAATCGATAGTAGTATATTTGGTATATACTTTGCAAGGTTTTATGTTTCCATTCACGGAAAAAGGCTAGTGCTGAATATAATTTCAAGAGGAAGCTATAGGTATGCAATATTGGAAAAGAAGATTTTGAATAATTATACTAAAAATATTATGTAATAATTATAACTTACACGAAGTACTTTCTGAGGGTCTACCAATTCTTCTTCACTGTCGTCTGCCTTTACGGTTGGAACATAACGATTTAATAAACTTTGTAGGAAAGACATATTTTTTAAAGTGAAGTTTTGTTTTATCAGAGTGTTCTCAAATAGTTAAGAATGAGCACCGAGGTTTCCGTGATATCCCTTCACAAATAAAGAGACTGAAATTGTTCGTTACAGGCGCCTGTCTTAAAAACGAATCATCCTCAATGGCGATAAGAACCGAATCTCTGGCATAAGGCACTTTAGGTACAGTTTCTATGAAAACAATTGTTAACTGTAAAAGCAAAAATATATGTGTATATATAAAGGATATAGTCATAATTCTCTTGGTTTTGAATATTTAAATAATTTCAACTAAGCAGTATATAGTATTGATGTATTTTGTTAAAATTACTTTTTCTAAATTAAATTTATACGTATATCTATAGATATACATGCATGTATGCGTATGCAATATATATATAAATCATTTATCATGTAATAGTATTTACTATAGTTTGATTTTTTAATTTTAGGACAACATTAAATTATTTTTTATACAGTTTTATCGTAATGATTAAATTTCTTTGAAATGACATACATATTCAATTAACATTTTTGATTGATACTGTACGTGTGCACACGATAACGCGCACTTTTCTTTAAAGGCAGAAAGGTGATTTGCTAATAAGTCGACTGAAATTTCTGTTAGATCATAGTTAGCCAATGCATGGATCAAATGCCACTCATTGTATGGGAAGAAGATTTTCAGCAATAATTTTGTAATACTGTCGTTAAACTTTAATTACCTTTTGCAGATAACTGGTAAATATACAAAATGCCAGCAGTAATCGAGATTTTCCACAATTTTCTGGGCGATAATAAAATTTGTGAGCCAAGACGAATTAAGAGGCGAAAAAAATGTTAAATACTTGGTTCAATCGTCAATTTAAACTTTGATTCGGTGCATTGTAACATATGAATATTTTACAATGATACGAATATCTTTTGACGGATATAAAACGTATTATGTTGTTTAGCAAAATGTTTGTACGATTTATTTAGTAAAATGGTCAAAAGAACCGTCATGGTCTTTATAACAAGGATGGCGTCATCCGAATGTGTTTGCATACTTTTATCAAAGCTATGGATTTGTTAAAGTTAATCAAATGCACTTTATGTACCAAATTAAAGTGAGATAAGCTCCACTGAAATAGTTCATTGGCATATTGTTGTTTTCACCGCCGATTAATACTCGATAAAAATTAGGAAAATCAGGGCGCAGTGCGTTGTGCTAGCAGTCAAACATTGAGGTAGTTTTGCGCTGGTGCGATCGAGAGCTAGTAGCAATAAACGCCTATATTTTTCACGAAAAATGGTCAACAAAGAATAAAAAGGGATCCAGTTACGAAGCCGATATTCGAACGATGTCCACATAGTAAATATAATATTAGAAAAACAAGTTGAGAGATTACATGGTAGTGAAAAAACCGGAACGTATTTGTATAAAATTCAAAGGCTGTGTTTTGCATAAGAAAAATTTCAACTTTATTGAAGTTTATACAAGGGAATAAGTATAAAAGCTGTTTTATAAGGAATTCTTTTCAAGAAATGGTTATCACATCGCTTCTTTATTTGAAAGTCCAATTGAAAAGCTACGAAATGTTTAAGGTTATGTTTTAATAAAACATGAATTTCTTGAATTAAAAAGCGAAGTAATTTATCAAGACAACACAAACAAACTGGATGTAAGTTAAAATTGGAAAGACACCTTTAATTATGTGTTACACTTGTTTCTCGTAGAAAACATTTTTTCTGTATATTTTCTTTTTGTAGTTATATTTCTATAAAGTCCATTTAACTTTGGCTTGTGAATTTGTTAATGTGTAACGTTCATTCATAAATTGTTCTGTATCATTTTAATTTCACATATTCAAACTATAAACCGTATTTGGAACTAACAGTGACAGTTGATTTCTAATAATATAGATTTGATTTTTATCATAGATACATTGTACATTTATCTTGTACATTTTCTCATTGTTTTAATATTTTTTTAAATTTAGTTTCATTTATTTGTTTAATTGATGAATTTTTTTGCTATTATTGCAGCAATTTACATAAATGGATGATGCTTGGAGGCAATGAACGGAATGGAGAGACATGGGCATGGATATGGACATTCACATGCGCACTCGCATCGTCATCGTCATTCACATGGAAATTCGCAGAGTGCATCGCAAAACTCGAATCAGTCGTCAAAACATAGCCACACTCATGTAACGCATTCTCAGAAAGATGCATCCGCTGTACAGACACCTCAGAAGCCAAGAAATTATAAATTACTAGTTGATCCGTTTTTAGTGAAAGGTGCATCAAAATTATATAGGTACGATGGCATGGTTCCAGGAGATCCAACTTATCCTGAAGTTCAACCACGAGACCCGAGATCACAGTTAACAAGAATATGGACTCGCTTAGAACAGCTCGACTTGCCCGTACCTAGATTTAAAATTGACTCTAATTATTGTGGTGAACCACCTCCACTCGAAGTAACATTTTGCCATTTAAATGACAATATTGATAAAACTTTTTTAACAGACATGGTTCAAAAGTTTGGAATTGTAGAAGAGCTTACTGTTTACTACCATCCTGTAACTAACAAACATCTCGGAATCGCGAGAGTAGTATTCGAAACTACGAAGGCTTCGAAAGCGTGTGTAGAAAAATTAAATAATACGTCTGTGATGGGAAAAGTCTTACGAGTGTTTTTGGATGCATTTGGAGAAGAATGTAAAAAGATCTATGACGAGCTAACTATAGAGAAAAAGCCAGAGAAGAAAATAGAAAAAGAATTAAAACCTGAAAATGATCAAGGAAAGCATACACCTATCGATAAAATTGTTGAAGACAGAGAAGATTTCCGGAGTAGTAAAAAATTAGTGTCAAGTATAGACAAACCCAGAGATACGTACATAGAAAACTCGAGATACAGCAAATATAGAGATTACCCTACCCCTAGTGGCAGTACAGGAAGCGATTTAGGCTATGGTACTGCACCTAGCGAATTAAATTATTCTAATAATTACTCTCAAAATTCTACCCCAGCTACAAATTATGATTTTTATTATGGTGGTTACCATCATCAGCCTCCAAATAATTATCTAGCAAATATTCCTCAAAGTGTATCGCAAAATCTTCCAATACAGCAAAATTCAAGTATGTGGTGGGCAAATAATACAGGACCAGCTAGTTATGCATCGTCGTCATCTATGTGGCCTGTACAACATGGAACAAATTTAGATAATTCTAATTCGAATGTAATTCCAGTTACAAAGGCTTCTAATGTAAAAACGCATCATACACCGAAAAAGGAAAAGGAAAAAGAAAATCAGAGCAGCGCAAAAAGTTCTTTGAGAGATTCACCGGTAGAAACTCGCAAAACATTAGATTTAGATACAAGAATTGCCATGTTGTTGAAGGATAAAGCAGGAGGAATGGCACCACCATTTCTACAGTTTGGTAGCGATTCTGAAGATGACAAAAAGTCTGTCAACGCGGACAATGAAATGCTTTCGGAACCACCAAGTCCTTTCTTATCTCATGAAACGTATAAATCATGCTTCGAGAAGATGAGGGAAAAGAATAAAGAAAGATGGAAAATACACGAGAACAACATTAATCAGTTTTCTGTTGACGCAGAATTAGGTAGTGTTATAAGTTCAAGCGAAGATGAAGCATTACTTGGAAGTTATAGTCCTGCTCCAGATGAAATTGAACCAGAGCCACCGAAAGAACCACCACCCCCACCCCCTCCTGACGACGATAGGATGTCGTTAAGTCCATTAAGTTCGGGAGATGAAAAAATCGAAGAGGTGATTATAAAATTAAATGATATCATTAATATTTAGTAGAGCTGTGCGAGAACCCGAAAATGTTGGGTACTAATTTCTTGAGCCCGTCCCACTCTGAATCCCGAATAAAATTCTCAACCCGCTGCGATCAACGCTATAAGGTTCTTGCACACTTCTAGTAATATTCAGAAATTAAGTATAATAAATTTTATAATTGTCATGCATTTAGGTGATAGCTCAAACAGAAACTACAAGTCAGTTGTATCCAGGAGCAGGTTATGCTGGACATTTAACCCATTATCCCACTAATGATATGTATCATTGGCCTCGACCAACCCAATACCCATATCCTTATGGGACAACATACTTACCAAGCCATTGTCAGCCTAGTACGACACCATTCTCTGGGGCAGTAGGAAATCATCAAGGGGCAAATTATTATCCTTCTTTTCAATCACGGCTTCATGCCATGGCAAATCATAATATTACAAAAGATAATCCACAGGTATATGTATTTTAACTACTTAAATGTTGTATATGATACAATTCATCTATCTGTAACTATGAATTAATAAAAATTCAGGGTCCTACTATTAATGGAGTATTAAACAGAGTCGTAAATGAGTTAAAACAAATTTTGAAAAGGGATTTTAATAAAAAAATGATTGAAAACACTGCATTCAAATTGTTTGAAGTATGGTGGGATGAGAAGAAGTCTGAGAAAAGTCAAACTCAAGGAGGAGATAATAACACTATTGTCAATAATAGTAATAAAGAAGAAGGCTCGAAACCTCAAGGAATATCATTGCTTTTAGAACAGGCAACTCCACTTGGATTCAATTACGATGGATTTGGTTTGGGAATTAGAGCTAGTATGCCAAAGATGCCTTCTTTCAGGGTAAGATCTATATATGTATAGATTTCTATACGCTTGATTTATATTTTAATAATTTTTATAATAGCACGATATTTCTATTCTAGCGTAAAATTAAAGCTCCAAGCCCATTACCACAAGATGAAGATAGTCGTCAGTCAGGTCATGGTGATACTGAAATTATAGAAAGTGATAGCGACCTGGACTTAACATCTGTACAGAAAGTTAAAAGGCCACTTACTTCTCTTCCAAGTGTTTCTTCGTCATCCTCATCCTCATCATCGTCGAACGATAGCTGCAGCGATGAAATCAGCTGTAGCGAATCTTCCAGCAGTTCTAACGATAGTTCTGACGATGAAATGTGTTCTGGAAATTTCGAAGATGAGGTATATGTTAAGCCTGTTAGGGTAATGATCAATCAAACTATCATAAGTACGCAATATGCAATAGGTACATTTTATGTGATGCTACATCAAAATTTATTTTTTATCTTCAGCAAGATACGGATAGTCGTGTATCAGATCATCGCCCCTTGGCTTGTAATAGCGAAGATCCTGATATTTTAACAGAATTGGCAATTCAAAGGTCGTTAGATTGTCCTACTCCAACTGGCAGAGAAACGCCGATACCAGACATTAAGATAAGAAATGTAAATTCTAACGAATTCCCACAATATGAAGATGAAACTAGATCTGCAGTATCACCCTTAAGATATGAAGATAAGAAGGAAGAAATAGAAGAAATAAACGAAACATCTGCCAATGAAGAACAATTTAAGAAACCTAAAGCAGAATTCTCCGACACTGAAGAAAAGGTTGTAGAGGATGAGACACAAAAGGTAGCACAAGCTACGCTTACTGCAACAATACCGGTGAAACAAGAGCCTCGCGATATGCAGAAGATGGAAAATTCTGCAGCTGAAGCTTTAATAACGTTAGCTGGACAAGATAATATTATAAGACACACAAGTCCTGGACCTTTGCAACCAAATATCATTAGAGCTCTTCAAACTATGTCTGCCAAATACATTAATAACGAGCCTATATTGAAGGAATCAGAAAAGATTGAAATGTTTAGTGAAATACCTACGACAGATTCCGAAGAAGAAAGCTTAGAAATCAGGAGGTTAAGGTTTGCAAAATATATTATTATTGTATCTGTTAATATTTTTCGGAAAATTGCATCAGAAAATGTGACATTATTTTTGTTTAATTAGGTACCAAGCTGAAGCTGACCTTCGATTGAATGGCCAAAGAAGTCCAAGTTTACATAGTTCTCAAGTTTCACAAGTATATATGGAACATTCTTATTCATTGCCGCCGTCTCAGTCGGAAGATGCAGAATTAGTAACTCGTCCACCTCCAGCACCAATAAAACCTGTAAAAATAAAAGCTTCGAAGATTATTAAATTGGCCAAGGGTAAAGATAAGACTCATAAGGTGGAGAAACGGAAATTCAACAAGTATACAAAGATACATAGTCACCAGAATCACGAAGGAGAGAAAGAAAATATTCAAAATGAATTTGTTTATGAAAAATATCCCAAGAAAATTGTACAGGAACCAACGATGACATACAAGGAACGCGATCTTATGTCGGAAATGGCTAT
The DNA here is from genome assembly GCA_028455595.1 of Lasioglossum vierecki. Taxonomy (NCBI): domain Eukaryota; kingdom Metazoa; phylum Arthropoda; class Insecta; order Hymenoptera; family Halictidae; genus Lasioglossum; species Lasioglossum vierecki. The sequence goes on along the minus strand of CM052336.1, from coordinate 26,100,042 downwards.
TTTGTATGAATTTTTAACTAGAGGTATAGATGCAGAAGATGTGGAATATTTAAGACGAAGTTACGAAGCTTTATTAGCCGATGATAGTCAAGGATATTGGTTGAATGATACACATTGGGTGGATCATCCAGCAACAGATATTCCAAGTCCCGCTAAACGAAGAAAAAGAGATGAACTCAGACTACACGCAAGTGGAAGTGCAAGGACAGAAGGATATTATAAGGTTGACATACGAGAAAAAGCCAAACACAAGGTATAAATCTAGTATAGAAAAGTAATTAGATCTTATAATATTACTGGAAGCATAATGTTATCAATTTAAAATTGTTTAATTTTCATAGCATCATTATGCGCAAAGCATACAACGCAGTCACGATGTTGAAGATAATAATGGTTCTTATGCTGGTGGCGATGGAGCATTAAATGGTCCAAAGAACAATACTAAAGCTTTAACTGGTAAAATGCAAGCACTGTCTCGCGAAGCTCGAAGCAATCAACGTCGATTATTAACGGCCTTCGGTATCGATACCGACAGTGATCTTCTTAAATTCAATCAATTGAAAGTACGGTCCAAATTGGTTTATGTAACTAATTATAAATGTAGCTTTTGTAATTGTCAAGGATTTCATAATACTTTTTTTTAATGTTACAGTTTAGGAAAAAACAATTAAAATTCGCTAAATCTGGAATACACGATTGGGGTTTGTTTGCTATGGAACCAATTGCAGCTGATGAAATGGTTATTGAATATGTTGGTCAAATGGTTAGGCCAGTCGTTGCTGACTTAAGGGAATCACAATACGAAGCGACTGGCATTGGTAGCTCTTATCTTTTCCGTATTGATTTAGATACAATTATTGACGCAACGAAATGTGGCAACTTAGCGCGATTTATTAATCACAGCTGCAATGTAAGTATCAATGTTGCTAATATTTACAAGAATACAGAGAACATATTATTTACGAAAAACTGTAACTTCCATCTTTCTTCTTTTACAGCCAAATTGCTATGCAAAAGTAATTACAATCGAAAGCCAAAAGAAAATTGTAATCTATAGTAAACAACCGATAGGAGTTAATGAAGAAATTACATACGATTATAAATTTCCTTTGGAAGATGACAAAATTCCTTGCCTATGTGGAGCTCCTCAATGTCGGGGTACACTGAATTGAATCATTCATAAAACTATATTGTTCATCCTTTTTTCCTGTCTTCTACACTTCATCATATCCTACTCATATTTTTGTAAATATTTCCCCATGTAAACATTTTATAAAATGCAATGGAAAATGCTAAATTATGTTAATATGTGCACCTTTTCTTTTTAATATCCTTCCCTTATAATATGTATTATATATATATTATATATATATAATATATATATATATGTATAAAATGTCTAAGTAAATTAGATTATTCTTATGATGTATCTCTACATGTTATGACATATACATATATTATTCGTATATGTATATATACTTGTGTCATGCCAGATTTGAAGCTTAATAATTTAATAAGGACTTATGTAAAATACAAGTGTAAGTAATGTTTTGAAAATGGTTTGATATCAGCTATAAGATCTGTTTGTATGTACTGTAAGTACAGCTATATCAGATGTAATAAAAAATATAGAGTTCCATTTACAAATTTGAATGTGATTATCATACTGAGTTGGGCAAAAGTTATTTCGAATATGAATAAATGCATATGAAAAATTATTCGTCATTCACGAATAAAAGCAAACCGACCAAATAACTAATGTATGTAAATACTACTATTTATTCCGTAACGTTTTCTATCATTTATTTGGTTTAATCGTGAGCTCGTTGTGTTCTTTTGCATTATATGAGTGACTATTAAGTTTTCGAGATAACACGAAATCGAAAATCATCATGATTGATGCATAAAGTACACAAAACTTCAATTTCAGGACCTATATAACGAATACAATTGTAAAGATACTTTATCTCTTCTTTCCCTATTTTTTAAAGATATTCAAATTTGAATAGGGCTAAATAGGCTAAAAGATGGCATGGGGGCAGCACTATACTGAAGACACAGAAATTGACAGAAATCCACTGAATCAGTGCGAAAATCCCATGCGTGAGCACTCTCATACTCTCATCATACACTCTCTGATACTATCTGTTACATCATTGTTGATTTGTGTCAATTTGACATTTATAAATCTCTAACGACAACTATGTACTTCTGAAAGAATAATGAGACAGCTAGTCGACTAATTGAAACATAACAATACACAAAATTTATTTGAACATTAACAAGTGTAAACTTCTAGCGCAACTGAAAAAGACAATTTATTTAGTATGTGATTTATTTGTTACGTCGTAATCCTAAATATTATAATAACGCTTAATGATCATGTTTCGTATATCTAATACGTCCCAGATAGCCAGGCATTTCCTGGGCCAAGTCGGCCCTCGGCTGAAAACAGGCAGAAACAGATCAAGTTACGCTTGAAGCTGCTCAAGGCCGACTTAGCTCAATTTCGGAAGAGATTCTGTGCGCGCAGTCGTCG
>CM052336.1:26079334-26097403 GCA_028455595.1 Lasioglossum vierecki | reverse complement strand
AGCTATATTCAACTATAACATTCAAATTCACAACATATTATAAAAATGAATTATTAAATATAGTAAAGTAATTATAAATACCTTCACTAATTTCGATGGTTCGTAACCATGTTCTTCATAATCAAAACTAGCATATCCTGAGGTAGCACATTTTAGTGAATCGTGGAAATCAACAATGATTTCATTTAACGGCAATGTAAATTGTAACATTAGTCTGTTATTTCCAATATCTTTCGTTACTTGTTCCACTCCTCGTTTTTCATGGCATAAAGATAATACTTCACCTATATACTTATCTATATTTATGAAATTAAGAAATTCTCTTTATCTGTTTAAAAACGACACTTATATCTAAATTAATATGTAAGGATTAAGTATACCTGGTGTTATAATGGTTCCTAAAATAATAGGTTCATAAAATTCAGTTACAATTTGCGGATTAGGAAAATGTGCTGGATTGTTGAACACAATTTCATCGCTACCATACTTTTTAATATTTTTAGCTCCAAATATTTTTGCTTTATATGTTACATTTGGTACAGTAACGATTGGTTGAGCACCGTATTCTTGCTCTAGACGTTGCATAAAAACTTCCATATGTAATAAACCTAAAAAGCCAATTCTCCAGCCTTGTCCAAGTGCTACACTAAAATATAGATATACATATATCTGATCTTACTATTTCCTTTATATAAATGATTAACTTGCAATTAGTATAATCATTATAAAGCATACCTATAATCTACAGCGGCAGTTACACCGCTATCATTTAGAATTAATTTTTCAACAGCAGTTCTCATTGTATCGAATTGTGATTGATCGAGAGGATATACTCCTGAAAAAACCATTGGTTTTGGCATTTTGAATTGTAGAAGCGGCTCTACAGGCTGATCTTTTATATGTAACGTGTCACCAATAACAGCCTCTTTGGAAGATCTCATGTTACATGCAATGCATCCTACTTGACCTGCAACTCTAATTACATAGAATTGAAGTTTTATTTACATAATCCCTATTCTATCAATATCCGTAAAATTATAAAAAGTAAGAAGTGATATTTACAATTTCTTTACGATTTCTTCAGTAGGTCTTAGTAGAAAAAGAGTTTTGATTTCATAAGATTTTTTATTCTGTACAGAAGTAATTTGATTTCCCACTGATAATGATCCTTCTTTAACATACACCAAAGAAATTGCTCCTTTATATTTATCATACCAACTATCAAATATTAAGGATCTGAATGGCTTTTCTCTAAATACATCAGGTGGTGGAATTCTTTCGACAACAGCGTCTAGAACATCTTTTACTCCAGTGCCAAGTTTTGCAGATATTTTCAAAACATCTTCTTTCTTTATATCAAATAGTGTTTCTAATTGATGTATCACCCTATCAGGATTTGCATTTTTTAAATCTATTTTATTTATTACTGGTATTATAACCAACTTTTGTTTAACAGCCAGATAATAATTAGCTACTGTTTGTGCTTGTACACCATCGTTGGCATCAACAACTAGAACAACACCTTGACAAGGAACCAAAGAACGATAGACCTCTGCTGAAAAGTCTACATGACCAGGTGTATCTATTAAATTAAGAAGATACTTAGTGTCTTTATATGTATAATCAAGAGATGCTGTTTGAGCCTTGACTGTAATTCCACGTTCCTTTTCAACTTGTAATGTATCCAGTATTTGTTGTCCAGAATTTTGTTTTATTGCTCCTGTCATTTCTAAAAGTCTGTCAGCGAGTGTACTCTTTCCATGATCAACATGTGCTATAATACTAAAGTTACGTATATTTTCTATTGGAATCGCACATTCCTTAGTATCTTCTGATTTTGTAGAATAACATTTTCTACAAGGATCTAGATATTTCCTAAAATTAAATACATTTTTAATGTCATTCAAAACCACACAGTAATATTAAAAAAAGCCCTAATCAAACTAATAATAATACATGGAATCAACAAGTGTTTCACAATTTTAATGAATTTAAAAATTCTTTTTATTCACAAAGTAAGTAGGTAATAGTTTTCTTTAATCTAGTTTAACATGCAGTATAATATCATAACGTATAATAATTTACAGACACTATTACTTCTTGAAAATGATCTGAAGTAAGATTGAAACATTAAAGTTCGTATGGTAATTTGCAAAGATGCTTTTAAATAAGAATTGATCGAACCAGCGTGTCGATAGCATTAATATATTCTTTATTAACAACTCTATGATCGATATAAGGAAATATTTATTAATAATAATACAGACCTATTAAATTTTGATGAACATCTTTCTAAAAGCATATAACTTTTCCGAGTACACCATATTTGATAAATAACTTTATTTATTCCCATAATGAATCAGTAAATATAACTCATATAAATACTAATTACTATTTATATAATTTATTTATTTAAAATGTGACATAATTTCGGGTTAAGAAAACCGTCTTCGTATTATAGGTCTCATATAAAGAAAGGTTGTATAATAAACAAATGTTATATTTTTATTGTTTATACACGATTCTCTGTATATAGTAAATAGTATTAAATGAACACCATGTGATAGGTTCATTTAGGTTCATTCAAGAAACTTAGGACTGCTTTGTTTACGTGTGAAACCATAGAGTATGGAGTGTTGCTAGCTTCGACTTATATAGATATTCTACAAATTGTTTCAAAATGTATTATTTTCCGTACTGAAGCCGGGCTTTAGAACACTCGTCTTATTTGTTATACGTTGATACGACCAGATACGACATTGATGACTTTGACCACGCATACTCTGGACTCGAAGAACACCGTGGAAGAACATGAATTTATATTGTTACTAAATATATGTTTCTAGAAATTTGAATTTGCTAGGGACCTTACTAGCGACGAAACCATACGAAAAATTGAAAGATTCCGTACAGTATGCACACTGCACATCTGTACCATCTGTACTTATACTGACTTATACATACAGATACAGCAGATAAATACAGATAATCACATATCTATAAAAGACACGTTGGCTGTTGCTTGAAGCAACGTAGCTTCAGATTTTTTGAAATGATTCAGTTTATTGCAATATAGTTTTCAGTACTCTTTTAGTACGTTCCAACATTTATTCTCTAAAATTTAATTTTCATCATACATTCTATATATGCATTTTTACTTAAGGTAATTAATACTTAAACATAATGTACTTCGATTATGTCTGAAAGTTTTTGAAGCATCTTAATAGAGATCCTAAAAACCATATACAAGAAAAACATATTCTTTTTTATAGTGTTCGAAATATATTATACACTTTCGTTCAATTACTTCTGTTGGTTTTTTTTTCATCTCAAATGTTCTTAATTAACATTTGAGCAGCTGTCTCTTTGTTCACAGAAACAGAACTTTACACCTATTAATTTCTAGGTATAATATATAATATATATATATTATATATATACATATATATATATTAACTTGATCAAGATGAGAATTGTGCAGCTAAGAAGGAATCGTCTCTTTAGTATTATTATGGGTAGTATATTAGTCCTTTTCTTATTATACATTGTTATCAGTAGTTATACTGATAAACCAATAAGCAATTTTAAAGAATATTGGTCGGACAGTTTGAAAAGTAAACAGGTAAATTAATTAATATCTTCTTTGTATTTCGTAGGATTGTATTATAATTGATATTATTTTGTAGGTTCCAGTTTTAACTAAAGAAATTGGAAATTTCGAAGAGAAAAATCCACAGATAAGGACTGGACCTGGAGAAGGAGGTAAACCTCATATCCTCAGAGACGATCAACAAAATGATATTCAGCAATCAGAATCTGATTATGGTATGAACATGGTATGTTCTAATGAAATTTCATTAGACAGATCGATTCCTGATACAAGAATGCCAGAGTAAGTTTTTGATGTTAATACCTTTGAATTCCTATAATTTAACCCTTTGCACTCCTTTGTTGAGTGTAACTTGACATGGGAGGAAGAAAAAGGTAAATAAAACAGGATTTTATATGTATTAGGCTGGGACGAAAGCTTGTAGCGTTTTTAAAACAAAATTCAAAGATGAAATTAAGATATGTATTCATAGATTTATCGATTAACATAACAAGTCATCTAAAAAATGGCAAAAACAAATCTATGTATAAGTATCCTAATTTTATCTTTGAGTTTTAATTTAAAAATGCTACAAACTTTCGTTTCAACCCAATATTTGATTCTTCCTTTATTTATTTAATTGTCTTATCTTTTAGTTAAAAACAAAGAGAAGTTCCATAAATATAAATTACAACGAAGTTTGCATAATATTTAATATAATTAGTAAACGAAATTGTATAAAATAACTGTCCTTTGAAGTTAATTTCAAATAAAACACTTCAAATAGTAGGGAGTTGTTTCGGCAAGAAAATCGAAAAACAAAGGGTTAAGATACATAGAAATTTCTTACATATTCTGAACACAAATAAGAACAGTATACATATTTGATTAACAGATGCAAATATTGGAATTACTCGGAGGTACTTCCTCGAGCTAGTGTAATAATAGTATTTCATAATGAAGGTTGGTCAGTACTAATGAGAACTGTCCATAGTATAATAAACCGTACTCCTCCCCAATTTTTGGAAGAAATTCTGCTGGTAGATGATTTTTCCGATAAAGGTAATTACATCATATTTTTCTAAGCAGTCAAATGATATTAATAATACTTACTAGTAAACATGTTATAGATAATTTGAAAGGCGATTTGGAGTCTTATATAGAACAATGGGATGGCAAAGTAAAATTGATAAGAAATTATGAAAGGCTAGGTTTAATAAGAACAAGATCTCGTGGTGCACGAGAAGCTAAGGGTGAATGTATAGTCTTTTTGGATGCCCACTGTGAAGTAAATGTTAATTGGTTACCACCCCTTTTAGCCCCAATTGCTGTTGATAGGTACTTTTTTTTCCTATAACAACGTCAAGCGATAAAATTTTCTAATCTCATTATTCTTGAAATATTTTTAGAACTGTGATGACTGTTCCTATAATCGATGGTATCGACCATAAAACATTTGAATACCGACCTGTGTACCAAGAAGGACACTTATACAGAGGAATTTTTGAATGGGGAATGCTTTATAAAGAAAACGAGCTTCCTGTGCGTGAACAAAAGGCACGGCCTTATAACAGCATGCCCTACAAGTAACTTATATCTATAAAATATTCGTAGAATATTAGTACAGAAATATTTGGCATGTATTAGGTAAAACTTAATTTAGGTCTCCTACTCATGCTGGTGGCTTATTCGCAATAAATCGTAAATATTTCTTGTCATTGGGTGCATATGATGAAGGATTACTTATTTGGGGTGGAGAAAACTTTGAATTGTCATTTAAAATATGGCAGTGCGGTGGTAGTATTCTTTGGGTTCCCTGTTCACATGTTGGACATGTATATAGAGGATTCATGCCGTACACATTTGGCAAATTGGCTCAGAAGAAGAAAGGACCTCTCATAACTATAGTAATGCAATATGTTTTACAACTAATATGTATAGTAACAATAATGAGGGTAACATTTATTTGAAACTTTTTTACAGAATTATAAAAGAGTTATTGAGACTTGGTTCGATGATAAGTACAAAGAATTCTTTTACACAAGAGAACCCCTTGCAAGACAACTTGACCATGGAGATATATCCGAGCAGCTGGCTTTCAAAAAACGAAAAAAATGTAAAAGTTTTCAGTGGTACATGGAAAACGTAGCTTATGATGTTTTCGATAAATTTCCTGAATTGCCACCCAATCTTTTCTGGGGAGAGGTAGAGTAAAACTAGAAATGTTTGCTATGGTACAAATGTATACACACAGTTTAACCGTATATGTATATTATTTTTTTCATTTTTATAAATTTCAGTTACAAAATGTAGCAACTGGGACATGTTTGGATACTATGGGTCATTCACCACCCAGTCTAATGGCTACATCTCATTGTCATGGATTCGGTAATAATCAGGTAACATTAGTTGGATATCGAATAGGTTATTTTACTTATCAGCAATAACTAATTTAATAATATTTATCAGCTAGTTAGGTTGAATACAAAAGGTCAATTAGGAATCGGAGAACGATGCGTATCGGCAGACGGACAAGGAATAAAATTTGTATTCTGTCGACTAGGAACTGTACATGGTCCGTGGCAATACGATGAAGTAGGTGCTAATGGCATTTTTTAGAAGTGTACGAGAACTCAAAAATGTCGGGTTGGGACGGCTTTTCAGACAATTTTAGGATTCTCGAATATATCAGAATTTCCGAGTATATTAGAAGTCTATTTTATTAGGATTATATCCCAATATGTTCGAAAATCCTGAAATTTTTGGGATCTCGACTCGTTTCGAGTAGGACTGTTACTTTCGAAGGTGATGAGAATCGAATTTTTGAAGTTTCGAAATTCAAACCTCTGTAGTACACTATTAGAGGATTAAAAGAAACGGAGCTTCGAAGTTTCATTGTTAAGTTATATTTGATACAGTTGCAAATACTCCTATATTTCGAAAAAAATACGCCACCACACCTAAAAGATTGATTAAGTTACAACTTCACACGATTCGAAAACTTCGTGCGACTTCGAAGACTTCAAAGTTCCCTCCGTTTCTTCGAATCTTCGAAGAGTCGAAGCTTCAGAGAAATAACAGCCCTAGTTTCGAGCCGATAACTTCCCGACTCGTTTCGATCGTCAGATACCCGACATTTTCGGGATTTCCTACACCTTCAGTAATTTTGCATATTCTGTAGCGGGATAGAGAAATCCGTTGACAGCAACCAATGAAATTTTTATAATTTTGTAGAAAACGAAAACGCTTTTACACAGAGTGCACAAGAAATGTATAGCACTTCATCCTCAAACACAACAACTATCTTTAATGCCATGTGACATCAACAATACGTATCAACAGTGGTCTTTCAATGAAGTTCATCCACAATGGTGAAGAAATGTAAGTACTAGGGTTGTTTCCGTACAAGGTGCTTTGCGCCAAATTGAATACTTTCAAGTGAAACTTGAAATGATTGCGTTAACTATTTTTATTTTATACAAGAAACTTATAGCTCAGATTCTATTTTTGACTTTTCCTCGTATTAAAAGGACTCGGTTTACTGAACAAGGTCATCTAATACAATACATTTTTAAATACGTAATGGTTATGAACAATAGACGATAAAATACCGGTGCTGTACAATTTTAATAACGTTGATCTAAGACTTACGACTGTATTAGGAAATGAGAGTATTCAAAATAATACTCGTGTTCATAAACACAAAACAAAAGAAGCTGAAGTTTTATATACTACATTAAGATCTTATGCTTGAGATCTTTTTCCACGTTTTCCTATGATGTCGAATAATCGTTACACCATGTGATTTGTCTTCTACATACTACAATAGATTTAACTTCGTACTTCCTGTTTAACCCTTTCACAGTCTGTTTCGATTCCAACTTCATTAAAACTAACATAGAATTGTACTGAAAATATGTCATTCACTACTAAAGTGATTATTTCTTGTAAATAAATTCATGCTAAATGACAGAAGTCTATTTTACATGATCGATTTGTAAGACAAAATTACAACGATTGCCGACTTAATGAGAAAATTATATAAGACTTTCAATTTTATATCTAAAAGAATGTATCCCATTTCAATGAAACTATTTCATAAACATTCATTATTTTGTATGGAGCTGTGGAAGGGTTAATGAATTTTTCAAAATAAAAGAACTGAGATTGTCGAATCGTCTTATATTCAAACTGAAAGAATAAGATTGTTTCAGTATGAAATAACTGATTTACATGTATGTACACGTCTAACCCGTTTTTGAAGTGCATTTTACTTACATTACCAAAAGAACGTGAGAATGTGTGCTTCCAGATCTGACTGATTCTCATCGAAAGAGCATGTTACTAGTATAGTTTTGTAATCTTTTTTTAATTATTTAATGCATACTTTCAGGCAGGCAGTTACTTACTATAATGTACAATACGTAACATATGGTATTTCAAAGTTAATGTATTACGAAAGTGAAGCAAATACAATAATTTCTCATAACGTTTAGCTTTTTGTTACTATGTGATCAATATGATCCTCGTCTTACATATTACATATTTTTCTTTTAACTTGTGGATCTTTCAACATTCAACACTTCTTGCTGTACGAAAATAATTTGATTGATCCTTTAATGTAATGATTCTATGATTCTTAATCCCGGTTGTCACAGTAAAAATCGGTTTACTGCACGGACATCAATTCCAGTGATTCTTAATTATTCTTCGTATCTTTTACATTGAAAATTCTTGCATCAGTCGAGCAGTTTCAGTGACAAAGATAATGGCGTTATTCGAGTTTCTAAAGTGGTTGGTCGTATAGATGCCTAAAACATCAGCTAATTATATATTTGAGCACATTTGAACACACATATGTTAAAAAGAACGAGAGACAAACGATATTCACCTTATTGCGATCTCTTATATTAAAAACCCCATAAACAATGGGATTCATACAAGAGTTTGTGCATGCGAATAGAAAGAGACCTTTTTGGATTCGTTGATCGACTTTGTACGCTGATTGCCTATCAATCCAATACCTGTTATATTCATATTGTATTTGTATTAACTTGTATATGTTCAGAAGATCTAAGTGCATCAATAAATTCTATTTACCAAAGACTCATGACATAATATGGTGTCCAGCAAACAAAGAAGACAGCAACAATGATTACCGTCATTTTGAGAGTTCTTATTTTTGCTCGTGTTAGGAAACCCATTGAAGAACGACGAATCTTATCTGAAATCAATTAAAATTGTAATGCTAAGTAAAACAAATTGATTCACATATTCCCATTTCTAATCGAGGCGTTAAATAAACTTAAACATACCGCGTTCACTCTTTTTCGATCTTTTACAAATTTCCAACAAAATGTTTGTGTAAGTGTATATTATCACGATAAGAGGAAGCCAATACATCATGACCATTCCAAAAAGAGAATATGTGATTTCGTGAGTGTATGTTGGAAAAGTGTTAAATGTGACACATTGTGAATACCAAGAGATATTTGGATGGGTTTCCAAATGAAATACTACCATCTAAAAATAATATATATAATATACAGATGCAAACACTATTTCTATACTTTTGCATCTTAATTTTTGAAATAGATATTAAACACAGACATTATATACGGTTGAAAGAATACTCTTCAATCATTTGTTGGAGTTATAAGTAGTCGTTGTTGTTTTAACTGTGCTACAAATGTTTATAGTTATTTTACCTGCGGCGTCGAGCATACAATGGATCCTATCCATGCGAAGCATAGCATAATTTTCCCTCTCTTATCAACGTCCCACAGTTGGAGAGGCCGTATTACAGCATAATATCTACAATAATTTAATATAACAGATTATTTTTTCGTATATTAAACAAAGATCAGCAAATTACAATCAAATGTTTTACCGACCTGTCTATACTTATGCATACTAAAATGAAAGATGATAGGTACAGACCAAACATTCTAAAGAATGCCATTATTCGGCACATAGCATCTCCTGCTTCCCATGATACTGTAATTGCCCAACCAATTTCAAGAGGCATCATTAGGAAAGTTACCTGGAAACTTATTTCTGCATTAAAAATTCACTGAAATCTATCTATCTGTCTTCTATATAAATAAAAATTAAATGCTGTTCATTGGTAAGCGCATCACTTGAGAATGGCTGAACCGATCCGGCTAATTTTTTTTTTTAATGTTCGTAATAGTCCGAATAAGGTTTTTTAGGGAAAGAAAAATTGGAAAAGTTTCCCGGAAAAATGGAAAATTCGGGACAAAATGAAAGTGCTTTTTTCTATGGGATTTTTGTATGAACCTAAGACCATAACTCACAATTCGAACGATGGATGTTGGTCACAAACAAATTTATTGAAATTTGGACAGGACAATGTCTGTCAGGCCAGCTAGTCTTTAATAGATACACAAAAAATATCTGCCTCTGACTAAAACAAGTGTAATAAACAGAAAAACTGAAAAGAACTGAAGTAAAACGATCACTAGTCAAGCAAGTGGAACAGGATCATTACTGATTTAGAGATCAGACGAGTTAATTCACTTTATTTAATGCTAGAGAAACAGAAAGAGACAATCCCATAGTAATTAAATTGAAACATTAAGTTGTCATAATACTATATACTATTCTGCACTATTAACGAAGTAATGTCATTTATTTCTTGTTAGATTTAGATAGAACACATAATTTTTTCATTCTAAATTAAACACAATCTGTTTATTGTTTAGTAGCTTGTTTCTATTCAGATAAATCGAATAGAATTTCTATTAAAGCATCACAAATTCGACGTACTATACTTCCCTACACTTTATAGACTTCATACTACCTGTCATGTAACACTACTTGGTAATACTTACAAGTAGATCTGCAATTGCAAGATGCATCAGCATTGTATGTATTCTTGATTTCGATGTACGCTTCCTACGCGTAATTAGAACTAACACTGTTGTATTTCCCATAGCAGATACAATCATTAGCACACTATAAACAATGATACTAACAACGTGTCCCTCGTTGAAACGCATATCAATTGGAAGTTCCACATTGTTTGAACTGTTGGTTCTTGAATTGGGTAATTCCGTTGTGGAAGAAATTTTTATCGTACTCCCCATAATGTGTGTTGGAATCATAAAAACTTTATTAGAAAAAGAAAATTGATTTGTGCAACAGTAGTGTCTAAGTTAATTTGTATTCTAAGTTATACTGCTCATTTCCTCTGAAAAAGATGATACGAATAAGGTAAATTCTTGATTAAAATATATATATATATTACATATATAAGATGGTTAAATTTACTAACGGTTTAAAAATAGTGCTTTATTAATTTGCACTTTGATCACTGTGAGAATACACAAGAAAAATCGCCTTCCATTCTTCTCAGTTTTTCTTCATTAATTCTATTTATTAATTAGTTCTTTAGATAAGTTGATACACGATATTTACACAGATTTTCGAAAAGAAGACATTCCCAAAGGCGCATGCTAACGATTGTAAGCGATAAAATTAGGATAAAGTATACAACCGACGTTGCAATGGGTTTATTGTAATGTTCCACTGTCGAAAATATCGCTCGTTGCGGGAGAATGAAAAATGATTCGTATCGAAACACAGCAGAACACGTGATTATTTATCACGCTTAAGTAACAGTTCAACGATAATAATAAATTTTAAATTATGAATTTGTTGCTATAACAGCATCAACTATTGAACGAGCAAAAACTACGAATTTCACGATCCAACTAAGATTGACAAGCGGACATGGACACTTGGCCCAGTAATCTGGGGTCAAGTGTTAAATCCAAACTGATAATTACATCAACATGTTTCCATCATAATTATATTGTCGCAAGATGATGACAATATCAATGATTGACCAGTTACAATTAATCTTTAAATTGCTTTTTATATTGAATATTACATCTGAGAATGTTTAACATTTGTTAATAATTTATTTATCTCGATGACTTTTATAAGATTAATCAACAAGCATAGTATGTATCCGTAAAAGAAATATAAATTTTATAAAGTATTCTTATATAAAACAAATACCAAATATACATGTCTTTTTTTATTGCACAGTGTAGTGTGTACCTAGGAATACTATTATATATTTACTTTACATATTTTTTCAGCTAAAACCTTCAACTTTTATATCAAATATTCCGAATAGTTTATTCGAATAGTAAAGAATTCGATCATGTACGAAACTAAAATGCATATGATCAATGACATTGAACATTACTCATCCCAATCATCAGTGTCTGGCTGAGAATCGTTCTCGCTGGTAGCAGAATTCCTATCCGACGTGGTTGTTTCATTTAGTTTTGGAGGAGGAGGAATCAAGCTTGACATTCTCTCCAGAGCACTACCTCCAGACCCTGCGATTCCTTTTCTCCTAAGGGCTAGCTTTGTATGCAAATCGGCCATTAAATCTCCTCCAACAGATGCTGAGGACCATCGATTTCGTTTCTCTTCTGCTGGTACTGTATGCCTCAACTTCGCTCTTCCTACACCACCTGCATTTCGAATTTCGGCCATTAAGTTCGAACGATCGTCTACGTTTGCTGCTTTATTTTTCTCTTCATTGGTTTTCTTCTTCTCAGAATTTTGTTTAATGTCTTTAGCATCTGTTTCTGACGCAGGTGGTGGTGGTGGTGGTGGCGGTGGTGGTGGCGGCGGCGGTGGTGGCGGAGGTGGTGGTGGCGGTGGTGGTGGTGTCATTGATGGTAAGGATGATTGATGAATTTTCTCTGTATTTGAGGAAACTGTACTGGAAGCATCAGAAGATGGCAATGGAGGAGGTGGCGAAAATGTGGTGGTATCTTTAGTAGAATCTTTCGAAGAACCAGTGTTTGCAAAACCTGGTAAATTTGGTACATCTTGTTCGTGCTTCGCACTCGAATCTTTCTCGTCAGCAGTTGGAGTTGGAAGATCGAGTCGAACAGTAGGTGTTGTTACTGCTGAAGATGGTGCAATAGGACTTTGAGAGTTGAGGTCTAATATGAATTTCTCATCATCAACAATACCAGGTAAATCTGGAAGTGTTGGTGGTACATTTATCTGAGGCACCTAGAAATGAAATGTATTCATTTTAGTAATAATGTCTGTTGTACTGAAATATTTAAATATTTCATTTTTTACCTCGCCTAAAGTTGGAGTATAAAGATAGCTGCTAGATGAATCCATTTCTGACATTAACCATGGTTGTATAATTGAGTCAGGCGCATCTTCGATTTGTTGCTTTTCATTTACTCGTTGACCAGTCTGTTTGGTAGATATCTTGTAAGGGTTATCCGTACTATTAAATAGTAGAGCACTAATCGAAAATAGATCGAGAGGAAATGACAATTCATTATTGTCTATATAAACGTCTTTGCTTGTCTTAGACCGCACATGATAAAATTGTAACTTCTCCTGCAAGTTATTATTTCCAACATATTGACCATCCTCTGTTTTACAATTGGAAGGCAAATATGTTTCAGGCATTTCTTTTATAGATACAGAACACTTGTAAACTTTTGGTATCTCGTGAGTATCTTTATACCTAGATGGTATTGCCATTTCATACTCTTTATATGTATGATTAGCTGGATACTTTGCAGCGGAATACATTTTCACAGCTTTTAAATTCAAATTTGTTTGCAAGTATTTCAATTGATCTTGAAGTTTTGTAGCTCTATTCCTAACATTTAATAATCTGTCGGAAAATTTTAGCGTCTTTCAAATTACATAACAATACAACAATATTTTATAATGAAGAACACGGTAATTACCTTTGACTATTTTCATGAAGTCTCTTGTCGATACAATCAAATATGTAAGAAACTGCAGAATTTAAATTATCCAAAGTTTCTGATATTTGAACAATTGTTTCTTCGTGTCTTAAATTGTCAGGAATAACACCTAAACATAAGAATAACATACAAAATCTATCTCTACATTACAAAATTTAACTAATAAATGTTTTACATACCAATTTCAATTCGTTCCGGCATTGTTAACAGATTTTAAAGGCACATTTATTTAATTAAATGTAACTATTTATATTTTGAAGATAATATATTTTACATGCACCATTTAGCTGAATTAAATAATCCCATAAATATTACATTGTTTACCAACACACCTTTTCAAGTGTACTAATATTTTTAAAAATTAACTAAATCATAAATATAAGATACACGAAACATCAGGATATTGACACTTCGATATCTCTGTCCTTCACATGGAGAAGGAAAAAGAAGAAGAGATTGCACACTGTGCTTATTTAGTTTGAGCGACGTAACCACTAAAACAACATTTCAGTCAACTAAAAACTATCGACTAATATTCGATAGTAGATAGCAACTAAATAGTAATTAGTCGATAATGCCCACCACTAAATTCGTGGGATACACTTATTTACGCACGCGCACTGATATAGTACATACAGAGACAAAAAACTTAGTTGTCAAAGAACATTGGGGTTTCGCTTCTAGTATTTTGTGTCCTTGTTTGTCTGACATGACTTTTTTTTAGTAGCAGACAGCAGCAGACAGTTTGAATAATACACTTGTCGAGTATTGGAGTATCCATTCTGTTGTTGCAGCTGTTGCTTCATGAATATACACGTGTATTTTAATATCCTACGTGTATAGAAATATACAGAGTCCGTAAGCAAAAATACACGAGTACTACTGCAAGATATCTAGATAAACTATCTAAAGTTGGTGTCATGGAATGTTCTTAGCATTGACCTTCATTCTAAAGAAGTATTTCAGTAATATTGACTGACAACATTCATTATTTACGAGAGAAGAATATTGAGAATATATTTCAGACAATAAAGTAAGTTAATACAGAAAATGAATTTTGTTCGCTATCACAAGTAAGCAAATCATATTGACATTGACAATGATGTAATATAATTCATTCACGTGTAAAATGTATCTAAAAATATAAACAACCCATCAAATTTGTCATCGTTAACCGTAATAAGTGATGAACCAACATTTTAGATTTAAGAAAATTATCGAGAACTATTGTTTTTCAACTACATGCCACCGTTATAAGTTTCTGAAAGTTCTTTCTAACAAATTCTGTGCACCGATCAGTAATTTATGTTTTACGCATCTCAGTTAAATATGTTAATTTAATTTATTTTTAAAGAATTGTATTTGTCCAATAATATGATATAAACACCTCGAAATGTTTTATAAATAAAGCCTTTGTTTCTATATATTTGTGTAATAACACAACTTAATAATTATATATTAATTTGCTACTTCCATGTTTATTTTTAATACTTACATGTGTGTTTTTTCCTTCCAATAGGTTTTAACCCTGTTAAATAAATGGTTATTTATTAAGCATTTGAGTAAACAGAGCATGAAATATCTGTCTCTTAGGTATGGCTCGTATAAAACAAGACAATTGGCCATTTATACTATGTAGATAAGCCATAAATTTTACTATAGAAGAAAAAAAGGTACATGTACAAATATATAAATAAGAATATATTTATTCAATCTTCAATAACATCTTTGATTATATGAGTTATAACTATGATGTTGAACCAACATACATTGCAAAAGTATATAAAAATGACACTATCTACGAAACCTAAAACTCATTATGATACATTAAACGTATCACCAAATGCTACATATAATGAAATAAAATCAGCCTACTACAAATTAACATTAAAATATCATCCTGATAAAAATAAAAGTAAGGAAGCAACAAAAATGTTTCAGAATATTTCCGATGCATATGAAGTAATTGGTAATTTTGCGTCACGTAAGAAATATGACAGAAGTATTGCAGTTAAACGTGTAGATATAGATAAAATTCAGAGACCACCAACAACAGCCGATTATTCTAAGCAACATTTGAATAAGATATACGATTTTGACGATTGGCTTAGATCACATTATGGGAAATCGTTTGAAAAGTATAAAGCAAGAAAAGAACTATATAATGAATTCCTCAGCGAAAAAGAACGAAAGCAGAAAGAAAATACATTATTGGCGCGTTTAATGCTACCCGTGCTTACATTAGGTTTCTCCATTGTTGCTTTTCTGTATTATACAGATCACAGGATTAAGAAACTTGATGAACCAAAGCGTAAATGATGTAACATTATAGTCGTAGTAAAATTATGTTCATTAACTTGAAATGAAGTTGTAAAGTATAATACATAGTACAATTAAAATAATTTTCTCCACAATGTGTATAAAAAGGTATGACCATTCACGTTCAAAAATAGGATATATTAATTAAATAAATGTTTTTATTTGAATATCCCTTTTCCTAAATTTTTTACATCTAGTAAGTGAAGAACAAGAGTATAAAAATAATTTATTACCAGTCAAACATATTAGATTGAATAATTAGATTTACAAATACGTATTCTACGAAGTAAAAGCCTTAAAATGTTTTGTTGTAATGTTTCAAATTTAATATTTCTTTAGTTTATTATGTGAGAAGTAAACTGATTCTTGCTGTTCAATTCTATTGTACAAAAACGTAGTGACTTTACTTTACTAGATATCTAGATTACTCGGGGAATATATTTTCTTATAGTAAATATTATTCATCTTCAAAGAATAACTCACATTTTACATATGCTTTGATTAGAAAATTTAATATGGCCCATAATGTGGTAAACCAGATGGCACAGGCATAGGCATAGAGACAGGTCCAGTTGGATAAGGAATCGCAGGTGCTATACCAGGAAAATTACTAGCAATTGGATAACCTGGACCAGCAGAGGAATGTGATTTTCGTATTAATTCTTTTAACTTATCTACTTTCACTTTACGTAGATGCATTAATTTTCTTTGCGAGAGAAATTGTTCTAGAAACTCATCTACTTCCATATCACCAGCCAAAAATTTCCCTGCTATGCTCTGTATATTGAAAACATACCAATATTATTGCATTTACATAATAACATATCATATTAGTGATCATTTTTAATAATATGTGTTGTACCTCTGACTGTTCTTCAATTTCAGCAGCAGCTGTCTCTAATAGATCTAAAGCAGTATCAACAGTCATTTCACCAGACTTTTCCTCTAAAACCATAATACATAAATTTATTGAGTAGAACATGTTTATTAACACATTGGCTACCATGGGACTCACCAGTGAGTTCATTCAATCTACACCATACGCTCACTGGTGAATCCTAGCAGTAGTGTTTTTTAATAGAGAGTCAGATATCTTTGGTATCAAATAAATGGATACAACTTTGTGAAAGGGTTCAGAAAAGATGTATATTTTTGACAGTATAGTTAGTTTTATACTTTATAAATCATAAGCTATTACATGGCGTTATCTTTTAGATATGGGTTTCGGGGGTTGAAAAATAAGTACATACATCAGGCATGCACAACTAGTAGCTCCAAGAATGGCTCCTGTTGCAGTTTTGCCCACCCTACACGTGTCAGCCAGCTCACGACCAACACAAAAACCGAGTCAATAGCTCATGCTCCCAAATTGTCCAGTTGTGCATGTCTCACATATATGATCTATTTCTAAATACTTCTTTTTAATATAAATATGCAAATATAGAAGACATATGGCTACACAATTGCTTGGAAAAAATATGTTTCCAACAAAAACATGACTAACTCGTATGGAAATGAAATAAAAATCCGATCTATTTTCTAAGGATAAGTGTTTTCAGTTAATATAAAATTAAGAAAAAAAGAACACTATATAACTTATTACCTTATAATTAATGTCTTAATAAAAAAGAATAAGTTTGGTATAGGTTTCTGTATCTTTGTACAACATGCCAGAAAAACATAAAAAAGTTGATTATTGAGAAAAAACATAAATGGTATCTACAGAAAAAACTTAGAAAAGGAGCTTGGTAGCCAACATGTTAAAGGTTAGTTCGATATAAATGAAATTTGATGTAAACTTACTTAACTCCTCTAGTTTCTCTTTCACGCTCGCACATAAGTTGCTTCCGCTTTCGCTAAGTTCTTTTAAAACCTGTTTACTACCTTCTAATTCTGGTTGCTTCGATAAATTGAACTCTGCCAAAGACCTATTGCTTGCCATTAACATATCTTTCTCTGTTTCCAAACCTTTAAACTATTTTTAATACAAGATTTACAATAGATCCATAATTGTGTACACACACATATACATACCTGCTTTATGTCCTTTACAATATCTTCAAACTTATTGTCATTGTTTAATAATTCTTTGAGCTCCTCATTAGTTAGGTGTGTAAGTGAACCTAACGCAGCAGGTATGTCAGGTTCTTGATTTACTTTGTACATTGTTTAACAATATCTAATTTAATAGAATTGTATTTAAGTTCATCAAAAACTATAAGAAGTTACGCAAGTATCCGTTTATTAATTTGTACTGATTAAGTAAATTATTGCGATGTAATAACTACTTCAACATTAGTATTTACGTAGTTAGTCTGTCAATATCGTATGTTTTATTTGGTTTTATTCAGTTTTATTATACTGTCACTT
>CM052336.1:26002836-26079234 GCA_028455595.1 Lasioglossum vierecki | reverse complement strand
TGGCAACAGATCTGATAATATATTTAATAACTAGCATTCATATGTTCCGTTTGATTCTTGATTGTTCTTGATTCTTTATTAGAAGTATAAAGGAAGCTTTTCAGGTTATACAGTCAAGTGATTTGTTGTTAATTATTTTATTACACGTATTAAATAAATTAATATTTTACCGAACTAAAAACCTAAATTTCAAAAATAATTCACGTATTCTTTTTATAAAATATGATCATGAATAGGTTACGACCGTGCTTAAAGAATCTTGTAAATATAAAGATTGTGAATTATGAAGGTAAGATTTCTGTTTGTAAATCTTACAATACTGTTACATACTATGTTTACATATACGAATTATTAATTGTAAATCCAGATTGTAGGTATTTTAAACGGTGGGTTTTCCCAACTCAAAGAGCAATAACCGCAAGAAAAAGGAAATTACCTAAACAACCCGAATCTAAACGTAGTAACTTCATTGAGTGGAATAGGGAAGCAGAATTATATGCATTTAATCAAAGGCTCTCTGAAAATTTTAATACAGATAAATTAAATCAAGCATTCATCCATAAGTCATATATTTTTATGGAAGAGAAGAAACAAGAAGAAATGGGAGTGAGTAATCCTGAACTCAAAATACCACATAATGAAGATTTAATTGAAATAGGAAAAGAAATAACTTCTAAGGTTGTAATAAATTATTTAAGTAAATTTTTCCCACGTGTACCTGCATCTGGCATTATGTATGTATAAAAGTATTTTGATTCTTTGATTAATGTAATATATAATACATAAAATTAATTGAATTGTATTGATTTCCAACTTTAGGAGTTTCCACGACTACCTTACGTCAGAAAAAATTTTGGCTGAAGCATCATTGCATCTTGGAACAAAGGATATTATACTGAGCAGTGTATGTATATTTTTACATAAAAATATATACATATATTGATACATTATGAATCATTACTATCAACATATTTTTTGTTTCTTTAGGATCATCCTGTAACACAGGAAACATTAGCCAAAACATTTTTAGCTATTGTAGCAGCACTTGCTGAAAGCACTGATATTAAACATGCAGGTGTTTTTGTTCGAGATTTTCTAATAGCTGGATTAGCTACTAAAGATTTAACTGAGATTTGGTGCCCATCAGACCCATTTGAAACGTTGAACAGTATAATTTATAAAGAGAAAAACACGTCTGTAGAACCTAGAATTATTGGACAAACTGGAAAAAATACTATTGAAGCGGCTTACCAAGTTGCAATTTACACCAATAAACAATTCTTAGGTTCAGGTAAATATTGAAATTTCTATATATTGCGTATTTAATAACTAATGGATCATGTTTTCAGGATTTGGACAAAATATTACAGAAGCAAAAAATGTAGCTGCTATGAATGCATTATGTAAAATATGCGGTTTATTAGACTCTAGTCAACCATTACGATTTGATCAAACAGTAGATGTTTGAACATGGTAAAAATTACATGTAAAGCAAATAGAACGTTAAGCATTGAAACGAATGTAAAATTATGTAAATGCACAGGCAGTAATATAAGAATTGCAACTCGATTTATAATTAAGACTGTACAAAAAACTAAGTTATTACTAATACCCAGGACAGAAGATAATGAAAAATCTAAAAATACGAATAAAATAGATCAATTTATATATAAGTAAGAATTGGTTAAATTAAAAGTGAATTCCTTAAAATCATTTATATTCTTAATTTATATTGTTTTATTTACATCAATTACATATACACTGATTAATCTACACGTTTACATTTTGTAATGAAATGTATGATACTACAATCATGGTAATTACAATAGTTTACAATTAGAATGAAACTGAAATACTTAACTTCGAAAAGTTAAGTTAAAGTTCATTCTAGTGCATAGACTGTATTTTGGAAACTGTAGAAAATATTTTATATAATGAAAAAAATACACCGTTCGACGAGCCTATTTAAACAGTACAAAAGACACTTTAAACAAATATTGTCGAATATTATGACACTTACGTATAACCCAAAATTTTTCCATATCGGTCGCAGGTATAATATTGATTACTTATGATTCATGCTATCCCCTTTAAGGTGGTTCATCCTTGTCCCCATCCGCACTTCACCGTTCCGAGTTTCCGCCACGTCTACCGCCTTCTCCCTCTTTCTCTTTCTCTCGTCATTTCTGTTTCTCTTTTTCTCTATTCGTCTCACTCCTTATCCTCTCTATTTCTTTCGCACTTTGATTCTTTCTTTGTCCCTCGTTATACCTTTCTTTCTCACTTATTTGTACAACCACATAGATACGCAAGCGCACACAAACGCACGTATTATCCCACTACTTGCTCTATTCCTGCGAGGCTGCGAGTAACGACTCAATGGCGCTGCCACACCCTTTCGCCATCGAGTAATCAGTGTTATTGTTTTCTAGTTCCACTTCTGTTATTGCTTCTCGGTATAATAAGTATACTGTATCGATTAGCGATACTTAAAGATTGATGTACGTAGTACATTTACTTAAACAAAGCAAGAAGAGCACGAGCAATGATTTTATAAAATTATTTAATTTTATTACATATATATATATCTATATATGCACGATATATACATATATATTTATATAATCACGGAACAGTACATATAGGAACTAATTTGTGTGCAGTCTACGCCCCTGGATTCTTAGTGTCTGACCCTGGTTTTACAAGTACTACCATATTCTGCTTGTCTCATAGCAAAAGTTAAAATCTGCAACGTGCAATACGATTGCGCAACTCAAAAACTAAGACATAGTTGGGTCCGCTTTACTGTTACATCGATGAACAAGAATTTCCAGACCTACTCATATTCGTGTATTAAAGTCACACATTCGTCGAATGTGGACTAGCAGATACGTCATACCTTAGTTTATACATGTTAAATATCACAATTACCCTTACTCTTTCATTGTAAAAAGCTCTACTTGAAATTGTGCATTTCTCGGCGAAATGCTGTAAGTAAAGCGACGCTTACTTATTAGAAAGTACAGTTACAGTATCAATGTACACTAACGTCTGGTCATGCATATAGTATAACGTGAATGATGCTTTAACTAGCAAACCGCATCGCCTACAGACGTATAAAATAAGTACATGTATTCCAGAATTTTGGAATCATTTTTTATAAAATTTCAGGATACTGGTGGAAAACTTCGTAACCTGTTAAGGCTTCGTAGATCTTTCATTCTCTCGTGTATTTCACCCCCTCCCCTTCTTTCTATCTCCTCCAACTCTGTAAAACGGGATTCTTTCCTTCTCTGGTCTGCCGTTCTCCGTACACTCATGTGTTGGTGGATTGCCTGGCGTCCATGAAGCCTTCTGCGACGTTGCCATGAGTATTCTAATAATGCATCGTTGCCGAGTTCTCCTGCGCCATCTCTTTCTTTTTCTCTCGTGTATATGCTTGCACGATCTCTCTCGCACTTTTGGCTGTGCACGGCCAGGATCAACCATATACCCTCCTCCGCCAACGGCCGACATCCCTACCCGTACTATACACAACCCCTCCTTCCCTTCTCTTCATTTCTGTACTGTTCCCTACCCAACCCTTCTCTTCCCTTCTACCCGGCCGCAAGGCAGCGAGTTTGCTTGTGCCCGATGCAGTGCTGTATGCATCATTTTACCTTACCTCCTATCTATATTTGCAAAATAACAATTCTATCAAATTTCTTAGAACCGTACAAATGCCTATGAATCTGAACACACATAATGTGCAATAACTGTCCTAATACCGTTCGTACAAAAATCAGTTTAGCTAACACGAATTTAACAATTTTACACGTTATATGGCGAAACATATGGGCCAATCGATAAAGAAATGATAAAACATGGTATGTATACATCGTTTTTGTTGTACATGTACGAATATATGTATGCACAAACGAGTGTAAATTCGTTCAAATTGAAAAAAAAGACAGAGTTACTTGTAAACAATAATTTATTATACAATACAGCATTTATTATCTTTTGCAATCACCTTTAAGTAAAAAGTGTATATCGATATGCAAGTGATTCGAACAATTATTTGCTTCGTATCAGGTATATATATATCTGCGAATTTTGCAAGGGTTCCTTTGTCGAACATTTCACGAAGTTGCAAGAACAATGTTTCCCAGAAATTCGTTGCAAAATAACGAAGTTCGAGTACAAGCAGAATCAGGAAACGTACTTGTACAATTTATAAGAAATCCGAAAACGTTGGTAGTGTTACTAGAAAACGTTTAGAGGCGTTATTTACCTAATTTGTATGTCAGATTCAATTATATTTTGTAAAACAGCCTGTAACATAATAGAAACACGTGCATCGAAAACAATCTATAATATTTTTCACAACATCTATTTAGGATTTTGTTCGTAAGCTATCACCTTTAAGTCGCGGAGATCTTTCAAGACTTACATATACATGTATTTCTGTTTTCGCCGTGCCGTTAGCACAAAGCATAGATATTCTCGTTTGGCAAATTGCTATTCGGTATTGAAAATAGTATACATATATAATCGGAAGATCGAGAAGGCGTCGATATCTTAATAATAAATGTTGAAATAAGGGGGAAAAAGGAGAAAAATGTGTCGAGGGCAATGAAGAGTGGCACTAATGGAACCAGGATAAAACGGTCCTGAGCTAGCGTAGACCTCCGTCCCCCGCGACGCTACGTTGTCGGTCGGTTCGGTTACTCGCCCGTTCTCGTTCGTTTTCACCCCACTCCAACTTGTACGTCCCCGGTCCCTTATGACCCCACCTGCCCCGTGTCTAGAAACTTTACCCTCACCCCGCCGCATTCAATACCCCTTCCCCCGAATCTCTCTGTGATTCCGCTTTGCCTGCTGCCAGCCAGCCGTCCGTCCTTACGTCCGTCCGTCCACCGTTTGGATCTATGGTTGTGTCGGTGGATTTCGTGACGTTAACCTGGCGGCCCTGAAAACGTTGGACTGACCGTACGATTTCGACTACCCTTCGTTGGGGCGCGAATGTAAAACGCGAGTGTTTTTTAATCACCGTGACCGCCGCTTAGGAATACCACGGAGTAGTTCGGGTAAGAGAAGAGAAATGTGTCGTAAAACTAACCCAGTACGTTTTCGATCGTGTCCGACTCCTGCAAGGAGCTTAGCCTTTACACAGTGACGACAAAGAAATGCTGGTGTTCCGAAACAATCGCTAAAACTTCGCGTCCCTTTTTTTGATATTTCTCTTCTCGTTATATACGCGCGTCTAAACACACACACACACACAGACACTCGTACACACGCACGCACGCACGCGCGAGCGCGCGTGTATGCATACACGCATACATTGTAACTCACGATCCTCCTTCATCCTTCTTTCTTCAAAGAATATGTACGTGTGAACCGTTCATAATTTCTCAGTTTGATTCTCTTTGCACACACACACACCCGATTATCTGTCTCGTACTGTTAAATTGCATTATAAAGTGCATTGTATACCCCCTCTCTCTCTCTCTCCCTCCCTTTCCGTTTATTTTGTTTATTCTTCGAATAGGATAAACAAGAAGAAGAGTAACGAGAGAAAATAAAAACGAGAAAACGATTGTTACTGTAATTGTATCGAAATTTAAACGGTTCAACGATAGTGCTGTGACGGAGTGGATATCGAAATGTGTACGGATTCTCGTAGTTGGGGACGATTATCGTAGCACGTACTCGTGTGCTTGCTGAATGCTCGTCTGCGAACGTTCATCTGTAACATTTAACATGCATTCTAATCGGTCGTCCGTTCGTTTGCTGCCCGTTCATTGATTCATGGTTGCCTGTGCCGTGGAAGTTTACACGACGTTTTCCAGTTTCTGGTTGGTTATACGAATTTTCGTTCTCTACCTCTGTACATCTTCGTTACGCGTATTCCATCGTGTTATAAGGTTATCAAATGTATCGTGTTTATGAAGTGCTCCATAGTTTCGAAGTTACCGACTGAGTATTACTTCTGCTGTTTTCTTGTGCCACATCGCTCTGCCTGCTGCTTGCTTGTCTGCCTGTCTCTGCGTATTTAGACTCTACGTGTCATGTTCCTTTTCCATCGAAGATTTTAAAGGTGTTATTTTAATGTGGCCAGTGTGTTTTGGTGTTGCACCCAGTGATCCGTGTACCGGCTAGCTAATGTTTTCTATCCGTACGCGACAATCACGTTTCGAATGGTGTCCGGAGCAGTGTGATTGTGCCGAAGAGTATTCAAGATCCTGAAATAGCGAATCTAATAATAGGCGATATCTTATTCCGACCACTTTTCGTGTGAACTTGAAGATAACAACGCAGCATGTGATTAATTTTTAAAAAATCCGTACGTATGTTATATAATTGTTACATGTTTGACAAAAACAAGAAAAACTAAACCATTATCGTATTATCGATGAATACATTAACTCGATCGTTCTTTCCGAGTCCTTAAACAACACCGTGGAACGTATCACAGGGAGAGTACACGAGCCGAACAAATGTAACTGTTGAACCATTGGTGACGTGTCGCGTTTTGTATTATCAACTTTATTTCGTTTCTCCATCGGAACGTAAACCGCAGCCGTTGTTATTTCGCCTTGCTTAGCAAACGAAATCGGTAACTCGGACCGTAGTCAGTGACGAGACTATTATCGTTTCCTATGCTCCGCGAATCTGCTCTTTGGAGATCGCAGTGCAAAAATTCTTTCCTCGACAATAGATGAAATTCTCGTGCGTTTGATTACCATCCTTCGCCGAGCGATCGTGTCATCCAGAATTAATTTACTTCTTACCTTAACGAAACTTGGAAACGTTTTGCGCTATCTCATTTTCTCAATCGGACACACCATTCCACCTTTGCGCGTCCTTTGTGCTGCTGGAGAGTTGAAAATTTATTTTCGCGTCTCTTTGAAAATTCCGCTTGAGGAGATTGACTATTTAATTTTGAGTGCACGCCCACTGTTATGTAAGTGATCCATACAAGAATCGAGTACCTTATCAGTTATCTGGCAAGTACTTTAATCGAAAAAAAACAGTTCGATTCTTTGTGGTATTGATATTTCATAAGTGTACTCGCATACCTTCAATTTGGAACACGTATACTTCAATCATATATTCAAACGTATTGTTTCTACAATGTCTTAAGTCCTATCCATTATTTCTTTATCAATAGCTTCATCATAACGCATTTTAGTTTAATTCTAGTTTTACAATTTAGCTTAATCTTACGTTGATTAAGTTTATCATATCCGTAGTTCGCATATCTTCATTCGACTTTGTTACTTGTGTTAGAATATGTTACGAGAAAATTATATGCAAACCCATAATTTTTTTTTATCTTCGGTGTTTCTTTTGTTTGTTTTTTTTCTTCGAATTTTTATATGAATATATGATTTTTAGTTCCTTTATTTTCGTGAAAATGGATTCAGAAACAAAAGAACTTGCAAGCATATTAAGTTTTATATCAATCATCTTATTCGGATTGAACCTGGTAAAATACTCTATGTAAATAAAATCTGTGTATATTTAACATTTCTTCTTTGTATTGTCTATTCCCTAGAATTTGAATTGATATTTGAAATGTTTTGATGATTAGTTTGATTATTTATAAAAGCATATTTTAATTACAATCACCATATATGGCAATATATAATTATATAACAATTACGTAACGTGATTTGTAATAATACTATACATTTCAAATAAATAATCGTAGTGACTAAAATAAATTCATTTACAATTCGTAGTTCTCCGAATTTTCACAAAATTTACTATAAATATTAATCAGTCCTTCAGTGAAAATAAAAGATTAGATGCTCTAGGAGAAAATTACACGATGCTTGTTAAATGAAACTTAACTACGACTATAATTTCAATTATTTGATTTTTCTAAACAGTAACTGTTACCGTATTTGTGTGCGAGATTTATATAAAGCATTTGAGTATGCAAAACACAACTGGAAGGATATTTTCATGCGTGGGCTATAGGGTTATTGCAGGCACATTTCGTATTGCATTTACTTTATTATTGCTAAAGAATTAAATATTAAAGTATCAATTCGTACAAGTCTAAACGAACACTAGTTATTGCATCTGCTCCGCTATCTTTTAGATCTACTGCGTGTTTTCACGAGTATATCGATTTGTGTATGTTTCCTAATTTGTTGATGAATATTTTCGTATTGTTCTATGCATTATCTGTCTCGACCATCGACACAATTATTGCACAAACAATGATTGGGATGAACGAATAAGAATTTAGGGAAGAAACATGGTCTTTCCATTGGTATGATCTACCGTTTCGCACTCGCCCCTTTTTACGCGTTGACGCGCTACAAAACTACACAGTCCAGTTCGGTTTGATTCGACTCTTCTCGGTTCAACTCGGCTCGACTTTGAGTCACAACGACTGCGGAGCTATCGACCGTTCTAGGTTTAGCAAGATAATAATAATTCGGACGGAATGTATTCAACGGGAATCAAATGAATTCTTGTACGCTTTAGACGTTACTGTATAGGTTATTGTTAATTTTACAACCGAAACTAACTCGCAAAGACAGTTTTGTCGAGAGTCTAATTTTCGTTTGGTACTTCTACCCAGCACATTCGTTGTTCGAAGATATATGCTTGACGCTAAATTATGATTATCTTTTGCATCTAATCTGTTTTGTAGGTTAAACGTCATTGATAAAGGAGAAATCAATATCATCTTACGAGTTGGAGATATAACCGTTACTCGGCATCGGAAATTGTTTATCGTTCGGTATTATCTGCTAGAAAGATAACTGTTCTATCTTCAGATTGTATTAATTCTAACGTGTCGACACTACGAAATCGATTTTCCTCATCAAAACGCAATTCAAACGCACGAAAACCTGCTGCGGTACTTTCTGCTGCGAAGATCGATCGCCTCCATTACGTGCGCGAAGTAACATACTGTCAAAATGAAAAACTCCTGAAGTTTCCCTACCGAACGAAGAAAAGTTACATTTTCTTTTTCGTCTAGATGTGGAATTTCGTTTTGAAATTACAAACGCCAAATTTTCGGTTAAGGTGATCATACAAGTAGTAGTGTAGCTTTAATTACGAATATATTTACCAATATATTTGTCCAATACGCTTAGATGTTTGAATATATCGGGAATATATGTTATATATATAACGAGATTACTAATCGACATTCGAATTCAATCATTTTACTGTTGCGTTTTATAATTGTTGCTACAGGCGTGGTATTAAAACGTCCGAACAACGTATTGCTTGCAGGAACACTGCCGGGCTAATGCCGTTGCTGCCATCACCGCCACTACCGAGGCATACAAGAACGAAGCGGTACATTGAGAAGAAATGTTTGAACGCTCGACGGTAGATCCTGTAAAGGTTCGAAGAGGATAAACCGGATCCTGGGTCTCTTCGAGATGAATGTTGCAGTTGGCGATCAGGTTGGAAAGAAATGCAGAAAAGAAAAGGAGGTGTAGGCAAAATCAGAAGAAGCAACAGCTGTGAATAGGATAAGTAACTTTGAAGCGAAGCGAAGCGAGAGTAGATGAGAAAAGAAGAAGCAGAAGCAGAAGAAGAAGAAGAACGCTGACTCGGTAGCTACTGTGCGACGCGACGGTCGAGTCAAGTGTGCGCGCGAGTGCCTCCACGGACGGCAGTATACGTAAAAACAGTGTGTTTCTCGTTCTGCCATCTTGAAAGTCATCCAATTTCTTTCTCCTGGTGGCGCTGGCTCACGTGCGCGGGAAACGTGCACAGTGCGTGCATCGTACACGCACTGTGCTACAATTACGGCCGAAGGAACCTCGCTTTAGGTAGAACTGCGAAATAACGGTTCGCCGAGGGTGCAATAGGACCGCGATGAAAGTAAGTTCGTTAACAAGTTTACATCATCGTGGGACCGATAACGAGTACTGTAACTGTAACGGTAACGAGAGCAGCCGTGATAGCAACGACACTGTCAACGTGCGCGTCCCTAGCTGGATAATAAACAGGAATCAGAATGACTTTACCGGGAACGAGAAATCGTGGGTGGAATATAGTCCGCGAGTTGAGTGTAAACCACGTGGCAGTGATGAAATTGTGGAGCAATCGCGATTCTTTGAGGTGTATCCACAGTGATTGCTAGTGCTCGAGGAAAAGAAAGCGGGGGATAGAAGGATAGTAGCCGAGACTCTCGCGGAGAGCAGGGCGTCGAAAGATATGCGGACTTTTGTGCGAACAGCTGAACCGGAAGTTGTGAGAACAAGTGGAGTGCAACGCGCTCCGCCTAATCGGTGATAGGGTCAGTCGGCTAAAAGAAGATCAAAATTAGTGCTCGTAGCGACAGTAACGCGGCATCTTTCGCGATCACCTTCCATCCCCTTCCTCTTCCTGTTTGGTTTCGTTTCGCCGCCTTCCCCTGCCCCCTCATCTCCCACCCTCGCCACACCTCCCCCCTCTATTTCTCAAAGTACAACTCACCTGTTTATTTTCTATTTCATCTTTTGCTTTGTTACTTATCGGAGGTCAAACTCGTTTTGATGGAACGTTTCCGAAATCACAAACTGTGTCGCGTGTTATCGAAATGTTAGCAGACGAATAATGCAAACAAGATTACGTCGTGTTAATGCCGCGGCGCGTTTTTTCACAATAGAGAAGGTATACTATCCCTGAACACGTACTTTAAGACACTTTGTGCTTGATTAACGTGTGGTACACTCGGAACGATGGTCATGAGGATTGTTTACACAGGGCGCGTCGTCTGATCTTATTTCAATTTGTACAAATTTCCCGCACAGAATTTCTCGGAATTTTCCGGATCTTGGCAATCAGTGCTATTTTTTTTCGATATTCGCAGCAGACGCACGGAATGTTCCCACGAACGAACCACAATGACATGTTAGATGTGCGTGCGCGTGTCCTTCGTGTATCGTC
Organism: Lasioglossum vierecki; assembly: GCA_028455595.1. Classification (NCBI taxonomy): domain Eukaryota; kingdom Metazoa; phylum Arthropoda; class Insecta; order Hymenoptera; family Halictidae; genus Lasioglossum; species Lasioglossum vierecki. The sequence continues at coordinate 26,068,335 of CM052336.1, read as the reverse complement.
CATATTCGATTCGCAAGAAAGTTCAACACCTTGATACTAATGTCATGTTTCTCCAACTGTTATCCGCAGAAGTCGTCCCCGGAGCAACATCGGAAGAAAGAAATTCGAATGATTGGTTAAGTTTTGTGTTCGACGAGTGTCACGGTATACGAGTCGCGGTAGATGAACGCATGAAAGTGTACGTGTAAGAGGTGCGAGGGAAGCGGCGATCAACAACAGCAAGACAACGAAGAAGTGTGCAGAGAAAAAGAAAGTGCGAGCACGAGCAGTGAAGTAAGAAGGAAATGATAAACAAAAAGAAAGGGATTTGAAGCAAGCCTGTGGGAAGTAAAGTTCGCCGACGAATAGTAATGTTGTGGAGTAGCGTGTTCCGTAAAAGTTTTTAACGTCGATATAGAATTTATAAATAGATCGGTTGGTGTACTCACGTATGTGTACGCGTACGTATGTGTGCGTGATTACGCGCGCACATGTACGTGATTTTCACTCGAGACTGAAGCGGTGAATTATTCTCGTGCGGATCGACCACTCGTGGGGGAATTTCGAGATCGGCTTACCTTCCGCAGCTGACGTCATTACCGGTAAGTTGTTTTTCCGTTACGAGTTTACTTACGCTGCCATCAAATTGCTGTTTCAATTAGACATTTCATAGTAATTTCCGCTTTTCTACGAATTTTTCCATTAAACGGTGGTCACTTTATCGGTTTTCTTATATCAGATATTTAACGAACACCCTGTATATTTGTATGTTGATCACGAGTACATAAGTTACATTGAGAGCCAGACGGTCGGGTTATCTCACTACGACGGACGGCAGTATGCATCTTTTAATCTCTCGGCTAGACAAAACTTCTCTGTCGGTTCCGCTTTAACAACAATTTGCCTTTAATTATAATTCCACGGTGCTATTTTATAAAATATCACATTCGGTAAATCAAATTCGGTATACACACTGACTTTCCCGAAACTGATAATTCCGAAGTTCGTTACTCTCGTTAGAAGTCCGATTTCATTTGTGTTTCGAGGAACTGCTCGTGAAGGCTTACTTTGCTTTGAGAGTCATTACAGTACCGTTACTTTGATGATGCTTATCGTCGTTGTCCTTGCAAACATTTTTCCTTCGTTTTAAGGATGAGGTGCGATCATGTTAGGCGGCATTTTTCATTTATTTCGCAAACAATCCTTAAGCGACCGGTACTATTAATTTGCGTTCTACATCATTTGTTTAAATATAGAATAATCGTGATTTCGTCATTAATTTTCTATCGTTACACGTTCTCGATATGTTGATGTTTTGATAGGTTGTAACGGAATAACGTAGCGTTTAAAAAGATAATTACATTGTACATAAATCGTCTATTTCATAGAATTTTCTTTGTTCGGCTGCGCTATTCCTTTTTGTAATGCCAATGCGGATTGCGTTTAAAAAAATTAAAGTTAAATGAAAAATGCAAGGTTTGAAATGAATTTTGACGGGACTTGTTTCAGTACATAATGCGTTAGGGGTGATGGAGACAGTGGGCAAGCAAGTCCAGGTAGTGAGCGGACTGGGGGTGGGGGGTCCAGTGGGCCCTGTGGGTCCAGTGGGGGCAGATTTGCATCACCATCATCATCCTCACCCCCACTCTCATCCTCCACACCCACACGCCCACCCCCACGGTCATCCTCACGGGCCCCATGGCCACTCTCTCGTCGGCGTAACGTCGACCCCCGGCAGGGGTCAGACCCAACCACCGGTCTCGCATAACCAACATTTACCCGCGAGATCTACTCCAGTACAACTACACAGGTAAGCTTGTAGGTGTGTTCGCTATCACAGTCGCATTGCATGACTATGTATTCGATGTTGTAATTAAAATGGCAAACATTCTTAATGAAAATGCTTCCATGATTCGTTCGGCCAGCGAACTGGAGTCAGGAAGGTTCGGTAAATATGTTCGTTTAAGAAATCATCAGCCATTTTAGGTAGAGCAATAGTCAACATGTTCAGCTTAAGACGATGTACTCGGTTTCAATCTCGTATACAAGTAAAATGTTCATGAAATTAGATGGATCCTTTAGGTTATAACTGAAATAAATATTGGACAAATTTTTTAAAATATTTTCCTACATATAGTATAAAAATAATTGAAATACAGTATAAATTACGGGTTTCGGTGTTTAATTTCTGAGAAAGTGGGTCAGCTGAAAAATGTTTGCGCGTACATTGTTGTTTTATTTATATATCTATTGTATGAAATTAAATGGTAAATTATTCAAATTATACCATATACTCACATTGTATATGTTCGAATTGAAAAATGTAAAGTTGAAATACGCGGTGGGTAAAAGATTGAAGTTGGATACACAATGTATGTACAGTTTACTGCGCATGCGTTCTTCCAATTCTACTACTACTGCTACCTGTCGATTCTAACCTCAAACGTCAACGTGCAACGTTGATTTTTAACCTCGTGAGGATACATTTTTGTATTTATTGTTTACTTCGAAGTACAAATGTATAGCTGTGCATCGTACTCAAACGGATATACTAATGAGAATCTGTGAATTTTGTAAAAGTGATATAGCGGATGTATACATAGAGAATGCACATGGAAAGGAAAAATTTCTTTGAAACTCGAGATTGCCAGTTTGCGTGATGAAGTAAGTCCTCAGAATTATTCTTTTGCATTGTTCTTTATTCTTCTGGTATACCTTTCTCGTTCAACTTCTCTTACATGTATGAGATTTAATTGTTTCATAGTATCTAATATTCATCAGAGTGGACTCACACTTGAGTACATCAGGTTTTCTTTTTGTTAATAAGTTTTATATTAGCTTTTCACTGATTTTATTACAATAATTGTTTCTTTCAAATGCTGATTTGTATAGAGCCTTGGAATGATCTTTTTTAAACATACATTTTAATTAAAGTTACATAAAATCATTTAATATGTTGTTGCCATTACATTTAATTTGGAGAAAGAATTGTAATTAGCATTTCCAATATTTAACACGCGATGACTATGGAATTAGCACGGGGCTTGATTTAAATAGGCTATAGAACGCGGGAAAAATAAGTTAGGTTAGGTTTGTCATCAGAGGTTTACAAACGTTTGTACTTGCAATTAGCACTTAGGAGGTTGTGTACGCATTCGTATTAGAATTTTGATCATAACGTACAGTAATCTTGTACAGCTGGTAGGGATAAAATGAATTTTTAACGAAGAATTCATCAAAATTCCTTTTCAAAGAAATGCTTCGTTTAGATATTTCAGCGTCGTATTTATTAAATACTTCGAAATTATATTTACAAAGTGATTGAAATTCTTCTCCGTTGTGCCAGTGAGGTGCGTGTAATTAGAGTTACGCACTACTACACATTTCACCTAGAAGTAAATGATTTATTTTTCGAATAAAAAATCGAGTAAATATGAAAACTTGTTGAACGAGGAAAGAGAAAGCGAACAGTAGGTCGCATGGTAGGGAATAAAAGATGGCGGTGATGACGGAAATGCACAACTTTTTATCATAAAATGTCTTTAAGAAATAACACTACTAATTTTAAACAAAAATACACTTTACAGGCGAAGAAAGTAAAGTTTTAGCAGAACGATATTTACACTTTTTTTTACAAAGAAACAATACAAATTCAATCAAAAACATTTTCCTTTGTTTTGGAAATATTTTTTGTAATATATGAAAAGGGCACATTCCTCTCCACGTGTCGCTTTTAAAAATTAACAAATTAACGCAAGTACTCATATCTTGAGTACATTAAAAGCGGTACATACGTATTTGCCGCAACTAAATCTTCACAAAGCCGTACGAACATCTAAGCAGTTATATCATTTTCTTGGCGAGTTAAGTTCGAATGTAGGTTCTAATCGTATGAGCGCCATTCATAAAAGGGAAAAAGAGTAGGTGATATATCATACGCAAAGATTTTCGAAGTGGGAGGAGGGGGGTCACTGACCGTTACATCATCAAGAACTTATAATCTAGGGAAATTCATAAGGTGGCCAAGTATTTACAAGTGTAAATCCAAACGTGATAAAGATAAACAAGGTCTCGGTTAAGTCTGGATTATAATTAATTGTAAACACGGCATGTAAAACATGTTATTGTTCGACAATATCATTAAATTTCTGCGTCACATTAATTTCATCATCTTTTTCATTTATATAATTTAGACGCAGTGTGACAACGGTAAATTTGTCAACGCGTCCGAATGCTTACAAGCTTACATTTTCTAGATACATTATGGTACCATGATAAAATAATATGATAATGTATAAAAAGTTCTCGGTGTATTCATTATCGCAAAGAACACGACGCTGATTGTTGGAAAGAAAGTGTAACATCGCAATGTCAATCAGAACTGATTAAACCTCGATCGCGATTCGCTAGAAAATAATGCTAGAAACGCTTGTCGAAACTCGTCGAATGTGTACGACGATCTGGCAACATCGCGATAGCAACGTCGCCTTACGAAAGCAGACAGGCACATTCACCCTTTGTGATGTTCAACGCATGCGCAGTGATTCCACACAGAATAGGTACCGATGCACCGGCACGCGGAACCATGATATGTGCTATACTGCGACACCGCATATCGTTATATCGTATGACGCATGCGTGCCGTGTTTTGCCACATGTGACAAACTAACGCCGAAAGGTCGTCTGTCTACTATTCTAGCATTTGTATAGTTGATGCTTGATTTTACATGAATCATATTTTTATCGCGTGACGCGATTGGTTTGTTAACCATCAGCTTTTGTTATGCACTTGCTCCTCAGGACATTTTATTTTAGAGGCATCGAATTATTCATTCCTTGAATATTTCTTATCGGATTTCTGAAATCACCAGCTCGTGAATACAAGGAAATATATATACACACATATGACTCCGAAACGAACGACTGTTCGATGTTCCGCGCATGCGCCATAATGTCTTTTCGCAGCACTCCGAATTCCCGCGCATTTTCATGATGCTGACCATGAACAAACTATCAGTTTGATCGAATTGATTTACATCCTGTAGACAATAAACGATACAAAGTATAGGAAATAAGAACGAGACGTCTCGTGATACCGGAAAAGTTATCTTAACGTACGAGGGATCACGTGACGTCTATTTATAACATGTTAATTTCTCCAGTTTAACCGAAATCGTAACTTGTGTTGATAATCGAAGTCCAAAATAACAGTTACTTTACAAATATTTTTGCGAAAAGTAATTTGAGCAAAAATGAAGGTTTATTCAAATGAATGCTAACTGTGACATTTTCTACTTATAAGAATTTATGAAATGAAAAGAATAAAGTCGAAGATACGTACATTCATATTTACTTATAGACGTTCCATATTTAATTTAACAAGCATCAGCTTTTCTGCATGACAGTTGCTGCTTGCACATGGGTCATTAATTCAATATTGATGCTGAAAGGTGGACTGCGGATTTTATGCATTTACGACAAAAATGAATAGATCAAATACAAAACGAGAATTATTATTAGCTTAGATTTTTTAAGATGATTAGAAGAGAGAATATATTTCCATTTAAGCTCGGTTTCTTACAATCCACGTGGACACCATTTATGATGCATAAAGATCCACACAGTCTACTTTATTTATATTTGTTTCATTAATTACCTTTCCACTTTAAAAATTACGTGGTAACCAAAAAACTTCGTCCTTGTCAATGATGATTATCGGTAAACAAAATAAAATTCTGGTCATCGATAATGATGATCGGTAAAGAAAAAAAAATTCCGTTGATCAATAATCGTTTACCGGTAACCAAAAAAAATTCTGGTCATTTTTAGTGGTTATAAAATTTGTTAATTAAATGTGTTAACCCTTGTACTATAACTTGGAAAATTTGTCTTGTAACCATTATAATGACTTATTTGTAATGATTTCAGGTCACCGCAAAGTTACGTAAACATCAAGAGCAGCAGTCCTGTGTCACCAAGAACAGTAGGAGCAGGCGTGACGTACGTCCAAGGTGGTGCGGCCGCATCTTCCGCAGCAGCGGCGGCAGCGGCAGCGGCAGCTGGGACAGCTGGCAGTAACACTCCTGGAGGTCCTTCAATCGGTGGAGGCGGTGGCAGTGGTGGCGGTGGCGGTGGAGGTGGTGGTGGCGGTGGCGGCGGCAGCGGCGGAAGTGTTAACAACGCTGGTGGCACGAACAGTGGAACCGGTGTCGTTGGGTCTGGAGCTGGTGTTGGGGCCGTTGGGAACGTGGCACCACCCGGAAGTGGGAATAGTAGTGGTACCGGTAGTGGTACCAGCACGGGAAGCAACAGTGCCGGGAGTGGTACAGTGGGTGGTGCACCAGGGGGTTACGTTACTGTACCAATGGCTGGTGGTCTGCGATACATCCATCCGTATCCACCGACGCCAACGTCAGCCTCCGTGCCAGCCGTAGCTACGGTGGTCACGTCGGCCTCGTCGGCGTCAACTCCTATACCAGTAGCAGCGCCTGTGGCCCCAGCAGTGCCTGCCAATCCACCCACAGTTAGTCAAACGCCACCACCTTCGCTTTCGGGAACTGCTTACGCCACGAGGGATGTATATCGCAGCGCCACCACAAATGTAGGTATTTTACTGTTTAAATCAGCCGCGTCTCGATCCAAAACATTCGCATGATAAATGCAACGTTCTGTTTTGTCGATCAACAAATGCGAGCATTCACGGATAAAAATGATTCGAATTGGATCGGAAACAACTGGCCGAGTGTATATAGCCATATAGAACGTTTTCGGACAACAATGAATAACTAGCAGTATACACGGACGGTATAATTATAGAAGAAAGAATGCAATAAGTGGCTTGTTTTTGTTCTTGACTTTCCCCTCTTATTAATCCCTTCTTATCTTATGCGAAAGTGACGATTTAAGCACTTGTTGATATGATAACGATTACTTCATTTCAGATACAATTGTATCGCGTGAATTGTTGCGCTGTATGCTAGCTAGTGTAATTCGTTTGCAAGATCTAAACATTTGTAACATTTTTTATATCGATAACTAAGATAACGAATGTAAATACGATCTGACCGAATATTAGAAAGAGTGCGCGATAAATAGCCGTTTGAGGTACAATTGAAGTGCAAGAAATGTATGACGGGGTTCTAGGTGTATTGATAACGTACCGTCTGTCCTCTTGAACCGGGTCATCGATTTTCTTGAAATAGGTTTGCGCGGGGAAGGTTAGGCAAGATAAATTGAATGAAACGCTTGAGAGGATAAAGAAAGTATAAGACGGCCGAATGAAAACAGAATTGAAAGAAAGGATGGATTTTGATATTAGTGTTTTTACAGGTGAACGAGAGGATCGCTATCAACGTGAGCAACAGTCCTCTGTCGCAGATTGGAGTCGGTGTTGGAGTAGTTACGGCCGAATATGCGACGAATAGCGGTATAGGTAGTGGCATGGCTGGTGGTAGAGGGGATAGACCGAGAATATCTCTTCTGCCGCCTTCTTCGGTGACGCCGACAGCTTCACCGACGGCCGCTTCAGACTATCAGCACGTGACCAGTGCGAGAAATTCACGAATGGGCCTTATGCCCGTCCAACCGGATCAGTATTGCACTCGTACGGCCGTTGAGATAGCCAATCTGCAGGAGGCACCGCCCTTCAAAAAAATACGTTTGGCCCAACCAACGCAACTTCAGTTACAGTCCCAATCGCAATCTCGCTGTCAAAGCCTATCGCCCGCTGACCCCTGCGGTAAACAAGAGCACGTGGTACAGTTGCAGCAGCCACTCAGGATAGACACTAGGGTGGGTATCGAGTACATGCGCGTGCGTTTTGAAATTAATATAGAGTTGAGGTAGTAAACTCGGTGGAAAAGTTAACAGAATATATCGATGCTGCAACGGACTGATATTTCGTACATTTCTCGCGAAATAGGACACTTTTCGGAGTATTGTTTCAGACTGTTCAAATTTATATATATGTTGTAGTCTTTAGTGACATGTGAACGTATATCAAAAGATTTTTTGTAATTTCTATCTAGTACACTATAAGTACTCTATGATACTCTAAGAGTATCAAATAAGAATTATTTCACTTGAAAATTTTTGTTTTCATTGTTTATTCTGCAACTGCCTCAAACAAATGCAATGTTTTCATAGCAGGGGATAAATGAAAAATTTGGAAAAAATTAGAGTATAGCACCATGTATTCTCATTGCGGAACTGTTTTTAAAAATGCGGACTAACTTTTAAGTGAATGCTGCACCGCGATATACTGTATTGGACAATTGACGCGCGATACAAGCATCGGCTGGACGGCTATACTTGGTGGTTTTACACACAGGAAATACTGTTATAAATCATTGGGAAACTCACTCTTTATAAATACTATTGATTGTTGGAAATATTTACTATCGTTGCTTAATGAACATCGCGAGAAAGTGGTGAATATGTTCCATTGGAAGATGATGGGAGAGATCGTGAAATAAGTGTATATTGAAGAGTTAATGTTCCATTGTATGTTTTCTAATCAATAACTAAATAAATGTCCTACAATATTACTATTATATCGATAAAAAACGACTGTCAGTTCGAGCCAGTTTGTGCAGACTGTTAGAATGACCAAACGATAGATCATGAAATTTTTCATTCGTTTATAGTTCATACCAAAGGAGATCGTAGGTCATTTAGTGATTGAATACAAAACAATATACAACGAACCATTATGTATTTAAACTACAGCACGTTTTTTTTTAACTTGAAAGTTTGAAACAGCTCGTGGACCTGTCAAAAAATGGTATTGTACCCCTATCAAATAATTTTGATCTAAACATTCTTTTGACGGGCGCAATCCTTCACGAGATATCTCATTTTTTCGAGATAAGGGAAACCCACTGTGTACTTCTCTCACACTTTCTGCCGTTATTTCGCTATGGAATATATTCATCGCTTTCTCGTGATATCCATCGGCAATGACAGTAAACGTTTCCAACAATTAATATTAGGTTCTCAACAATCTATAACGGTCTTAAATCCTGTGGTGGTCGTATACATGGTACAAGAGTTGTTCAGGTATAACAGGTCCGCATTTCTAAAAACGAGTCCGCAATGAGGACATTTAGGGCTATATCCTAACTTTAATGTCATTTTATTTTATTTATTTATTTATTTATGGTTTATTTTAATGTGGTCACATTAACAGCAAGGTTATTAACGACAACATGGTTAACAATCGAATGTATCTTACATGTTGCTTATGGAGAGGGATACGGTTAATGATTACATTGTGATGGGGAACAGCAAATACGAATTTATAATACTTTATATATATATATCGACAGATCTAAAAAAAAAGAGGAGGTCGTTTGTAATGTTGTCTTCGCCTAAATTTGTTTTGAAGTCATTTTCGAGTAGGACATGTTGGGTGCTGTTGGTTACGCCGCATGTCGTACACTTCGGTGGATTTTGTTTAGTTATCAGGAATTCGTGCGTATATCTAGTGTGTCCTGTTCGGATGCGGGTAACTGCGACTTGTTCTGTCCTAGAGACATTTTATTTTGCACGCGTAAAACTGACAATTTATAAGATTCGAAAAATCTTCTCAGATACGTTTCTATGTCACTAAAGGTTACGACGTATCCAGATTTGAACAAAATTCGAAATAGTACTCCGAAAACTATCCGATTTAGCATGGAGTGGACCCATTTACAGGTTGTGTATAAAATTTCAACTGTAAATTAGCTTAGTTTGAAGCGAATTTTGAACATTTTAAAGATATTGATAATATCCTTGGACTCGGAAGATGTAGTAGATTCTGGCATACGCATAAAATCTAAAGATATGTTTACACGCACATCTGCGACAACCTTGCGGTGTGACTACCTCACGTCGAGTTGACGAATGTCGGTTTTTTGACATCAAAGATATCTTGCAGTCTGTTAATCACTAGATATAGACAAATATTATACGCGGCCGTAATAGCAGTCGATCCAAATGCCATCTTTGTCTCTTGACCTTGTCTTTCGAGATTGCCTCGTACTGTGTAGACTTAACTTTATATTTGTTGTCCTATTAGGTGCGTTATTACTAGACTGTGAATTTTATGCAATTTATAATAAAAATGTATAGATGCAATTTCAGATAGTAAGAAGGTTACAAGAATTCAAGAATGTCGATTTATTATTTCCAACATACTAAAATTATTAATGAGGAAAATAAATTTTTGATTTAGCTTGTAATAAACTTTGACATAGCTTGCAATTAATGCATACAAATATTATTTTGCATACAGATTCGCAGTCTAATTATCACGCTATATTCTTACTATAAAATGTGTCTTCAGGGTATCACAGTATTATATGAGCATTTTCTGCTAGGAGCAGCCCGCTGCGTATACGCCGCAAACAGAAGCTATTTCTCCCACGCTTCCGGAACCGAACACGCAGGAAGACGTGCAGTTTAGGAGTACCAAGGATGATCTTCTGCAACAGATCGCCAAGGTCGATAGAGAGATTGCGAAGAGAGAGTCTCAGATAAATAAGCTTCGGAAAAAGCTGAAAGAATTAGAAGAGGCAGCGAACAAACCTCTAGAAGCCAGTGGTCTTAAACGACAGGTTGAGGAACAATCGCAGCAACCAAAGCACCAGTCTCTGGCACAAAAGATTTATGCTGAAAATAGGGTAAGACATTTAGTGTAAAAGTTGAAGGATGATTTTTCGAACTTTAGAAACACTTGACGACAGATTTTAAATATAATTTTTGTTGCAGAGAAAAGCGGAGGAAGCCCATAGACTCCTAGAGAGGCTGGGTCCGAAAGTGGAGCTACCTTTGTATAATCAACCGTCGGATACAAGTGTGTACCAAGAGAATCGTACGAAGCACCAAACGTGTATGAGAGCTAAGCTTATAGCGAGGCTTCGTCGGGAACACGCCGAAAGAGCATCTCTCCATCGGCAACAGTCTCGAACGTACGCCATTTTGGTGCAGGAGTGGCATCGTAAGATAGAACGATTGGAGGCGACGCAGAAAAGGAAATCGAAAGAAGCGAAAAATCGCGAATTCTTCGAAAAGGTGTTTCCTGAGTTGCGAAAACAGAGAGAAGACAAAGAACGTTTCAATAGAGTTGGTGCCCGCATTAAAAGTGAAGCTGATCTAGAGGAAATTATGGACGGCCTTCAAGAACAAGAGGTAGTTTACACTGTTATGTAGTAATTTATGTAGTAATATATAAAACAGCATGTTCGTTTGCACGCGGTTGTCTTCTTTAGGGCGTGATTTTCCAGGCTAAAAAAGAGGAAAATTAATTTTGTTCTCAAGTTATTAACAATTACCATAATAACAACCACACTAAGTTTGTGTTGTGCCCTTGGCGTCTCGAGCGAATTTTCATAATTTCAGAATTAATACGTTTATCAATGGACTATCATACTGGTGGTCATCTACAAGTATTATCTAATTTCTAATCTAACGTTGTTTAAAATTTATTAACCACCGATATTCATTGTACTTTACAAATTTTCTACCAACATTTCTTTTGCTACCTAACCTCATCATTAAAATGATCGATTAAATGTAACGCACCTCCTTTATGAAATTCTAGAACAATTTAGCAAAGAAAAGTCGTGGAATTTCCGAATATTATGCTATGTTCTATGCTGTTCAATAATAGTACACATATCAAATTAATTCGATTAGTTTCACGTACACTACGAGATTGTGCACATCACATATACGTGCTGGTAGTGAACGTGTTATTTGAAATAATTTTGTAACAATAATGATAGATAACCATCAGTATCATTGAGAAAACGTTGGCCAGTCACCTGTCATCGGCACGGTACTAAAAAATCTTTCTGATCTATAAACACTGGAAGCAATTTCATAGTATAAGAGACAAAGAAAATGATCAAGCTCATGCTTAGCTGTTGAGATCTGTTTATGGTTAATAATGTGAAACGAATCTTTTATTGCTATTAAATTTTATTTATTGGAGTCACATGTTAATAATCATTATAATTTTTCCTCTATAACTATTTTTTAGATGGAAGATAAAAAGATGCGTTCGTACGCAGTGATACCTCCGTTATTATTGGATACGAAACAGAGACGAATCGCGTTTCAGAATCGAAACGGTCTGCTTCAGCCAGAAGAATTAGAGGCTCTTCACAGTGAACGGAAGTTAATCAACGTTTGGAGTTCTGTGGAGCACGAATTGTTTAAAGAAAAATATTTACAACATCCTAAGAACTTTGGAACGATAGCTCAATCTTTAGAACATAAGTCCGCTCCAGATTGCGTGCATCATTACTACCTCACTAAAAAAGCAGAAAATTATAAGCAGCTATTGCGAAAGTCGCGGCAACGAACACGTAGCACTCGGAACAATCCTAATAATAAAGTGAGTCACATTAAAATTCTGTTGTCGTTAACATATATTTCATTTTTAAGAATGTATAGGTCTTCATGTATGTATGTCTTGATCTGTTTAAGGTAAATAATACCAGTTCAAGTATTGGACCTATAGATATTCTAACTACGGGTGTTACGACGAGGCTGCAGCGCGAGCAGCAACAGAAAACGCAAGAAAATCCTCAGAATAATTCGACAGCGGCATCGACTACGACGACGACAACTACCACCTCAACCGTATCGAACGTGTCAACGTCCGTTACGTCAACGATAGCGACCACATCAGCGACTTCCTTGAGTTCGTCGGCAACGTCGAGTACATGTTTAACAACAGAATCCGTAATAACGTCAACAGCAGCGGCAACTACATCGATATTGAGTACCACGACAGCGTGTGTCACTTCGTCGATTACATCTAGTGTAAAGGATAACAGAGAAACTAACAAAGAAAACAAGGAAATTAAAGTGGAGCCGAAGGAGTCGAATCTCATCAAAGTGGAGGTGAAGGAAGAGCCGCAATTGAGTTCTGACACGGCATCCGCAAAGGATGTTAAAGTGATGTACGTATATTTTCTTTCTGTAGCCATTTCTCCTTAAATAGCTTGAAATTAGCTGACAGGCTGTGTCATATTAACACAGCTGGTGATATCATCGGAAAACTGTTGTCTTTAATATTTATTTCGGACAATTTATATTTACAGTAATTCGTAATTGGCTTCTTAAAAACAGCTATTCTGATCAATTGTGTTTCATCCTTAACTTTATAGTTTAAATAAGCACATCAACTTGCAACACAATCACAGAGAAATAAAAGATTTAGCAATATCTAAAGCAGGAAAGGGAAGAACATTCACAAAAGAAGCTTATGATGGCTAATTACTTTAGCTTATGACTATATTGCATGCAAGAAATATTTTTCGATTTTTTCGACAAAAGACACTAGTTTCTTAGTTATTTGATGTAACGTGAATTGAAATGAAATTGTCTGCTAAGCTATATTTAGAAATTGAGGGGAAACAATAATCAGTTGAAGGAAATTTGTTTACAAAAATTTCTTCTACGATATCTTTTTTAATGATACTCTATATTTTATCGGGGTGTATTAATTGTGACAAAAAACAATTCACTAACTTATGGTAGAATGATCTGAATACGTAATTTTTAGTGCGAAAAATGTTGAAAGCTTCGTTTATGTCTAATTTTATACACAAATGTTTATCACATTTAAAATCACATAAACATCATACTATGCAATTATTACGCAAAAATGATGGAAACACGTGTTCATTAAAGGAAATATTAACATATTTGAAAACTAGACATCTAAACAAATTATGGTTTCCGTTGATATTCTTTACCATCAATGAAATCTTGTGTAATACTGGAAATGTTCGAGGTGAGATTTCTCTTGTACGTTCGGATTAACTGAAATGAAAATTTCTTTTTCTTTCTTTATGCAAACGCTTTTAAACGATATTCAGAAGGTAAATTACTTAGTGATATATCCGTGGTAAAATATTTGATGAAGAAAATTTCTTTAACCTTTTTGTCAATGATGAACGATTTCTACTTCTATGTTTGAAATCTTCACATTTAAAATCTTTGGTCATCGTTTATTTAACACATAAACACAAGCTATGAAAAAGGTTTGAACCAAATTGTTTCTATCTGTTAACGAGGCCAAGTAGCTAAAAAAAGGTTCATGCAAGCATATAGCCGAAAATGCTTATATTGACATGTTAAGTTTATGTTTACGATAGTTTACGACTTTTCATAATTTCACTTGCAGGTAGAGGAGAAATAGACAGAAAAGTAACAATTATAATGTGTTTATTTACAGTTGTATTTTATATCATGGTACAATTATTATACATGTTTGTTTATCTTTTTTCTTGTCATAAGAAGAAGGGGAGGGCACCAAGAAAATTATCGCTAGTTCCTTTTCAATTATGTTACGGACAATTTAAATTATTATTAATTCTTTTACGCGTATTTGACTTTTGTATTTTATAATATTCTATCTAATCTCTAACTATTTAGTATTTATAGTGCATTTAAACGTATGAATTTCAAATTCATAGCTCTCACATATTTCATCGTATCTGTAATTAACAATACCTTAGTTTTTTACGGTTGTGTTTTTGTATTTTCGATACTTGCTTAAACTTAACAAAAAATGCACAGTACGATTCTCGAATTCATAATATTTGGGATAATTTCAATCTGATTTAGAACTTCTAAATCATTGAATGGGGTTGACAGCTCATTCAAAAATGTGAACAATAGGACACCTCTGGTTTGTTTGTTCGAAGAACAAAAGTATCTAGGTCATGTTTTGTGTTCTTTGTTACCATGTTACGTACATTTCTGAACTGAAAGCTATAACAGGGTCAAAAATACTTTTATTTCATCTTGAGTTCTTTTAATATTCAGTGTCATAAACGTAATTTTGTTCTTCTGGGTTCTACCATACCAAATTAAGATAATAATAGAATAGATAATAGTTCGTTAGTACTTTGTAACGTTCTAAGCAATAAATACGATGGGGTTGTATGTAGATTTCGTACAAAGAAATTTAAAATATGCAGCCCTTAAAGTGGTTTCATAAAAATGTACATGGATTAACTTTCATCGGGTACTCGTTTTCCGTAAATCGCTGTACAAATTTCCATAAACATCCAAAACGACCATCGTAACGAACACATCAGTCGTCACGTATTGTTTACAGATTATACAGTGTGATTGGTAATTGGTGACACAACCAAAAAGGGGGTTATTCTACATAAAAAATAAACCGACAATGTAGAATAAAAATTTTTCGTATTAGGCCCTGTTTTCAAGAAACTGCGTGCTTAGAGTTTACAAATAGAATTGGTAGGCCGCGATCAGATATGTTTGACGATTCTTACTCAATAGCACTCGCGTTCACCGAATTTTCAAACTTGATTCTCTATAAAACAAAGCCCCATATAAAAAAATTGTATTTTAAATTTTCCACTTATTTTTCATATGTAGAACCACGTCGTATGTGTCGTATACGCTTAGATATAATTGAATAATGATTAGGGTGTTTGATAAATCTATTATAAAGTTCATGTTTATATTAGACGGGAGAATGTCGGAAATCGTTTTATTGTAACAATGGCAACGATTGCAACTGTTCTTGGAAAAAGAAGCAATTGATGGAAGTACAGGGATGGGATGAGAGGATGGGGTGGTCGGTTGGTGGGGAACGTGGGGTGGATGGAAGGAGAATGGCGGGGAGCGTGGGATGGTAGGGTGGTTATTAGCAGATTGTAATGCTAATCAATGGTTGCTGGTTAGTGGATTATGTTTACGTAGGCATTCATCATCGAAATTGAGTTGATCGTTGAAAATCTGATCCCAGGTTTGCATGAAAATCGGAAGGAATGGTTGCTCTTCCCTTCGGAAGTGATTAATTGAAATTGAAATGAAATATTAATTTTCCGCTGAACGTTGCCCGATACTTTTTAACACGGGGATGACCGAACCAGTCCATTTAAAAAATTGTAAATCCTATGTACGCATCTAGGTGATTCTAAGGACTATTCAATTTATTTAAACGGAACCCTAAATTATTTGCCCTATAATCCGATAGTGTCTCGCTTGTGTAACAAAAACAAAATTCTAGTTTGCTTCAAATACAAAGACGCACTAGATACAAAGTCTTATTATAATAAAGTGTACGAGCTTACAATTATTAGCAGATATAAGAGTTCATTATGCTTATTGAAAACTGTGTATGTTTATGCAAATTGTCATCATTACAATCCAATTTCAAGAAAATAGCTTTTAGTAGACTAAGCATTTTTCAATGTTAAAGTTTTTCTCATTGGAAAAGTATCTAGTTAGGAGCTCCATTCACTATTCGCAAGGTGTACACCTATGTCGGTACCCCTTTTCACATAAAGCATAAGTCCCTGTGAGTGAAGGTCATTTCAAGGTCATACTTTGCGAAATCTTATGACTTAATGTTTTTTTTAATGGAATGACCTACTATTGGTATCATGAATCGATAGAACATTAAATTTCTGCGTACACGTGTATTGACCTATAACATATGAACGTCGTAAGTAGTTAACGAGATATTACCGAAATATTTTATCACCTAAAGTCGCAAAGGAACTGTTATTCAAGCGTACTCGAGGGTTAATATAATTTGTTGTCCCCTGATATTGCGGAGTTTAATTGTTATTCGCGGATCACAAATAATTTTATATACGAATAAACAGATTTATTAGTTATACACGAATAAATGGGTTTATTGGTTATTCGAAATAACTGTTGCGCATCTCTAACATGACGCGCGTTCAAATTATTGTACAGTTTTTGTGTAGTGTGACGAACTAGCTTAACCGTGTGTGGTGATCGATTGTTGCAGAATTGACGGGAAGAGCACATTATCGTCGTCGACGTCGTCGTCGTTGAGTGTGAACACAACGAACACGATGAACACGACGAACGCGACGGCGATACATATGGATTTCAAAGACTCGAACAAAAAGAAGCCTGTTGGCAGAGAGGCGAACAGCAGTGGCGTGGCCGGCGGGACCGGTGTGGGTGCCGCCAGCAGAATAAAGGAGAAAAAGAAGGACAACCATGCTACGCCTATGGAGACTAGTGACGAGGAAGCCCAGTCGATGGACACCATTGGTAAGTTGTATTAAAAATTAATTATTTCACTAGTTAGCAGCCTCTTTTTTTGGCGACACCGATGTTCGAGCATCATGAATTCTGTGTTACACGAGCAGAACAGTGGATGGAATCAGAGTCGCCAGATAAGAGGTGGGGCCACGAATTCATGGGAAAAAGTTACCCACATACATGATACATTATGTTACCGGATACATGCACAACAGAGATGAAACGCGTCGCATGATCGTGGCGGAATGTGGAAAATAGCGTCGTAGAAGGGGAAGGTAGAGCGGGGACACAAGTCTTAATCTGGCGACTCTGGATGGATCATTTCATGAAAACGAGTTTGAAAGAAACCTGGAATTTACGTTTTTTGCTTCAATTAGATTCGACGGAAGCGAATATCAAAGAAATACAGTACAGATAAAATAAAACGAATAATAACTCTCCGTCGACTGAGTCTACTTTGACCCAGAGTATTCAAATCGTTAATTAATTCTCAGTTTCTAACAATTCAATTAAATAAACAGCTATCGCATTAGAAACACCAGGAAAACAAACGTGTCCGCAAGTAGTGCCTCCGATAATATGTTTGAAAAAGCTCATAAACAAAGCAGTAAAAAGTAGTTCTAAACATTATCAATTGTATAGTCGAAGAATGGTTCGCTGCTCGAGGGTTAAGTTTTCATTGGGACACTGTTGTGTTTTACACAACGGTAGTCGTTGCAAATGCAAAATATACTTAAACTTTGGATATTGCATGAAGACAAACATCCGAATGATATACATTATTATACATAGTACAAAACAAATGTAATTCGGAGTTGAAACCAGTTCAAATTTTTGGTTCAAAAGTACTAGAAACTTGCAGAGCACATTTGAAATGGTTTACGTAACTTATGATTCACAGGGTGTCCCAAAAGTGTTGTACTTCCTTGAAAGGTACAGCTAAGATCATTTGAAAAAATTTTCCCCTGTATTATTTAATAATTTCTTAACAAAGCTGCGGAGAATATTCTCGCGAAGGAAGAAGTTGCTTTATGACCTTAGGAATCACTCCTTCCAAGGGGGTAGAGCACTTTTGCGACTCCTTGTAGTCGACACAGTGGATTACAAAATATTAGGACGTTACTATAGATGTGATATCTATTTTTGGTATTTTAATTAGAAGCTCGATTTTCAATTTATTACATAGCTACTTATATGTTTGGAAAAAACGAAGGAATGCCACACAAATATTCGACAACAGCAAATATAGATCAATGTGATGTAGAGCATAAACATAAAATAAATAAATAAAATCTTTAAAATAAGTGTCAATAGAATATCAATTTATTAATACTGAAAATAACTATGTTACACTATAAGGTGGAAGCTTCATTATCAAGTAACTAACAATTAATGCCGGTCGCTTTTATGAATGCAATTGGTAAAATTTGTATGCTCAGAGTTCGCATACAACGTGTTAATAATTTGTTTGAAATGTGCCTTACTTAAACCAAAATATATGTATACTTCAATTTATACACTACAACGAACAAGGCTCGAGAATCAATTAGTTCACTTTTACACACATCATTGTATATTGTAACAGAACATAATGAAATTGCTTTTTGTTTATTCAAAATATAGAACATAAATGTAACATCTATAATTGTGTCCAAACATTATGTGATCCATTGAATAATGATATGAACCTGTGAGTACAACCTGTTTTTCGAAACAGACAATTTGACCTACACTGTTGGTCATAATAACTACCTCGATATAATCATCCTGCAATACTGAAACATGCGTGGGCAAAGCTGCGCGGGTGACTATTACAAGTTTTTCACTTGAAAAAATACATCATTATTCCACGATTACCGCAAATCGTTTTAAATTGAATTAAATTTTCATAAACTATAAACTTTCTATACAGAACAATTTGTATACCTTTAACATTTTTTTTATTCGTAAACAATATTTACTATTTGACTTTTTATAGTAATTTATTCGAACCAAGGATTTGTTTCAATTAAACATATATAGCTAAAAGAAAAAGCATAGTCGAATAAAGTATTTTTCTAACATTATCCTATTGCTAAGATTACTACATGCATTACACTATGAGTGCACGAGACCTTTTTGTGTCTTGGAAATCAACCATAGTAGCGATACATCATTGTTTCACAATATATGATTTAAAAAAGACGTGGTAGTACTGTGTCATTGAATGCATTGGTATAGTACGTCGTGCTCAAACGAAAATTAATCTATGACTCTATTTTTCTACTCTTAACGTCGCGAATCGGAACGATTGGGAGGGATGTACACATTGAGAAAAAATAGGCGTCGACACTTCATGACTGTACTTTAATTAATTCAGTTCGACAATGTTTTCATTATTTTACGGAAGTCATTGTAGCTAGTTTCTGTGTTACAAGATCGCTCTCGAGACCCTCGGTGACGATAAATGTTTTGTTAGAACGAAGTAATCCTCTTCGGGGACTGTAGAATTTCTGAAACAAAGATACAATGATTTAATGCAAATACATTCGTAAGCAGAACATAATAGGGAATTGATTAACTCTCCGCCTCGAATTTTGAGAACACGAACGAACAAGAAAGAATTCATCTTTGTGAATTTCTCTTTACAGCAAATCGTATAATTTGAAATGATAATATTATGTGCATAAATCTCACACCTTGTTCTCGTGGACGTTCACGGCCTTTCATTGTTGGACGCGGTGGTCGATTCTCGATCCTCTCCGGTTCCGCTGGCCTCCTCCGTCTGCGGCCTCTCGTCCGCGTTCGCATGGCACAGCTTCCGGTGCTTGTGTACGAAGTAGTAGCTAGGGAACTTGCAGCCGCAGATCTTGCAGGGATAGTACTGGACGTTCAGGTCCAGTAGCCTGACCTCTCTTCGGTTCCTTTGAACTTCCTGCCTCTGGCCGGTGCTGACAGCGGATTCGTTCAGCCTGGTTGGCAGCAAGTGCCTTTTGGTGTGTTTCCGATAGCAGTATTGTGACTTGAAGGTGTGCCTGCAGTATCCGCAGGTGTAACTTCCGCCGGTGTTACCAGCCTCGGTGTCGATCGCCATGGCTATGGGGTCACAACCGTTTCCGGCCGGTCCTCCGTTCTCGTCGTTCTCCCTGGACGCATTCTCCGCTTCGAAGCACCTCTGCAACCTTGCTTGCGACACTGCGCTGGACCCGCAGCTCGCTGTAGAGGAGTAATTCTCGTTCAAAACGCGATGGAACTTAATCGGGCCGTCGCAGCACGCCACGTCGTACACCACCGACAGAACTCCGCTCGAGGATTCGTTCCCGTTCCCGGAACTCGACCCGCTGCGCTTCTTCTTCGACAATTTGTTGGCCCGGTCCGTGTCCGTGGAGCTTGTCTCGTTTGTTCGGTTACGAGCTACGTCTCCTTCGTCGACGGACAACAACGGTGAACCCCCTCGTCTTTGTCCGCTCTTGGACTGCTTCTCACCGCGTTCCTCCTTGGTCTGACGCTGATCAGACGACTCGGACGAGGACTTCTTGCTTCGATTCGATGGGATCGAGGATTGCGACTCCGAAGACGGTGCCGGCGACACCGATCGGGACGGTGACACTGGCCTCGTCGCGCTGGAACACGCGAACGCTGTGAACGCCGCCGCAGCCGCGAACGATCTCGCCACGTTCTCCGGGGACTTCTGTCTGCTCTCTCTCGACGGACCTCGGTTCCTGTCGAGCTGGTACGGCTTCGGCGAGGGCACGTCGCTGTTGGAAACAAATTTTCAGACCTGACAGTGTCGTCTTTCTATTCCCACAGTCCAGCGCGCACTTGGCAATTTTGCTAATTTCTCGCTATGCTTATCATTGTTATCCGCTTCGACGAGTTTTAGTTAGATGTCACTTGAGCTTTGTCGGTGCAAAAGTGCCAAGCGCACACTTATTCCTTCATCTTATATCTTGCGGGATTGACTAAGTTGGGTATCTGGACAAAATTTGGTTTTAGAAGAGTAACAATGATCACAATAAATTCCAATCCACTGACTCCATTCTTACTTAACAAGAGCTACTGGCAACACCAAATGGTGGGTTGATAAGAAATTTATGTACACTGGAAACACCCGCGATATCGAACAGAGTAACATGCAGAAAACACGTGTCCTTCAATATTGAAGATATTAGGATACTTGTGAGGCACTTGAGATACTTGAGCCGTGAGGAAACACGAATCTTAACTTTACAGTCGAACTCGTAGAACTAACGCAGGAAACAATTTTTACATCAATTTGGTATTCTTTTAAATCTATTTTACCAAGCACTTACGGATTAACAGAAATATTACGGAATTTTTTCTTTCGGAACGGTTGCCACCGGTGCAAACTGGCGGAGGATTAACTGGCACAGTCCGTAACAAATGTAACACAACTTCTTCAAACAGGTATCCTAATATCCATAAATTTTTACACATTGGGTAGAAAAGGCCAACACTACGTGGGCGACTTTCATTTTTGAAAAGATATCGATATTTCCGATCCCCTATTCGATTTTTGTTACTTTTTATTCGAAGTCACTGAAGATACTTTTACACGGTTGCTAGAATCCAGATATCCTTGAGTTGGTCACGACAAGAACAAACGAACCATGGGATTGTCCCATCTCACTTAGGTTTTCACTTGTCATCGCGAGACGCTAACGCGAGTCCAGGTGTTTCGAATGGCCGATGAAATAGGTTCAAACCTATAGCGCGTGTCCTGGCAGGCGGAAGTTGGGACCACGGAAACGTTGAGTGGTACCGTCGATTGCATCAGCACCGACGGTTGCAGTCGTGGTAGATGCGACAGTCCAATGGATGTAGGACCCGGTGGCGGCGCGGTTGGTTGGTAGAGCGGCGTCGTCGGCCAGCACATGCTCGGCTCGATCATCAACCTGTTCGGAATCGGTCTGAGGATGTTCCCGACGCCGGGCGTCGACGTCGACATCGACATGGATGTCGAGGTGAGGGTCGAGGTCGGTGCTACCGGCACCGGGACCGGAACCGGAACCGGTATCGGCGTCGGCAGAGGCGGTGGAGCCCGGAGCCGCAGCAACGCAGCTCGACACTGCTCCAGGGCACCAGGCATGTGCAACAAATGCGTAGCCAACAGCACGCTGTAAACGTTGTCCAGTGTCACTTCCAGCCGGCCCGTGTACATGTAGTTCAACAGGGGCGCGAACGCTTCTCCGCCTGTAAGTTACCATTCGACGGACCGATACTCTTTCGTCTCGCTCCCTTCGCAACCCTCACCCACACGCTGCCTGGGTCCACCTACTACCCCACGTTCTAGCCTACCAGCCTATTTTGTCGGCCAAAGTGTCGCCCGAACGAAGTTAGAATGGAATTTCAGCTGACTGATCCCTCGACCAAGAACAAATCGACTGTGTTCGCGTTATTCAAACGTGTCGCGTGTTGTCGAAATTAATAATGTTTTCTTTCATTTCGGCGAGATGATGATTAGATGATTATTACCAATATGTTTCTACCGTTTCTTGTTGTTTCGTGTTTATTCAACCATTTAGTAAAGCATTTTTATGGCGACACTTATAGAATATGCCATTCTGCAGAGAAAACACTTTTTTCGGACCCCTACTTGTTCGTTGGCGACCATATCGAAGAAACTAATAGGATGTTTGTTTTGATCCTTTCTTTAAATAGTCCTATGTTTTAAACTATATTTTAGAATAGCAAATTGTCATGTTTGCTGCAATACATTTATGAATGTAACTTCGCACCAGCATCGACAGTTATCAGACAAACAAATACGGGTCAAAGTAGACCCAGGCATCGTTGGGCGTAACACAGTTGTCACAATACGTCCGCTTTCCTTCGAGAATTGAATGGCACTGTTCACGCTCACCGAACAGGACAGATAGCCAAAGAGAAAAAAATCGAATTCACCCTGCCGCTATTACCGGCAATTGGTCACACGAATAAAAAAATTATTAGCATGATTGCAGAGTAATCTTGACTAGTCCAAGACGTCCTCGACGATATCAACGCGTTTCTTGTTTCAAAGTTTTGGAATAAAATTAGAAAAGGACCATGTGCTAGCGAAGGCAAGTCCTTTCGCTTTGAATTAGAAAATAAAATTCTGAATCTATGAACAGCAATGGAATAATTTGCTGGCTTCATCTAACGCTCATAAATGGGCTGCGGTTAATTTTATGCATTTATGGCAGCGACGAGTAGGCGAAACATGAAATAATAAAAAGATAAAACGGATTTGAAAGTATCGGTCTATTATCATCAACTTATTCAGTTATAAAGTCAAGGCGTAGGAGATAAGGATAATGAATCGTAACCCCGAGGGAACAATAAAGAATATATATCAACTTATCCAAATTATTAGTGAAAGAAACAAATTTGTATTTGCTTCTGGTATCAACTCGTAATAAATAACAAAGGCCTACTCGTGAAATTTGTGAGTTTATCTACTTTGTTCTTTAGCCAAACAGCTCTATTTGATCTATTGGATCCAGAGTATCGAAACGAGATATGCTCGGATCGTGCAGCAAAGTTCTCAGCAACGATCAGCTGCAGGACACGTGCCCGTGGTAGCGACAGGGTTGAAGTCGAGTGCTCGGTTATTTACCGATAGAGGATACCGAGACCGAGGTAACCGGTCGCGGCGACTGGCCTGAAATATTAGTAGTCGCGACCGCGATGGCAGTTGCTGGCAGGTTGCTGCAAGAGCCAACGGTCGCGTTACCGCTGACGTTCGGCGACGCGGTAGCGCTGCTCAGCAGAGCCTTGAGATAGCCGCTGTGAGCAGCGAGGACTCCCTTGTGAGCGACGAACTGGTGTTCCCCTTCGTTTCCCACTCGAACCACGGTGTCGGGTGGCGACAGAGTCTCTTGGAGCCTGGAATAACTGTCCCCGGCGACACTGTCGCCGAACCAGGCTCTGTACAGGCTGTACATTCTCGAGGCGGGTGCAACGACTCGATTAACTCGAAGACCGCCTCGAAGGCTCGGTTGTTCGAAGTCCGACCGGAGACGGTCGAGTCATAGTCACACGATAGACGACGGTTGTTCACAGAAAGATCACGAGACGAACATGTATATTTTAGAGGTTTATTCTCATTCGGCTGGTCCTGGTAGAAGCGATCCGAACGATAATTTCGCGGTCGATCGATCGATCGTCGACGCGGTCCGTTCACGCGACCCGGATGAATGGATGATCGTGTCCCGTCGGTGAGAATGTACGAATGCAGACAGCGAGTAGCGGATGCCGCCGCGATCGAGCGTGATTTGAACGCCAGGAGTCGGCCGCGGATTTCATCCACTGCCGCCGCTGCCACCGCCACCGCCTCCGCCGTCGCCACCACCGCGATATCGCGGCTGAGCTTGTAGATTCGCTTGCTTTTTCAAGTGGTTCGGTTCTACCACCCTTCGCTCTTCCTCCTCCAGACGGCGCGTATCAACCAGTCCCTGTGCAGCGCGCCCCAACCCCCCAACGCCAGAGAACCGCCCCCGACGAGTACAGATTGGTTGTACCAGCTCAATTACGGCAGGGCCGCACGTGCGCCTGCTGCTCATGTGTTTGCAATCCGTGTGCGGGATTCTCCCCCGTTGCTCCCTGTTTTCGCCTCTCTTCCTCTTGCTATTTCTCTTTCTCTCCTCTTCCCAGCCTCTTCCCTATTTGGCTGTATATCTTTCCATCTTTGTCTTCTCGGGAATCTCTTTTTTTCCGGTCCATCGATAGGACGAATCGACGCGATTTTCTTTCTGCGCCGCGATCCTCGAACGAAATTGTGAAGAGAAATGTAAATGAGACGACAGTTTCGATAAGGGCGCGAGGTCGACGCAAAGAAGTATATCGCTTTAAAGTTATTCACTTTTAATAACTGGGAAATTCGAATTATTCAGATTTGATTAGAAATACAAGGACATCGGGTCCTTATCATTTCATTCCGTAGCGTGCAACTTTATTTGGCTGGCAGAAGAAGATCAAGACTAACTGCGAATGTAAAATGATTAATGAGACATTATTATCTAAAATGTCATTAAATTTTCTATTTTGAATATATTTTAAATATATAATTTATTATAAATATTTTGATCTTTTCATCATTGTACACGGCGAATGATCAAATGATTAGAAACGGCTGACGACTTGACACGGTAATAATTATCAATTTTTCAATAACGATCAATCTATACTCAGTTCTTCGTTGACGTTTGCAAATTGCAAATAAACATTTAGCAATACCGTAAATAACGGTAGGTACTCGCCACAGTAAATGTATTTTTCATATCGTGACTCCAATAATTTGATCGGCCACTGTAAAATATAAGTAAATGTTGGAATCGTCGTGATGAGAAAGGTAACTTCATTTCCAACAAACAATAATAAACGCTCCTCTTTTCAAACAACATATTGTTTCTTAATGAAAATCGTGATCGACGCCAACGCGCGATTCGGGTGGGAGAGACCTGCTCCTCCCCTTGGATTGATGCGGCTGGTGGTCGCGTCCCGATGAGAGAATTGCTCGACGAGAAAAAACACGAAACGAAAGCTCTCGACTGTTGTTGATTCAATTACTCCTGTAGACGTTCACGATACACTGTACACTTTTTTTGTTAAATCGCGTATCGCCACGCTCGTTCGATTCGCCATCACGATGCGGTTATTCCGGCGATATATTCGATATCAGCGACTTGCACAATAGACCCCCCTCGTAAATTGTCAGACGTGTTCATTTTTCACGCTTCGTCGATGAGCCGGCGAGAATAAACAATGGAACTATAGGACTGTGGCGAATTATCTATTAGGCGAGTGCAAGGAGTCGAAACATTGCATAAAATCAGGATTTTCTTCTGTGCACAGGCAGGATTGACCCCTTATCACCACGTAGATAAGAAATATATAGAAATGTTACACGTTCGAATCCGGAGACGTAAATACAATTACTCGAATTAATATTCGGTCGCTCTAAAAAAGACGATAACTTTTTAAATATTGTACTATACGTTTTGAACTTTTTGGGGAGCTAGAGCAATTAGTTTAGTACAGGATGTGAAAAGAAATATTTTCAAAAATTGCAGCTGGTCGGAGTTGTAGAAAAAATACGAAAAGTTGTATTTTATAACTTTTTTATGTGGGCCTATATTGAAAATTTAAAAAGTACGCTTTGTATATCGGTTGATGCAGGAAAAAACGACAGGCTGAAAGATGTAAGAATTCTTAGATATATGCCGCAATTCGTAAAAATCTGCAATTTTTACCATGTTTCAACTTTGTAGCTTATTGCAACGTCTACCGACTTTGACGAAATATTCCGGATATGGTTAATTGACACAGACTAGCTTTCCAAAAAAGTTCACATCGTACAGCACAATATAAAAAAGTTATCGTTTTTTTTTTAAGCGTCCGAATATTAATTCGAGTAGCTGTACATAATACAATGAACGTTACCAGATTTTAAACAACGAATAATATTATAGTAATGTTATAGTAATGTTTTTACAAGGGGAAGTGTCAAGCACATATGCATAGGACATATTGTGCTTGATTTCAATGCAATGGTGAATTCCGAGTGAAGAAGTACTGAAGCATATTTGTCCTAAAATTTACCGTTTCTAAGAGAATTTGATTTTATCCATTGTACTACTTTCCTCGTGAATGTAAAGCTATGTCTACTCTGAAGCAATTTCGAGCAACTGTTTGTCGCCTCTCTTTTGCCTTCTTCTTCTTTTATACGGAAAAAAATGATGACATTTTCAAGATGCATTTCGAGAAATGACAAAGTGGCGACTGTTGAAAACAAAGATATCGTTTCTGTTGAAAAAAATCAATTTTAAATATTTTAAACATTCATAAAAGACCAAAACATTAAAATTTAAAAAAATCAATTAATTAGTCCATACTATTTGAGCAACACATGAGCAGTTTATTTGCCAATAAAATGAGAATTAAAGAAAATTGATACAATAGTATAAATTAATTTTTAAAAGAATTTTTACCATGCAATGATATTAAGCCTCATTATTAAGAAAATGTATTTGAAACATCAAAAGTTACGCTTCAAACAAGAGCTTTGGTAGTTAAAAAATTTTACTTTGGTCTGTGAATGGGTCATCTACCATGTTCAAATTCTCGACCCTTTTTCGACAATTATAAATGATACATAATAATTATTCCATTAGGTAGATCTTGGTTACCAGGTTTTTCCAGGTACCTCTATTTATTGCTAAAGCTTTGTTTGGAACATACGATGAAACGTATATATGTCTAAATGATTATTTTCGCGTGACACATTCTATTCACGTTTCATTCATACTCCCCAATAGCAAAGAGCACTAGAGCATAAGCACTAGTCACTCGATTCATTTCGAGTGCAGTTAAGCGTTAAAACGAACGTGATCAACGTGTATATCTCCGCAATTGAGGGTTTAAGTGGCCGTACGTAGCCGTGATTACCCTTACAAATATTCCTACGTGCAATTTGATATCGCATTACGCTTTTAATATTGTAGCAACAAGCGGGATTAAATAATCTGGTATTCGGCCAACAAGGATCATCTCTTGTGCTTTGACGCTTGATTCATTTGGGATCCACAAGTCATAATTACCAATAATTTAATCGTTGAACTATAATTATAATGAAAATTGAAATTATTCGAAGGTATCGCATGGATCGTACTCTCTAATCTATAGAATAAAACTTTTCTATATAGGGTATCCCAAAAATATTCTTCTTTGAAGAGGTAATTTCAAGCAACTTTTTCCTTTTGGAAAATGTTCTTCGTGGCTTTGTTAAAGAGTTATTAACGAAAAACGCGAACCCATCAGCGTCGCGTTCAGCTGTAGCTCTCATTGACGTCACGTGACAAACACGGTAACTGCGCTCTGATTGGTCCATATGTTTCGTTAATAACTTCTACACAAAGCCGCGGAGAACATTTTCGCAGAGGAGAAAATTACTTCGAATACCCCCGAAAGTGGCCGCTTTCAAGGAAATACAACATTTTTGGGACAACCTGTAAAATAAATTTTTTCATTTCCTTGAACCCTTTCACATAATTTCATATTGAATATTTGTCTACTGGCTGTCCCGTTTTAAATAAATATCTCGAAATATATGGAAGGACGGGAGAAATGACGACTTTGCAATGCACTTGAGTAGACTTGCGAAAAGTAAATTTTAAAATTTGCAACGAGAATCTCCGCTTCTCTTTGCATACTGGAATAATACATATATTTTAAATATATTAAGAAATGCATCTACTTACATCTTTCATGCATATGCATTGCGTAACGCACACTGCAGAAGATAGCTCGGTGAAGTTTTCTGCATTTTAGGACACCAACACTCCCTTTAAATTTACGATTATTAAATTCAGGAACTCTGTCAAGAGGACCAGTGTCGTGAAAACAGGCATTGTGAGCACACGTCTTTCACGAGTCTCACGACTCTCAAGTTATCATACTTAATCACGCATAAGCAAGTGAGTGAAAAATCGTGAATATGTTTTTCCCTTACATTTAAACAATTAATAGTTAATACTTTTGAAAATTGTATGTTTTCGTGTTTTGTTATTTTATTTTACATAATACAGCGTACTATTAATATAAAGTCTGATCCTTTTATATATGAGCCGTTGTTTTTGAAAGTCGTACAAGTCCATTTATTTATTAATTAGAAAGAGTTTTATATGTGACTAAAACTACAATTAGCTAATTTTTCCACAAAAAGAAGTTTTGTACTCTCAAAAACAACGGCTCATATTTACAGCAAAGTGAATCATTATCACCACTATTATTAAATTCATTGAGAACGACCCTTGCTGAAGGTAGCGGTAGCTAACGTAAACGTAGAGTCGAGCAAATGTTAACATAATTTGACATTTTTTCATACGTTTCATGTTTTTTAAAACGACGAAGATTAAAATGGAACAGCCCGTACGTTCAACATGAAACAGATTTACTGATGAATTCACGAATACATGTGCACATAGAGAAATGTAATCGAATTCGCTATGTAATCGAATCCGCATTATATCTCCAGGCTCCATTCTTCATAAAAAATTATTTAAAGAGTTAATCGCGACGTGCAGTTGTTAACGTTAACTGTAACGAACACAAAATGTGACTGGTATAACTTGGTCTGTTGTATTATAAAGAAAATATTTAAATCAATTTAAAAAACATATTTTTAATATTTTCATTATTTGTAACAACTTATTGCCATCTTTCAGATAACCTGTCAATTTCTATTCCACAGTGACTCGTTAGCAACACGTGTTTTTGACTTACAAGCAAAATCACTTGCTTATTTAAAACATAATATCAAAAATGTTGTACTTCCTTAAAGAAGGTGATTTCAGAAATCATTCTAACTACTTTTTCCTGTTCGAAAATGTTCCCCGTGCTTAGGTAAAGAGTTATTAACGAAACACACGGACAGATTAGAACACGATTAAATAATTAAATAATTAAAATAATTAAATAATTTATGATTAAATAATTAAAATAACGGTTATTGAAAAAAGTCAATTTGAAGGCCGTTTTAATCTCGAAGTTCATACATTCGGAAGGAATTAGTTGTGCTTTCGGGTCCGCCCTGGTAATATTTATTTAACCACTGTAAAGTGGAAGGTATCAGCTGTATTTTCGCAAAAAAAGTTGCAGAAGTTTGCAGATGCACAATTTATCGTTACGTCTAATTTTGTCACAAAAATGAAATTGCAAGCGTATTATTATTTATTATTATTATTTAGTCGTATTATTGGTTATTATTATATATTATATTATATTTGTTGTTATTTTTATTGTTTATATTGTAGTAATTCGCGCGTGTTGTTAAATTAGTTAAAAATAATATTCTCAATAAAAATGGTTAATTCTTACACTAAATAATCGCCAGTATAAATTAGAAAAGAATAGTTTTCGTAATTTTTCTCATGAAATCCGAAATTAATATTATTGATGTTACTAACTATCAATTAATATTTTGTTTACAAAACAAGTTTTTCTATATTATTGAAACAATATTAAGGCATTCTGGAAATTTATTTTGCTTCTGTCTTTTCCGAAGAATGTGCGTACGCACAACAAAGTTTGTCATATTGTGATTTATTTTATTTAGTTATTTTCATTGCGAACTGACAAGTCACCGTCAGCAACGTCATCTAATAGTTTCATTTAAGATTGCAACGTAAAAGAAAATTTCCATGCATTCTTTTGGTACAGCACAGTTATTGGAAATCCTATCAATATAATATAAATAAATATAATATAAAAAAAGTGGTAAATGTAATGTAAAAGACGTGAAATTGGTCAGTGACCGGTTGCGGTCAGAACGGTCACTGTCAGAAAATTTTGTCCCCGACCCGTGTTCCGTTTACCAGGTATTTTTCGCGGTCCGTGCGCTGGTGGAGGGAGCGCAACCGAAATGGTAATTCGTGATTGTGGCGGTCGCCGGGAAAGTGTTGAAAAACCAACGAAAATATTTGACGATGAGTATAGACGAGAGGTTCGTGTTCGCCTCGAAAAGGAAGGATCTTTTCGGGATGCGTCTTTTGCCGGCCCCCTTCGGCCTCTTTCTCCTTCTGTGCCTCCTGGTTCCTGTATCTCCCTGCCTGCCCTCTGATGTTTTTCATCAAATTAACTCGCGGTACGAGTACTCTTTCTCCGCGGTGTTTGCATAATATCGTTTATAATTCACGTTGCGCTGAATTCCACTTTATTCCGACCGGTAGTCCGCGCACGAGCGTGCGCGAGCGGAGAGCGCTCGTTTTCTGACTCTTCGCCGTCCCGCTATCAATCGGATATCGTCGTGCTCTTTCTCTCTGCTCGTACGGCAGAAACACCTCCCGGATTTTAAAGGTCAACAAAAAAGGAACGGCGAATATAATTCAGAATTTTATTACACTCTCTGAATGTACACAGAATAGAGTTTGTGTTCATGCATGTAGTTTTGAACACGGTATCTTCCCGATGACGGCATTCATTTCCGGTGCACATTCGTAGTCGACGTCTTAAACTTTTGTCCGGTACATTGGCTCGTTTGCGACGGTATCGCTGCAATTTTTTGACGCATAATAGACTTCAGAGTCGCCAGATGAGAAGTTGCCCCCTCTCTGCCAGTACCGAAGGATTGGTCACGTGACATCGTGACACGTGAACGCCAGAGATAACGCGTCACGTGACCCTGGCGAAAGTGGGGTAAATGGCGTCGTAGAAGGGGAAGATAGAGTGGGGACACAAGTCTTAATCTGGCGACGTGAAATGGAGCGGATGTTTAAAAGAAAACTAGGATTTACTTTTTCTCTGCTTCACCGAGGTTCGACGACAACGAATATCAATGAAATACAGGATAATTACTAATAATAATAATAATAATACAGATATTGACTCTCAACGACTGAAAAGGTCACTTCGAATGACCTTGGTACTCATCCTCTTCAAGGAAGAACATTTTAGGGACACCCTGCACAATAAGCTATATGCGTTCTGAAATCTCGAAAACGAAACACTCAACGAAGAAATATTATTCTTTCTTTTCGATTTACATTTTCACGTAGATTCCCCCCTTGCGGTTTGTACCACCAGATCGGCGACACCCTCTATAAAAATGTATAAAACCTCAACGAATGAAATGTCAATGAAAAATTGCACAAAGCTTCGATTAGTATTATATACTACTATATACAGGGTGTCCCAAAATTCGTGTACTTCCTGGAAATGGGAGGTTCCTTGGGTCAATCTAAGCGACATTTTCCTTTACAAAAATGACGCCAGCGGCTTTGTTTAGGAGTTATTAACAAAAAACACGAACCAATCAAAGCGCGGCTAGAGCAAACGGAGTCCGACTCAGCGACAGGTCCCGCTTAGCGTGGCGGCGCCATTGGCCGAGCCAGAATCAATCCGCTGTAGCCGCGCTCTGATTGGTCCGTGTTTTTTGTTAATAACTCCTAAACAAAGCCGCTGGCGTCATTTTTGTAAAGGAAAATGTCGCTTCAAATGACCCAAGGAAACTCCCATTTCCGGGAAGTACACGAATTTTGGGACACCCTGTATAATACTGATCGAACCTTTGCGCCGATATCATTTAGACTCCTTGTTACAAACTACACTACGATCGATAATGAACAAACACAATTAAAAATAGCCTTGTCCGGTTTTCGCAGCAATGTCTTCAATCGTACCCGAAAGAATTTCTAATCGTCCGTAAAATTGACGGTTCCGGAGTCTGCAGGAGACCAACGGAAATGAAACGTTTCATAAATAATGAAAGTTAGGGTGAGATGGTGAAACATCCCGGGGACAATGGCAATAATAACCATGCAAACGATCGCGACGGTGTTCATCAGTCTCGATCGCGATGCAAACGTTTTAGGGGCGATTTTGGGTGGATGGGGGGTTGCGGAGGAGTAGGGGAAGGAACAGAGGTGGAGAAACGAAGGGACAGAGGGGACCGCGTCTGTTAACTCCCGGGTTGAAGCTTCGTTCTCCAGGGAAATGTGCGTAATCGCAGTGTTCTATCCTGAATCGGTGGCGACTCATTCTTGTTGGCGTGTGCGTTCGTTTTACGGGCACAACATTCACCGTCAATACTTGCACTCCCGTTGTTCGTACGTCAGCAGATACTCAACTGCGTTCACGGAAATACGATTTCTAGCGTGAACGTGCTATTATATCTTATTGCATCAATTTTGTCATCTGTTTTTGCTATTCGCAAATTACCTTTAGGCCCTCTGTCCACGGAGCATCGTATTGTGGTCTGAAAGTCAGTTTTAGAAGCTATTAAAAAGTTAAAATCTATGACATTGATATAAATAAACAGTCTCGATATACAAGGGTGCCCCAAAAACGTTCTCCGCGACTTCGTTAAGAAGTTATTAATGAAAAATACGGACCAATCGGAGCATAGCTATAGTGGACGGATTCTGAGACAATTCCGGGATATATTGCCCAAAATTGAAATATACATATGTAATTTCACAATACTCAGAAGCTACTTGACATACCTACCTTTTTATGCACAAAAAAATATGTAAAAAAATAATACAGTATTTCGTGTTTTTTTTTTTAATTTTAATTATTATACGAGCCTCATGGTCCTTTTATATGCATAGTAACAGTAATAAAATCTGATTCTAAAAAATTCCGTGATAGTTTGATATGCAACCGGGATTCTGAACAGCAACTTCAATTCCGGGACAATCCCGGCCAATCCGAGACGGTTGGCAACCCTACGTGTGACAGCGACGATCATAGTTTGAATCGTTGGAATTGAAATCGAGGGCAGGGCGGGGTTGTGGGAGGGGAAGGAAATAGCCCTTCGAGCTCGCAACGTATAATCGGGAGCAGAAGTGTACACATTGGAGAGGTCGGCATCGCTCTCGGTGGATCCCGGGGAGACGAAAGAACGCTCGCGGTTTAATGCTCCGAGCTCGGTCGAGACAAGCTGAGCAAACACTTTTCGCGATATTACCAGGATCCGAGCGGGCTTTCCGCGGCCTCTCTTCCACGCTCGCTCTCCTCCCTCTCCACCCATGTAATGAAATAAATACTCATCCGCTCGGAAATTCACTCGCTCTCTTTCTTTGCGTTTCATCGGCGCACGCGATGCTTCAGTTTTTATTCTTCCCTGTTACTTTAATGGAGTCAACCCCCCTCCCCCCATATCCTAGGATAATTGCCAGGTGTGATATATAGCATTTCAATAACCGAATTCATTCGATTCATTTTCATTTCAGTAACCTAATAACATATTCGATTCATCTAATCTAAGCTAGCCCCAATTGTATCCAAATTCTGATGTCTGACGATGTAACGTTGCCTGATCGTACGCATCGCCGACCTAAGTTAACGACGTACTCTCAATTTATTGTTAACGCACCGAAAAACATGCATCCCCTCGTCTTTATAGGCCAGGCACAAGTAACAAGCTTTCTTTGTCCTGAGAACGCCCCGAGTTGCCTCGAGGGCCAATGCTTCAGAACAAATAAGCTCAAAGAAAGAAATAAAAAACTGTCTTCTTGCTCTTTCTTGTCAAGCACCCCGGATAGGCGTGGTTTTGTTCCTCTCTATTTTAGTAGTACTCTGCATAGTAATGGGGATACACATTCTAATCCAGTGCTGTATCAATTGTATCATGAGAATGGACGACATAATAACAGCTGTTACAGCTCTATTAGAATTTAATAAACATCATATCTAAATGGTCTAGGACGAAACACCTCCTTTCTTTTAAAAATTGATTAAAACATTTTTAATAGCTAACGTGGTTCTCAAACCTGAAGATTCAAATCCAAATCCAGCGTTTAGTATCTCACAAATATGGCTAATTGTTGTTGTAAATGATCGAACCTTTGCGCCGCGAATATAAATTTGTAATATCCTGAAGATAAATTACGATCGATAACCAATTAATTAATTATCATATCTAAAGGGCCTTCCATTAAGAGGTGTCATTTTAAATTTCACGCCTGTTTTAAATTGGGAAGATTACAGATGTCACCCTTCGACACTTCGGTTAGAAAAATTGTAAAAAATGTTTAATGTGTAACAAAAAAAACGGTGCTTTTATAATCCAAAATAACATTTCTTCATGGAAAATCCTTTGGTTCAATTCCATATAGCCATTCACACCAACATAAACAGACGTTGGAAACATCTGTTAATATTCCGAAAGAAATGCAATTCTTTGTGTCCTTTATGGGCAACAGCGGAACGTTGTGCCTGTCCTCTTTTCATTTTCAAATAATTATTATTGACGAGAGAACGCGGCTAGGTTAATGATAATTTGAACAGCCGTTTGTGTTGCTGTTTCTGTGTAACCAACGTTTGCTCGACGAATTTCCGCGAGTATTTCATTTTCCCAGTCATTTGCCACGACTGTCGCGTTTCCAAACATAGGGACGTGTGCCGTTCATTTATTTATAACATCATCATTAGCAACGCCACTCTTGCCGGGTATACAAATTAGCTTGGAAAGAATGGAGCCGCGCGAATGACCCCTCCGGACAAACGATTCAATCGGACAGGGAGAAGGAAGGGGGCGCGCGTTTGAAATCTCGTAAATGCCAGCTATAAATCAAGAATCGCCCTGTCCAAAATTTACCTGAAGCATTCGAGTAAACGCACAGAAATAATCGATTCTGTAAATTTTGCTAGTTTTCTATCGAACTGTCAAAAAACCGTAGTAAAAATAGGATCAGAATTTTAATGTTTCCGTGAGTTACAGATTAGACGCTGTAACATACAAGGTGTAATTGATCTGCTGGTACAAACACCACAAGGAGATGAATCTACATGAAAAATTAAGTCGGAAAATAAATGAAGTTTTTTCATTTACAGTTTCGTATTCAGGATAATCAAGTTTTGAAATTCTGCGAACAGGCGTGCTATTAGGTAGAAATTGGCTGGTGCGCCCGTGCATGACCTACCAATTCTACTGCCTCCTAATTAGAGTTAGGCAAAAATTTTATTTAAATAAAAATTTCGAATAAAGTGGGTTTGAAACTCTACTCCTAATACAGGTCATGTGAGGGAAGGAAGCAAAAATAGAGGGGAGAAGGTCACCCTCTCTCTTTGACAGTATCTGACTAGTCACGTGACATCGCGACACGATGCGAATACCAATCAGACCACGGTTACAAATAAACGTAGCGTTGCTATTGGCCGAGCAGGACTCGGTCCGTAGAAACCACAATCTGGTTGGTCCATATTTTCGTTAATAATTCCTTCAGGAAGCTGCAAAAAATATTTTCACAATGAAAAAATTATTCCACATGACCCCTTTCCAGAAAGTACAATATTCTTGGGACATCCTGTATATTGGCATTCTTAAATCCTATTAATCTTCCTACTATTTTAACCCTTAAGTGAACTATTAGTTAAACTAATAGTTATTTAATGTATAAGTATTTCAAGTATAGTTATTTATGGATTTGAATGAAACTTCACTATTTCACTCTTCTCCATGTCGATAGGAATAAATATTAAATATAAATATAATAATAATAATAATAATTATAATTGAATTTTTAAGGTACATTTTAAAGGTTTTTCCTTTCAAATTACTCAGTGTTATCATAAGTGCATAAAAGCAGCAGTATATCTATTAGTTTATCCACTTTGGTTATAACTAGACTACGAATGTTTATGGAAAATAAAACTTTCCTATCTGAATTCCAACAAGCTAGAGTGAAATAGATATTTATTTTCTTTCTTATTAAGTTCAATAGTTTGAAAATAATATAACAATGTATATTTGAAAATTCTTCCAATATTTTAATAAATGCATAAAATCCGCTGTCTAGTTATAACAGTTCCCGCCCCTACTTTTGAAAATACTCGAAAGTTAGCCTATGAGCTATGATATCCCGTTTGAAACTAGAATATCCCATTAAGTTTTCAAACGTGGTCGACAAAATTTTAGTTTTGAAACATGGTGCAGCGGTCGGAGAGTCGAACGCAGGGAGGGGGTTGGTAGGCAAGTAAGGTTTGTGGGGGTGGCCGATCACAGGGACGAAAGAGCGGCAGTGTACGCGCGCGCACTCGGCTCTCTCTCCATCTGTTCCACCCTCTCTCTTTGTCTCTCGCGCGCGCACGCTCGCTGTAGGCGCGCGAGCTAATTAGCGTCTTGATTTACTTAATCCCAATTAATGCCTTTGGCTGCAACAGCTCTCGCGTTCCTGTGTGCATTAGATGGTGGAACGTGGTCGAATTCGACGGCAACATGGCTGCGTTTTCGTTGCGCAAATAATGGATTATCCACGTTGCCGCGGGTACACACCGTGCGCACGGTTAATACGCGGTACCGTCTGCTCGCCAGAAACCAACGTAATATGTCGTCGTTGCGATTTCCGCGTACACACTGTTTAATTGTCCTTAAACCGTTCCGCGCGAATTTTCTTCTTGCCCGAATGCCGGCAAGTTCTGAACGATTAACACTTTCACCTGCCTCTGTGTGTCACCCACACACGTAGACCACCCGATTTTTAATTTACAACCGCGCGTTTCTTTTTATTTATCTTACTCTTTCTTCTTTCACTGCCTTTCTTTTTGCCACATGTCTCACTGCGATTCACGATGCTAATTTAGATTTTTTCCAAGTATTTGTGGAAATTACCTTTAACTTTTTTCTAGTTCTTATAGTAGCATTTTTCTGACCTCTATACATGAAGGATGTCTTAGCACACGAATGGTAACTCTGAAACGCTATTAAAAATTGCTTTACCATTATTCAAAATATTGTTTACATTCACGATGCTAATTTATATTTCTTCCAAGTATTTGTGGAAATTACCTTTGACTTTTTTTCTAGTTCTTATAGTAGCATTTTTCTGACCTCTATACATGGAGGATGTCTTAGCACACGAATGGTGATTCTGAGGCGCTATTAAAAATTGCTTTACCATTATTCAAAATATTGTTTACATGCACGATGCTAATTTATATTTCTTCCAAGTATTTGTGGAAATTACCTTTGACTTTTTTTCTAGTTCTTATAGTAGCATTTTTCTGACCTCTATACATGGAGGATGTCTTAGCACACGAATGGTAACTCTGAAACGCTATTAAAAATTGCTTTACCATTATTCAAAATATTGTTTACATTCACGATGCTAATTTATATTTCTTCCAAGTATTTGTGGAAATTACCTTTGACTTTTTTTCTAGTTCTTATAGTAGCATTTTTCTAACCTCTATACATGAAGGATGTCTTAGCACACGAATGGTGACTCTGAAGGGCTATTAAAAATTGCTTTACCATTATTCAAAATATTGTTTACATGCACGATGCTAATTTATATTTCTTCCAAGTATTTGTGGAAATTACCTTTGACTTTTTTTCTAGTTCTTATAGTAGCATTTTTCTAACCTCTATACATGAAGGATGTCTTAGCACACGAATGGTGACTCTGAAGCGCTATTAAAAATTGCTTTACCATTATTCAAAATATTGTTTACATTATGAAATATTAGGATCTCTGGGCTGGTTACGCCCGACCACTGACGGTATACCTAAAAGGTTGTTATAATAGACAAAAAACGCGCACGGATCATATCCGAACCGGCCGATTATTTACGACCACCGTGCTCCGACAACGTCAACCCTGAGAGATGAAAAACACGTGCGACAGACCCACCGATTCAGATCGATGGAATCATACATACACATATACTTTTGTGTTTTATATTTATATTTTATATATTGTATATAGATAGAAAAAGATATTGGTATCTAATAAATTACAAAACATTTAAGCATTGAAAAATTTAGTAAAGATTCAATGAAAAAATCAACACGATTATACATAGTGCATGTTTTTGCAATAATGCAATTTATTGGATTAGTTAATCGATAAGTCGATTTTCCTTTAAGTGTTTGAAAACCTGTTATTCTTCTCAATTCACGTTCCGGTACGTAAAAATTGATTTTCATAAGTAGAGAGAAACAATCAATATGATTATTAAGTAAATGAAAAATGAAGCTCTGGTTAAATTTATTTATTTAAACAATCACTTAAATAATAAAAATTCATTTGCTTAAACACGTGCTGAAATAATAAAAATTTATTTGTTTAAACATTTGTTTAAATAATGAAAATTTATTTGTTTAAGCATTTGTTTAAATAATAAAAATCCATTTGCTTAATTGTTATAATTTGCGAATATTGAATATGTATTATGTACAACATTAATGAAAGTCATTGTACCTACTACGTACATATTACGACGTGACAACGTCGGATCAAGATCTCAGTTATTCGAAGTTAAATAAAAATTACGAATAAAGATATATCTGATTTTTATCTCTTCGAAATACTCGTTACGAATAAAAGCGTCAAATAAAGGATCTAGTTAAATCGAGCTTTAAATAACGACTAAAAATGATAGATAAATCTCGCGCGACATCTGGACTCAAATAATCCATATAAATACGAATCTATTTCTTCCAATAAAATCTGACGGATACTCTATGACGCTGTATTCGGCTTACGAATAAAAGTTGTGGCGCTGTATTCGGCTTACGAATAAAAGTTGAAGATAACCAGAAAATTTCTCGGCGAGACAGACGAATAAGCTCTCCAAACCGAGCACTCGAAAGATAGTTACAGATAAATTTTCACGCTGCATCCGACCTCGAATAAAAGACAAAAGATACAGTTTATTTTATCTTAAACTTATTTGAATATTTTTTTATTCAGATAATGCCCAACTCTGTTGCTACTAAATCCTTTAATATAAATATTAATATTTTTCATACGCCGTCCTTCTTTGCGTCCAGAACTTTCATCGTTCAGTGCAAAAGTAAATATAATTGGAATTTCATCATATTTGGTATCATTTTCATTCGACTTTCAAATAAAATTTTTGGGACACCCTGTATATTAACTTTCTCACATCCTATTTATATTCCTACTATTTTCAGTGAACTATATTGGGTGCGATAAAATTAAGATGTTTATAGGTTTATTAAATAACATGATAATAACCCAAAAAATAGCAAAACCTATTAATAGAATGGAAAATATGTTATTGAATGAATCTATGAACGCATATCTTAATTTCATCTTTTGATTTGAAATTCAAACGCTACAAACTTTCGTTCCAACGGAATACAGTTATGTTTGAGAACCTTCTATTCTCCAGTTTAAAAAGAACACGAAACTTAGCCACTGCAATTGAACGATACTCTCATAAACGGAATGTGTAAGCACCGAAACATGGAGGAACGCATTCGACCGTGAATATTCTACCTAAAATAATAATCGACCGTAGAAATAAAACTCGAAGCATTCGAATGGACCGAGTAGTCGCTTCGTCATCGATACGATCGCGTCCCCTACAACTCTTCTTCGATTAAAAGACATTGTTTGCACAGCTAGATCGCAATTTGTCCGAGTTCAATCTCCCGTTCAGCTTCCCCGAGCACCGTCGCAATGATCCCGTGTTTGTTCGACCCTTTCCTCAGTTCTTCCCGCCGCCATAGATCAAAAGTAATAAATCCTCCTAATAGATCGATTTAATTAACAATCACATAGCCGCCGATAAAAACTTTAGCACACAACTGACGCTGGAAATGCCCGATATTTTGAATCTTCATACAAACCTGCCAATAGATGGCAATGGACTTGGATATTTGATTTCTTTCTTTCTACAAGGTACATACCTCCTAGTAGCACATAATCGAAAAGGGAAAAATCTATTCTACTTCATAAATAAAGAAACCACAAATACACAGATTCAGATCACCAGGTATTACTACCTTGATTTTAATTTGTTTTTATTCAAAAATGTTGGATAAAGTATAAAAAGTTTTACTATAAAATAACTCCTAAACTCTTTCTATAGAATACAAAAAGCTGCATCGATTAATGCATAAAAAATATACGGTTCCATTTAAAACATCGAAGTTGGCCTTTATAAGTCTAATAAACATTAGACATAAGTTTCTAATAAACATCAATGTAAATAGAAACAGTGGATGATACACATGAAATTTTTCTAGTTTTATTTATTTAGTAATTTAATTTAGTGAAACAGATTTTAAGTCGTAAAATTTAAAAAATTTTATTAAGATGGGATTATTTAGGATTAATTTTTAATTGTTTAGTAATTCATTACCGAAGTAAAAATGCTCATAATTCTGATATATCAACAATTCTTTGTAATCGATCAGGGAACAGGATTATTATTATTAATCGGATCTTAAAATTTAATATTATATAGTTTAAGGGGGATAATAATATTTTATATATTAATTTCTATAATTATTAAGAGAGCTCGAATACTTTTTCTGCTTGATTACTTACATAAATAACATGATGTTTGCCAATGAAATCTTCGGATTTTCGCAAACGGAAAGTGTCGTTGAAACTAATATTATTCCAAGTTTTCGATGTTTAATTCATGTGTATAGAATCAATAGCCCGTAGATTATCCTAATCGCAGATTATCCTGTAAAATTCGACCTCAAAGGAGTCGAATCGACAGGATTACTAAAATTCTTCAATTGAGATGCGAAATGCAAAATAATACAGAGGTGAATACATTTCTCCCTTGTTCTCCCTCTCCGACGCAGCCACCCGATTACGAAATGATTCGAACGTCTGTTGAATGAGCCAAGGGTCAGCTAATGGGTTGGACCAACTAGCTAACGTTAGTACACGTATCCCCCACAGGTATCCCGTGTCTCCGCCTTAATAAAATATTCTCTTTGATTTCGAACGCGCCGGTTGTTCATTAGAATTACGAGCGGAAAGAAGCCTCGATTAATTTAACCCGACGCGGAATCACTAATTACCACGATACTCCGAATTATGCTAGAGAATACCGGTCGTTTTATTTGTCTAGGGAAAAAGAATAATTACCTAAACCTATTCAATAACAAATTCTATAAATTTTTTCTCTTGGGAGCATCGCGGCATTATCTCTTACTAAATTTCATCGCGATCGGTACATTCTTCGCAAAGAAACATCAACTAATATTTTTTTGCTATAACAATAGTTATTAACAATGACAAATTCTATAAATTTTTTTTCTTCGGAGCATCGCGGTATTATCTCCTAAATTTCATCGCGATCGGTACATTCTTCGCATAGAAACACCAACTAATATTTTTTTTGCTATAACAGTAGTTATTAACAATAACAAATTCCATAAATTTTTTCTCTTGGGAGCATCGCGGCATTATCTCTTACTAAATTTCATCGCGATCGGTACATTCTTCGCAAAGAAACATCAACTAATATTTTTTTGCTATAACAATAGTTATGAACAATGACAAATTCTATAAATTTTTTCTCTTGGGAGCATCGCGGCATTATCTCCTACTAAATTTCATCGCGATCTGTAATAAAAATTTTATAATGGGACCACCCCGGGGACATACTCTACAAGATGCAAAAGGTTTCGTACCGATTGGTCCATCCTTCTCGGCGTAATCGGTGAACATACATAGAAAAAAGAAGCGAAAAAGGCATATACAGGTCGAATTGAGTAACCTCCTTCTTTTTCGATGTCGGTTAAAAATACAATTCATTTTCTACAAGGATACAATAGAAATCGAATTTCTTCAGTCACAGTTTAGTTACACGATGTTACGAAATGTTCAATTTACATATTTCTCTTATTTTTGACCTGGTATGAATTTGGTATGAATTCGTCTTGACTCACGGTTTCATATGACGTTAATAATGAACCTACCAAGTAGAGAACACATAACGTGAAACTCCCTTTACTGCATTCTATACATAGAAGTGAGGAGATTGAATTTACTTGACGTTCTACGATTTTCATAATAATAAATACTTATCTCAGTGATTGAATAGTTTTGAGCGGTGGCGTGTGAACAATCTTTACCAAGTGTTGTCACGAATTTTGTCTATTGAATTTTTATCGAGTATCGGAAACGTTATTTCTCTTCAGTATTATCGGATCGAACATTACTTCGTTAACTTTGTACGAGTAACGTGTCAGCATAAATTAAATAAATCGAGTTGCACTCCGCGGGATTGCCAATTAAGGATTCAGCAAATAACTATCATTTCACGTTTCATAAAACAAACAAGGGAGGGCTGAGGCACAATGCAATGTTAGCCTATTAAAAAAAAATATTTCACTTTTCCCTGCCGAAAAAATACTTTAATCATAGGATTTAGCGTTTACACACTTTTCATGGTTTTTTTCATTTTTATAATTAGCAGAGTGAGAAAAACAGAAGCATACTCTCTTTGCATCATTGTATTTATACTTTTACGTCGATGCATCAGAGTATTGCTAAATACATGAAAAATATTTTATTTTACATGAAAGTAGACAGCCTGTAGAATTTCATATTCTCGTAAACAGATTCAAAGAGGTTGAAACTGAATCGATTCTAATAAATTCTTCATTATGCAAATTTAAAAACATTTTTGTACGCTGTAACCCTTTGGGTACAGATTTATTTGAAGATTTTTTGCATATGGAATGAATTTAAGATCTTAATATATGGATTAATGTAAAAATAATAGATTTATTTTATTGTAATGATATTATTTACATAGTTTTAAACAAGATATTTATCACAAAATAACAATAAGTATATCAAAGAAACATAACATGTATATGACGAATACAAGTCGTTAAATGTACCCAAAGTGTTAAAGTTCACTCGCATCAACTGCTAATTTATTATTGTCATCATAAAACAAGTAAGGTTATATTGCATTATTTGTTTGAGGTTTCCTTGATGAATTTAAGTAGACCTTTTATCTGTTTTAACCGACTTCGAAAAAGAAGGAGGCTACTCAATTCGACCTGTATGTGCCTTTTTCGCTTTTTTTATCGCTAACGATGTCCTCGAGTATAATTTAAATTAAAATAATTACAGTAATTTAAAATAATTACAGTAAGCTTAGAAATAAATTCTAATTTAAAATAATTACAGAAGATTGAATGCTGTCATCACAGTAGACTGTATGTAGAGTAATTTCAGTAGAGAAAATTTCTCAATGGAGAAAAACGTGGTCAGAGTTTTATTGTGTGAGCCAGCCAATAGATTCATTTTCCAGAAACTGTGGGGATTAAAACAGATAACGACCGATCGAAAGGCTGTACAGATTCCCTCCTCCATCTATTCGTGTATTAGTAGCATTTTTTATTTCTGTGTGTTCGTAAAGATTACATAAAACTCGGCACTCCGCCGATAAAATTGATTAAAAACAAATATCCAGCGCAACGTGCGGATGCGAGACCAAGAAATCGCGACACCCCAAAGGAGTTCACTTTTTCATCATTTTTATTTCGTCATGCGACTGTTGACTCGAGTTTTCGTTCTGCGAGCGCCAACTGCGAATGATTTTACTTAAATTAATTAGTAGACAACGGATATTTATGCGGAAGTAAAATTTTCTAAATTGCAACAAACTAGAGTGAAATAATAATTTATTTTCTTTCTTAATGTGTTTAATAGGCTGAAAATAATAGAACAGTTCTTCTGGCGTTGCAAGATGTATTTCTCTGGTATGTGATACTATGTAAATGAAAGATAATTTCGTGATCTGAATTGTAGAGCAAAAATTGGTGAATTGTTATACCAAGATCACCTATGCGACTATTTTTACATTCTTTTGTCAAGTAACTCGACATTAGAGAAAGAAAAATGAAAATAAAATGGGGGTTTATATGTATTTGGTTTTTCCTTTATTTATTTGTCTTGTTTTTTAGTTAAAAAAATATAAATTACAACAAAATTTGAGAGCTGTATTCAATGTAATTGGGAAACAAAACTGTTTAATTCTTACACGTTTTTCAGGATAAATATT
Source organism: Lasioglossum vierecki (assembly GCA_028455595.1). Lineage (NCBI taxonomy): Eukaryota > Metazoa > Arthropoda > Insecta > Hymenoptera > Halictidae > Lasioglossum > Lasioglossum vierecki. Next base: position 26,024,019 of record CM052336.1, on the reverse strand, counting down.
CACCCATTTACTATTTTTATATACTATAAAATGATTGGTCCCTCTTTATCTGTGTTGTGAAACGTGTCTCTCTAAAATTTGACGTGATAAATTAAGCAAAATTTATTAAAGTGTGAAGCAAAAATGGGTAAAAAAGTATCACAGAATCTTTTGTGCAACTATTTCTGAGGAGCGTATGAAGGTTAAGATAAGTAGCAGTCAAGGAACTGTCCTTTGAAGTAAATTTCAAATAAAACACTTAAAATAGTAGAGAATTGTCGGCAACAAAATTGAAAAATGATTCGAAGTGCAAAGGGTTAAGGTAGAATCACGCCCGTTTCGGTTGTCTCACTAGTTACCGAGCTGTGACTTGTGAGATACCTGGGTAAACAAAAATTACCCGCGCACCCAGGTATCTCATGAATACACTGCGGATCTTTATACAAAATAAAAATCGTTTGCATCAATAGGAAAAAGCAGACGATATATTACGATTACTTATTCTCTTGAACGATTTGTGTAAATTTAAATTAATATATCAGCGTTCTTTTAATTTCTTCATTATTTTAAATTGCACAAAAACATTTATGCCATAAATGTATAAAATGTCAAGTATACTCATGAGATACCTGAGTATATGAGATATATAGTTTTTTTATTGTTACATAAAATAATTTGTATTAGATTTCGCAAACATTTACGAAGCAATTCGTGCGTTTTTAGGGGGAATAATTGTAAAGTCAATTATTTAATTATCAAATTAGGGATTTTTATTCTCATGTAAAAATACCAACAAGTCTACCCGGAGTACTCTACCAGAGTACCTGGGTACCCGAATACTCGGCTATCTCGTGAGATACCCGGGTAGCCTTGCTTTACCCGGGTAAAAGTCCGAGCTCTAGTAGAAATACGAGTGGAGAGTTTGCATGCGGTAGAGCAGAGAATTGGAGGCGGAGCGAATGGTGGAGAAAGCAGTGGGTCGTCGGAGAAAAGGGTGCGGAAGAGGAGGATCTCTCTCGCGATACCTTTTGTGAAATGTGCAAGGTATAATACATATAACCGTTGTCATCCGTTTCGAGCCGACTTAATTAGCACATAGCTAATGTCCTCCGCGCCAACACCGATTTCTTCTCTCCTTTTTTTCGTCCCCTCTGCGACGGTTAATCGCTCGAACAAGGGACAAGGAGCACTCTTCCGATTTGATGGCATTTGTTCTGTAGATCTTCGCACACCGGGACACAACCGAAAAAATAGCTTCCACAGAAACTTCGCCAGTGTTTCCTCTCCCGTGGGCATTGCCGCTTGTGTAACACTTTGTGCGCTTCTGTTCTGCGCCATCGACGATTACGTATTCTGCCGACTATCGGCTTGGTCTCCCGCCCTTTTTACCACGTTTTTCAATTTCAATAGAAAATAGAGGTGTGCGAAAATTTTCTTCAAGATTCAGACGAGTTCTTAAAAATTTTGAAATTCTCGATTATGTCAAGATTTCCGAAAATGCTTGAGATTCTGAAAATCAACGGAAATCTTTTTTTAGGATTTTCAGTACTCGATTACCATTGTAAGACTTGTTTTAAAAACAATCTTGGTATAAGATTTTCGATATTCGAGGCGTTTCCTAAAACCACATTATAAAATTTGTTCATTACTTACAGTGTTGGGCAATATTTAAATAAAAAATTAGTTCGATAAAAATTTAAATTCCAAGTTATTTGTTGTTTGAATATTCAAATAAAAAATAAAAATAATTATTTATTATTTCAGAAATTTTAACCTTATGTCAATGTGACTCATCTCGATATTTTTCCGACCGGTCCCAACCCCCAAGATCTCTACATTTGATCTACAATTAATCTCGGATTTGTTATTCCATAATTTACAAGTCAAATCAATGAATTACCTTTCCAGTGGACAGTTTACACTTCCATGACTCGTCCGATCGCATACCAACCGAGGGTTGAGGTTGTCGATCAATTATTTTATCGAAGAGCACAATCCTAGGGGGTGTCCGCAAAAATATTCATTGTCCGACAAATAAGGTCCATCGCTAGTGTGCACTTTGCGCGACGCTGACCTCGACATCGTTGGCAAAACATAGGAAAATCGTCCAACGTTTGCGCATCAATAATTGAAAACGGTTGAACCGGACGATAGGGCGACTCCACCCCTTTCGGTCAATTAATCCGTCCAGTTTCGGACAAGTAGCATAAAATTAGTCTTGGTGGCAGGTCTGCGAGCGGCGCGGCCGATTATATTATTGGAGGCAATTTCTCTTGCTCCGGGGATTACCTGCCAATCAGTGTCGCAAACGTTCGCGTATGGCGTTTATATGATTGCTCGGCACACGATTCTTCCTCCGGGGTCCCTTCCGTTTCTCTTGGTCATATCCGACCAATACAATCGGCGTTTTGGCGTCAACAATAATTCTCTCCGCGTGCTTCGAAAGACAGAGGAGCAACCTGACAGCTCTCCGGAGATTATCGTATAAAGAGATCAACATACGAATCGGCGAACGCGCGCAAAATTTTCCGCTATTCCATTCGGAAATGTAAATAAGAGATAATTGATTTTTAACGCGAAAATAAATCAGCGGAATAGGCAAATATTATTTCCACGTAACCTCGTTCTCGAGAAGATTAAATACCAGATCAAGAGGCTGATTTACTAAATTAAAAAAATCCTTTATTTTGCTTTAATCGATAGCAATGTATATACCATATGTATGTATACGTTATAAATACATAGTGTCCCAAAAATGTTGTGTTTCCTTGAAATCGGAGATTTATAGTAACTTTTCCTTTGCGAAAATGAAAGCGATTATTTCGGATGGATTTACATAAAGAACTGTTTTACAGTTTCGTAAAAAAATGCAAAAATTGTTAGTATTTTTTGCCAATGTATCACTTTAAATAAATGTCTTTAATTGTCTTTAAATAAATCTCTGCACATTCCGCAATTTAAAAATTCGTGAAACATGTTTAAGGCTGTATAGATATTTTGAAAGGTTCTTTATGCAACTTGTAATCAACAGCAGGAACGAGTAAAAGTGCGACGATATAATTTTTAAAATATATTGTTCGAATGAAGAACGTGGTGTCTAATAAGCTTGTTTAAGAAAAGAAAAGTACATACATGCGTTTCAGTAGGGAGACAAAATAGTTGAAAAATTTTTCGCTCGAAACGGATATTAAAAAAAGGCAGATACAGGTCGAATTGAGTAACCTCCTTCTTTTTCGAAGTCGGCTAAAAAAACTGGACGCTCTCCGGATATGAGAAAGGCTTTTTAATATCGACGCGCCACTGTAACTCCTGCATATTTCAATAGTTTTTTCTAGCTCGAAACGGCTTTTTACTCGGTCGACTACTCAGTAAATGAGGCCGCGATTCGCGATAATTGTCAGGAGAATAAACTTAAATTTTTCAGGCTGTGGGCCGGTCCGGCATCGCGGGTAAAACCATCAAAGCGATTTTACCATGTCTCTTACCTCTCCGCGCCAATGTTTGCGAGTGTGGGCGAGAGAACTTTTTAATTGGCCACCCTTAATTAGTTAACCAGCAAAGTCTCGGTAATTATTCTGTTTCTCGCTCCGTTTCCGTGCGCCAACTCTCCTCCCATCTCCCCCAACCCAACCCCTCTCGTATTCCGTTCTTCCATCCTTTTTCAGTGTTGCGGGGGTGGGTTTGGGGCGTGCTCCTGTATACCGACGGGGTTCTCATGTTTTCGCTCAAGTTCCTTCTCTGTCGTGATTAACTCCGTTCACTTAACTCGATTGCGAAGATGATGCAAAAATATGCTCATCAGATTTATCGCATGTGTTCCCCTTTACAGTGTCGTTGAATAGTGCAACTACCGACTACAGTAGTATCTCCGTAATGGCCGTATCGTCGAATCTGCCGAGCGACAGTTTCAGCAGAGGACAGAATCGCCAGATTAAGACTTGTGTCCCCACTCTAGATTCCCCTTCTACGACGCTATTCCCCACACTTCCGCCACAGAATGATCGTGCGACGCGTTTCGTCTATGTCATACTTATAATTTTATATAAATAAAGATTTTTACCCAATTCCGTGTGTCACAATGTCACGCAACTAATCTGATACTGAGTAACTGTAGAGAGCGTGTTTGATGTCATTTTAATTCGATAAACGAGACGAATACGGTGGTGAAAGTTTCATAAAAAAATTAAAAATTAGAAAAGCGTACAATCTTCAGCTTCGATCGCGTAAGTGTTAGACTCAACCCATCGCTGGAAACCCGTTTTTCGTGGCCAAAAGTATTTTAGCGTTATTTTAAAGTTAAAGGTTATAGTATAGCTAGGTCGTTGAATTTCTTTTCGACACCAGCAATAATATTATAAAATCAGAAATATATAGTAACATTTAAAACATTGACGTGATTCCCATTCTTTATAAACAAAAATTTTTCTTTAATTTTTGTATAAATAAATTAAATCTAGCGCGCTTAGTATGCTCCGCGCGCTTCTATGACGCCTGCTAGATGTCCCATCAAGCATTAAATGAATCGACAGCTAGGTAGTGAAAGATAGAGAGAGACAGAAAGAGATAGAAGAATTATTAGAGACAGAGAGAAAATACGTGCTACGATAAAGATAATTATAGTTACAAACAATATCGGTGATTAAGAGAGACGTTAATTGACTTGATTTGTCGTTTCTCTTATTTACAGGTAACTTGTACATATTGTAAATATTAATATCATAAAACTCTTATTTACAGAGAAACTAATTTGGTTGATTAATTCCGACAACCCCAATCCCAGATATATAAAAAATATAATATATATCTATATAAATTTTCATAAAGAATGGTCTGATACGAGGTCAATTAGTGGTGCCTTCACCTTAACTTATATTGTACACAGTTAGGTAACGCGAGTAGAGTATTCTAGTGAAACATAACGATACAATAAGTATTCATCTACTTTTAACTATCCCATGTAATGATAATACAAACTGTCTCGCATACTCAGGTGTTTCATGAGATACCAGGGTGCCCGGGTATTTCTTCTTACCCGGGATCTTGCAAGTAACAGCTCTATGGTCGACTAACGGGGCGTATGTCTGTTTTTGTTGCAGAAGGTAGCCGACAGATCGGACCCCACGCCTGCACGGTCTGCCAAAATGTGGTCGAGGGTAGCTCGCATAGCCGAGCTCTGCCCAGAAGTCAGGCGGGTCAGTACGGGCTGCGAGAGGATCAGGTGGCGCCCGGTGCTCGTGTTTGTAACACCTGTAGGTGCAAAGCGGTCAGGGGACGCTACACCTCGTGTCCTCTGCCAGGTTGCCCGAACGTGAACAACGGCAGCTCGAAGACCAGAGTGAAACGGCTAAGAGCGCTGCCTGCGAAATGGCTCGATCTACCTGCCGAGATTCGTGACCCTATTATCCAGGAGTTCCGTGAGTGTCCCGACATTTCTGTAGAAAAGTCCTACAATCTTCCTTGAAGCAATCGATCGATTAATTGTTACTCTTCTTACAGAAATACCGAGCAACGCGACCAAGTGCTGTTCAGCCTGCTTCAACCGAATATCGAGACGTCTAGCACCCCATCTAACCGGTAGTGCCGAGGTCGCTGAGAATGCAGCCGACTCCATGGCCCGGCAATGGACGGACGAGGAACTTGAGCAGCTCAGGAGAGCGCTCAGAGAACATGGCACCAACTGGTTGAAGGTCGCCGAGGAAATACCCGGAAAGACCAACCATCAATGCAAGAACTACTACTTTGCGTATCGGAAGAAACAGAGCTTGGACCAAATGGTCGCCGAGTATTATCAGTCGTTGGGCGAAGAGAGGAGACCTTGCTTGACGGACGAAGAGGAGAGCGGTAGCAGTACGAGCAGCTGCGACGAGCTAGCGGTTCGTGTTCACTGATTTTTCTAGTTATACTGTAGTTGTCAAGTTTTTCAAGCACAAAGCGTTTCGAAGCAGAGTACTGTAAGGTAAGACCAACTCTTACCTTGGTAACCATAGTGTGCTAGAGGCACCTGTACCGATCGCCTACCGGAAGATGGCAGCGAGAAACTTGTAGGGATACCGCGTCATATCCCTACTCTGCGCTTTTTTCGTGCAAGAGTAATATAAGTACATACAGCAACATTTTTGCAAAGAAACGCGAATGGACTTGTTGCTCGACCTAGTAGAAGTTATAATTTAATGTTCGGTTGATAACATTTATCAATCGGATAGAAATTTACGAGTAGAAGAGTTTTTAAGTGGTAAATTCTGACTTGTAGGTTCATGACTCGAGCGATACGGCCAGCGCGGGTAGTCCAGCAAATAATATGTCGAGTGGAACGCCAGGGACACCAGGTTCTTCTACGACTTTGCCTATGTCTTTCTCACGATCGACAGATCAGAAGCTTGGCGACAAGTTGGCTGATATTGCTGTGGTATCTTTGGTGCCACCGGTGAGCATGGGTTCGTCGCAACAGTCTTCCACCAGCGGAGGTAGCAACGCTGCTTCGGCTGGCACTAGAGAAGACTACGATAGCTCGGCCACGGTAAGACCAAGTTTTCCTTTCGCCTCTTAAACTGAGTAGAAAGATGCGAAAAGGCCTTGCATTGTTTTGAACATTACTTGAACCCGTTTGGGGTGGCTCGTTTCCTTTTCGAAATGTTAAATAAGACGAAAGTTTGTATCTTGATAGGGCCGTCTGATAGAGGTTCGCTGATTGTTTCAGGAGACGGCGGACGAGGGTCAGGGAGGTACCGATTTAGATAATAGCAGCGTCGTTGTAACATTAACTACCGCTAACAACGCGACGCCGCTTCAACAACAACATCAACAGCCGCATCAGCAGTTGCAACCTACTTCGCATTCGCCTCCGTCGACCACCAGCAACTCGAACCCGCTCACCGTTAAAGACCTTATGCTTGGCGTTATCGAGATGCAGCTGAAACGCAACCCCAATAGTCCAGCCGGTACCGGAGGTTCCACGGTGCCGGTCAATTCTGGAACGCCAACGATATCCAGCATACTGAAGACAGATCATCGGAACGACATCACTTTCGTCAGAGAATACAAGCCGTCAAGTTCCATGGCGAACACAACCATGTCTAGGGATTCGAATTTGGCAACTCTGTCGGTGGTGTCGGGTCCCCATCACGGATCACATCGTTCCGCACCTAGTCCTCAACAAATTGGTAAGTCGAATGAAAGTGAACACGTTCATCATGTTCACTGCCATACCATAACCTCCAGTTACTCGCACTCCCCTTTCTACATGACTGATTACATGGAACTTTATATCACCCCAAAATAAATAAATTTATGTACAATAGGATAACTAGCTTAATGCAAAAAAATAAATATTTAAAGTTCTGAGACTATAAATGCTATATGCGAGTAATTAAAGGTTAAGAATCTGATGATTAAGCCCTGCAATATGGGATCAGACAGAGTATATTCAGGGTAAATGGCCGTCATAATTATCAGAGTTAAATATTATAAATTTAAAAGTTATTCTCAGTCGTTATATTTTTTTTCAGCTACGATATTTAAGATATTAATCAGCGTATTAAGTAAGTTCTTGGTGTTTAATCCGAGAGAAAATGTACTGTATCCGAAAACTATTCCAGGCCAAATGCAAGCAACAATCACCCCCTGTCCTCCAGCGGCATCAAGCAGTCAGCCTTCGTCCTCGGATTTGATTCCAAAGGAAGGACTGATCGTGATGCAAGTTCAACAAGCGCTTCGAGAGACGGAAGGCACCCTCGACTTGAGTATTAAGAAACCAAGACAACAACAAGATTATAATCATTCCTTGCAACCGCTTCATAAGCCACCGACGGTTGCCCTTTATCGGCCAGAACCACCTCCGGGTGCTTACTACCATCCTCATGCTCATCCTGAGCAAAGCCGTGGCGCGAAGAGTCCATTGATTTATACTTCTTCGCCGCGGCCTCAAGCACCTCTCACACCGAAAATGAACAAGGTCACCGTGCCACCGCCACATCCAAAATTGTCCCCTAAATTGAGCACTATAGGCACACCTGGGCACAAGAGTGGCTCTATCACGCACGGTACACCGGTTTCCAGCGCCCGTTACGACGGTCTTCTCAGACAAATGACGCCCCCAGGAAATCCTGGCAGCGCTACTGGCACATCGAGCATTTCCAGTGGCGCGAGTGCAGTGAATGCTCCCAGTAATCAAGGACCTAAAGAGACGGGTTCGATAACTCAAGGCACACCGGTTCATCCGTTTGCTGTAGACAAGCGAGCGCCTATGTACGACTATCATAGAACTATCCGACATTCGCCCGTAACGACAGGCAACATTCCTGGACAGGGCCAGAGTCAAACAGGAACTGCGACGGTAGTAGTGACGCATAGCAATCAATACAATTCTTATTCCGCTCGACCGCCTAGCTATACGATGGAACAACAGTTATCCTCCCGACAGATTATCATGAACGACTATATAACCAGCCAACAAATGCACGCGCGTAGTCGGAGCGGAGCCACGTCGGAAGGAGGTAACAAGAACGAGCCGCCGTCGACGTTGTATTATACAAGCACACCTCCACCGCAGCCGCATACACAGCCGCGGCAAGGAGTGATCCAGAGGCATAATCCTCAGAAACAGATGCATTATCCACCTCCGCCACCGGGACTGGAAGCTTTTTCCAGTTTAGTGGACGTCGCCGTGCAACAACCCAGTCTTCCAGTTCCCCATCCACACAGCCACCCCGCCTCTGTCAGTAGCAGTCACGAGGGTCTTGGGAAAACCATGGCGGATAGGCTGCTGGCCGACCGCTATGGAGATAAACATCGCTTGGCTATGCACCAAGCGGATCACAGAATGGCGGTGGCCCACCATCATCAACGAGATAGAGAAAGAGAACGCGATTTGGTTCATCTGCGTGAAAAGGAAGAGTATAGGATGCAGCGAGAAAAAGAAATTCAGCAGCAGGAACACAGACTGGCTCAACAGAGAGAGAAGGACGCGCAGCACGCCGAGCACAGGCTATCGATGCAGCAAAGAGAAAAGGATATACAACACACCGATCACCGTCTTACCGTCCATCAGCAGAGAGAGAAGGAAATCCACCAACAAATGGCTGCAGTCGCTGCTCAGCGAGAAAAGGAACACCAGGAGCATCGATTGGCCGTACAACAGCAGAGGGAAAGAGATATGCACATACAACAGCAACAGCAACAACAACAGCTTCAGCAGCATATACAACAACAGCAGAGAATGGAGGCTGAAAGGAGGCATATAGCTCAAATGTATCGAGATCAGCAACAACAGCTCGATAGGGACGCCAGCAGGTTAATGAGCAGTGGATTTACTCAACCCTCGAGACTCCAACAACCACAACAATCTCAACAGCAACAGCAGCAACAACAGCAGCAGCAATCGTCGTCTCGGCAGAGTCAATCCTCGAGCCAGCAGCAGAACGAATCAGCGTCTACTTTAACAGCAGCCAGTCTGATAGATGCTATTATAACTCACCAAATTAATCAAAGCGTGGATAACACTAGTGGGAATTCGCAACCTCAACGACCAGGCGATCGTCTTTTCCAGGTATGTTATAACTCATCTTGCGATTCCTCGTACACTTTTATCCGTCTGCATGTCGGGCATGTAAACGAATGTGTTTTTCATGATAAAAAAAACTTTTCAGGGATTCCATCGGGAAGCTCCCGCAGAACCTAATGGGATGGCCCATAGTCCTGCGGGTGACGGTAACGGAGGTAACAGCGGCAACGCCAGCGGTAACGGAAGTGGAAACAAGCCGATTACTCTTGGCGAACACGTGGATCACATTGTTTCAAAGGATTACGGTCCTCCACATCCCTCCTATAGATCGTACGGCGGGTGAGTATTGTGAAAATATAATTGAAACGATTCATTGAACACGAGAAAGTGTTTATAATAGAATAATTGTAATTGACAATCAGGTACCAAATCTCGGAAGACCAATGGAAAAGGCGAAAAGCCAACGAGTCTGATTCCGTTAAAGCTGGAGACGAGCGTCAGATAATTCGCGTGACTCAGCAACAATCACAGCAGCAGCAACAGCAGCAGCAGCAACAACAGCAACAACAACAGCAGCAGCAACAACATCAGCAAGCAGCGTCCTTGGTAGGAAAGCAACAATTCCACTCGGTCGAGCCCGTGTCACCCCCGGAACCAGGTACCAATCATTACGGGCGACGTTTATATGAAACAACCACTGCCACATCGACTTCCGGAACCCCTTCCAACAAGCCTCATCTTTCGCCGCTGGATTACGTGAAGAACAAAATCGTCGAGGTAATGCGTACATCCGAAGACGATAAAGGAGGTAACGCAGGTGACAGGAACGGAGGGAACGTTGCCAGCGGAGAGAAGGACGAGAAGGTAGGAGGGAACATCGAGAGTCCTTCTGGCGCAGAAATGATGGTCGACGGAACACCAAATCAAACACCGCAACCACCCGCGCCAGCTCCTACGACCACCTTTTATCCATTCAGTGCGTTAGGAGTGCACACTGGCCCGCCACCAGCACCACCACCCCCGACTTCCGGTTCCGCTTCCGTGACTAAGTCCGAACAAATGCAAGCCGAGCCGGCGCCGTTGCTTTCCGCTCAGTACGACCCACTTTCTGACGAGGATTGATAGTCTAATAATTTAGCCACGTACAGATTGACACGCTGTGACAAGTTTCTTAGGGTATTTATGCACTTTGTTTATCTCGACGAGAGTCTCACGCAGGCGTCGATTAACAATTGAACGTTTCACGATTAGCAATGTTTGTCGGGGCGTTAGCCGTCGCGTTCTTACTGATCTGATCGTCTGGTTTTGATCGCATTGAGGAAATTCAATTATTTTTTCTTTTCATATTTTGTTCATATTTCTTTCCCTTTGTTTTTCCCACTCCCCTCTCTACTCCCAACCCCACCGTTCCTCTGTATCCCCCCTTTTTACGACATCTTTAACTATAAATCCACAAACGGAGATTATATAACATGATGATTTGTCTTACGTAAAGTTTATTATTTTATAAATTTCGTATTCCCAGATTATACTTTTAGCCAGAAATCGCCGTCCTCGCTCCCCCGCGCAGTACGCAAAACGATCGAAACACGTTTTACGAGAGCATTGTTTTAATGAACCGTACACATAGGCGCGAAATAGTCTTCGTTCGAACGTAACCGTAGCGTAATTTTAAATGATAATTAATATTTTTTACGCATTGCATATCGTCATATTGACACATGATAAAAGGAACATGTAAGTAACGCCACTGGCTACATCGAACGCTGTTGTTCCCATCCCTGTCGCTACCTCGTTTGAAGTTAGAGGCGCGTTCCAAGTACACTCGGAATGCGTGAGTGTGCCGAGACACAAGGAATTTTACTTTTCTTTGTTTTTAGAAACGACATTGGAACCCATTGCCGCGAACGCTCGATAATGAAATTAGTTAAATGTTCTGTACGAATTTTCACGTATCGTTATGTGTATATGTGTGTGTGTGTGTTTTTTTAATACATTCGAATTAAGGAAGAAGATAAAACGATACAGCGAAGTCGGTCAGAAAAAATACCTTCTCTCACGATTTCCCCTTACCGATGCGTTGAATACCCTCAATGCGTTGACAGCCTTCGAGAGATCACATATTGTTTCGCGTTCAATAGAAATTCTTTCGATCGACGCCAAAGTTGCGTCTCAGATGATCCACACTCACGATATAGACGTCGGCCCGTGGAACGTCCAGGCTAGCCCAAATTCACAAACGGAGACGCTTCTTTTTGTACATAAATGAATAATATGTAATCGTTAAAGAATGATGAAACTTTGAAGGCATACGTGTTTTTATTTTGGAATGAGTCTGTGATGTGTATGGAATTAAGTAGCCTGAACCGTAGCATCAGTGCGAACAAGAAGAGAATGTGTCAGTTTCGTTGAGAAGACTTCTTCTCGTTTTCATTGTGAGGAGATACGCGCGCGCACGCAAGCGAGTAACGCGTTCGCGATCACGTTCGAAGCGCACGCTTCGCGTTGAACGCAAGACAGTGGAATGCATCGTTCTGACGAGATCGCTTTAAAATTGTTCTCTCTCCTTGGTGAAGTGGGTTTTAAGTGAAAAATGAAAAAAAGTGTAATTCTAAGTGTTGTACATAGTACACAATATTAATTTTTAAGTTGAGCTAGTAGGTATATGATGGCTAGTTTATCGTATGCTATTGTAAGAATCTAGATTATAGCGTAAGTGATGTAGCTAGCATTTAGGGGATAGACGCCATGAACTGACTATGGGAATACTTCCCGAACTACGTTCTCTTATCGATGGAGATAATGCGGGCGATCGAGGGACGATGTGTCAATATCGTCCTCTGGGCGAATAGATACGATTTTATTTGATTAAAACAACAAAAAAACGTAACTTTCTGAAACCCGAATGTACGCTCTGACTATCATGAATAAGTTAATCACACTCACACATGTACACGCGCGAGGACATAATTAACATTACTACACACGACACACAGGTATAAAACAACATAACACACAGACACACGGAAAACGCATCGGAGGAGAACACACACGTGTACAAGTAAAGAATTTTTATATAGCCTAATTTTATATTTGTATGCAAACGTAAGTTTGAACCGTGCGGTCTTGCTCCTTTGTTTAGTCACTCGGATACCCGACAACCAACCAACACGTGCTTTTTATCGCAACATCGCTGCACCCGAAAGTCGCAAGTCGTTTTTATTAAAACGTTACGAACGATAAAACATACACACGTAAATACACGCGTATCTCTGTGTGCTCCCTCTTCGTACGTATGTATAAACGTGACATGTACATGCTGACATACAGAGAGATGCAAATTATTCGACTCCGTTTCATATGAAAAATGTAATTATATATAATGCTTAAAAATGTACGAAATAAGAACTTTCTCTGTAGAAAACGAATTTTTATTTAAAATATCTGTACGCTGCTATAACACCGTTGACTGTGTCCATATTTACGTTATACTGTTTTTGATGTTGAATCGACAAGTTAATATAATTCGCTACACTTTTCGTGAAAATTTCGAGGTAATTTCATGTGCAGATTATTGTCCAGCAAATCAAAATACAATGAATACTATACAAAATTCTAGTTAATTCACCAAATCAACAGTTACCTACCGTGAAAACAGAATAATATGAACATACGTGTTCAGATATTGAAGATAAATGCTCATGATTCTTAGCTAATATTGATAAAAAATAGCTGTTTCTAACGAAAGAGAAAAAGACAAACTTTGTTTCACATTTTCTTGTCATTAGTTTTAAACTGTACGTGTAACTGAACGATACGTTCAAATTGTGAACCATCTCGTATGTGATAACGCTTTTCTGCTTTGCTACTACAGTCTTTTTATATTTTTGTAAAATCTGGCAAATTGAGAAAAGACTACATCGAGTCTAATAATTTGCATACCTCTCTATATGCGGTGTCTCTGGAATATACATATGCTTTTATTACGAGAGCTAGAAAGGGTCTAAATACGTTCTGAAGAAGAAAATCAGTTTCCAATTTCAATCGTAGAAAAATTCGACTGCTAACCGAACGATTATAAAATAATAAACTTTGTAAAAATTCTTCATAGTACCGACTTCCGGTCAATCATGGTTTTTATAAATATTTAGTACGACATCCACAGTCTATTCGATAATAAAGTATACATTGAAATAAAAACATATAATTCGTATTTAACTTGATCAAATTTATTGATTGACAAAATATCGTTCGTTTGTAATTTATAAAAGTGTATATAGATTTGTTGTTCGTTTGTCAGCTAGTCTTTCGAGGTTTTCTCTCTGGCCTAATTATCTCTCTTAAAGAAGCCATGATCTCCAGGGGCACCCAGTATTTACGTACGCGATCCTGTACCTTGTTTGATCGCACACTTTTATATGGTTGAAACGAATTTGGTCGGATAATGTGAGTGCCTCAACCCATTCGTGAACTGTCGAACGAACGGACGTATGCATGGCAATATCATCTTCGCTCCACTTCAATGTCGTACTACATTCATTTCTGGCAAATCGGGACAAGAGATCGGACGAGCGTCCGTTTTTCAGTGTTCAAAGCGCACGTGGCTGCGCGAGACCAGCCACGGCCATGTGCTCGTTAGGGTTATAACGGAAGCGTGGGTGTCGTCGTTTACCTAAAATTTGTTTGCATCTTGTTCCCAACACAAACACGCACGCATACACACACACACACACTCACATATACACAGTGTATACCGGACAATGTCTCGAACTCGATCTAGCATATGTAAAGATCCCTTCGACGGAATATCATTTGCAATCGGAACACGCACGTGCAAATTGAATTTTGATTTCGAACGTTTTGGCTCTCGGTAACAGAACAAACAAATCGAAGAATACTCCAGTATAGTTTGTAATACGAGTCGATTTTATGCGTATCGGGGACTTCAGGATTGCGAGTTGATCTCTAGAGCGCAACGAGCAAGTATTCTTTTGTAAATAAAGGAACCTTCGCTTCGCACTCATGGACATTTCGTAAGCGTTCTTTTCCAAAACGACGACTGAGGTTTTTACAATTTCCGTTCTATTTTCTTTTTTTAACGTCTGACCTTCGTTGTGTCATCGATATCGTTGCGCTTTGTTTTAGTACAGTGAACAGCGTCCCCTCGTGCTGTGAACGGCCCACATTGCAGAGGTGTGCAAATGATCTAATCGCAAGCTCGGGAATCGTGTAAAAAAAAAGAAAAGAAAACACATTGGAACCTTTGTTTATAAACGAGAATGTTTCAGTTGCAATGTTTGTACATTCTAATTGTTTGATTCAATACCTGCCGTGCATTTCTCTGCTTTTAATTAACCCATTTGCTACAATTCCTTGTACTTCATCGTACTGCGGATTCGATATTCAGTGTATTGGGACGCACAGTGTGAAAAAGTTATTTGTTATATTTTTCAGTGTTGAATTTACACTGAACGTCGAATCTTTGTTGAATATTTTATGTAATTTCTCTCGATAGTGTAAAAATATTAAACGGAAACGCATATGTCACGTAGCAGATAATTAACGTATCGATATGTTTATACGATTTTTACACTCGTATTAAAGAGAATTGTTGTCTTCGACCTCGTGAACACAGTTCATTTTGCAAGAACTTCTTTTTCAACGTACATTATACATGTGTCTACCGATCGAAGGAAATAGAATATGATTTCTGAAAAATCCTGGTTCGTTTACACGACGGATATGAATATTAGCGTTCCGAAAAATTTTGAATCGATACACCGAAACGATGAAAATCCACTATGACAAGAAGCTGATGTAATAAAGTTAATACTCAAACATTTCGAACAACGGAAGATGATTATTTAGAAAATGCAGCCGTTTTCTTTGGGGAGAAAATAACAGATCTTTTTTTACCGTTTCTAATTTTTAATTGAAACAGCTTACTTCTGTAATAATTTCTGAATAGTTCCACAACAAAAAGCTGAGAAATTGTCAGAGGACTGTATTCAAACGAATAATTTTCATACTTTGATTATTCAGAAAATGCAGCCGTTTGTTGTAACTGAAATATTGGGTTTGGCAAGAAAGTAATTTCGGTATTTTAAGGTGAAATAAACAAAATCGAATTTCTTTATTCAAACAATGAACTTTAAACGATAAAATATTTTCTTATTTATTCGTTTCTGCAAAAGATCATCGAACAGCAGGGAATACACCTTATTCATTAAAATCCATTGCTTGAATAAAAAATTTGGCCTCTGTTTCACCTTAAAATACGGAAATTACTTTCTCGCCAACCCAATAGCTTACTTTTGTAATAATTTCTGAATATTTCCACAAAAAAGCTGAGAAATTGTCAGAGGACTATTCAAGCGAATAATTTGCATACCTCAGTATTTATTCAATTTATCAATGAGCAATCCACTATTTTTTTCGACAGACTGGCAGCTCGCAACGGGTTCAAATCGTTCAAATATCGTTAAAACAACGTGACATTTGACCTTTTTTGTTTTCGTTTAACTTAAATATTGGAGTTAACCAGAAATGGTGGATCACTCACTAGCGCATCTAACAATTCGACTGCGAACTCGCGAGGTACACGATCACCCATAAACACATACATGTAATCAGAGTCGCCAGACGAGGGGAGGGAGCACCAATTGAGGGGAGCTTCTCAGCTACTCTCTCTCTCTCACTCTGCCAGTACCGGATTAGTCACGTGACATTGTGACCTATCGCTACTTTGGACGTCAACCAGCATAATTGAAAAAATTGCGATTGTTTGCTCATGTCATAATTGAAATGAAAAAGTGGTATATTTTTATGTGAAAGAGTGTCACAAATATAATTCGATAAAATTATTTATTTAATTAATTTATTTAATTTTAATTATATTATATTATATATATTATAATATAATTTAATTATATTAATTTATTTAATTTTAATTATTTAGCCAAGTCATCAAGCTAAAATTGAAGTTTTTTTTTAAAGAAAAGTGTCACATGTTTAAATTCTTAAGGCTAATATTTCGATTAGAAGAAAAAAAACTGTACAAATGTTACCTCTAAGTATGTACTTCAAAGTAGAAGATATTTCTGATGTAATTTTATGGAGATAAGTGATATTCAGTTGAACTTTGGTTAAACCTGAAAATGGTATTTTCTCCAAACGTGCCGATTTTCTTCCAAAGTAGCGATAGGTTGGAACGAAGGAGAAATTAGAGTGAGGACACAAGTATTAATCTGGCGACTCTACACATAACGAACAATTTCCAAGTTCTCGTAGTTGTGTAAATGAATAAGAAAGCTACGTGTGTATAAAGTTCTTTCAGAATGGCCGTCTTCCCAGTATTATTTCGGTAATTTGTTTATTTTGAACGACTAGACGAGTATTTCCTGAAACAAAGATCAGGCTACAATCTGAATAACTATAAATATATAAATATATACATAATATACATAAATGCGTGTGTATATTCGAGACTAGATTCGGTTTCGCCGTAAAGGATACAGTGGAAATTTTGCAGCCTCGCATAAAGATGTACAGAGCAATTTATTTTAGCCGATCGTAAGGGCGATTCACAATCAGTCGTAACTGTTACGAAACTTTATCACGGTACGCTTCCGACGGAAGGGAAAGGAGAGTCGAAAGAATAGAAAAAACGATGGCAAAGAGGATAAAACGTTCTCGAATTGTACAAAATCGAAACACCGAAGAGTATCGTGTCCAATATGCTTCCAGAAGCGGGGGTGGGCGTGCACATTATGAAACTGAAAGGGGGAGTAGAGTGGTGGACAAGAGTATAGTATGAGACACTTCGTGTATTTCGTGTACTTCCTTGAAAGGGGTGATTCCTGAGGTGATTTTACTAACTTTTTCCTTTGTGAAAATGTTCTTCGCGGCTTTGTTAAGGGGACATTACACTTTCTCCGTCGAAAATTTGAATAACTTTTATGGGACTGATAAAGAAACGAAAAAACTCATATATCTTAAGTCTTTAGATACAAGAGAAAATGTCTATCTATCAACCTCCAAAGTTGATGGTCTCAAAAATATCATTTTCTTTGTGAAAAAAAACGTTAAAAATTGAGGAAAAATTTAACCAATTTCATTTATTCTAGTCTAATCTGAGATTATTGTTGTGTAGGTTGATGATCTCAAAAGTAGCATTTTCTTTGTGGAAAAAACGTTAAAAATTGAGGAAAAATTTAACCAATCTTATTTATTCTTGTCTATACTGAGGTTATTGTTGTGTAGGAGAACATATTAATGTTTCAGACTGATCGGTTAAATGGTTTTTAAGTTATCATGCACGCCGATTGCAAAAACGTTGCTTTGAGAAAAACGACAAATGAACTTTCACATATAAAATTTACTTTTCGATCAGCTATGCCTGCTATAATCTAGAATAACTGAAAGCATTTCGACTTTTCCTCTGATATTTTCAGAGAATATTATTAAAATATAGTACTTTCCAATATACTTTTTCCGACCTGAGAAAGTGTAATGTCCCCTTAAGGAATTATTAAGGAAAAACACAGACACCCTGTATATGAAAGAAAAGAATTGCACATTTTATACATCGTTTCTTTTTTATAGATACTAATTCTAGAATGAACATATAAAATTATAAATAAGTAAGGTCTACAGAGAAAAATTTAAAGTCATCGCCTGGACAAAATTATAAAACAATGACACTTTTTTTACAAGTATATTTGATGGACTATATTATTAATATCTGGCGGTCCTCTTTTTTGATGTATAACATGTAACAAACATTTTCGGAATGCCTTATATAATTCGGAACTCGGTTTTGTTGTCAGTGTGTTCCAATTTTTTATTATTCTTTATGTTAGTCAATTGCTATTACTGTATCGCTTCCCATCCACGTCCATCAACATTTCCGGCCAAGTCCTCCCAAACATTTTCAATAATATCAGTTGATAGCTTAAGTTCGTGTCCGATTTGAAAATAAAATTGAATGGTTAAATTTGAAAGAGTACAGCTTTATCGATCAATTATATCGTCACAATAATAAAATAAAATATATAATAAAAAATATATAATAATAGAATAAAATATATAAAATAATTTTTTTTACACTCTGCTTTGCAGTACAGTTTGTGACATCTATGAAAATCGGGTATGAATTTCTGCAATCATCTAATATTTATTCAAAGAATAAATTATATACAGAATTTCGAAATAGTATAGAAAAGATGGGACGCACAAAATGTGTAATGCTTTTCTTTCAAGTATGCGAGATGTACATGAATTTCCTCTACATTTGCGCAGCACTGTAGCAAGAACCGGGAGCGCGTTGAACCGCGATCACCGTACCGTGGACCTTTCTGCGAACTCGTAATGTTATTAGACCAGTTTATGAGAAGAACCAGTTCGATAAAAGTTGACTCAGAGTTCACTGAAACAAAGAGCATGAAACGCGTTAACGTTAACGCATTGCCCGACGCTTTCTGTGTACGTCAGGATTGCTTCTATCGCCGTTTCAATTTTGTGCCTGTCGTTTAACCGTTCCGCTGACGTCACGTACACGCCGATACACAAACAATATGTACAGGATGTTTCATGACGCGTGGGACACACTCGCAAACGATGAGCAGGATATTCAAAGACAATGTAAAATCTTTCTGTTTATTTAACACTAAATCTACCAGCCTTTAAACTTAACTGGTATATATGTTCTCTTATAAAAATGACAAGATTGATTTTATTTAGATTTTGTACGGCTCCCATCATAGTATGTGCACTAGAGCTCGGACTTTTACCCGGTTATCTCATAAGATATAAGTCATAAATGATTTTGTGCAATTTAAAACAATAATGAAATTAAAAGAACGTTGATATATTAATTGAAACTTATTAAAATCGTTCAAGAGAATAAGTAATCGTAATATATCGTCTGCTTTTTCCTATTAATGCGAACGATTTTTATTTTGCATAAAGATCCGAAGTGTATTCATGAGATACCTGGGTGCTCGAGTAATTTTTCTTTACCCGAGTAATTTTTGTTTACCCGAGTATATCACAGATAACCCGAGTATCTCATAAGACATAAGTCATAAATGATTTTGTGCAATTTAAAACAATAATGAAATTAAAAGAACATTATATATTAATATATATATTAATTGAAATTTATTAAAATCGTTCAAGAGAATAAGTAATCGTAATATATCGTCTGCTTTTTCCTATTAATGCGAACGATTTTTATTTTGCATAAAGATCCGCAGTGTATTCAGGAGATACCTGGGTGCTCGGGTAATTTTTCTTTACCCGAGTACCCGGGTACCCGAGTAATTTTTGTTTACCCGAGTATCTCACGGGTAACCCGGGTATCTCATAAGTCACAGCTCTACTTCAAACTAACTGGTACATATGTTCTCTTATAAAAATGACAAGATTGATTTTATTTACATTCTGTACGGCCCCCATTGTAATACGTGAACTACTAAAGATATCTATACAATCGTTCCTTATGAAATCAGTTTTATTGTTTTACTAATTATTGATAGGTTTAGTGTTGAAATGATCTTGCTGCTGAATCACAGACATTCTTAATTTACAATTTTACAAGAATCTCTCGAGGAAAACTAATTGTCAGAAATTACATATAATAAATACGAGAAAATATAAAATATATGTAGACAAGGGAGTCTCGTTATCTTTTAACAAAGCGGTAGATCCCGCTCGTTATGAAACAGCCTGTACACAGGATGATTCCAGAAACTGCGACAAGATATAACTATTTTTCGAATAGAGATAGAGAATAGTAAATGATGGACAAAAAAATTGAATGGCTTCGAGAAATCATATATATTTCTGTGATAAAATTTGGTTTTTCAAGTTGTAGTTTTATCGCTCGATTTTTTTCTTTGTTCAAACGATACTATATTTTGTTTCTCCACGTGAATCCGTTCTTATACATTCTACACCTACATATTCCAAGTATAAAAGTATTAAGGCACCGAGACCGAGAACATGTCGAATTCTCGTGAACTTTGAATGATCGGTCGAGGTTGGAAGATTAATCGTTTTAATCGAAAGATTTTTGTACCTGCTTTTTCCATATTTCTTGCATTATTCGGTTGACAAACGCTTACGACTAACCCATATTGGTTCGAGTTCAAGTCACCCATTAATAGCGAAAAATAAAGCAAACGAACGTTATCTTTGCTTACTGCCTATATCGACGTGTGTTACGTTTTAAGAGCCATATGAAACGGACATCGAAGAAACCCGAAGCAAGAAACGGTGATCAAGAAAATACAGACAGTGTTCAAGCGCTATGATAAAAATATGAATTATCGCATAACATGAAAATATAAGAAAAAACATAAAGCATTCAGTTTTTATTTTAGTCTTCCTTCAACACCTTGTTATATCTTCTTCCAGTTTCGAAATCATCCTGCGTATCGGAATCCGGTGCAGACTTGAACAACGGATGCCTCAAGAGGGATCTGTTTTCATTGTTTTGCAACGAACAATAATTCGCCCCCAGACGATTTTCTGGAAACTTCGAGTAAGAAACGTGACGCTCCGTCGTGAAACGGGCTACGGCGAATGAGTTTATAAACAAATAATATTAGGTTGGAAAGAAAGTAATTTCGCCATTGTAAGGAATGAAATAGAGCCCAATTTGTTAAATTCGAGCAATGGATTTTAATGAATAAGATATTTTT
>CM052336.1:25983299-26000629 GCA_028455595.1 Lasioglossum vierecki | reverse complement strand
GAAAATTTTCGAATTTCAGTAGTACAACTCAACGGCAAGTCAGACGGTCGAAAATTGGCGAAAAATTTCGGAAGTCTCAGAAATTATACTGTGTATTAGAACATGATATGGTAGAAGGTATCCGAAATTCAGTAGTAAAACTCAAAGTCAATTTGGATATCCGGGAAATGATTGGGGATTTAATAAATATATTCGTAGGTACGTTTGTTTACTAAACTATATTTATTCATTTAATATTCATACATAAAGTGGTCAATGAGTAGTTACAAAAACTGGTTATGGTCCGATCACGGATCACAACGTTGGCTGCGATATCCATGTAGTCGGATGCAAAAGGTGGATTCGGAACCCATTGTAAGAGACAGTAGGTACCTCTGAAATAGGCTGAAATAATCCCCCGCTGAATGCGGACTGCGAGCTGGACTGGTGGAAGAGATTTGCAGTCGTTATAGCTGTGAGGAAGGCTTCAACTTGATGCCATATACACGTGCGGTAAAGTTGGTGAATCGTCGTGGCTTTGTGTTTTCTGCGCATTGATACACATTAATTTATAAAAATGCAAACGTGTATTAAAAAGGATCATCGACGAGATAATATTAAACACTTCGCTACCGCGAAAGTGATAACACACGACTTCGAAACCCCGTTCGTATCGGTCAAATACGTGTACACACGCGACTGAGTACCCCCTCCCGTAAGGTCAGATACGTGAAAACACGCGACTGCGAAACCCCTCCCGTAAGGTCAGATACGTGAAAACACGCCGCGTGTTATCACGGCAGTGACCTTATACGAGGGGGGATCGTGGAATAACATATTTAATTCTAAGGAAACGTGATATTACAAAATGTTATGGACCGAAATAGATCGTGTGGATATTAATTTTACATTCTAGTATGCAATATTAACGCAAATTCAAAGTGTGCAGCTATTAACTCAATATTATCCTTTATTCGTAAGATACTGTAAGTTCTTAAGAATAGAGGATAATGCCGATTGCCCAGGTCTCACCACGAGGACGTTGCTGCACAAGAGACCCGGAAAGCGAGTCAGAACGAATGCGATATTCCTTCTGGCTCCCTTTCTTACAACGACGGACTTGTACGCAAGTTACGCAATTACTTCGTGTAATTATCGAGAAATTAGATAGGCAGAAGTGCGAATTTGCTAAATAGAAGCAGGAGAAAAAACGCAAGACTAACATCAAAAATATAAAAATGTGTGAAACACTGAACTGTGGACAAACATTAAAAATGATTGTTGAGTGAACACAGTTTAAAGTCGATAAAGAGTGAAGAAAGCAACGAGCATAGAAGAATATTTGAATTAAAACTCACCAGAGAACCCTTGATCACTCCTAGTCCACTCCAAGTCCACTCCTGGTCCACCCCTGGTCTCCTGGGACCTCCTGGCACCCCCGATACTACAACGCGTCCGTCCCTGTCGACTTCGCCGGTCCGACTGACTGAGCACTCTCACTTAGCTGTCTCCCCCCACTCCTCTACCACTGAGCCCGTCGACTGTCAAGTTAGTAATTATTGATAAATTAGTTATTTCTCGCTGTTAAATGTTTATAACAATTCCTTTTGCCAACGATACCCACAACCACTCTCTTGACCATCTGACCACCTAATTTTTTTTGTAAAAATGTATAATAGAACTCGAGATATTGAATAAACTTTATAACATGAATATTCCCGCGCGTTAATTTATTAGATCCAATTCACAGAGAAATTTATTATTTCTGGCTTTTCAATGTTTATAACAATCCCTTTCGCCAACGATGTTAACCAGCACTCCATTGACTATCTGACCATGTAACTTTTAGTCAAAATAGACAATGGATCTCGAGATACAAAATAACTTTTAAACCATGCACATTCGCATTAATTTATTCAACATAAATACTACGATGCATTTATTCATTCTATCTGTTCAATGTTGATAATAAACCTTTTGCCATTCTAATTGTTTACTGTAAACTCTCTCTTACTCTGTTCTTCAGCATATTTCCTTTTCCACAGATCGATTCTTCGAACATTTATGTATGAAAAAGTGTAAGGTTATAATCCTCGTTTATGAAATACTTTGAAAGTACAAAATTGAGGTCTCTCGTATAAAATTTAAAGTCGGAATCGGTAATTTTCCTAACATTGTGCTTCAATACTTTCTTGATATTTCTAGAAATCTTTTCTCCTTGAGTTTTGCTTTTAATATTGTAAATCTGAAATAACCAACACTAAAACATCGTCTGAAATATCTGCTTACCTTGCAATACGTTCGGTGCAGAATAGAACAATTCATAATAATTGATTTCATCGAGGAGATACTAACACTCTCTCGTTGGTGTCAAGATGCCTGCGTGACAGTTTGCCTTCTCACCGACGTGAATCTTCTCAGTGGCCTTCTGTACCGACGAGATCGCGTCGATGGCCTTCTGGTTTTTACTCCAATCAGAATACATTCTAGAGGGCAAAATCATTCAAACTTGACCATTACTTTTTAAACCAATGGCCATGATTTTTACCAACTTCATGTTCACTTATTGAACAGTGCATCGCGATTAGAAATAGTAAATATAGGAAACATTGGAAATAGTAGTAATGTAATAGTAGTAATAATAGTAGTAATGTAATAGTAGTAATATCTCTACATATAATAAAATCGTGTCTGTCTGTATGTATGTATGTTTGTAACGGCATCACTTGAGAACGGCTCAACGTAGAAAGCTGCGGTTTGGACCGTTGGACGCGGCGTTTCTTCGGCAAGGTTTAAGAGCAAACAGCATTCGAAAAAGTTCATTGGTTCAAAAGTTGTGACGTAATTACCACTTTTTCCCCCTCTTTTCGGCACGTTTCTGCTTATAACTTTTGATCGGATGGACTTTTTCGAATGCGGTTTGCTCTAAAACCTTCCAGAGACAGACACAGAGATAGAAAGAGAGTGTCTGTAGAGAGAGAGAGAGTGAGAGAGAGTGAGTCAGAGAGAGAGAGAGAGAGAAAGAGCGAGAGAGACGCGAAAAGCGAAATAGGATTGAACGAAGTAGATTATCACAAACCCGTACAGCATGTACATGCTGTTAAAAAATACTGTGCCACAGCAACGCGTGGCGGGAGAAAGCTAGTGTAATTATAAATGTAAAACATTCAATATTGAATAGAACGTATTTAAAATGTAATAAAATGTTTTAATTTTTTTATTTTTAAATAAAAATTGTAAATTAGCAAAGAATGGGTACTATGGATTTCAAATCCCCGCATTTTGACCCGTTAGTTGTGGTACACAAAATTCAGATGGCGTTCGATTTCGTGCTAACAGAAAAATACATTGAGTGACACTACCCTGTTTCTAGGCTGTTTCTAGGCGCGTGCCTAGGGAAATGGCGCGGCAACGCCAATATCCCTACGTTTATGTCATTATGTTGGTCATTATGTCCAGGATATAGTGACATCCTATTTTACAATTTGTTGCCGTTGGTCGCTCTGATACGACAAGCTCGCAGCAGCTCGCAGTTACTTCACAAAGTAGATTTCCCTGTTCTGATAAGTACAAACATCGCAATATGATCGTTTACAAAGTTGCTATTTTCGTCGTTTTCGTTACTGTTAGTGTCTTAGACAAGTATGTATCCGCTGAAAATGAGGAAGTGGTGTCAACGGATTTATACGTTGTCGAAGGGAAAGTTTTTCCATGGGAAAACAAAGCCTCGAATGGTTGGCAGCTAATGACACACGTCATGGTTAATGGTGGAGAACATTATGGTTTTTTGAGGTAAAGTAACAGTTTACACTTTTAATTATTAAATAGTGAACATGATGACTTATTAAGACTGTTGTCAAACATAAATTGTACAAATTGGATATCTTTTTAAATTCTGCACAGGTTAGGATTGTAATGAGTAAAATATGTCACATCTACGTCATACTTAATTTATAAATTGATTGTATTTTCGTGAATGACAATATGTTTACTCTTTCAGGGAAGATGGAACATTTATTATTTCAAATGTGCCGTCTGGATCTCATGTTATAGAGATTGTAAATCCCAACTGTGTTTATGAACCAGTTAGAGTAGAAATTAATTCAAAAGGAAGATTCAGAGCGAGAAAAGTTAATTTAATACAAACTTCTCAAGTTATACAAGTTCCTTATCCGCTAAAAATGAGACCACTTACACCATTCCGTTATTTCCAAGTTAGGGAACAGTGGAAAATAACAGACTTTTTGTTCAACTCAATGGTATGCTCGTTATTTCGTTATTACACGAATGATAACCAAGGAAGAAGTGATTATTAATTTCAATGTTACTCGTAGGTCTTGATGATGATCTTACCACTGTTATTACTCATGATTGGACCAAAAATTATGAATGATCCAGATGCTCGAAAGGTTGGTACTACGTAATTCAAGTGTCGTAAATGTTTAAGCTTTTATATTCCGAACTTAATCGTTTATTTATTGGTTCCACTATTTCAGGAAATGGAACATTTAAATAATCTAACTAAATACAAAATACCAGAAATGTCTGAAATCATAACGTCTTTCTTGTCCGGAGAAGAGAAGCAAAAGCCAAAAGCAGTAAAAGCTGCAAAGAAAAGGCAGTAACATTTATGTGCCTCTTGAGATCATGTTTGCACTTTTACTCTAGTCCTTTAGTTACATATGCTAGAAAATGTATTAGATTTTCCTCTAAATCTTTTCATTTTCATGCTACTTAATTCTATACAGATTATAAACGACAGTGAACCATCTGAAATGTATTACTTTAGTAGATAATCCATTGTCTACTGTATAAATGTAATTTATTACAACTTATATATCATATACAAGATGTTATATTAAGTGTAGTAAATATTTTACATGATGTTTATAAAAGTTCAACTAAAACATACGTTAACTGACTACATTGAGTCATGATTTTATTTCCTACTTATGCATATAAGGTAACTTGCGTATGTCACTATTAGCGATTCAAAGAGACTTTATCACTCCTGAGTTTTGTCTCATCTTAGCTTGTAGAATCACTCTCTGAAATATGCACTACATGAAATCAAACAGCTGTAAATTATATCAATTTGGTATCGTTAACTAATACAGTCGTTATTAGAACACAAAAGTAATAAAACAAAATTGAAATAATGATAATAAAATCTTTAATATTATTCGCCAAATAAAAATCAAAAGTCATTACTTTAGTTATAATGTTGTATAAAAAATATTTATAACTATGGGAATAAATATTATAAGGTTTGAAATATTGTTATTTCTCTAATGATATCACAGATCGCCTCGTTTTAACTTAATCGATTAAATATTAAGACATTTAGCTCGCATCATGCGTTCCCTTGCTGCCTTGAATTGTTCAAAAATATTTTCTATATTTGTCATAAGTTTATCTGTACTTAAATTTTGAAAATAATCGAGCTGATCGTCAATTTTAATGGAAGTATGAATTTGATAAATAATGTTCATTTTTAGTTTTACATGTCCGTTTGGTGTCACCTTTATTTGCGACTTGTTTAATATTTTATTTTCATGTCCTGCAGATATGTTGCAGTAAGTTATATCATCCAATTCGTAAGTACCTCCTGTGAAATATCTCCGAAGAGAATTAATAATACTTCCTATTGGTCTCCATGTTGGAACACTAAACTCGTATGTACCTGGATGTGTTGGCAAAGGTACAACTGCGTATCCTTCGGTACGATATCTGAAAAACGATATAACACTTGCTTTACCTTTAATAATTATATAAACTACGAACTCAATACTACTGTTACGTCTCGATTAAATAATTATACCTAGACCACATATCAAGGGATGCAACCAACAGTAATAATCTAGGCCAAGACGGTAAAGTCTTTTCTGCATTTAAAGCATTGTCTGACTGATAATCTAACGACATTTCAGTAGCATATCCAAAATATGCTGATTTGTCTTTCAAGTTACACCTTTGAGTCCTTCCAAATAATCTATCATTTTGATCGGTACTCCAATGTTCTGGCAACTGGACATAATAAGAAACGCACAGCCCATCAAAAATAAACTCGTGAGCAGACAGAATATCCAGTTTTATAAACAGTTTTTGTAGATGTGGCGCAGTTAGTTGGAAACTGTGAGATATTTCTGCTTCTTTGTACACTAATCTCTCCTTAATTTCCTGTAAGAGAAATAACAATATTTTTGTACTTAACATCGATGAATGATTTACTGGTTTTTAATAAAATGCCAATATAATAGATCCGTATATTACACGCGTGATTGAATTTCAAGATTTTTAAAATTATACAGTGCAAGGCGTTCGGACGCGAAGTAGGTACACGTTTTCTTCGATGTACAGATGTAGCGTGCTCTAAGGGGCACGTGTAAACAGCATATATGTGTTCGACACACGGACGCACATATATAAATCCGCCAATACAAACACATAGAGAGTGTTCAAGCAACTATTCAATTCACCGCCACAGAATTCAGTTGGCTGTGCGACTGTGGGACCACAGTGTGACGGTTAGGTTACATCTTCCGCGTATCCAACATTCTTAACAAATCTTTCAAACAATTATTACACCGTTCGAATATAAAAAAAAAATGAACGAGTTTCTCCAATTAAACGTGGTGACGTACATGTTCCTCGGATATACTTCCACGGAATACAAGCTGAAGCTAACGACGATTTAGTGTGCAACAGGATTTCGAACGATGAGACAGGATTATCGGTGCCAGTGATAAATGTTAATGTAATTCAAGAAACATGTTTAGCCCACAGAGAGTCATGCGACAAATCTCCGACATCTCCTACGTCGGGTACGTAAAATATTGGTCGCATCGACTTTCGATTAGTTGCGCCAATACTATTTGAATCTTTCAAATACATTTCTGCAAATTCATTTTACGGCGAAAATCGTGTTTGCGCTATGTAAAGCGGCAAATCGTAAAGTAAAGGAACACGTACGATCGAGGCGTGAGTAACAGTGCAAATAAATATTTCGTTACTCTTACACGTTGCAATTCGTCCCGTTCTTCTTGCAACTGTTCCGGTGTCGGTTTCTCGGAAACATGTTCGATCCAGTAATTAAATTCGACACCGCTGGAATTCGTGACAACGTAAGGACAGTCGTCCGTGAAGTCAGGATTCACGGTTAAAGTTTTGTGCAATCGATCACAAGTAATGACACATAGCACCGTTTCGGAATCCTTGTCCGGGCTCGGTACACCTTTATCTCTCCGAGATAAATCAACCATGACATACATCGTAGATCTTTCCACATAGACGTAATGGTTCGCGCGTATCCTCGTATCGCCAGGTTTATCGTCGACTACCGATTTGTTGTACCTTTCGGGAAACGGTTTGCGATTCTGCAAAGATGGCAACGCCGTTTCATTTCTGCACGCCAATTTCGTTTTGCACGGTCTCGTCAACGACTCGCTCTCCGAATAATACGAGTCCCCTTGAACGTAACTGTACAGCTGAGAGCCTTTAACGTTTTCCTCGTTGATTCGCTCGCGATAGGACTTGTGAAGCTCGGTCATGCAATTCTTCTCGTCCTTGTAAAAATCAACCTCGAACGGGCTGAACACCTTTTCCTGCCAACCGAAAATACAATCGTCTTCTTCAACAAAATTCGAGTCTCTGGTATCTTCTTCATCCTCGAGAAGTTCCGCGAGCAAAGGTCTTTGCTGTACGATTTTGACTCTGGAACAATAAACAAGTCGAAGGTAAATACAATTTAGGAGGTAGAAACAATCTCTGCCAGATGGCCAAGATCTAATTCCGATCGACACACGTTTGCCGTACAATTTTCCTCGGAAAAAAATATAACAGTGCATGGCACGTTATTGCTTCCGATTAACTGTATACGTTTGGAATGACGGTAACGATGATTCCTACTTATCTCGATAATGGAGTGTACAATTCTTATACAGTATTTTATGCGTAAATGTCCTAAAAGTCTGAGCCATAAAAGTCCCTGATCTATCCCCACTACTGCAGGGTATACCCCCTTGAGGGGCCAAGAAGCTGGAGAGGCCTCGGTCGCCGAGAAATATATCATGCGGCGGCTCGGGTGTCTTGGTGAGACTGCCTAATCAGAATTTCCAACTTCCTTATTTTTCATTATTTTTTTATGGAACTTTAAATTCCATATTTGTGGCATTTTTCTGATTAAAATCATACCGAATATGATATAATTCCGATGATATTTACTTGTGTAATTTACTTGTGTAGTTGTCTATTACACAAGTAAATATCATCGGAATTATATCATATTTGGTTTGATTTTAATCAAAAAAATGCCACAAATATGGAACTTCAAGTTCCATAAAAACATAATGAAAAATAAGGAAGTTGGAAATTCTGATCACATTGTGTTTACACTTGGGTGTTTATCTCGGCGACCAAGGCTTCTCGAGTTCGGCAGCAGTCAAAGAATAGTGTCCCTGATGCATATATGTCCCTCGGCAGACCCGTGCTAGGGACTTATATACATAAAATACTGTATTTCAAATATCCGACAATGTATTCGTTACCTTATCTTGAAGTTATTTATAGACTCGTTGACCCGGTAGTTGGCGGAGATCTTTTTCTTATGTGCTATTTTAGTGGACATTTCTAATTACCGAGAATGATCTGTACGAGACAAAGCAGATTCGTACACTGACTCGATTAGTCCAACGTTTCAAAATAACCGTCGGCAGTCCCCCGATAATGCATTGTTTGTCGATTCTCTTGTTGCTTGGTAACCAGAGCCGCACACCGCGCAGTGTAGCTGTCTGCACCAGTAAAGGCCGATTTATAGTATCAAACACAGAACCGTTCCGGTCGATACAATAATAATACTTCAATAATATTTCTTTTGTTTAATTTCGGATACGTGTCCGTGCTGATCGGTTAGTATGAACACCTACATCGAAGTTATTCGGTATTTTAATGTGGAATACAGCCCAATTTTGTTTATTCGAACAATGAACTTTAATGGATATGATATTTTCCCTTTTGTTCGGTGATCTTTTGCAAAACGGAATAAATAAGAAAATATGTTATATGCGTTAAAGTTTATTCAGTTTATTGTTCGAATAAAGAAATTCGGGGAATACCGAAATTACTTTCTTGCCAACCCAATGCATTATTGAATGTTTCTCTGATCGGTGCTGAACGGAACCGTCAATTGTATAACTCCTGGCATTTTTAACAGGCCAGCATATAGGCCAAAACGGTTGGTATCATCGAGCACTAAGAATACCTTTGTCTCGTGCTCGTTTATGTCCACCTGCGCGCATAGAAGCCGGTTATTCGGTGTTGCTTTTAAATTAGAAATGAAACGTAGTCGGGAGATCCCTGTATCCTGTTGAGTCAGCTTTTCAAGACGGAACTCTTGTGTGCAGTAAAAACAAGCTTTATAGGAACCTTTCACGTCCGAGTGACTATCCGAATAGCGATACGTACGCTATTCTTTTGCCAGACGTAAAATTAATGATGCAATGATGATTAAACAAAACCAGAAACGCACATACAAAGAGATGAAATTATAAGCACTTATGGTTCATTATGTCTGACTAACAATTGCGCGACGACAAAACCGTGACATTCTGTAATTGCTTCATTCCTCGAGATGTGACTCTAATCACTTGGGAAAAAAAACAATTTTATTTTATCGGTATAGTCCTATTGGTTTTGTTACAAAATCGGCTTTAAAACATTTTGATGAAACGGAATTGTTGCAAAATCTTTTAAAATAATTTTTATTTTTTGAAAGATTCGAGGTATATGTTAGGAATAGATTATATATCGGTACTTAAGAAAAATACTCCGTCTCGTGAAAAATATACAGGGTGTCCCAAAATTTGTGTACTTCCCGAAAATGGGAGGTTCCTTGGGTCATTTGAAGCGACATTTTCCTTTACAAAAATGACGTCGGCGGCTTTGTTTAGGAGTTATTAACGAAAAACACGGACCAATCAGAGTGCGGCTATAGCGAATGGAGTCCGACTCAGCTACAGGTCCCGCTCAGCGTGGCGGCCCATTGGCCGAGCCAGAATCAATCCGCTATAGCCGCGCTCTGATTGGTCCGTGTTTTTTGTTAATAACTCCTAAACAAAGCCGCTGGCGTCATTTTTGTAAAGGAAAATGTCGCTTCAAATGACCCAAGGAACCTCCCATTTTCGGGAAGTACACAAATTTTGGGACACCCTGTATATATATAACAGTGTCTAGAATCGGTAGTCTATTAACAAAATCTATTCGCATAGTTGTCTATGTCATTGATAAATATGAAACGAAATTGTTGAAAAGTGTTTGAAAATAACTTCCTATTTTTTAAAAGATTCAAGGTAAAATATATGAAAACTTTTTCAATTTGTTAGGAATAGATTATTTATCGGTGCTTAGAAAAATACTCCGTCTCGTGAAAAATATATATATATAACATTGTCTAAAATCGATAATCTATTAACAAAATCTATTCGCACAGTTGTCTATGTCATTGATAAATATGAAACGAAATTGTTGAAAACTTCAATTTAAAATTCAAGGTAAAATATATGAAAATTTTACAATTTGTTAGAAATAGATTATTTATCGGTGCTTGGAAAAAAAATATTCTACCTTGTGAGAAAAATATGTGATACATATCGAGAATCGGTAAAGGAACGATTCCTACGATCTACCATCGATTCTCAACATTGCGTTACTTTCTATTCGCACGACGCTTGGTTGAGTTCACCTGTTGCGACGTTGACGACCAACTGGCGTGTGCAGCCTTTATAAACATATCCCGTTATCCGGATAGCACATACTTACTTATTTTACTGTGATGTAATAATTGTGAAGAAATGAAGAATTCTGTTCGAGAATAACTTTAGTCATCGCACTGGTTAGGATTTTCTCAACGCGTCCGCAGGTATTAAGGCTAAGAACACAATCAAGTGAGATATATACGCATACGCATAACACACATTCTCGAGATCTGAATCAGAATTTGTATTCACCGGTACAGTGCAGTGTTACAATTTTGCATTCTTTCTACTGATAATATATCTTTCCGATAAGATAAAGTAGATCGATATCGTTCTATGACTAATAGCACATAGAAATCAATCTATTAGCGACTCGTCCGACGAGTCAGTCAAAGAAAACGTTTTCATATACATATATGTATGTACATTCAGCGTGCATAAATACAACGTGTTTCATTCACATCGCGAACGTGTTCGATGTGTAATTTATCAAGTAATCGTGTAAATCATTGTTCGTTTCAATAAATGTAGTGAGATATTTTTAGTTTAATTTTCTTTTCTTTTTATGGGTTGATATTATGAAAATGACATATATATGATACACAACAATATACAGTTTTCTTTCTGCTGAATTTTAAGCATGTAAAACTTTATGGAGCAAATGTGAATGCTATTATATATTTTTATAGAGGTTTCAAGCTGATCAGAATGACGAGCAATCAAGGGGGAGAATCCGGAGTAACGATTCCCTTACAATATAACAATTCTGTAAGAAACGATATTTACATTTATAATTTGTATTAATTCCTCTATAAAATTTTCTGATATATCTATGAACTTTGATACTTTCAGCATTGGAAATCTATATTTGAGAGATACGACCGCGACCAAGATGGAAAAATCTCTTATCAGGAATTGAAAGCTATGATTCGTCATTCTACATATTCCAATGACATACCAACCAGGGTTGTTCGTGTAATTATGCAGAAAGCAGACTTAGATGATTCTGGATACCTTGAGTTCCCAGAATTTATAGCGATGGTATGTATTTTTAATTATAATTATTTATGAAAGCATTATCACTTCCGACATTGTATTATAGATTCACAGGAAGGATATGCAAGGTGTTTTCGGTCATCTTGTACAGCGATACGTACACTCTATGGTACCGCAAAGACCCACTGTCTTTCAAGCACCTTCCAGTGATTATCCAGATGGACAATACGAAGAGGAATATACTTGCAAACCTCCTGCCTTGGCAATGATAATTATATCTGCGTTGGAAATCACTTTATTTTTGTACGACGTGATTGCACATCAGTCTTTATCCGTAGAAGGACCTGCAGCTACTTTGTTTATTTATAATCCACATAAAAGGTTCCAAGCCTGGAGGTATCTAACGTACATGTTCGTACATATAGGGTATGTTCATTTGAAATTTAACGGCTATAAAATTGCAACTAGATTTTTGTTAGAAACTAATTGTTACACTTCTTTTGAACAGAGTATTTCATCTGGTGGTAAATCTACTTGTACAGATAATGTTGGGGATTCCACTAGAAATGGTGCATAAATGGTGGAGGGTATTGACCATTTACCTAGCAGGCGTCGTAGCAGGATCTCTTGGTACATCTGTATCTGATCCTCGAGTGTATTTAGCAGGTGCATCGGGTGGTGTGTATGCGCTAATCACTGCCCACGTGGCAACTATTTTAATGAACTGGTCACAAATGGAATTCGCTGTATTGCAATTGTTGGTGTTCCTCGTTGTGACTTCGTTTGATATTGGCCAAGCAATATATAATCGCTATGTATTAGACACAAACGACCAAGTGGGTTATGTTGCTCATTTCGCTGGTGCCATTGCAGGGTTACTCGTAGGCATAAATGTTCTACGTAATCTAGAAGTGCGAACATGGGAGAAAGTTGTATGGTGGGTCAGTATTATTACCTACACTGTTCTTATGACTGCTGCCATTTTATGGAATATTTTATACACTTCTTACTACGATTAGTTATAACGTCATACTTTCCTATGTCCATCTTTTGACATTGCCTTTTTTTTCTCTTGCTGGAGGTAAAACTTGTCTTCTCATTGAGCAAACAAATACGAGCACAAATTCTCCGTTGAAATGATTGAAGAGACCAGACATTGTTAATTATATTGGATTGGAGCGAAAGCTCGTAGCGTATGTAAATTAAAATTGAAAGCTAAAATTCAGATATTCATTCGATAACATACTTTCCATTCTGTTCTGCTACTTTCAGCCACTTTCGAGGTAACTCCTTATGTTATTAAATAAACATATGAACTTTATCCTCGATTCTTAATTTGAAAACGCTACGAACTTTCTTTCCAACCGAATAGTACATACCTTGCATTTTTAAATAACATATTGTATGTACAACGAGTATAGTTACACCTGTTTCATAAGTGTATAAGGATTACTGTTATATTACATACTGTGATACAAGATGCCTGTATGTAACACGAAAAGTAGATGTTAAATATGATAGAAATTTCAACGTGTTGATAACATTAATGCATAAATATGACGGAGAGAATTACTTTCGAGTTATAAATTAACGAACAACGAAGTAATCAAACTTTCTAGACTGAAGTCAAACTCGGGCAGCTAAATTATAATGATCGAACTACATGGAGCTAAATATAACAATATTCTAAAGAGATGAGCTTATGACTAAAAATAATTTAAAAATAAAAGCGCTATCGTTATTTAATTTTCAGAGGTGTATCGCGCAACGGTTTCAACATTTTGACGTACTTTACTGTTCAATTACTCCTAATGTTTGGGCAACAACAATATTTAGTGTTACAAGTTGTACGCAAAATATTGTTGGCACAGGGACACTGTTAACGGTAATCTCGTTAATTTGGATATGATAAGTTACTGCAATTAATTACTTCATGTATTTATGATTCACTATATCATGTACCTGATTTGCAACTTACTGATGCGTAATGGAAATACTTTGAGCATATGCGTAAGGTGCAGAGAAACCATGGTGCTGTCAAAATGGAAAGTTCAAGCAAAGAAAACGCACACTCGCTAGGTGTTATGTGTAGATCTAATAACCCAAGTGGAATTATTTATAGAATTAACTAAACATCGTACAACACGTATTATCACTGAACAAACGAAAATTTTCAGCAACTCTTACAATATACCAAAAAAGTATTTTCATTCTAAAGTATACCCGTAGATCATGGGGTATATTTTTTGGATCAATAGTCTTAAGATTACTATTAATTATCATTTTACCAGCAGTAGACCTTTAGTATTTCCAATTATTATTTAATTCTGTTTCGCATAATGATACTAATTTTGCTACTTAGTTATTAAGATCGGTCTATGAACGAAATGTTCCAAGTGTTCTTAAAGTATGTATCTACGCGCATACTACGCGACTTTGTCGCGCATAAATGGGAATACAGTTTCAAGCAATACTATGCTAATCGCGGCAGTTAATATAATTTCTTCATTTATCCGAAGATAACAAATTTACGGTTGAATAAGTAAACTATAAATCGTAACGAAACGTTCAAAGTTACTGTTACATACAATTCCGGGGAAAATTACTCGATTCTATTTTTCATAAAGTTTTTTCTCCTGGCGGACATTAAGTTCTTTTCTAACGTGCACATAATTTTAAAGAATCGGTAGACGAAAATGAACAACGAATAATGAGAAAGTTGTTCTGCAAATGTATTGTAATGATCTGCCAAATTGGTAACGTTTATTTATTGTGAAAGACGTGAATAACAAATAGCCTCGGAAAAGAAAGTATTACTCCGTGAAAGTATGAGTACGAGTTAAATCTAATGACGATCTCGAAAGACAGGGTGCAATGCGTATCACAAGAATCGCAATTACAACAGGACTTCGATGTTATCGAACAAAAGGATAAGAAACCTCGTGTCTCCTATTCGTTAATCATATTTATTGTACAATTTTTCATGTCTTAAGCACTGTTCATATATATATATATATATATTATCTCTTGTTTGTAAGTTTTGTAATAAATGTCAAATAAATGAAGAACGTGAAAATGCACACTATAATGATTCCCACCGAATTAAATGATTAATAATAACTAGACTCCGAATGTTTATGCGAATGCACAAAATATATTCTTTATTTTGCATTTTCTGCATGTTTTTATGTTTTATATTTAAAATCATATGCAACAGCTTTTTGCATAACGAAATGAACTTGCTTATATAGATCTACAAAACATGTATATTTT
Source organism: Lasioglossum vierecki (assembly GCA_028455595.1). Taxonomy (NCBI): domain Eukaryota; kingdom Metazoa; phylum Arthropoda; class Insecta; order Hymenoptera; family Halictidae; genus Lasioglossum; species Lasioglossum vierecki. The sequence goes on along the minus strand of CM052336.1, from coordinate 25,985,630 downwards.
AAATTTTCATTATGGGCCCAAATGAAAATTTTTAAAAAATGTTTTTTTTTACGTTTGCAAGCAACCTCTTAAATTGTGATTTTTGGAAAATCTTTTCTGAGGATCATTTAGTGAACCAATGCTTCTAATTGCTTACAGAACATCAGGTCGTTTGGTACAATTATAAAAAAGTTATACTATTTTGAAGTGAGTTTGAATACTTTCGAATGCCCGCTTATATCGTGTGACGTATGGAGCGATCCTTTTCTGCATATAAATTAATTTCTAAGGAAAAGCGTTGTCAATTAACACCATACTATTTGGAAGAAAATGCTTGTCATTTTAACTCGAATTAATAATTGTAAAATCTATTGTTAACGTTGTATATTTTCCTGGTATATTTGCATATTTTTCGTTCATAATATGTTTCTTGCATAAACATCCGAAGTAATAACCGTCATTTGGAAGAGTTACGTTCTCTAGGATACAATTGTACGATGAACAAGGATCCGGTCGTTAATAACAAGCATAAGTATCTTCGGGCAGGTACGACTATTCGGTATCATTTATATGCTATGTATGTATATGTATATTTCTTCAGTCCTGTGTGTTTCATATTTCTCAGTAAAAAAAGTGACATTCGTTAAATTCTATTCGAAAAATCAACTGTACAGCAACAATTCACGATTCATCGATATCGAACATTGAAATTCAAATTGAAATTGTGCACATTCACTGCAACGAAGGCCAACAGTGACCTGGAGAGCCCAGCCTTATGCTCACATATCTCGACAGTCACCGGTGATTGCGATTTTATCGATAAGAATAATCCAACCGGCGTTAAACATTTGCTGAAACGTATACCGGTCGGTGAACGTTTTAAACCTGAACCATTCGAATAAAAAAGCATTCAAACTTGTCTTAGAAATGGTCCGGTTGTTGTCCTCGCAATCTTATGTACGCTCTGTATATCCTGGGACGGGTTCGTTTCATCAAGAGTTAGAGTGGTTTGGGGGAGGGGGTGGGGGCTGGCCAGTTATTATAACGGAGGTGATTTTTATTTCAACAAAAATAACAATTTACATTGAACTGTTTTGATAATAATATTACCGTGTATGCTATACCTGTAGTTACTGTAGGCGGGGTATGCTCTCGCTCGCTATTAATTTTAGTTAATTTATCTGAATTAATCGCATTAATAGCGGGTTCGTAGGTAATATCGCTCCTTTAGCATATCTCAATTATTCTTTTTCCGTGTCTGCTTTTGTTCACGCGAAATATCCTTTTATTTCTTTGTCATCCGTCTCTTTCCGTGGCTTCTCTCGCATCGTATGCACTGGTCGAGGGACAAATTCTCCTAAAAGGGAAACTGAGTACCTCGGTGTTGTCGTTTTCGTTTCCTTTTCAATCTATGTACAGAGCTGTTTTCGTTAGGGGTGCCGAACAATAGACATCGATCCTCGTGATTGGACGACGAACGTGTACGTACAGGCTTATCGAACATTAAAAATCGTTTTGACTACGCAACTCTCGAGAGAAGGTGGGAGATCCGGTGAACCTATAGCAACTACTCCCTTCACGTCTCTCCTCCATGGCACGATATCAATTTTTACATTCGACACGTTTCGGACAAACTCGATGGACCTTTCCACCAAGTAAACGAAAACGGTAGATCTACCCGATTTATCCGGGACGCGTGTCAAAAAGATTTCGCACCGCAGGGGCACTCGGGGCACGAGAGTTCACGACATGGTAGAAATGCAATAGTTACAAATATGAAATGAGCATCTTATCGAATGGGTCAGACTTAGATGACTAGCGATAGAACTGTATTCAGCAGTGTCACCAGATCAAGAAAATTGAGGGGAATACAGTTTACCCCCTCTCTGATAACCAGATTAATACGTAAAATCAATCTAGGGTATTAGTGGGGGATATTGGATTATAATAATGGTGGTGGAATGGGATAGGGGAAGGGGAGAGAAGGTGGAGTGGGAACATCGACCATTCTTGGTCGATTCTGACGACACTGGTCTTCAGAGACCTTCTGCATAGTCGCTAACCAGTGTCGCCAGATTGAGGAAATTGAGGGGAATACAATTTACCCCCTCTCTGATAACCAGATTAATACGTAAAACCAATCTAGGGTCTTAGTGGGGGATGTTGGAGTATATTCATAGTGATGGAATGGGATAGTGGAAGGGGAGAGAAGGTGGAGTGGGAACATCGACCATTCTTGATTGATTCTGACGACACTGGTCTTCGGAGACCTTCTGCATAGTCGCTAACCAGTGTCGCCAGATTGAGGAAATTGAGGGGAATACAGTTTACCCCCTCTCTGATAACCAGATT
>CM052336.1:25944210-25962999 GCA_028455595.1 Lasioglossum vierecki | reverse complement strand
AATCAGGTTTTTAAAATAGAAAAAGATGGAATAGTTGCCCTGGAATATGAAAATTCGGGAAAAAATGAAAGTGCTTTTTTCTTTGGGATTTTTCTATAAACTCAAGACCATAATTCATGATTCGAACGACGAATATGCTTATTATTTTCTTTTTGTTTTGTTCGTATGGTTTAAAAAAAAAAACAATTTCGTAATTGTCGGAAAATTCAGAAAAACTGCAAAAATCATAATATTTGGAACGGTAAAGTAGAGCAGCTTGACATTAATAAATACAATGGTCACTCGGAAATACATTATTTTTCTCATTTTTACTTTGAATTTAATTACAACTTTAAATTGCCAATAGCTTTTCACAAATTCACAAAATGATCAGAAACAAATTTATTGAAATTTGGGCAGGACTACGTCTGTCGGGTTAGCTAGTTTATAATAAATTTAATAATAAATTACTCGTTAAAGATGAGAATATCTATACTTATTTGTACGTCATTTATATGTTTCTTTAAAGACGGAAGTTTTAGCATCGGTCTCCCCAATGATCTATTTCTGTCTACACTGACGAAAGTGGAGGTAGCTATTAGGGCAATAAGCATGAGCAATTTGTTTAGCCAAACAACGGTGATGATCGTATCGATTCAAGGACAGGAGGCAGGGTCGTGACCGCAATCGCGATCGAATTCTGAGTACCAGAGACGCCCGAGGCGTGAACGCTTTTTGGCCCTGGGCGATCCACCACCTTGATCGATATCTATGACCCTCGATAGATTCCCTTGCCGGTTGCTACGATCCCGTCAGCGCCGTCGCCTCCGCTTCCCCCTTAGGTCATTCTCTATTCGATATTGATCTCACCTCCTTGTTATTTACTTTCAATGGAATCACGGCCTTGCTTCGTCTCGAGTTTCGCGTTGTCTCAAACCGAGCTCCGAGCTTTTTGCGAGTTGCCACGATTTAACGTATCCTTCGAATTAGATCGCAGCTATTCGTTTGATTCAACACTAAATGAGTCTATAATATAACCCCAGGGCCACAAAATTAACGGTCCGTCACTGGGTACCAACCAATGTTTGTTGCATATGCTTTGATTAGACATTAATCATATTATCACACGTACTTTTCTTCTTAGTATTAGAAAAGTATTATCGGATAATTGTTTACTGATTATTCAATGCTCAGGCGCTGTTTAGTGATGCAACAAAATTACAATGTTTGATTCTAATCACATTGCGACGACTATTGTACGAACTTATACTTTACAACGTAAGTTTATTTTCTAACGTAAAGATTGGTAAATATTCAGTAATGATCATCCTTTAACGACTGTTGCTATTAGAATTTATGTTCTTTCAGACAATGGTTATACACAAGATCATGATATAGGATTATGTAATAAGTAGAATATGAATTTTTGTACAGAATTGAATTTTCTTGATGTAAATGTAAATTAAGACTTTATTGTATCTCTGAATATGATAATAACTATTTAATGTGTAACTGTTTGTGAATTTAGATGCACTATCTTCCTATGCGGTTTTTACCATTTCGATGCATATTAAATACAAATATAATATTAAACATAATTTAATCGAATCATTGCATCTTTGCAAATAAGTTCGGATTTCTGAATCGTTCAGCCAATGGCCGTTTCATTATTTAAAATGCAGGATAATGTATTATTTTAAGTTGTAAATTGTTTGTTTTACTTTAAATCGTACATATCACTTCGAAAAGAAAATATTTGATTTGCAAAACAGGGTTTTAAGGTAGTATATATTATATCTGTAGCATATTTTAAGTTGTGAAATTTCGTTTTAAAATATTTTTGTTTAGTTTCGCTGGGTTTCCTGCGAAATTCTATTTTTGTAATGGAGTAGTTTGAACGATGATATCAGTTTTTATATTTTAATTTACTCTTTCTTCAATTCAATCTATTGCCAAAAACTATTCCAACAATGTTAGTTTAGTACAAAGTTGATAGCCTAATTTATTTTCTTTGTGCTTTATAAGTCATTTTTCTTAGGGTGTTTTATACTCCAATCTCCTTCAATAACCTTCAATCTTCTAAGCGCCTTTTATACTCCATTCGTTAAGAACGCAAACTTGTGCGTTCAGACACACAGCCGGGAGTTACTACAAACGGAGTATGGATCCCTAAACACAGCGTCCACACGCGCTTAGAGATTCCACCGTTAGGAGATCTCACCGTTATCGAGAATTCATGTGAAATTATACCTTCAGATTAAAGTGAACGTTTCTTAAAAATAGCACGGACTTGAGATGGCTAATAGTAATGAAGAAAAGAAAGGAAGGAGGCTGACAATTTCACGGATCACGTCCGTTTCGTAATCGAAGGCTCGTTAAAGACACTCACTTTATCCAAAAAAAGTCGCCTGAACGTGTCTCTATTATATCGAGCGTTGCCATTCACTCCAATTATTTGGGAACACTCTGCCAAGGTGGTTGTTCTCCTCCTTTCGATTAAACACTTGTCTTCCATCTGACTAACGTCGCTCTCCATTTTGCTTCAACACTGTTTTCAATAAGTACACGGGAGACTCCTAGATCACTTACACCAGATCCTTCGATTGCTTACACTGTCCTGTATGTTTACGCTCGACTTGTTATCATCCGACGTTTCCTTTTGAGATTAGAGGAAACACAGAAATTCGTCGTTGTTCAACACATATCCTACAGCAAATTTAATCATTTCACCGGCGCACAAATGGGGTACTTGGCCCAAAAAGTTGGAATAAAGTCAATTTCAAAATTGTTTGTAAGTCGTATAATTTTTGCTGTCCGACGTAGTTGAAATTCCGAAAAATAAGGCTTCAGTAGTAGGCATATTTACAAAACACAGTTATGACAAAATTGTACAGGTGCAATTTCGAACAGTAAATTTATTAGAAGAACTCAATAAAAAGAGGGGGTGGCAAAGAATTAATTTCGGTATTTTAAGGTGAAATAAAGTCAATTCTTTTGTTCAAGTAATGAACTTTAAGGAATAAGATATTTCCCATTTTATTCAATGATCTTTTTCCACAGAGAATAAATAAGAAAATATTTTATTGATTGAAGTTCATCGCTTGAATAAAAAGAATTTGGTTTTACTTCTTCTTAACACGCCGATATTACTTCCTTGCCAACCCAATAAATATTTGTGGCAACACATTTTCATTATTTATTTAGACTTACATATTTCTCTGGACATTTTTGTTATTTTTTAAGGAATAAGATATTTCCCCTTTTGTTCGACGATCCTTTGCCGAAAAGAATAAATAAGAAAATATTTTATTGATTACAGTTCATGGCTTGAATAAAGAAATTCGGTTTTATTTCACCTTAAAATACTGAAATATTTTCCAGCGACACAGTATGTATTACTTTCAACCTATTAGACATATTAAGAGAGAAAAGAAAGTTCTATTTCACTCAAGTTTGTTGCAACATTACAGTGTTGACACACTGATCTTCAAGGTCATACAAGGTCACAAATGGAAGAAACATTTTCAACATTTCTTGCGTGATATTTCGCAAAGACGTCGTTTAAGATTTACCGTTCAGAAATGCAAACGACTCGAAAATCAAAATAAAGCAAGCATGCGCGTTAACATGTCGGACAATACTAGCAGACGCTACCAAATATGTAATTATAAGAGCTGAGGTTTGCGTTCATTCGTGTACACGGAATCATATTGCACATTTACTGTAGCCACGTCAATAAAGAATACTTGTAAACACAGTGGCAGGATGTATCAAAGTATTTCTTCCACTTCTGACCTTTTGCGATCTTCAAGGTCATCGTGTTGTACACGAATGATTTCTTTTTGACACACGCTTCCATATGATATGAAAAATTTCATACTGTTTCTAACAGAATAATACAGATAAAAAAATTAGACACCGTTATATTCCTTGCAAAAAACAGAATAACTTTTCGAAAAAACCGCTGGTTAGTAATGACGCGAACATCATGTATATTATAATTTGACTATAGATTTTTATGAAAAATAAAAAATGTCTACTGTGATTGCAAGGCACAGGATCCAGACAGAAATTTCTTTCTTTCAAAATTATTTTATTACATTGAAACTAACAAACTCTCTGATGTGTCCTTAAATCTTTTTAATATGTGCATTGCTTTAAAATCTGCAGTCTATTTATAATAGAAAATATGCGGAAGAAGAAAAAACATGCCGATCGGATATGTGTTAACAATCGTATTGATTCTGGGGGGGAACTTGAAATCTTCTCTTGAAAAAGTATTACCACGTCGACTGCCGAACAAACAGCCTAAAAATTTTCACAGAAGCACAGTAGTTGATTTGATAAAGTCGTACCCAGAAGTTTAACACTTATCACATTGATTACTATCATATATTTCCTTCGGATCCTACTAAAATCCAGTTTACGCGAGTGCGTCGTGACTGAGGCTCATGTTTAATGTCTTCAATTATGATTTATAATTCATTAATAATGACCAGCACAACAGTCAGCATTTGAAAAACATGAGAATAAAACTTGGTTCGTTTAAATCAGATTTTTTTGCAGGTTACAACTGTTATCACTTCACAAATGTTATAAGCAAGCACTCGATGCACTGATAGGAATATTTAGAAAATTTCTCGAACTGTTCGTTGGTATTTTTGGAGGTAAAAAATGTGAAGAAATAGGAACGGTCTTCCTCAAGCACTCGATTCGAGCTACCTTCCACGTGTTACTTGGATTTGCCCGTAGTGTCAAATGAAAATCGTCGTTCGTATCGAACGAATCACGAGACGATCCCCCTACCTGCGGCAGATTCCTTTCGGTACTAATTTTCAGAACACGACGTGCTTGGATCTAGAGAGGGACACAGACAGGGATGCCTTTCGATTTCAATAAAGATCGGATTCAGAGACAGACAGTCGAACAAACTGACAACCTTTCACTTTTTCATGGCTCATTTTTCTTCCTTTTTCCCCCGTTATTAAAACCCTGTACATTTCCAATTTTTTAATGAAATCGGTGTTTTTATTAAAACAAATGAAGAAGGAGAATATCGATATTCGTCAAGAGGTCAATAATTCTATTTGCGTTGCATCGTATTCTACTCGTCATGGGGGTAGAAAGTACAAAAGGAACCATGGGTCAAAACGCAATGATCCTCCTAAAAAATTATGGTAAAACTTTTTCATTATCAAACTGACTTTTTGATACTGGAAAGAATTATACAAAATACGCCAAATGCAAAACGTTTAAGAATACCGTCGTATTATTTTCAACACATTAAAAGTATCAATATTAAATAATATCGATCGTAAATTGATATATTGATATATATATATATATATTTAATTATTAATTTACAGACGCAATTTTAATTTGATTCTCTTGAAAATGATCTAAATACAGATCGAAACGTTGAGAAATAATATTGTGCTAATTTGCAAACAGTGTTTGAGTAACAATTGATCGAACCTATGGGCCGATATCATTAATTTATGATTAAAAGTATCGTCAAGAAAAGAAATAAATATCAACGTGGCTCCTACATCTTGCAATTAACTCAAGCAATTTTTATTTTTTAAAAACCGTAGTCTAATTTATCACAATTTACTTAGAAATTTACTTCCAGTGGTGCTTCTTTGCCGATAATACAATAAACAATGTCAGATGTGAATTTCTTAACTTCTGTTTTCAAGACGATTGTAATTAGCGTTAAAGTAGCAGTAGTTACTTCTTATTATACTACAGCAGTACCAGCAATGCTACCGTTGAGGAAATTATTGAATAATTTCGAAGTCGATGAAGTTTTTGTGTAGATATATTTTTCAGTTTTTCGTTCGTTTAAACGAATTAACAAAGGTATGCTAAAGTATTCTTTCGACCTCTTCACATAAATCTTCGATTTGTCGATTGTAAATATTCGAGTACAATTTCATAAGGATTAAAATTTAATTTATGATTTTTTAAAAGTATATATATATATATAAGTTTATGTTATTTAGACATTTTGTTTCTCATGATTCATCAAGTATAATAGTATTTCTTGTTTCTTTTAATACTTTTACTGTCTTAAATTGATCATATTAATTTGTGTCTTACATACATTAGATCAGCTGTTTACTTATACTTATATTATGTGTACTTATAATCCGTAGTCTATCATAATAGACCACATTGTTCCAGATGCAACTGTAAATAAGAAATGATGAATGACAAATAACGAATACGTGCTCTCCCATGTGAACAACGAATAATTATTTATTAAATGCTCTTATTCGAATATAATCTCATTCGAACGATGCCCAACACTGGTCGCAGTAGCCTGAACGTAGCTTTAGGTGGGTTCCGTGCTCGGTTCGATCCATAGCGCTGAAGGAACATGCGCCTTCGTGCCAGTTGCTTTTCAGTAGCTTTTCTCTCGAGTTCGCGACCCGTTGTTTACTCGCCAGATCTTTTGGCTGTCAGCATAAAAATAACATGTAAAAGTTCACTGAACGTCGCGATCGTTTCTTAAACGATTGACTCACTCCAACTCGCGGTTCGATCAATTTACCGACAAACGTTAATCACTTCTCGGAAAGGTTCGTCCTGTGTCAGTTTCTGCTCCTTTCCCTTAAATTCTCTTAGGTCGTGTTTCACATATTTTGTGGTTTTCCATTTGCATACGTTACGCACCTTAACCCTTTTACCTTTGTTATCAAAAACACTCGTTTTATTTAAATACAAAGAATTGGTTTATTCTTCTCCCATATTTCTTCTCTCAAGTGCACTCGGTCAGTCATGAAAGTGCACTATCAAATTTTAGATAATTGACAGGAAAAATGAGGGTTTTGAATATAGTTATTGTGAATGTCAATTTATTTCTGAAATACTGTTACACAGATTCTGCTAACACTGATGTTACATTTGTTTACACGATAATAGTAAAATGTTTGAACAGTTAATACAGATAATTCATAGATTTGTACTTTCGATCCGTGTATGTTTTCACCTAGAGAAATAATAAAATAATATAAAAATGATATAAAATAATTTTTATAATTTTAATATAAATTAATATTTCATTTGCCGGTTCTAACTCGATACTTTGTGCGTAGTTTATTGAAAAATTCTTTTTGTGCAATCAGCTAATATTATCATTATTACATTTTTATTTATTACCCACTATTTAAATAAATAGTAAATAAAGCGACTGCAAATTAAAAGTATATATAAATTAAAAAACAATTTTATCTACCTGCTTAAACATAAACAATTTAATTTTGATACTGACAACTGCAATGAATTGATATTCATTTTGTGTCAGTTTTATTTCGAAGAACTTCTTGTTTTTATAAACAAAGAACGCGGAAATCACTCGTGGATGTACTGAAACGAATTCAAACAATTCATTAACAGAAATTAATGTGCTAAGAATTCTGTAATTAACATGTTTAATATGTTTAATAACATCTCACTTGTTTTCCTTTCATGTTATTTTATAATAATTATTTAATATTGATGTCATAATTATAAATTCATTTAATATTTAATATTGGTTATTTTATAATTATAGTTATTTAATAATGATTATCTTCTGTTTACGTACTTGATTATTAAATATTCTCTAACTAAGAGTTAAAATACTAAAGTAAATAATTGTGAAAAATAAAATGTGTACATGTTAAAAATGAATAAATAGATTTACTTGAAACTTTATATGGATAAAAATAGCCACGGAAAGTAAATATAATAATATAAATATAATTTAAATCGTCGTCTATTTGTTTTTCTCAGATGTCTTCGCATAAGCTGAATTGTGTTTGGATCAAGATTATTTTGGTTGTGTGTGTATCGAGTGTGATAGAGTGCTACAACGTGCCATGCTCATTCAATTCAATGTGCATGTGTTGGGTACAAGACGATCAAGATTTCACGAAAATGGATATCAGCTGTATGGGCACTCCGTTCGCCAGATTCCCCGGTAGGCACACTAGAATGTTTTACAAATAGACGGTGGATCTTTATGCAAAATAAAAATGTTCTGCATCGATTACAAGAAACAGAAGCTGCTTAGACAATTCTCTTAATAATATTTACAAGTTACAAATAATGCAATCATATTCTTAGAATCGCCTGATATTTTCACTCCTTCATGTTTCACCAGTTCACTTTTGGGTTAAACTGCACCTTACTTGACCAAAAGTTTACGACTTGTAAAAATATAGTTTTGCAGATTTTAACGAGAAAATGCCAAAAATTCATGTTTTAATGTCAAGAATTTTTTGGGTCAAAAGTTATGCGTGTTTAAAGTTGAGTTATTTTAAACGTTTTTGGTTAAAATCGCTTAACTTAACACACACATAACTTTTGAATTAGTGCATTCCTAACATTAAAACTAGACTTTTCGGCATACTTTCTCTCTCTCTCTCGTTGAAATCTACAGGATTATATTTAAAAAGATACAAAATTTATGGTCCCGTAAGTCTTGTTAATGCTTGGTAGTTCTAGTGTTAAGACAATTTAAGCATTTCCGGATTATTCTTTGTAAGTAGAATTTGTTGATGCTTTTATCGTGATAACAGATGTCACCGTGAGTTATGTGGCTCAGCTGGATGTAGTCGGTTCGGGATTGCAATCGCTGGACAACGATGCACTCTCCGGCACAGAGGACGTTGAGGCTCTGGGATTGATGAGCAATCGGCTGTCCAATATCGGTGAAAAATCTCTCTCGTAAGTCGGGATAATTGTTAAAGTCACATTTTTGTTAATATACGTAAATACATGTCTTTATATTATTATTAGGTGCTTGCATAAGTTTCTGCCGTTCACTAATAGAAAATAATATATTGAAATTCTTCAATTCTTTTAATTTTTCCATTGCTGTACCTACTGGTTGCATCTACTCATTCCCGTCATAATTTCATTAAACCTGTAGTTTACTTATGAATGCTATATTAATGCAAAATTGAAATGTATTAGCGTCTTAAATGTAATAATAATAGCAACAAATTTCATACGTGGTGCACTTTCTAATTTTGTATACGCAATTTAATAAATTATTCATTTATTTGATGGAATAAATAGGTAATTATTTTATTAGATTATTAAACATCCACAGTACTTACGCAATTTTGAAAGTATTTCTAATTACTAGTATGATGGAATTAAAATGGAAAAAAATTATACCAAGTTCAAAAGATGGCCCATCTCCATTCTTCGTCTGACCTTGAAACTTTCTACGAATATGTATTTGAGGAAACCATCTGTCTAGGTAGCGTCCTTCTCTTGTCAGACAGAGGATTTACAATCGAATGCTGGAGACTAATTAAATGCAAACTTAATGACTAGAAAGTAGTGATTTATGTTGGTTAGTTTAGTATTAATACCTCATCGATTATTCTATGGAAACTTGTTAATATATGCCTCTTCAGATAAGTGAATTACCACGAAAAAAGTAATTGATATACATTCTTTACGTCGCTAATTAAAGGCATTAAACAGAGAATTTTAATTTAATGTCTACAAGTACAATTAACCAGAGCCATTAATTGATTTGTACATCTAAAATTTAGCATACCCCCTTTAGATAGGAAAATTCATTACAGTAGAATTACTAAAAGTACATATAATTTCCAGCTTCACCAAAGTTTATATTTAATTTAATGTCTAAAAGTACAATTGACTAGAGCCATTAATTAATTTGTACATCGAACGCATTTAGCGTACCCTCTTTAGATAGGAAAATTCATTAAAGTGTAATTACTAAAAAGCCAATACAGGGTGTCCCAAAATTCGTGTAATTCCCGGAAATGGGAGGTTCCTTGGGTCATTTGAAACGACATTTTCCTTTACATAAATGACGCCAGCGGCTTTGTTTAGGAGTTATTAACAAAAAACACAGACCAATCAGAGCGCGGCTAGAGCAAACGGAGTCCGACTCAGCGACAGGTCCCGCTTAGCGTGTCGGCGCCATTGGCCGAGCCAGAATCAATCCGCTGTAGCCGCGTTCTGATTGGTCCGTGTTTTTCGTTAATAACTCCTAAACAAAGCCGCTGGCGTCATTTTTCTAAAAGAAAATGTCGCTTCAAATGACCCAAGGAACCTCCCATTTCCGGGAAGTACACGAATTTTGGGACACCCTGTATAAGCGTCGCCAGATCAGGGGAATTGACTCGAATTGAGGGGAAACAGTTACCCCCTCTCTGCCATTACCGGGTTAGTCAAGACGTCGTTGGAAAATGAGAGAATAACGTCATAGAAGGGAAAGGGTAGAGTGGAGGAAATAAATCCTTCTTAAATCCTCGTCGAGTACTTGGACCAATTAGGAAATCTCGACTCTCTGGTCAATAATATGTATCCAATGTGATAATGTAGTAGGAGAGCGCTACAAATTATAATTAAATTATCTCCTAAACTAATGATTTTTTTTAGACAAATAGATTAATACTTTTTTGTAAAGAATATGAAGGAGCATCAGCTGATGCAATAAACAATATGTGATTCCATTAAAAAACATTAATAACCTTCATATGTCCTTTACACGTCCACCTACAAAAAAGTACCATCAGAATGTGTCCCTCTCAAAACCATTCAACTTCATCTGAAACATTGTTTGCTACGCGTAATAATAATGACGTAAATGTAGATGGCAAAATGTGACGCCTCACACTGTATATAAACACGAAAATGCTCGCCTCGTGGCATAGAAATACTTTCATTTGTGATTGCAATAACCTTCAGGATACCTCACATTTATCTAGCTCCTTGATTCCGTCCGTAGAAAGATTTATGTTTCTTTCTTTTCAAAGATAAAAAGACATTCACACCTGCACCGGCTCTGTTATTAGAGGTATTGCGGATAGCTTGCGTTCGTTGGATCTCAGTTACAATGCCCTGGAGGACATACCTTTCAAGGCCTTTCGCGAGCTTCGGAAATTAGATTGGCTGAACATGCATAGGTGAGTACACGATCGAATAAGATGGCAAATAAAACAGATAAAAACTTGTACAGTAAAGGGTGGGTCATGCTTCACCACGCTGTAGTCCCCTCTGACGAATTGGACTTGCCCCCCGACATCCCTCCCCCTTTTGTCCCGAGGACACATGTACCCAGTTGGCTGTGCAAGGGTTAACGTGTCTCTACAATAACTGGTACAGTAAAACCTTACATGCTGTCCGGGGTCGTCTACGTAAACGTTGTCCAGTACCTACTCACTCCACTGCCTGTCAACGCTGTGCCGGCGACGGCGACACTTTTCGGTAACGCGATACGTACAGTATATTATCCATATAAGTCCCTTGCACGGGTCTGCCGAGGGACATTTATGCACCAGAGAAAACATTCTTTGACTTTCGCCGAACGTAGAGAAGGACAGCCGAACTCGAGAGGCCTCGGTCGCCGAGAAATGTAAACATAGCTAATCCAAATTTCTAATTTCTTTATTTTTGATTATTTTTTATGGCACTTCGATGACCATGTTTGTGGCATTTTTCTAATTAAAATCATACCAAATATGATATAGTTCCGATGATATTTACTTGTTTAATAGACAATTAAAGTTTCGGCCGCGAGGAAGGATAGCATATGGGAAAGAAAGTTGCACCCGAAACTTTAATTGCCTATTACACAAGTAAATATCATCGGAATTATATCATAATTGGTATGATTTTTATTAGAAAAGTACCACAAATATGGTCATCGAAGTCCATAAAAAAATACTGAAAAATAGAGAAGTTGGAAATTCTGATTAGGCGGGCTCACCGATATATCCGAGCCGGGTACATTCCGCAGTAGTGGGGATAGATCTGTGACATTTACAGGTCAGACTTTTGGGACATTTCTGGATAAAATACTGTATTTCATTCTGTCCTTCTCTATGTTCGGCTCTCTATTGAAGTCTTGTTCGGCGCGGTAGACACAGTCATAAATCAAAACGTAGTGTCTTTCTATGTAAACGCTGTCCGTCCAGAATAAGGCTGTTGGAGAGTATTTGAGGATTTACTGTATCACGTAAAATGCAGATGTTTCATGGCATAATGTTCGCTTGCAGCAACCACGTGACGTCATTGGACGGCGATTGGGGCCACACGAAGGATACCCTGACGAACGTGTTCTTCGGAGACAATTCGATCATCGAGATACCAAAAATCTTCTCCACTTTTAAGGCTCTGGTCTGGCTGAATCTTGACAACAACAACATCGAGGATCTTTCGACAGACAGTTTGCCGCCGAATATGCACACGCTCAGCTTGAACAGCAATCTATTGAAGCACTTCCCGTCGTCATTGAAAACCTTGAAGGATCTCACGTGGTTGTACCTAAGGGGTAACGACATAAAAAGCCTCGAGTTCTCCGATTTCGAGAGTTCAAACTTGGAGTTGGTGGACGTCAGCGAGAATTGCATCGAATGGGTTCGCATGGTTAGCTCGACGAATCGAACCTTGAAGATCAAAGACTTCAACCTGGACAGTAACAAGCTATCGTCCCTGCCTGCTGGGATTTTTGATAACATCGACATCAAGAGGATCCATCTGTCTTCGAACTCGATTAAGAACGTCGACGACGACGCTTTCAGAGGACTCGAGGATACGCTGGAGTACTTGAATCTGGAAAACAATGACCTACCAAATGTTCCTGCTGCTGTTAGCCGACTAAGGAAATTGTCATACTTGTATCTTGCCAATAATGACATCAGAAACATCTCCGGCGACGCGTTCCAAGAATTCGCGGAAAATTTACGAGCCCTTTCGCTTGCAACCAACAGCTTGGACACGGTTCCAGTTTCGGCACTTAGCAGGTAGTTTTATTATTGGGCCTATAACTTAAACCGGAATTTTTTTAGGAAATTTGAACGTTTATTAAAGAAAATCTTGTATAATTCTGTTACACAAAGTATTGCCCATCGGAAGTTACAACATTTCCCCATCTTTCTGGCAATTTGTGGATGCCATCCCAACAAACAGGTCATGTTTTGAATCAAAGAACGAATCGAGCCAATTTTTGATGCCTTGGACTGAAGTGAAATATATTCCGGAAAGTGCATTCTGCATCGACCGAAACAAATGGTAGTCAGAAGGCGCCAAGTCTGGACTATATGGCGGGTGGAGCAGAACTTCCCATCCGCTATTTTCCAAATAGTTTTTAACGGGTTTAGCAACATGTGGCCGAGCATTGTCATGTTGGAAAATCAATGTCTCGTGTCTGATCTCCCATTCTGACCTTTTTTCCTTCAATGCTCTCTTTAAACGAATCAGTTGTATTCGGTGATTGATTCCGTAAGTTCTTCTTATGTTTGACACGAGTTTTGATCGAGTAACGCTTCCAATTCTTCATCTTCAAACTTTTTCGACTGTCCAGGCCGCTCTTTGTCTTTGATATCAAAATCGCCACTTTTAAAGCGTTGAAACCACTTGAAACGATGACTTTCGACTTCAATTTTCTTTGCAAAAAAGTGATTCAGCAAAAGATTTTGCAGGTTATGAATAGAGCTTCAAAATTACGTGTATGTCAATCAATATTTGTCCCTTCGGTTTAACACCACCTCTTAAGGGACTTCAGCCGTCATTAAATAAAAAAAATTATTTAAAGTAAACCAAGTTTACCCGAATAACGTTTCACTTCGGAGTGTGACGGATCAGATTCATTCACTGCCCAGAAATTGTACATGCAGTGTACCTAAAGAAGTTTTCATTTGAATAACTAAATTAAGAGAAGTTAAATAGTAATTTGGAAAAGCAACAATAGGGGTAGGCCTGCACCTGTAATTTTAGCGTGGCTTGCATGAAACCAACGTAACGTTCTTTCTAATTTACAGATCATGTGATATCCTAGTTTTAAAAATAAATCATTTTTAAATATGTATATTGTACCTGGACTGGATTTTAATGCTACGTTTCTGCTATTTGTTGAGACAGATGCCAGAGGCTACTGCACTTAAATCTTGGTTACAACAAGATTTCTCATGTACAACCTGGCGATTTCGAGTGGGCAGAGGACCTTGAAATTCTGTTGCTTAGGAATAACATCTTGACGAAATTGAGCAAGGAAACTTTCAAAGGAGCAAGTAAGCATTCAATTAAAATTATTATATTCGCAACGGTTTGATTGATTTTTAGTAAGTCCGATTTTTAATAGAAAAGTTGCAGGGTGAGTCGCCCAACGTTTGTACCTCACATATTTTCGTTTTTTTTTAAATTATTGTTTTTATGTCGTATTTTTGAAGGTATCGACATTTTTTCAATTGATATGTGCCCAGCATTTCGAACATTTATGAAAGACAGGTTCTCTGCTCTCATATTTCAATGATCTTCAACAATTCTAATCACTGAAATCGCAACGAAAGGAATTACCGCATTAGGTGTTTAAATAAGAATAAATTCGTTTTTATAAAAATTGAGGTGACCTTGATTTAAAATAAAATGACATAAACAATAATTTTCTCATTAATCCATTTAACTTCGTTCTCAAGATTGTTAAAAAATGTATTAAAAACCAAGTCCTTTTCACGAACATTAAGACTGGAAATAAACAATATATTTATTTACTTTTTGGACGCATTGTGACACAAAATGTCTTACAGTATATTTAATGCTCTAAATGCATGAAAATTCGCAGTTTAATAATAATAATCCAACTGTGAATTCAGGTAACTTGAAGGAGCTCAGCTTGTCCTTCAACCATCTGACGGAGCTGGACGATGACTGTTTCGTCGGCTTCGAGGAGAGTCTCAACATTCTCGAGTTGAGTTTTGCCTTTGCTACCGACGTCTTCCCTCAAAGAGCACTTCGGCCGCTTTCGAGTCTTCTCTGGTTGGTCCTAGACAACAACAATTTCCAGACCATAGAGGCTACTGCATTCTATTCCTTCCAAGAGCTACGCTACATCAACTTAGAGTCGAATCGGCTGCACTATCTGCCGGAACGAATATTCCTATCGAGCGTTCATCCCGAGTTGAGAGATGTCAAGCTCGGTTACAATTTCCTGGAGGCCATACCAGAGTTCAGTTTTCACAATTTGACGGAATTGAAATCGTTAGATCTAACTGGGAATCGGATAAAGGTCCTCGCGTCGGAGTCTATCGTCGACTGTCCGAAGTTGGTCACGATATCGTTGGCCTACAACAGAATCTTCAAAATGGAGAGGAACGCGTTCTACGGTTTGCCCAGTTTGCGCTTCCTTCATTTGGAGTTCAACAAATTGACCAGTTTGGATTTGGAAGCGATCTCAGAGATCGGAGGGCCGGATTTTGCTCTGAACGTTTCTTACAACGCGATCTCGCTGATCCATTCTGCTGGTTCGATGAACAACCTGACGAGACTAGACTTGAGCTTCAATAATATCAGCCAATTGCCTGCTGATACGTTCACCAGCACGCCGGATTTGAAACATTTGGATCTTGGGAACAACTTGCTGGCCACTCTTGAGGCAGGTATGAAGCCATAACAGAGGAAATGTACTTAAATTGTTCCGCCGTTCGAGAAATGTCCTTCCTCTTTTTATACATTGGAGAAATAGTAATAGTCTGAAAATAAATTTAGTGAAGGTGGGATCTCTTAAGCGCGTGTGGACGCAGCGTTTTGAGATCCCGAAGCCTCTTATACTCGATTCGTCAAACTTCATCAGAAGTGATCGCTTGCGTCCGCATCTACACTACACGACGAATGGAGTATGGATACAATATAGGTGCATTTCCCCTACTAGCTAAAACTGTTCTGCAGTTCCCTTGCACCCTAATGGAAATCGTTTTTTCAGTTATTGCAATATTCTAGGTACCTTTGAACTGAACTACTTGGAAACGCTGAATTTGCAAGACAATAAGCTGGAAAGCTTGAAAAGACAATCATTCCACGGTTTAGTGCTGCTGCAGCAGCTGGATCTAAGCTACAACCAGATTAGTCAGCTGTCCACAGAGCAGTTCCGAAATCTGAAGAATTTGCGAATATTGAACCTGTCGAATAACAGATTGAGATCTTTGCCCAGGGATATTTTCAAGGGAACGAAATTGGAAATTCTAGATTTGAGTTACAATAAATTCACTGTTGTCCCTTCGTCGTCTTTCTTCGAGGTTGGATACACTTTGCGAGACCTCAATTTAGCGGATAACTATGTGGATCATCTTGATTCGACTGCTTTCCCAACCTCGCAAATGGTCTCCCTAAATTTGGCGCATAACAGGTTGACGATCCTGCCGGACAATTCGTTCGTTTCTCTCGGAAATCTGCTGAAATTAAACGTGTCCCACAGCGTTCTCCAGGCGAACTTCAAAGAGCTCTTCCATTATCTTCCTAGCTTAAGACAACTGTATATGGTGAACTGCGGCTTCAGGGAGATCCCTGTTCTTCCTCTGACAAATCTGAATGTTCTGGATATGTCCTTCAATCATATAGACTCAACCACCGACAAACAGTTCCAGTTTCTGAAAGATTTGAGGGTTCTTCTGCTGCCGAACAACTCACTCACCGCTATGCCCAATGTAAAACTAAATCTCTTGAGGGAGCTCGAAGTTTCTGCTAACCCGATAGAGGTAAGGTTCGAAAAGTACAGTAGTGTCCTGACATATGTATGTACAGTGAATCCAAGGTGAACTTCACTTTAGGGGACCAAAAATTTTGAACTTTTTTTATATAATCCCCAAAATCCTGAAAATCGTTCAACTTTAAACACGCATAACTTTTCAACCACTGCATTCCTAACGTTAAATCTCGGGTTTTCGGCATCTTCTTGTCAAAAGTTACAGGATCATATTTAAAAAATGTTAATATATACCCGATTCCCGGAAAACTGTTTATATTTAAGCAATGATAATTTCGTTAAAAAAGGTAGCAAGACAATTTTCGACTCAGTTTAAAGCTAGAAACATCTAGTCTCATAATTAATCGTTCATTCTATTCTAAGATTTTTTGTCATAATGTAGCGATCAAGCAATTAAAGACGTGTTTTTTTTTATTGAAGATACTGTACATTCAAACATTTGTGAAGACTTTAAAAATATTTTTTCTTGACTGAAATCGCCACAGATTTAAATCTTTAAAGATCGAAGCTTCCTCATTGTAACAACACCTTAAAAATTCATTCGTAAATAATAAAGTGAACAATTTTTTTAGGATCTAACGAAGGAGAGTTTCATGGGTTATCCGAGGCTGGAGTATCTGAAGCTGACGAACTTGAACAGAACCAGATCAGTTGACAAAGATTGCCTACGTGTCTTGAAATACCTGAAGCACCTACGCATTCAAACATGGCCCGAAGCGGAGGGCTTTCATCTCCGCCACTTGCTGACCGGATTGCCATTGAGAACTGTCGAAATACAAGTTACGGAACACCTTTTGAAACATCAAATACAGAACGTTTTCACGAAACAGCTCAGAGAACTGACTATTTCTGGCAGCGATCTCGAGGTGATTTCATCGGAAGCGTTTTCTACCATCGAAGGTGGTGAATTAATACTGCGGATCAAGAACACCCGTGTTCGAAGATTACAGTCCGACATATTTCTTTCTTTGACCAAAAGATTGTCTCAACTAACGTTGGACTTACGGAACAATCATATAAACGAGCTCAGCCCGTCCATCATTTACGGAAATCTATCGTGGGAAAGCGTTGGAACCAATATGGTTGCTGGTAAGAATTAATTGGCCGTGCTGCGTTTACTTTTTAACTTTTTTTTAAAATTTAATATTTATTTAACGTTGCTCTCAACTTTTTGCTAAGGTTACTTCGCGACGCACAGTGGTCCCTTTCAGCGATTTAGTTAGCCAAAATTATTTATAATGTTCAATAATCCCACAATGTTTTTAAATCACATATAATATAATTTTATATTTGTTTAAGTATTTTAAAAACATTTTTTAATACTTTTTTAATATTTTTTGGTACGTTTTTAAGTAAAAAGTAATATATTGTAGAATTAAACAATAGAAATTAATAATAAGGTACTTACAACTGTTTCTGAAGCTTATAAAGTAGAATCGGAAGTTGTTGTATCAAAATCATTTGTTGTTCCCGAGATATTTTTCAGGAAAAAGAAAACATTGAAATTTTACAGGGGGATTACAAGTGTCAGGAAATCCTCTCGAATGCGACTGCGAGATTGCTTGGCTCAGTTTATGGTTACGAAGATGGCTCCGAGAATCCCGACAGATCCACACTGCTTCCCAATCGGATGCTAGACAACTGAGAATGATTGCTGGGAGAGCAGTTTGTACAGAGACGACGCCATCCTATTCGTCTGACAAGGTCTTATTAACATTGGGAACACCTCACACTGCCTGCCAAGCTTCCGCCCTTAGCTCCGGAAACTACGAGAGACTTGCCACAACTTGGTTAGCTATAGTCGACATTATTCTTCTAACGGTAATAGTGAAATGAATTTGGTACTTGTCGAGCTAGCTCCTAAGCGTCTAGAAAGATTATATCATATCATAGGATCATATCAAACAATCATGTCATATCACCAGACTGCGGATTTTATGCTGTTATGGCAAAAGTCGGCTTAACCTACGGGATCAACATTTTCTAACTTAGTTTATATAATCCTGTAGACCTCTGCGAGAAAATGCAGATAAATAACGTATTTCAATGTTAGGAATTCACTGGTTCGAAAAGTTATCTATACAGGGTGTCCCAAAATTCGTGTACTTCCCGGAAATGGGAGGTTCCTTGGGTCATTTGAAGCGACATTTTCCTTTAGAAAAATGACGTCGGCGGCTTTGTTTAGGAGTTATTAACGAAAAACACGGAGCAATCAGAGTGCGGCTATAGCGAACGGAGTTCGACTCAGCGCTTAGCGTGGCGGCGCCATTGGCCGAGCCAGAATCAATCCGCTG
>CM052336.1:25879770-25944110 GCA_028455595.1 Lasioglossum vierecki | reverse complement strand
CTCTCAAAACCATTCAATTTCATCTGAAACATTGTTTGCTATGCGTAATAATAATGACGTAAATCTAGATGGCAAAATGTGGCGCTCCACCCTGTATCATGAATCAGCAAAATTTTCAAAAGTTGGCAATTAGTTTTTGAGATATGAAAGTTTAATCTTTGACGCATCAAAGGGCAACTTCTTCCCCGCTGTCGCTTCACGGCTCCCACTACCAGTATACCGATATCCACTATCCACCCACTATCAACTATTTCATATTGCACCTAGCGTTATTCTAATCTCCCTAACCACCTTCCACACTCCTCAGGAGTTTGGTGAAGGGAACCCAGGAGTAGAGAGATGAGTCGTCTGTAGTTCGCGAGCCATAAGTTGCCCAGGCCTGACGTAAACTATTATTTAGCAGAAAAATTATAACTACATTCGACAGACCCAAAAAAGAAAACACTCCTTGTTTTTGGATCACTGTTTGTTAATTTGAGATTGAAATTTGCGTCTGCATTTTGCGGTGCGACCCTTTGGAAATAATAAAATTACAAAAAGGTGACGGATTAATACAACTTTGCGAGCTGGAGCACGTTATGAGAGCCTGCATGGAGGAGAACGGAATGGAGTTCAGCGACGAACAAATCGAGGAACTAACGATAGCGTTGTTCGAGGATGCTGATCAAGGCAATCGAGGGGCACTCACCTTCGAAGCACTCAAAAATCAATTAGAGAAGCACGAGGGATTGCGGGAAAATCTTTCGATTAGGTGACCGAATTTTTGTTTTCCAATCATTCCGACACGTGTCGATTTCTATGGCGTCGCATCGATTCAACGAGAAAATATAATGAAACAGAAATTCCATCACAGTATTGACCGATGGCTGGTTCCACCGAAGCCGAAACCAACGCAGAAATCATTATTGAGATCGTTCGCATCGTTACGGCCTTACCAACTGACCAAACCGTACATGAAGAACAATTACGTTTACCTCGCATTTATCAGCACTTTTATTTTCGTTAACTCAGCTTTGTTTATCTCGAGACTGTACGCGTACAGGCATTCGAATGGCTACGTCATGCTTGCTCGTGCTTGTGGTAAGAAAATACTCCTTTTAGATATCCAAATCATCATTGAGATTATCAATTTCTTTAAATTACAATAGCCTTTCTATAATATTATTCATTCAATAAATCGGTAGAAATTAAATAATTACATATAATATAAAATATATTATAAAATAAAATATAATAAAAAATATATTTAAATAGAATTAAATATAATAATTAATAAATAATGACCAAATAATTATTACTTGGGGTGTATAAAACATTTCCATACAGGCCAATGTTTGAACTTCAACTGCAGCTTCATCCTAGTTCTTATGTTACGTCAGTGCATTACCTTTCTACGAACTCATGGTTTCAATTCTATACTTCCGTTGGATCAACATATCTACCTTCATAAAATAACAGGCGTCCTAATTAGTGCCTTCAGTGTATTGCACACATTGATGCATCTTCTGAATTTTGGTACGTCCATTTACTATTACAGTATATTTTCTATAGACGCGACAATTTCTACACGATAGATGCGACCACGAATATCCCCCCACCCCCCAACTTAGTAATCTGATCTTGGCTCGGTATATCGGTGTGAACCACTACTAACGCGACGCGGAGAGTCGCAATCGCCGTATAGAAAAGCATATTATCACAAAAGCAGATTATCCCTATAATATGAAAAATAAAATGGAAAATTGAGAAAAACGATTTTTTGAGTAGCCCCCCACTTTTCATTTTTTTTCAATTTTTTCAATTTAGCTAAGTTGTGCTAAGTTGTGCTAAGATTGTGCTCAAGTATTACTTTTAAAAAATTATAAATAAAAAAGTTATAGTAAAAAAAGTTTTTGACTACTAATTAATGTTTCAGTAAGAAATAGTTATCCAAACAGCATATAATCATATATCTGAGTTGTACTAGCCTAGCACAAGTCAGCACAACTTTTAAATTCCCCAGCACAACGATATAAAGGGCACTTTACTCTTGTACGGGGCCCTTCGCGCTAAGACAGTATATCATTTTCCGACTTTCTGATCATCCGACAACGTTCATATCGCATATCTGACTTGTGCTAGGCTAGTACAACTCAGATATATGATTATATGCTGTTTGGATAACTATTTCTTACTGAAACATTAATTAGTTGTCAAAAACGTTTTTTTACTATAACTTTTTTATTTATAATTTTTTAAAAGTAATACTTGAGCACAATCTTAGCACAACTTAGCACAATTGAAAAAATTGAGAAAAAATGAAAAGTGGGGGGCTACTCAAAAAATCGTTTTTCTCAATTTTCCATCTTATTTTTCATATTATAGGGATAATATTCGGATACAATATAGCACAAACCTAGCACAATTGTTTAAATTATTTAATTCAACAAGTGGGGGGCTAACTTCTAGGAGGTTCCTTTTCTATAATAAAAAATAGCTACCCCGTACGATAGATGCGACCAAATCCTCTCAAGGCTGTCGCGTCTGTAGAAAATATACTGTATTAACTGTTTATATGTATTTAATTATAATTTCAATGCAACAATTTGATCACCCGAATGAATATTTCAGGTACCGTAGTGGTAAACGATACTGATCTCAATTATAAGAATTACACTCTGAACGAATGGCTACTCACGAGTCGTCCAGGACTGTTCGGTCTCATACATGGCTATGCAAATCCGACTGGGATCATGATCTTCATAATTCTTAGTATCATAACACTATCCTCGATGCCGTTTGTTCGTCGTCGTGGACGCTTCGAGGTTGCACTTAAATATAATTATATATGTATATTTAGAATAGCTTCTCCAAAAAATTTATAGGGTTTAATTTTAAAGGGTAGGGTAGGGTTCAATTTAAAATTGATAGGCTTCGGAAAACAGCTCGGGGATAAAAGTACAATACGATACAATAAAAAGGATATTTGTCCTTGAAATGCAATCATTCCTTAGTATAGAGAATGATTTCATTTTTGTTTGAATAGTAGATGGATTACGATGTTTTGATAACACAATCGAGATCCAATCGCGTAAACGTTATATTAATTATCGATACTTCAATTAAATGAATTTTTTTATTATACAGATATTTTACTGGTCACATCTACTCTACGTACCATTCTGGATATTAACGATTCTTCACGGACCGAATTTTTGGAAATGGTTCATTGGGCCAGGCACGTTGTACCTGATCGAAAGGGTTCATCGAATCGCTTGGTCCCGATCTAAGCTCGGGAAAACCTACATAAGCTCTGGTCTCTTGCTACCTTCGAAAGTGACACATTTGGTCATCAAGAGACCGCTCCTTTTCGACTTTCGTCCTGGTGACTACGTTTTTGTGAATGTCCCTGCCATTGCTCGGTACGAGTGGCATCCTTTTACTATCAGCAGCGCGCCGGAGCAAGAAGGTAGAGCAAGAACGAGATTTACATAGTGCAGGCCTGGGCAACTTGCGGCTCGCGAGTCGCAGACGACACCTTTCCCTACTCCTGCGTCCTTCCCCCAGTCGCCAAAATCTACTCGAGGAGATTATCAGGACCAAATATCTACTCTCATCCTTTGCGAGCCAAAGTGCGGTCATTTCGGTACCAAACTACGCATGGAGTAGGATTTGATCTTTATTTTCTCTGAATCAACAGACCAAAATTTTAGCTTAATTTAGAAACAGATGGTTCGGTATTTACTTGCAAAGTTTGATGCCAAATTCATGCCCAATTAAGAGCAGATTGCTTACTGGCTATACATGAGGTTACTATCCTCCCAGTCAAGTAGCGGTAGTGTAGAAATAATATGAAACAGTTAATAAAAGAACTTGCCCGGGCCTGATATAGTGTAAACTACTATACAGGGGGGGGGGCGGAAATCATAGTACAACTGAGCGAAGGAAACGTGTAAAAATAAATAAAAAAAAGAAAGGAAGAACATTTGTTCGTTTGGCAGCTCGTTTTCGAGAAAAATCGAGTTTAACCCTCATCAATTATAGCACAACTATTTCTCAGTACAAATTTTAAAGCTCGATAGTAGCGAAGACGTGCCATAAAAAATCTCCAGGTCATGCGGGGCCAGCTATCAGATATATGCATGAACCTGAGGTAGATGGACCCTTCACGGACCCTTGCTGGGGCCTGGTAGCGACGATAACGCTACAACAGTGTGCAGCAACCTATATGGGTACCCGGGTACCTCTTCATGCAGAATCGTAAAAAAATTTACCCGTGTGGATGAGGGTTAAAGTTCCGCCAGATTCGCGTGCTGTAGTATATGCAGGAAGTAGAATTGGTTGATCACGGTCAGACGCGTCAGACGTTTCCTATGCAATAGCATGTGTATTCGCTGCAATTTCAATCTCGATTTTCTCGAAAATGAAGCTTTGAATAAAAAAAATGTTATACCAAAGTTTACTTATTCCTTTATGTAGAATCATCTTCTGCCCGACTGTACTACGATATCCGGCCCACCCTGTATATTATATCTACATATCTTTTTCAATGTATGTTAATTTGAAATAACTTTTTTAACACCAACACTGATAAAAGATTCTCTAATAGGTTGATTATTATTTAACTTATTAATTATATTATATAATATAATATATATAATAACATATAATTGTTAATAAATTGATTATTATTATTTTTAAAAAATTTGAATTATTAAAATTTAACAATTAAACGCGAAGAAGTCGACGTAAATGTCATTTACGTGTTTATCATTATTATCTTTCACAGACTACATATGGCTTCATATTCGAGCAGTCGGCGAATGGACGAATAGTCTTTATTCGTATTTCGAAAGAGAGCAAATAAAACTACAAGGAGGGAACCTGGAAGAAGGTTGTAATAACAAAAATGTCCTGAGAAATACGTAAGTCTAAATAAATAATGAAAATGTGTTGCCACAAATATTTATTGGGTTAGCAAGAAAGTAATATCTTATTTATTAAAGTTTATTGCTTCGGCTCTCTTTCTTGCCAACCCAATAATATAGAATCTGTTATCGTGAAATTTTCGTTATAGTGAATTCAGAATAATATTTCGAATGACAGCGAGTACAATCGTCTCTTTCAGATATTTCAATAAAGGGCAAGATATGAACCCAAACACGAAGACATCTTCGCAGTCCCCGAAAAATTGTCAAGGTCTCGACAATCCTACTTTCGTCTCCGATGATGACAGAGAAATTGTCTCACTGCACAGTACACACAGTAAACGAAAAACTATTTCTATTGTTGTTTTCCCTATATTTCTAGTAATTACAATACTGCTTTACAGAATAAGTTAGTATTACAATTTTAACAATCGATCACAGGACGTACAGGGTCAAGGTGATACCCTTTCGAATCTTCAACTTATATAATCTTTTTTTTACAATATTTTTAATAACTCACCGTTTTCAGCATTTTGTGAAAATTCCAAAGCATTCGAAATCTTAAAGTTTTGTCCATCATTATAGGTACACCGGATAGTAGTAAAATGTCCAAAGAAGGAAGGCTTCATCGTCTACTACTGCACAGCAAAATGCCTTTAGAGAAATCGTTCTCGGTGCCGGATATGCAAACAAGAAGCAAAAATAAAGACAGATTAATGGTGTAAGTTACCTACATATTTTCTGAATACTAAATTCAGTGGTGATTTTGTTTTCGATTGCTAATCATTTACTAATTGCTAATCAATTAATAATCGTTTATCTCTGAACAAATAGGTGCTACAGCACAGGTGTCGCCAGAATCGACCAAGAACGGCCGATTTTCCCACTCCGCCTCCTCTCCTTCCACTACCTACTCTACCACCATGAGCATACTCCAACCAATGTGGTCAAATCAAGAAAATCAAGGGGAATACAGTTTACCCCCTCTCTGATAACCAGAGTAACATGTGACACGTTGTGTATGCGCGACGGGGATTGAGTGGGACACTGGAGTGTGCTCATGGCAGTGGAATGGGATAGTGGAAGGGGAAAAGGAGGAGAAGGAATGATGCCAGTTCTGCCATCATCCGGCCACCACACTGACTCCAACAGAGTCCAACATCCTCTACTAACAAGGAGAGTGCAAGGACGTTGTCAAACCGATTTAGTTGAGACTCTGTATACTTATAGATCTTGATCTCCCATTTACGAATATATACCATTACAGACGCTAACACTCAATAGTTTTTGAGATATTCATAAACACAGTTCTTACATTACTGCTTAAATCTGCTATTGTAGAGGAAGTATACAACGACTATTTATTTTAGAGGTATATAACGAATTAATTTCGGCTAATTTATTAATACGTTTGTTCTTTAACTTGTATATAAATAAATGTGCAATATCTTACGAACAAGTTCATGTTACACAGCGAATTTATTTATAATTTATTAATCCTTTTGTTCTTCAACTTGTAATAAATGTGCAATCTCATATAGACAAGTCAATGTTACACAGCGAATAAATAATATAAATAAATATGAAAAAAAAATTTCACCAAAAGAGAATCGAACCCTAGCCCACCGGGTGGAAGTCTCGTTGTATACCACTTAAGAACTTTGTTTATGAATATCTCAAAAACTATTGAGTGTTAGCGTCTATAATGGTATATATTCGTAAATGGGAGATCGAGATCTATAAGTATACAGAGTCTCAAATAAATCGGTTTGACAACGTCCTTGCACTCTCCTTGTAAGACCGTAGACTGGTCGCGTGACGTGCCATACGCGACAGAATTCGTGTTGCGTCCCCGTCGCGCACGCGTAACATATCACGTATTAATCTGGTTATCAGAGAGGAGGTAAACTGCATTCCCCTTGATTTCCTCGATCTGTACCTTAAATTCTATCTTCCCCTTCTCACTCTGGTAGAGGGTAACTTTTTCCCGTCGATTCGAGTCAATTCTCCTGATCTGGCGACTCTGTTACAACGTTAGAGAAACAATATTTTACTTGATCAAATAAATAATATGCTCATTTCAATACTTGAAAGAGACTTACAAATTTCCGTAATGTTACAAAATTAAACTTTCCATAATTTCTGTTCAACAGTCTTCGAGATTATACGAGATCCGAATCGGAAAGGAACTTCAACGAGAGTCAACTTCGTTGTGCACGGCAGAAATCGTTAGAGCAGGCTTATTTAAGTCCCCAACACAGGAACATAGCTCAAAGCTTCCGATATATGAGAACTAAACCTACAATAATTGCTTTCAAGACTCCAAGTTTGGAGAACTGCGAATACAAATTAGGATCACCTACGAACCACGACAGTAAGATCGTTTTCTTCTAACTGTTTCTGCGAACATACATATTTAATTTATTTATACAGGTTGATTGATAAAACTGGTGGTACAATCGAATCGCTATTTTCAGGCTCGAAATATTCTCATATGCAAAATCGTTATTCTACACATTTCCGACTTATTTTTACATGTATAATCACCTCCTTTGCGGTTCTCGCTCCCAGTTATTGATCATCCTGTATATTTACATTATAAAACAGCAAGCTTTGAGGTAAATGCAGACGAGTACACATATTCGCCGACTAAATTCGTTGCAACACAAAGAGCTGCGGAAGAAGGCAAAGTAAAGCTAAAATTAGAAGATAAATTGAACGAAAGTATTGAAAACGCGAAATCGGATGCTGCATCTCATTCAACGTTGAATCATTTAGGAAAACCATTAGAGGTAATCACTTTATTGAATATTCTTGTAGATTTACTACAAAATACATTTTATCTCTTAATTATGACAAAACTTTTATTTTTGATCATTTTTTTTGTAAAATTTCCCCCAATATATTTGTGACATTTTTCTGATCAAAATGAATTCAAACATGACACAATTCGGATCGTGCATGCTTGTTGAATCCACGATACAGTAGAACCTCGACTATCCGAACTCATCATCAATAGTACATGGGTGTGCAAATAATAGAACAATGATTTGTACAATAAATCATGTTGTATACAGATTGCTTTAAAATTAACTATTCATATGTGAAACACATATTCAGTTAATAGAGAATTCCGTTATCATTGGTTCGGATAATCGAGGTTCTACTGAATCGGCAATTCAACGAGTAAATAATCTCCGAATTACATCACATTTGGGTTCATTTTAATCGGGAAGATATCATGGATATACTGATAAAGGTTTTATAGAGAAACAATTAAAAACGATATAATAATCTTTTTAGATTTTCCTCGATGGTCCGTATGGCTCTCCTTCGAATCACATATTCCAAGCGCAACATGCTGTTTTAATCGGAACTGGTATCGGAGTTACACCTTTCGCCTCAATATTACAATCCATCATGCACCGTTATTGGAAAGCTAGACACACGTGCCCAAAATGCAAATTCTCGTGGGCTAATGATATTCCGTCCACTGTGATGCACCTGAGGAAGGT
The DNA here is from genome assembly GCA_028455595.1 of Lasioglossum vierecki. Taxonomy (NCBI): domain Eukaryota; kingdom Metazoa; phylum Arthropoda; class Insecta; order Hymenoptera; family Halictidae; genus Lasioglossum; species Lasioglossum vierecki. Next base: position 25,935,688 of record CM052336.1, on the reverse strand, counting down.
AAATCTCTCCTAGTTTTCTTTCACCTACTTCGAAGACAAAATATTGACGAAAAAGCAAATTATTACGTTGTATACTACTCTTAAAACCATACAACTTTCACTTCAACCATTTTTTCCAAATAGTTTACACGTATAAATTTCAGTGGCCCACTTATCTGAAGCACCCTGTATATCAATCTGTTTCACTCGATTTTTATTATGAAATTTTTATATTTATTACCACATTTTTATTAACTCGTTTTCCTGTCTGTCTGTTCGTTTAAAAAGCAGAAAATAATTTTTTTAATATACCACGTCTTTAAGAGGGACTAAAAAGTATAAAATAATTTTTCCCAGCTCCATACAGATAGTCCTGAAAATTTGTGATTGTAAATTTTTAATAGCTATGAAAATACTTGTAAGATTTAAAACGAAAAACGTGGAGCGCGTGCAATAGATTAATTGATGCATGAATAATTCACCAAAGTCACTAACAGGTTTATTGCATTACAAATGATATAAACTGTTGTACGAGTTTGCTCAAAGGTAGACTCTCTAGATTCCTTACTATTATCTCGCGCCCCAGGTTTTTCGTTTTAAATCTTACAAGTATTTTCATAGCTATTAAAAATTCACATTCATTCTAGAAAAAATTATTTTATACTTTTTAGTCCGCCATAAAAACGTAGTGTATTAAAAAAAATTTTTATTTAAATAATTTTCATGATATGGAAAACTAGTATGAACAATTTTTCCCAATTTTTTCAAGAAAACAATAAATGCTTCGTCTATAGGTGGACTTCTTTTGGATCAATAGAGATCAAAGATCTTTCGAATGGTTCGTAAACTTACTATCTCAATTAGAAATGGAGCAAGCAGAGCTTGGTGGGGCTATGGAACGTTTTCTTGAGATGCATATGTACATTACTAGTGCGCTGCAGAAAAACGATATGAAAGCTGTCGGTTTACAGTTAGCTATGGATTTACTTCATCAAATGGTAAAGTATTAATATATAAGAAATTTTTAAGCTTAAACGTTAAGTAGTCAATGGTAATTATTTTCACTAAAATTGCAAATAAATAAGCCATAAGAAGTAAAAATGTGATTGTGAAATTTTTCAGGATAAGCGAGATCTCATAACAGGCTTGAAAACAAGAACAAATGCTGGTCGTCCGAACTGGAATAAGGTTTTTAAACAAGTCCAGGATAAGAAAAAGGGAAAAGTGACGGTGTTTTACTGTGGTCCACCGCAACTCGCGAAAATATTACGTTACAAATGCGGTCAATTTGGTTTCAACTTCAAAAAAGAATCTTTCTAAATATTTTGAAATGATGTAGGATCGATATGTTCGAGCATTGACCATTGTTTTACAAATTAAGAACAGTAACGCATGTAAAATATGCAACGAAATTTTTGTATTATTGCACGACGAAATCATTTTATTTCTATTTATCTATTCAGGAATTTGTGACGATTTTGCTTTTTCCTCAATTTCGAATATTAATTTTAAGAACTACAATGTATATTATACCTTAGTTCATTTCATGTTATTCAGAACTCTGGTTGCTTCATGCAATAACCAAATTGATAAGAGTATAACGAGAAAATCCACTTGATGTTCCGTCATAACTATACATATTTTTTCAGATAAACATAAAATTTACATACATTACTATGGTTTAGTAATCGATCATTTATTATAGTTTCAAAACTATGACAACTTCTCATGTAATCTGTATGCAGCAAATTTCAAATCCAAAATCACCATTTTTCGAAAAACAAAATAGTTACAATTATTCGTAATACGATACGAGTTTGTCTAAACGTATGCTATAACATTGTAGATACAAAACTAAAGGTCTCGGTTTAAAAAAATTAACTTGACTATGACAACTCCCTGACTATACAGATTTTGTTTTCATTTGAGAAAATCACAGAATTTTTCTAAAGATATTAAACATTGCAATGATCTTATTCCACTAAGGGGATCATTGACAATATTCTTAATATCTCACAGAATTCCATTTTCTTAATCGAAAATAAAATGCGTATCGAAGAATTTCTTAACGATTTTCGTATGTAAAAGATCTAATTTTTTACCTAGACCCTTCATATCACATAGTACGTAAACAAGTTTAAATATTAACATTATCAAAATATATGTCGTTCCATTTGAGAAATTCTATAAAATAATTCCGGCAAGGAACATTTGTATAGCTTTTACAGAAAAGGCTGTATTCTCAGACAGAAGAAGAGATAATGTAATAGGAATGAATAAAAGTTTAAAATTACGCTTCATTTATTGAAAGTGTATTGTACAGATATACATTTCTCCAGAATAATGACTAGATATTTCTTTGTTTACAGAAAAGCTATTAATACCACTCACCACTTTTATCGCATTAAGCTACTGCTTTTGTCGACAAGACATGTTAAATTTCTTGTCATTCTAGACCAACCTTTGGAATGTATATAAATACGATATCATAAATACAATCAAATTTAATTCGCCATAGTGTTCACCAACATGGATGCTTTGTTACAATATGTAATAGTAACTTCACAAGGATGTTGGTACCAGGGTTCTCCATCAATTTGCATAGCATATGATTTTAGTAACTTTATCTATATGTTACAAAAAATTTATTTATTAACCGCTGAATAAATTGAAAAAATATTAATATTGTGGAGAACAAGTGAACATGAAAAAGAATGTACAAATACTATTTAAAATACCTTTATAGATTTAGCTTGGCCAATTCGATAGGGCTGAGAGAGTCCCACTTGTAGCTGAGCCATATGGAAAGAAGAATACAGTGCAACTACCTCCAACTTTTCATCATTAAAACTTTGCTTCCCATATTCCTCACGAGCTATTTGATAAACACAGGAAAATGTTGATGTATTGCGTTTGTTTTTAAATTTCATGTAGTAGAAAAATTACAAATCTATACTTGTATTCCAAAGATTGACGCCAGCGCCCCATGAAGGAATATTTGTTATCACAATGCCCTCAATAGAGGGCAATTCTGCTTTAACACCATCCAAGTATATCTCTAAATTTTTATCAAGATCTTTGCACTCCCTTTCCACTACTTGTTGCGTACCAAAACATAAGTATAGTAGCTATTGAAAATATAAAAATGTGAATTCTTTACAAAAATTACAAAACACCATATAAAATACGTTACCTTATTGAATAATCTACTACTATAAAAATAAAATCGGCTTTCCCTTGTGCGATGAAACTGTAATGTTACTTGGGCATCAACTCCTATACCTATATAATTATACATATGAAGACTTTGATGTGAACCACGTAGTCCTAATCCACCATATGGTTTCACTGCTACAGTCCATCTAATAAATTATTAATGAATACATAAATATAAATGCATAAATGTGTATATAAATATATGTATATATGTGTACATAAAATATATATACACCCTAATAGCACGCGGGCTCGGTTTGGGCCTGGCCTGTGTGCTGGTACTGGGCCGGCACAGTGGTTCCACAATTCCAAGCTCAGACCCAGCCCGTCGGGCCGATTTCGAGCCGATTTACAAGGGTGCGTGGGATTTGCGTTCTCATTTCGTAATAATACAAACGCGGGTGGTTTAAGTAGTCAAAAACGCTAGATAAAAGATCAATCTAGGCAGCAATCGTCAACAAAAGCCTTATTTTTTCCGTATACTAGGTGTAATTTGCATTATTCGGCAGCATATAGATATGAAAATTGCGCAGTTATATGCTTCCGTGTGATGCAAATTACGACTCGTAAACATAAAAATAGGACTTTCGAGGTCGATCGCGGCCTGGATCAATCTTTTATCTAGCGTTATTGACTTCTGGAACATCAAATTTTTGTATTATCGAGAAACGGGAGTGCGAATCCCACACCCTTACAATCCTGGTACAAGGCATCTACATCCGCCAGAGGGCAGCACTTTTTAATACATCAGTAGACGCAGCTGGACGTTCGTAATTAAAAAGTACTAACCTATGTATGTCGGAAAGTTAGTAGTAGTTCAGGAGATATTTCAATTTTAATAACTCTTAAACACCATTACTGTCCTGCTAAGACGTTACACTAGTAAATAAACGCTACGCTTAGTACGAAAATCGCTACATTAGTGCTGCCCTCTGGCGGATGTAGATGCTCCCGATCTGGGATATACATATGTATTTAATATTCATTACATACCTATCAAGCTCCACTTCTTGTGCTGCTTCCATTTCTTGCAATATATTTGCAGGATCTCTATACAGATCATGTTCCTTTCCCCATCCTAATACCCTGGACAAATCGTTTCCTGTTCCCAAAGGAATAATTGCCACGGATGGAACTGGCTATACAAAAAAGAAAAATTAACAATAAAACGCCTATTTATGGAGAGGGTAAACAAAGTTTAAAATTGTAAACGTTCTTCTGAATTAATTCAAATAAAAATGTGTTGGAAAAATTGTTCTGATAATTGTATTGAGTTGGAACGAAAGTTCGTAGCATTTCTAAATTGGAACTTAAAAATAAAATTAAGATATTTATGCATAGATTTGTTTAATAAAATATTTTCCATTCCCTTCTATTACTTTTTGCCATTTTTTAGGTGATTTATCATGGTATTCAATAAACCTATGAATAAATATCTCAATTTTATCTTTGAATTTTGATCAAAAAGCGTTATGAACTTTTGTTCCAAACTAATACATTACATATAAATAGATTATATATTACCTCTAATTTCAGCTTTTGAATAGAATCTAGTAACCAAGCTATTGTGCCATCTCCACCTGCTACAATGACAGTGCATTTGACTTTTGCTATTAAGCGACACCACTCGAGTGCTACAACCGGATCGCGTTCTGATAAATCAACAACTTGGGCAGGATTCAATAACCTCCTGAATAGAGACAAGATTTCTCCTCCATCTTTATTTCCGGATTTTTTGTTTGCTGCGAAAAAAGCTCCGTAATTCAGTATCAGTATAAAAATCATCTTTAGACATGCACTATATCGATTTCTTTAGTACAATATAATTTGTTAATGTTGACCTACCAACTACTATAAGAGGTTTCCAATCAGGCCAATTTGGTGGTATGACTGTACGAAGTTGTAATCTACGTCTTACTGTACTGCGTTGATTTACAACTTCTAAGCTGCTTGGTGGAATTATCATCAATTTAAATTTACCAAAATCACATATCTGTAGACACAGTAAATAAATTACTTATGCAAATTAACATAAGCTATGTATATATATAGAATATACTTCAGAGAGATTAGGTTTACACTCTTCATGGACACATCTTTGACACCAGCAACACCACCAATCTGTTAGACCAGGTTCCAGGTCACATTCCTCATTGCATACTTCGCACAAAGCAGACAGTGGCAAGTTACCTTAAAAAAGAATAACAATCTCAATCAAAGTAGTAAAATCATTATAGCGCTAACTAATAAAAATTACCACCTTGAACATTTTCCAAACTATACAAATTGGAGAAAAAATTCTTAAATAACAAGTCAATGTAGTACGTCAAAGTACCAGTATGTACAGTACGGATATGTCAAAGTCAATTTTTTGTAGATTCTAACACTTTGGACATTTGATGATCATCTTCATTCTTTTAGAAAGAATTTTCGACTTTTATGTTGTCCTTCCCAGCGTTTACTATGAAACTATGATTTTAAAACTGTTACACACTGTTTGAAAAAAAGAATGCTAGTTTAAAATGTCCTAAGCGATTCTACGTATAACAATATTATCAACTTCTCTATAAAACTCTTATGTAAAAATGATTTCTTCAATTTCTATAATTCGAAAAGTATTTTATAATTTAGAAAACATACCCTTTACCCAATGATGCTTCATTGACTCGTTTGTACTTAAACTAATAACTTTACATTTTAATTGTTTGTCTGCTATCTTTACACAAGAAGGATCCACATAAACGCCACAGCAATCACACATCAATCCATCAACATTTAATAACAAACCTTCACATATGCTACAATAATATGCCTATAGGAGAAAATTTCATAAACATTTATTGTCTCCTTGACATTTTAATAATGTGTAAGAACTAGACAGCAGATCTTCGTGCAAAATAAAAACTTTTTACCTGATTTGCAACAAACTGGAGCAGAATAGAAATTTATTTACCTTCAGAACAGGTTTAATAGGTTGAAAATTATATAACAGCAGTTTTTTTAATTCTTCTAATGTTTTTACTGTTTTAAATTACATCTACTCATTTTCGTCATAAATGCATAAAATCCGCTGTCTAGTAAGAACATCAACTTTCACCAAGTTTAAATTGTACTACTTATGATAAATTTATGCATTCTTAATTGTAATGATGGCACTCATTATAATGAATTAATATTAATTCGATTATTCACATTACATAATCTATGACGTTAAAATGTACAAACTGTTACTTTTTTCTTTTAAACAGTTAATTTTCCTATTTATACACATGTTATACACGTACTACAAGAACTGCTCATGATCCACAGAATGTTTCAAAACAAGAATTTCATTAGCTACGTAAAGTACAAATGGAACAGAAACCATTCAACAATTTAATATGATTGTCAAATAAGTAGTTGTGTTATCACAATATATATTCAATATAATAAAAATGTATATACCTTGGTTTCTTTTCTCGTAGATTTCCAATTATGCTGTTTGGTAACATCTCGAATATGAATACGAGGTTCTCCTATAAGGTATCGGAAGAAATATAATGTAAATATAAAAAATAGCATCGTAGACAGTGTAGGTAAAATAATGCTAGTAAATTCTTCTTCTAACATATTTGAATTAGAATTTATTTCGTCCAGGAAAGTTGATAGATCTCTGCAAAATAAATACATTCCATAGAGTAACATCAAAAAACTAGCTTCATATTGTAAAATTATAAGACACATGACAGACAGAAATTTATTTTACTAACCGTTTGTCATTTATAAAATTTTAAAATTATTTTGCCACTTATTGTATTAAATAATCAAACAGGAAAACTTGGAATACTTCTAGCCATTGAAACAAATACGTGTGTCATAAAAAAAACAGTTTGTTTAGATAAAATACAGACAGAACACGTATACATATATGTATATTCATACAATGTACCAGTAATGTTTACCTACTTTTGTCTTCAACTTTAACTCATTTGAATCTTCTTAGTCATCGTACTATAATAAAAAGTAAATATTTGACAGCTGACATTCACGGTTATGATTTCCACATACATCTGTGTGACTAAATACACACAACTGATTCGACTCGTCCTTTTATTGTGCGTTCAAACAAATACACGATACACGAGTCAATGATTATACACTATTTGAACTATGATATATCCTACTTCCAATTTAATATGTGTCTTCTACTCTGCCAATCAAAATTCACAGTTTTACTAGTGTCATGCCATTATGCATATATATATATACCAATATATATGTATTTATGCGGTTACGTTGGATTACATCACGGTAAGAACTGTGTCAATCGCATATATGCAATTGTAATCACATTTTAATTTCAATATAGGAAGAAACCGAATTTTGACATACATATAATACAATTATAAAATAATACAACTATTACAGAAAAAAATATATAGAGAAATTTTATAAATAAATTTGATAAGAATTCTAAATCACATTATGGACACTGGACATCGTGCAAAAGTAGAATCCTTATTATATTTAAAAAAATTTTAGTAAGTAAGGTGTCTCTATCCATTAGTTCTTTTTTGTTGGTACTATACAATGCATTTTCTGTACAAAACTTTATGATGCACATATAGAATGCAGTATAATTATAACTAACAAGATCAATTTTTATCAAATAGGTAAAATATAGTTTTCAACAATATAGTGTTTTGTTATGCAGCCGTATCGTGGGAATTTGAAGACGCGAAATAAACTTTCAACAATAATACGTCTTGAAAATACATGTAAATTTAATTCCGTCAAGGGAGAACTTCCTCTCTCTTTCTCGTTATTTCCTCACATATTTTAAGCTACGGCACACGGATCAAATATATTCATATGAAATACACGGCTTTGAACTACCATTGCATTTTATATTCAAATTTCCTTGCCATCGCCATTTTCAAGAGTTTTCGATTGTTCCCTTGGTGTTTCATCAGGGTAGTGTCACTCAATGTATTTTTCTGTTAGCAGGAAATCGAACGCTATCTGAATTGTGTGTTGCACACTAACGGGTCAAATCGCGGGGATTTGAAATCCATACTACCTATTCCTTGCTAATTTATAATTTTTATTTAAAAATAAAAAAATTAAAACATTTTATTACATTTTAAATACGTTCTATTCAATATTGAATTTTTTTACATTTATAATTACATATTACTACTATTACATTAATACTATTTACAATGTTTCCTATATTTACTATTTCTAATCGCGATGCACTGTTTAATAGGTGAACATGAAGTTGGTGAAAGTTTTTCGCGCTTGCCACACATTACATCATTAAGATATTTACAAAAACTGCGAATTGCATACAAAACTAAATAATCTAAAAGGAAATCAATAACCAAATTTTTGTGGTCGCACGTAAAACTGAAAACTACATATTTTCTTATAAAATGTTTAATTGTACTTTTTACATTACTTTGTACATTACACCTATATAAAACCAAGCGCGCTATATTGTAACTTCTACAGAAACACCGTAAAAAGTAATCATTAAGAATAATATTTCTATTTCTACTTATCCCTGGTTTTAATATATGTAATGTACAATTTGTACAATCAAACTTTGGTATTACTTTTTGCAATACAAATCGAGACATCAATTTAATTACAAAATTCTTCTTGTTATAGGTCCTGTCAGTGGTTTTAATGGTCCATGTTTCCTTCCTTCTCCATTAAGACTGTCGAAAATCTCGTCGAATTCTTTGATAATCATTGCAGTCCCACTGCTTTTGCTGTCCATGCAGAATTCTTCTGTTCAGAGTTCTCCTCAAAAGAGCGAATTAATTCGTGTAAAGGAGCGCATAGTTTTCCCGTAGTTGAAATTTCAATTTAAAAAGAACCGCCGAACAGTTGCGCCGCGAACGGCGATCTTCCGAACTACAATTCAGCCTCCGTACAGCGCCATTCCGTGTAGTGGCGGAAAGCTCAAATTGTTAGCCAAATGTTATCGACTATCGATAACCAAGATGTCCGACTAACAGTTTGAGCGTTCCGCCACTACACGGAATGGCGCTGTACGGAGGCTGAATTGTAGTTCGGAGGATCGCCGTTCGCGGCGCAACTGTTCGAATATTTACAATTGTAGATAATTTTAAAAAATACGAAAGTACAATAATTTTATTTATTAACAACGTGACCTTTTTATCTTTGTGTGTAGCACTTCCTTCTCCGAAAATCTCGTCGAATTCCTTGATAATCATTGCAGTCCCACCAAGTCCCACTGCTTTTGCTGTCCATGCAGAATTCTCCTGTAACATCAGTTTCATCTGAAAAGAGAAACACATTCTTTACTTCAAATTAATTATAATAAACAGTGGACTGTAATCGTATTGCTAATACTTACTGTGGCGTGTCATAATATTTATAGTTGCAGCCATCGAGTGGCTAAGGACTTGGGCGGCGTACGATACTTTGAGAATTACTCTTGCACGGTAGTGACATCTTTATTTTGCGTTCCTGTACTAAATTCGTGTTAACAGCAGTTAACAGTTCTCCTATTAGAGTGAAACTACCCTGGTGTTTCATGGATTCTTAGTTTAGGAACGCGTACATCATACATTGCTATAGAAGTTTCACCTCTATACAACGGAAATACTCTATGATTTGAAGGTTATGTTCCTTTAATAGTGCGGTTGCTTCAAGCACTAAAAGAGCAGAAACAATTAAAACAATTGAAAATATTTATTGTTGAGTTTGAATTGTAACTTATCACAATGGCATCTGGCATAAGATTTTTAAAGGAAGTGTATCACGATCCTTACAAATGGTATATTTCACAATTTTTATTTTACACGATTCTCAAATTAGTGTTTATAACCTTTTAATCAATGTTTGAGAGTAATCCGTTTCATAATTTGAAATATTTTCTTTGATAACTAACAATCTGATAATATATTGCGAGTAAAAATGAAATTTTAAAACGTCTTTTTTTCAGGTCAGTGTGTAAGAGTATTGGATTTTTCCTATTGGGAGTAAAAATTGCACTCGAATGTAAAGGAATGGTTCTAATGCCACCACTTACTGCATAAAATTTATAAAATAATATATATACAATGCATTTCAATTTTTCATATTGTACATTTTTTTTCTATTTCGCTTTTTTAATGTAATAAACTATGTTCAAAATAATTTGTAAAAAACAAGATTTTTTAAGTGCATGCATACTCATTTTTCCTGATTATTGATGATTTCTGTATTGTACACATAACACATTTTAAAATGACGGAAGTAATAGAATTGAATGTTCTGTATGGCTGAAAATATTGTTGGAGGCAAGTGCAACATGTAAATACGTTATAGATTTTTTTCATCGAAATAAATGTATCATGTAAACTGTTGATAATTGTAGTAGTTTTTTAAACCAATGTTCACCAATATATACATACATTAAGAATAAAACATGTAATAGTTTCATAAAACCTCACATTGAAAAAATAATACACAACTACAAATAAAAATGTTAGTTTAAAATACTGTGTGGAAAAAGTGACTTGAAAATGAAACTTTTTCAACATAATGTATAATTGAGATACACTGCTATTAATTGTATTTAAATATTAATAAAAATACGTATTAATCGATTATATGGTCCTACACTATATATCAATTAATAAACAATATATTAATTTATTATTACTTTATTTTTGATTAATGTTGATTAATTTTGAAATGTTCTTGAATATTCTACGAATTTCACAATTCTTAAAATAAGAAGTTGTATTACTTTTATATTGTTTAAATTTGGTCATACGTTTTATAATTACATTTATTGGTAATTTACCTTCATTACATAACTACATTATGTATAAAAGAAATACGTAATTCGTTTTGCAGTCCTCCTGTTACAATTGTTATAAGACACTACATGTTTTTTTACAATTTCATAATACATATTTTGAAATGTGAACGTTTTAAGTGTGCACGTACTATATATGTATTAATATCGCTACTGTAGAGTATAATTTTTTATTACAAGTGCATCACTGCATAATTATGCTTTGCTAACGAATACAACAACTTGTACTACGCAATGATCATGTAATTTTTTAATTTGATCTTTCCTATATTGCTACAGTGACAAACTATTGTTATATCACGTAGAAAATATTTGTATATATTTACACATCTGTATTTCTTTATTATAGAATATCTATTAGTCCCAGGAGGATTAATATGAACAGTCGTGTAGAAATTTTATATTGTTCAAATAAAAAAAGAATTGAACTTTCGATGGAATTATTTTTTACACAGAAGTTCTACATAAAATTTTCTCTTTTAACACTAGATTTTAATTCACATAGGTCGTTCAGACAAAGGAACGATACGGTTCATAAAACTGGATATAGAAAATCGATTAAAGAACTTCGAAACACAATACGAAGTTACGTTACAGGTCATGTGGTACATCATGTCAAAAATAGTTGTATGCTACAGAGGCTGTTCATCTTCAGGTAAGTCTAAAATTTCTCCAACAAATTCAGCGACATTTGTGTCTTTTGTAGCATGTTCTGTGATAAAATTAAGTTCCAATAGCTGATTGTAATTTGGACGGCGCGTATAATCTTTCATTAAACTGTAAACAATATCAATCAACAAAGTTGCATCAACAATATTAAAACAAGTAAATAAAACATTACATTCGAAACAATTTTGCTTACCATTTATCAATAACTTCTTCAAAACTAGCAGAAAATTTTTCAGCTGGTAATTTTGGTGCTTCATCTTTTACAACTTGTTTCAGTTGCTCGAAAGGTGTACCCCAAGATTCGTAAGGAAACTTTCCTGTTGCTAATTCAACAAGAGATATACCTAATGACCAAACATCAGATCTGATGTCATAATTTGAAGGGTTACCCGACGGGTCTATCCTTTCTGGCTGAAAAAAAGGATACGATGGAGAATTTATTGAATAGATAAGAACAGATGCTTATATTATACATGCGAAATTTACGTACAGCCATGTAAGGTTTACAACCAGCATCAATTGTTTTAGCAACAGAATCTACAAGATAACCGGAAATACCAAAGTCACAGATTTTTACTTCTCCTTTCCGGTTAATTAAAATATTACTAGGTTTTACATCTCTATGAATCACTCGTAACTGTGAATATAAGTAATGCAATGCACTGACTACCTGTAAAAATTATCTAGAGTTAGTATGACAATTAATGATTTGGTAAATATACAGATTCAGCTACAATTATTCAATGTTTTCTTACTGCAAAAGCAATTTTTCCCAAGATATCCTCAGGAATGGCACGGTCATGTTTATATACTTTTGTATAAAATTTATCAAGGCTCATGTCCATAACCTCCATACAAATCCAAACATCACCTTCTCTAAATAATGCTCCATAAAATTGTACTGTATATGGACATGCTGAGCTACGCATAGAAATGTCTAAATCCATAAGTAATCGTTTTTGTTCCTGTGTATTGACTGTTGCTGTTATTCTCTATGAAATTAATAAACGTGTTCGTTGCAGATATTATTAAAATTTTTTAATTCATTGGTGCAGTTATGTGCAATACCTTAACCGCCATAATGGTGCCACTTTGTTTGTGTCGTACTTTATCCACAATGCCATACGCTCCACGTCCCAGAATACAGATAGTTTCTAAATCATCTGCTTCTACTACAAATGTACTTTCTCCAATTGTTATTGTAGTTCTCTTATCTAGATTTCTTGGTGGAGTACTACAATATAAGTTTATTAAAAGAAATTCAAATTTAAATCATTCAACAAACTTTACTTTGTACAAGCAAAATATTCTTTGTGTATACACAGAGTTTTGCACTTACGTGTAGTCTATCTAAATATTTTCTTTATTAGAATATGCAAGGAAAAAAATATACATTTACAAGAAAAAAATATCGATGACCTTGAGAACTCTGGAAAAAGTGACCTTGAGAAAAAAATGAAATTTGCAAAGTATTCAATACCATTTACATTGCATTGAAAACATTCGTTGTGTCATCACAAATAACGAAGATATTTAGATGGCTACAACTAGGTGGATCACCCTGTATATATGTTTTAATCTTATAAGTATTTATATATATTATTATTATCTCTTTGAAGGCTAAATGTTTCCATGTACTTTCATTCTAGCACTTGCACTTTATATTAACATTGTATTTATGTATTATTATAACATTATTACCAATTATATCATTGATCATTAAAATACACAATAGTCGAAATAAAACTAATGTTATATAGAATCTTAATACAGGACCATGAAAGACTAGTATAAATGTTATAATATGAAAAAGAGCATTATCAATAGATGAATAGTTAAATATTCTAATAACAATACATACACAGGCATAGGAGTCCCTTCAGAGACTTGCAGTTTCAAGTTTTTCTTTCGACGTAGAGCCATGATTCAGTGAACAGTTAATAAATGTTACTAGGCCTGCAAACTTGGCAGTGTATACAATTGATTACAATACATGTTTAAATGAATTGTAATGATTATTGCATACTTGTTCTGTAAAGAAATAAAAAATGTATGTTTTGATACACTATGATTATGTTTGGAAAGAATCTCGAATATTGAAGGTTATGCTATAAATTCGTTGCAGAATAGAATCGATAGAATAGAATCGTTTTGGAAAGGATTCTTGTCATAATATTGTTAGAAATAATTTCTATAATACCTTGTTAATAGCATGACGATATTTTACGACAATAACGTCAAAACTTCATAGTTCCGTTGCCCATATATGAAGCTTTCAGTAAACTCAAACAGTTACATGAAATTGCTCACAACAGATACTTCAGTTCAGTTTTGTAAATTCAATCTGAACCTCTCTGCATACTAAACTATTTCCGGCGCATTATACAAATATATATTGAGTACAAAAATGCACGAATTTTCCATTAAATAGCAGACAATCGTTTTCCAGTGAGAATGTACATTGTATATTAAATGATGCAACACATGTTCGATACACGTACGTGTTCGATACATTTACAAATGTAAAAGTTGAATAATTTGACAATAATGAATTACTTGTGAATTATCTACCATAAAACATTGTGTATATAATGTGAATGTATTTAATAATAATTACAACAATTGTAATATTTGTCTTGTATATAATATTTCAATTTTGTTTTATAATGTTTATATAGGTATGTGTAACATAATATAAGGAACTGCAAATGATAATAACATTTCAGAATATCTTTATAATAACTACAATATTCAGGATATTTGATCACGTTTATTAAATATTTTGGAGATGGTTCTATAAATTGAAATAGGGATGCAAGTCGAGAGTAACGAAACCGTGATTTTAGCTGTTTTCAATTTACATATTACAATAATTAGAATCTGCCAACATATCATATAATCTGTCACCAGATGTGAGGAGGGAGCACGAATGGAGGGGAAGAAGTTACCCTCTCTATAGCGTTGTAAAAGAGGAAGGTAGAGTGGGGACACAAGCGACTCTGTCTGCCAATAGCAGTGCTTGAGTAAGATTCTTTTTTCCACTCGAATACATCACTACACCACTGATAACCATGTGTATACAAATATGAGCGGGTGCGGAAATATAATAAAATTATTGTTTATGAAATAATTAGGTTTTTTAATAGATTATTATAGTCTTTTTTTAACCAATATGGAAAAAGTTTGTTGTGTCTGCGAAGGAACAACATGTTCATACAAATGTCCTACGTGTAAAGTATCATAGTAAGTATACAGAGGTTATGTTTGTGTTTATAATATTTATGACAGTATTTTATAGACACGTGAGAATATTATTATTTTATATCTGTTAATATGATTATATATTAGAAATGTTTTCATATTGTACTTTTATGTCTTATTATATCTTCTAAACATATTTCGTAAATAGGCATAACAGTTGATGTTTGTATATATGTGAATTATAAAATATTACATTTATCAATTCCATTTAGAAACTCTAATCACAATACTCTGTATAAAAGGCATTCAAATTATTTAATTTAATTTTATAAACATAATGTTGATTATAGCATTTTAGTACTGCAAGCCTGACTCAACTGAAAATTTTAATTCAAATATTTGATAATTCTCTTTGTATTGATGGAGTAGATTTCTTACTTTTACTAAATGATTAATTATATTTTACAATTTTATTTAATCAGTATACAACAATTTTTATAATCTCTTTTCCTTTGTTCCTGTTAGTTGCTCTGCAGCCTGCTATAAAGTACACAAAGATAGTAATTGCCAACCAAAACATCAGCAAAATGAGTGTACTAGCGATCAGAAGGCAAAAGGTAAAAAGTATGATTTCCCTACAGAAGATACTGTACCTATTGAAAAATTAGAACAGTTACGTTATAGTGAGGGAATAAAAAATGTTCTAAGAAATCCACATGTACGCGATATTATGCGTGCAATTCTGGTTGATGAAAATCCTACTAAGGCTATTGCTTTAGCCATGACTGAACCAATCTTTGTTGAAATGGCAGATGAGTGTTTAAAGGTTGTGGAAATTCCAGAAAATGATCAACCTAGCTAACGTACCAGTATTAAATTTTGTGTCGTTGTATATAATGGACATTAATAAATTATTAGTACGTTTGCATTGGACATACAAAAAGTAAATATGCTGAGACATGTATAGTTCCTAATAACTCTATATGTAATAATAACACTATAATAACGTTATACAACACTGTAAATTAGGCTGGAGTACCATGGTTCTACCATGCATTAAAATACCCTTAAATTATTATTTTACAAAATATAATTTTTCATTTTGTTACACTCTGTACACAGCTATTTAAAACTTAATTTAGGAATTGTCAAAAGAAGTAAACGTGGATATTGATTTCTTAAAATTTGCAAAATATTTATTATAAATTGTGTATTTTTTGTGACAGTCCTCGAACATAAAAGTTTTATCAGTTCGCACTTATCGTAATTATAATGTCAGCCATTTGAAAAAGTGGTGTTATTTCAATTATTGAAAGTAATAAAACTCCTAAAAATTGAGTTTTTATATGTATAAAAAGAAAGAGTAAATATGTAAATAATTTTTGTACAAAATTTATGTATCTACAACCAAAAAATATGTACTCTCAAACCTCGTTAACAAAAGTTCTGCAGTGTTAAAAATTTATTTCTAAAGCTCCGAGTGTTGAGAATGGCGGAATGTAATGTAATTTTCGAGATCGTCTGGTGCTTCAGTTCCATCCAGTTCTTCCTGAAGAAGGCAATATCTTTTTCTGACATGAAAAGCTGCCATTTTTGGTTGTCTTTCTCTTGTAAATATTCCCTTCTTATTACCACCTACTCTTATGTATGCTAAATAAAAATTTTTAAAGTAGATATTAATTATTAAATGATTGCTTCTTGAAATTTATTAAATTATTCACTCACATTGAGCCGTTCGGAAGTCAGCAAAATTCCAAATGAATTCACCAATGAAGAAGCCTTTACTCCTTAACTGGTCGAAGGCTTCAAAATGTTTGGAAAATATTTCTTTTTGGTATTCCTCGCTCCATACATACTCAGGAAGCTGTAATGTTTGAATTTACTAATGACAGAAGAAATTCTAGTCCGTGGATTTTAAATAACTAATACTTTGTATTTTAGATTTTAGGTGTGATTAGTATTTACGGAAATGAAAGATTAGAGTTCCTGAATACTACATCTACTAAGTACGCGTTGCCTTATAGGAATAACATGATTGAATTTGTTTAGATTTTGTGTGATTTTAATTGTGATGTATGCTTGCGGAAAGAAACGTGTCAAATCAATTTCAATGGAAGTTTCTTTATAATTTCGGACAATTATAAAATAAAAAATTACAAGGTATTGACGATGGTAACGTTTCAATTGTTATAATAATTTACCTCGTGTAATCCAGCCATAGTATCAGCACCGTACTCAGACATAAGCACTGGTTTATTATATTTCCTATGCCATGCTTCAGCTTCTCCTATAACTCTGCTTGTAATTGTATCAATACGTCCTGGGTTATTGTACCAAGCATTATAACGATTAAAGCTGATCACATCAAGGTATTCACCTGCTTTATCTTCCTACGAATATATTAAATATATTTTTTATAATATTTTACATAACACTTAATGTTAATGTTAAAAACGCATTGATTTTGTTCTTTCAAAACACATTTATATGCATTTTTTTTTAGAAATGAAGGTGACCATTAATGCTCTAAATGGAATGCTATGGATTTTTTTTAGTTACAAAAAATGGTAACTAATAAACACCACAGCAACAGAATGAAAATACCAATCGTTTCTTAAGCTGAAGTAAATCTATAACCACAACAATCTTGAGTTCTGATAAATATTTTCTTTATAAATGCATAAATAATAATTCTTGGAAGAAATTGTTTCATGAGTTCAATCTTGTTCTTCACTGTACTTTTGTTGCACTGTGTACAGTTATATATCGTCAAATCAATGCAATTTGAACTGTTACCTGTACTGCTCGTGCCATGGCAATAGTAATCGGTCTGGTAGGATCGAGCGTTTTCGTGTGCTGGGCGACTTGTTTAAAATACTCCCCAGCTTCAGGTAATTGTGTTCTGGGTTCGTTAGCGATTGACCACATGATCACCGAAGGACGGTTCTTGTCTCTCCTTATTAGCTCCGATAACGAGTCTTTATGTCGCGCAAGGAGAACCGGCGAGAAATTCTCAGTGTCCACGGAAGGACACTCGTCGATAATTAGGAAGCCCAACCTTTAAGTGATGAGTACAGTAATCATTATGATACTATGAGGAAAAATATTATTTTACTATCACCTGACCCGGGCCTACCCCTATTGTTACTTTTCTAAATTACTATTTAACTTTTCTTAATCAGTTATTGAAGTGAAAACTTCTTTAGGCGCACCGCGTCCACAATTATTGGGCAGTGAACGAGTCTGATTCGTCACGCTCCGAGGTTAAATGTTATTCGGGTAAAACTTAGGGGAGCCAAGTTTAGTTGAGTGAGCGAGCGATCATGCGGTCTTATACGCAAAGTATTGGTTATATTTTTTTTGTGGCAATTTACATAACAAATAAAATCGGTTAATTTGGTAGGAATATAAATATTCAATTTTTCATAGATTTAATAGAAAACCTTTCTATTAAAGCATTTCTAGGTACTTTCTCCTGAATTGCCTTGTATAAATTGATAGTTGATGTAGTCAAATAAAAAATAAACTACCGATCAGCCAAGTCGAGTACTTCGTCGCTGTAGGGATAGTGACTTGTCCTGTAGGCGTTTGCACCGACCCATTGCAACAACTCGTAATCCCTAGCTACAGTGACCAAATCCAGACCGCGTCCTCTAAGGATTGAATCCTCGTGTCTGCCAAAACCCCGCATATATAACGGTCTATCGTTAAGGAGCACGCTGCTATTGGTCCAGATCAATGATCTGATACCAACTGGCAATCTATAGACATCTACTTTGGTCTCGTTCGCTACGGTCAAGGAGATCTGAGAACGGAAATATCATTAATAAATTAAATTCGACATTTTGCTTCCTTACAACTAGACTGTGGATCCTTCAAGCAACATAAGAATTTTGGAAAGCAAATGTTTCATTATTTCTAATTTTGTTGTCATTCAATTTTAAATACTACTGAATTACTAATACGTATGTAATACAATTTGCAGTT
Source organism: Lasioglossum vierecki (assembly GCA_028455595.1). NCBI lineage: Eukaryota > Metazoa > Arthropoda > Insecta > Hymenoptera > Halictidae > Lasioglossum > Lasioglossum vierecki. The sequence continues at coordinate 25,916,817 of CM052336.1, read as the reverse complement.
GAATTCAGAATATGATAATGTATATTGTTAATTATACAGGCCAAATAATAAGTGACAACAAATATTTATAAAAAAAGGAATATTCTTCATTTTAACATATGATGTTATTTTATATACATTGAAAAATTAGTGCTTCAAATGTTTTATAATTATGTCATCATTTTTTAATTCACTGGTTATTTATTAAACAGTTTGTCTAGTGCCTAAAAATCTAAAAAAAATATTGTCATCATTCTTTGGATAGAACGTAGTAAGTCCATAGTAGGAAGCTTAGAAACGTATTAAAATAATTACACGCCATATTGAATTATGACAATGCATTAGGTACCTATCATGATTTCAACCTTGAACACTACATGATTAAGCCCCATCAGCCTATAATCTGTTGTTGCTCGATCTGGCGTACTACTTTTTGTTGTTCGGTGGTTTCAATCGCGATACAAATTTTTCAAAGTTGTTACAAACATGATCTGCCAACAAATTTTGGTCGGCAGATTCAGAGCAAATATAAGGACTAAATCCTATTTCAAGCATGTCTTGACACCAAAATGACTGCCTTCTGCTCGTAAAGTACGATTGCAGACATTTGGTCTAAATTTACTCGAACAAATTTTGCTAACTGGGTATACATTTTGGTTGCCCACAGAAATTTAACGAAACAATAACTGAACTATTATCCGCATAGTGCTGATCCAGAATGGGGCTGTAACTTTTCCGAAGCTTCGAAGACTTCAAAGTTTCGAAGTCTTATACCATATCACGATTTTTGATAAATAAAAATATTAAATGTCAGTCAGCGGTGGCTGACATTAAACTTTCCGTTTGGGCTTTTCGTCTTTGATTCTCATCGCCTTCGAATTTTCAGAAATCGAACCTTCGAAGCTTCGAAATCTTCTACCTGCGAAGGAAAGTTACAACCCTAATCCAGGATAACCATAGTGCACCGCTATCATCGAACAATGAAACATTTGTTATACCTCCAACGTGTACATGTATCCTGGGTTAGGACTCATGCCCCTAGGCCACCAGAGTTTAGCGAATGGCACTCTCAGCGTGCCGGAAAATCCGTAAACCGTGTCCTTTATAGCTGGAGTGTCTTCGGCATCGAGCAGGCTCACTCTGCAGATCGGAATTTCGTACTCGTGTAAACCGGCCGGTTGAACGACGTATTTCACGATACCTACATCACCGATTAATCCTGTCCTTACCGTGATATCTTCGATATATACACGCGGCCTTGTGTGTAGCAAAACGGGCCTGCAAGTCAAGAATTTCCGCGTTAGCGTCCGATAGGCATCTGATGGTACAACATAACAACCGGAACCGGCTGAATCCTTTCCCTGATAAAACCGATTGCTTTGTGCCGGTTGTTCACTTTTGTCCACTATAATCATATCGATAGAAATCTGCTCGTCACCGAGAAACTTTTGACGGTTCACAGAGCAAGAATTTTTCGGCAGATGAATAGCTGGGTTAACGGGACGACCGTTATGCCGTGCCGAGGTGTTGAGTACATACTTAGTTAGCAAGGCTCGATACAGTTAGCGTCCGGTTTTGAATAAATTCATTTGGCTCGTTTCACTGTTCAGTGAACTATTAGGATACATACGGACATACTCAAAGTACTAATTTATTTAATGTGTATTAATTAATTAATAATTTTATATAAATATATTATAATATATATTATAATAATATAATAAATATATATAATAATTATATTAAATAATTATTATAAAATAATTAATAATTAATTAATAAAAAATTTTATTTAATAAATGTGTAAAGACTATCTATTATATTCCTATTTTTACCAATTAGATAACAATGAATATTAAAAGCAAATATAATATTAAAGATAAATTGATTGGATCGTTCCATTTTTAAAATAAATTTCGAAGGTCCAGTTAAGTATTAACAAAATTTTCAAATAATGAAAATTCTATAATTTTTTCGACCTAATTCTGTACTGTGTTAATGAAAGAAAATCGTTTGAATTTAAATTCTATTTCTTACCGTTAATTGACATAGAAACTTTACGAATTTTACTTTAGAAAATTTATAACGATTACGTGCGCTTTATTTTCCGGTTTTCGTGTATTAGTTAATACAAAAATATCCATGCACTCGTTACATATTTTTACATTTATGCTTAACTGTTTTTCAGTACGATTTATTATGATAAGCGTATATTTACTTGCCTGTGGATGCCAGCGTAATTGAAAAAATCGAACGTGTAACTTTGTACGTGTACAGTTCCATTGTCAACAGGTGTGTTGATAATTCTACCTTGCGGTACACTTGTTTGCAACAACGTATTGTCCACTGCAACTGTTATGCGATTTTTACCACCAAATATCAAATAGGACGATATCTCAGCTTCAAACGGAAGATGTCCCATTTCATGGTTGGTTACTAACCCACCATTTACCCACTGGAATGTACAAAAATAACGAGATGATCGTATAAAATTTATATTTTTTAATATGCATTTTATGTAAACAATTTTTCTACTAGGAAACAATCTATGGACGTATACAGGGTAAGGCAGTAAAAATTGTCACCTGAAATAACTCATTTGTTTACTTTATCCGAAAATGGTTCTAATGAAATGTATTGTATACAATATTATTTTGAATATTGTTATTCTTACAATAAGTACAGGCCATCACATGTGGTGTACACAATTGTTCAAATGTTTCAGTCGAGTGAAAATATTTTTGTTGCCTGTCACGTAAAAAATTAATTTTTCCTTTGAATGTTTGTATTTTTCGTGGTCAATTGTGAATATTTCGTCGCTACCCTTCGAGTTACGATAGAGGGTTGGATCATGTATCAAAGATAGATAAGTTATCAAATAACTTATCGCTGTTTAGTAATAGATTACAGTTTGCGACCCTCGCATAATGTTAGTCTTCAGCGAGGTATCAATGTACGGCTGTAGATCAACTTAAATCACGCAGTTTAGTCACAGATGAAGTTAAATCACGCAGGAATGAGTTGGGTGTGAATAAATTATAAGCACTCTCTAACAAGTTCGTTACCAACGTGTACATACATATTTACGACGATCATAATCTGCTTGAAGAAACTCACATTAATTTTAGGCACGGCATGTGGCTGTGAATTTGTATGCAAAATAAATATTGCCCAAGTATTGTAAGAGATGTATAGAGTATAATGTAACGATGTCCTTAAATCCTTCTAATGGCTTTTCAATTTTGTAGTCTGATTATAAAGAATAATGTGATATTTATTGAGCTGGAACGAGAGTTCTTATTGTTTTTAAATTAAAATTTAAAGATAAAATGAAGATAGATAAGCAAAGCTTTAGCCTTAAGGGCTAAAGGTAGACTCTTGTTTCCAGAATTGCAAGGGTGTCGGATGAGCCTTCTCATTTCTCGATAATGCAAAAATGCAGCTTTTTAGTGGTCAAAAGCGATAGGTAAGAGATCATTTCCATTATTCGGAAGCATAAAGCTGCTCATATTGCTGCGACAGCACATGCTGCCTAATAATGAAATTACGTCTCGTAAACGTAAAAATTTTATTTTTGAAGGCGATTGCGGTCTATTAATCTTTTATTTAACGCTTTTAACTACTAAAAAGCTCCATCTTTGCAGTATATTATCGAGTCTACTTCCTTAAGGTATTCCAAATACAGTAATCCCTTGATTCTTATCCAAGGGACTGTTCCTGGAGCGGACAAGAATCGCGGTGATAATTTGTAATTTTGATTTACGGCTGGGTCTACCGCTCCGATCGCGCTGAGCGAGACAACAATAGAGCAACTGTGTCGGCGACAGCTACGCGCAGCGTGGGGCCGCAGAGTGTCGCCGTTGCCGGCACAGTTTAAAGGCCCACGTGTTCTGACAATGTAATGCCAACTCTAAATGGTTTATTTTGCATTATTTTTTATGAGAATTTTATGGGCTTGTTTCTGGCATTATTCTGATTAAAACAAGACCAAACACGATATAATTTGGCCCATATTTACTCTACATATGAAGCATAATAAATAAATAGTATAAATAATTTTTAATTGGCTATACACATTGTGTACGTGGGCCTTTGAATTGCCGGCGACGGCGACTGTTCGTGTCCCTTTTTTTCCCATACGAAACTTTTTACATATGCCACTAAATAAAATTGAAATTACAGTATTTTATGCATAAATGTTCCAAAAGTCTGAGCCATAAAAGTCCCTGATCTATCCCCACTACTGCGGGGTATACCCCCTTGAGGGGCCAAGAAGCTCGAAAGGCCTCGGTCGCCGAGAAATATATCATGCGGCTCGGGTGTCTCGGTGAGACCGCCTAATCAGAATTTCCAACTTCCTTATTTTTAATTATTTTTTTATGGAACTTCAAGTCCCATAAAAAAATAATGAAAAATAACGAAGTTGGAAATTCTGATAACATTGTGTTTACACTTGGGTGTTTATCTCGGCGACCAAGGCTTCTCGAGCTCGGCTGTCCTTCTCTACGTTCGGCAACAGTCAAAGAATAGTGTCCCTGATGCATATATGTTCCTCGGCAGACCTGTGATAAGGACTTATATCCATAAAATACTGTATATCGTGATTGGTCTTGTTGTAATCAGAAAAATGCCAGGAATAAGTCAGTAAAAATCTCATTAAAAAGTAATGAACATTAAGATGTTTGAACATTCGATTCGTTGTATTAATGTAGTAGTGTTCACACCGATATACCCGGGCCGAGAACAATAGCCGCCGCACTGCGGCTTGGCACAGCGGTGACGGGTAGTGGAGTGAGTAGGCATGGACAAGAATCAAGTCGTCCAACCTGGGACAACTTGCTAGGGTTTACTGTATAATGCGCTTTTGGCGGTACGGTCGTCGACTGTTTCAAATAGTGGGGGATCCTCACCTCCCACCGTATAATGGAACGAAGAAGTGGGAGAACGGAGCAAATGTGGCTTGCGGGCCGCGAGTTGGACAGGTCTGATCTAATGCAATAGAATAGAAAATACTTACCACTTGCGCGAGGTAATTTACTGAGCCAAACCGAACGAAAACCCTTTGTTCTCGCCAGGAAGAAGGCACGAAGAATGATCGTTGATACCAGACTGCACCGATGTGATCCCTAAGTGCCCTGGAGGTGGTGATGTCATTGTAGGATGATGGTACTGGCATTTGCATCACTTTTCCTGTCTAAAGGAGCGATGTGTGTCTTATAAAAGAATCTTGATAGACGGTATACATTCATAAGAAGGTTTTTAAAATATGTACTTTGATAAGAACACTAAAAGTCATAACCAGTGCTGGATGATATTTGGCAACCTATATAGAAGGTATCTAGTAATTGAGCCGAATTACATCTCGGTTGTCATCGAAGGGAGAAAAGAATTGCAGCGGAATATTTTCACGGTTTGACAAGCTACATTGTCATGTATTGCGAAGTTTGTATTCTCAATTAATCAATTTCTATCCTTAATTAAGGCAAAAGCACTATAACGCTTACTGTCCCTTGCCAGTAAGTGTCGTTAGCATGTGTTAGACAAAGGACAAAGGTACATGGGGTGGGGGGAGGAGACACGTGATATCAGCGAACGCGATGCACTGTGGGAAAATTGGTGGGGACAGCAAGCAACGTTTAGGGGGTCCCAACCGTGCTCAGCACTGATCCAAGCGTTAAACAACTTTCTCTCTACTCTATACTTTGCTATTTCAATAAACTTAAAAGCAAGTAAATTCATAATAAGTAGTAGCTAATGATTTGTTTAACCTTACCTTGGACAAATCGTTCGCGTACCATGCCTCTTTGTAGCCTTTGAGTGAATCATCCGATGGGGAGACTGTGAAATCCCAAAGACCGTCTAGAGATTTCACCTAAGAGAAGGTAACTTGAATTCAATTCGTGAATCAATTAAGAATATAGCAAACAAAATATTATATGTATTTCTCTTAGAATTAATAACGAAGTGTCTCTTGACGTCACAAGTGCTCATTTATCATTAATTTATTATTCAGTTATTATTAATGGTAAGCGATAGCAATAATAAGGAAGATAAATTACCTCTCGCGATTCACTCTCGCGTGGATAAAGCATACCAGGCAGAGGAACGGGTACATCTTCCTCTTGTGGCAAAGGTGAATATTCTATAGGTGCTTCTGGATATCCAATTTCGGGGCTCGACTCTCCGGCTATCACGGCGCCAATGAAGAAAAAAACTAAATGCCACATTCCTTTCGAATTTTCCTGAAATCCGAAAAATCATTCCACCGAAAGATCGTCAGTTCTTCCAGAAATAATATACATGTAGAAATAGTATACATGTAGAAATCGCATTCATTGAATCGATTACAAAACCATTTTGTAAAGTATATCTCTGCCATTTTAGAATTACAAGTTCAACATTTATAATTCAAATTATAATTATAAATTCAAGGAATTAAAAAATATTGTTGTATTATTTCTATCTTACTAAAACTTTTAAGAAAAGAAAGTAACGTTTATGTGATTCCTTGATTTTGCAATCAATGCGCAAAATTTTGTATAAAAGTCTACAGTCAATTAATAATGATTTCGATTTAGAAATGATTAATATTGATTGATGTCTTGAGGATGTCACGAAGAGATGGTCATTTTTTTCAGAAATACGCCGACAATTGTAAGGTGTTAAGTTGTAAGCTTGAATGCAGAGAAAGACCATGGCTTTCTTATGAACAATAATAATAAGATTACTTTTAAGTAGGTTAAGTTGTGTCTCTCTAAAAATTTTGAAGAGGCTTAAAGTTAATTTTGTTTGCAGAGTTTGTTGACTTTAAACAGTTATAAAGATTTTATTCTTAACTTTTCTTTATTGTTGTTATCACATATATGGGATGGGATGCAGAACTGTGAATGTGTTAATAATGTTTTTGATTTCAAACTGTTTTCTAATCGATTACAAAATTAAAATATACCTGTGTAGCTTTGGTCTACTAACTTTACAAGAGATTCATTCATTTCATTGTTCATTTAGTAAAAAAATAACTTTATTTAATGTATATACACTACAACTCACGGAAGTTTGGCCAAGAGGGAATATTTTAAAATATAATAATTAAAACCTTTCGCTCGCTTCAAGATAGTTTATATCATTACACAGTATCTAGAAATCTCTATCCATAACCGACTGTCGACGTCCATAAACGCATTATAGGAATTTCCTCCCGTTAAACGTTTATTAGAAAAACCCCCATAATAATAATAATAATTTCTTTCTTCAAGCGAGCGGAACATTTAAAAATTTTCTCTCTTGGTTAATCTTCCATGAGTGGTAGTGTACATTACTTTCTAAATGTTCACAAATGCCAAAAATGTCGATATTAATGAAATTTAATATAAATTACAGTTAGAAAAAGCATTTAAAAAATGAACATTTCGTGAATGTGATTTTTTTAGTGGACTTAGCCGAAGCTATTCAATATTTCTGAAAACTTTTTGTTTAATCAAAAAATTCTTTTATTTTAAAAATGCATACCTCACATTTAGAATCAAAGTTTGTAATTTATTAATATATAATTCATAATAGGCTAATGAAAGTTTTCGAAGTTATTTCCCGTTGACAAGGAATATCTTTTGAATTCCAAATAGTTAGCATTGTTTCTAATTGGAATATTTTCAATAAGTCCTTCTTCAGTAATTATCATCGTTGTAAGTGTCACAGATACTTCAGTGGATAATGATCTTTTTCAAAAGTATATTGCTTTCTAAATGAAGTTCACTAATTATTTCTAAACTGCACATGATTTTTCTGGCAATTCTGACATTGAGACTAAAAAATGTTTTCAACAGAAGTTAGTTAACATTTAGCGGTCTACAAATTTCAATACAAAGTAGTTTTCTTTTAGAAAATGTTTATCCTATAAAAAATTAAGGTCATCTTTACTTTTTATCATAGACTTGTTCATTACGATAATTATTAGTAGATAGGAATAATTTTTTGACTGTATTATAAATGATCAATATGCTGAATATAGTCGGCAATATTCACGCCGACAAAATTCTACGAATTCTTCGATAAAATGATAGCACAAGCATAAAATCTACGCTTCTCAGTAGAGCATAACAAGATAACAAGTGTCGACCATGAATCATAGTTAATATAAATGTGTATTGATATCGTGTGCTTTATATTTGTTAAAAAACACAATAGGTTAAACATGGAAAGCAACTAAGTGGTCGTGAAATATATACCGTATCGAAACAACAAAACGAACAATATTCAATGGCACAAACATTAAAAGTTTCAAACAGAATTCGTAAAGTGAATTTATTGACGGATCCAAAAAGTTATGGAGAAAAGAGTTTCGAAAATAAGCAAAACTAAGAATAACATCAAATTCGTAGGTGACTGTGAGACTTTCGCACAGTATTGATATCAGAGTCGCTAGATCAGGGGAATGGACTCTAATTGAGGAGAAAAAGACTCTCTCTACCAGTATCTATTCCCCTTCTACGAAGAAGGGGAAGGCAGAGTGGGGAGAAAAGTCTTAATCTTACTGCTTTGGCATAGACTCTACGTATTACTCTACCTAACCCAGACCATTTATCTATTTATTTTTATTGTATACTGTTGCGTAATGTAGTTTTTTTGTATTCTATGCTGCTGCATTGTATTTGGTTCATAAAAATGCCATTATTATTATTATTAAGAAAAGACAAATATCCTGAATTATAGTTATTGGAAAATCCACAAATTAATATCGAGAAAGAGCTGTACTTTTGCAATATTTTCTATAATTTTCAGTACGCGGACACAGTTATTTACAATTTTACCGATCGTAGGAAGTTATTTGGTAATCATCAGAGTCTGTTAGGACTTTATAGGTCATCCGCATATACACGAAGTCAACGGATCACGTTTGTCGCATTTTCAGTCGGTTCAATTCACCCTAATTATTCGCGATTCACGCAACAACAATTTGCACCGTGATTTAAACAGAATTAAACGGCGTAACCGCTGTCGGTTGAACTCCGCTGTGCACCTTAAATTAGTATTCCGTGCAAATAGAGATTAGTTCGTTGACATTTGTAGGTATTCTTGTATATCAACGCCATTTCATTCTACATAGATAGCCGGCTTCCTGCTTTTACTACACAAACTCATGATTTCATTTGACTTGAACTCGTCCTCGACCTCTGTCCTTGCCACATCGTATATTCGACCCTTTGCCTGACCATGTCATCTTCAAAACTCTGACCTTATCATTCTCGCCCTTACAATTCCTAAATGATTAACCCCTACCATTCAAGTTAGAACCTGTTTTATATATACCCCGTTTTCCCTCAACATTAGTTTTTCTCTCTGATTCTTTCCCTGACCCAAGTACTCGTTCATTTTCATTCGACCGTCGTAGACTACTGCTGTATATTTAGCTAACGTATAATATATTGTCAACGTGTTATCGATGAAATTCCGTTGTAACTTACGAATAAAACACTAATTAATGAAATATAAACAATTTTTACCTGCTGAAGTATGTTTTCGGTCTTCTTGAGCGGAGTTCGGCGTCCCTATCTGGTGGACATACAAGACTGCGTTATCAGGATGACGCTATTTGAATTCTTTACGTTCATGCGCTTTAAACATTTTATCTGCGCGTTACATGCATGTTTCTCTGCATTTCTCCTATCGCTTCGTGATTCGGCTGATACACGATAAGAAATCCAACTCTGCGTTAATAGTAATATGCCTTCCCACATCTGCATCGATAACATGATGTTAGTGTTGTCAATTACACAGTGGAAACATTTCATTATTTATTCGAAGTATATTTTTACCTTTGAATAATTTAATTTTTTTTTTAATTTACCTCTGAATAATACACTGTGGAGCATAACTTTAGCACCACTAAAATTCACAAGAGTTTTGAACATTTATGACAACGACTTGGAAGGGTTTTTTTCATTACGTGAAAACTACGAATGTAAATGAAAAATGAATTTATGGTAGAGTCACGCTATTTTAAACATGCGCCCTACTTCTTACTAACGATATGTAGTAGATAACAGCAAAGGTCAGTTTAAAATTAATTATTAGAACCGTTTGAAAATAGAGTTTTGATATTTCAAAACCGGTTATTGATTTTTTTATGACATCTTAACAACCATAATGAAATGATAAAACTGTAAAGATATAAAAACTTGGTATTTCATAACTTCTACAAGAAATCGACATTTCAAAATTTTTTTATATGCATATTTTTTAAAAGTAAGTTTCGAAAGTAAAAATTATGAAAAAATTCATGGATGTGTATTCTAATGGCTAAAATATGACTGATATCTTCCCACAATTGTTAATTAAAACGAATAAGAGAAATTACGGAAAAACCCAATTTTCTTTGTTACCTATCCCTCATGTCGACATATGGGATTGAAAATTGGCCCAAAGTATTTTCTCTGGATAAGCTATAGAATGGTTTATTACAAATGTAATATGCCTGTACCTGTAATATTACAAATATAGTATACTTGTACCCTTTCTTATCTTATACTTACAACAAGGTTGTTTATACCAAGGTTTTCCATTGAGAGAAAATCATAAAAACAGTATGAATATTTATTGAGATAATGATATTGTCACATTTTAATCGTATTAAAAAAATATGTATAATGATATGAAAAATATTAATGACGACGCATAGCATGACAACTGAGAAGTTTATTTCGACCCATTGACTAATAAAGTACACGCAGCTGTTGCAATAAAAAACGTAGATGAAGTGGCAAAGCGAAAGTCCACTTTCTAGCAGAACAATGCAGCCGTGCATACGGAAAAATTGGTAATAGATTACTACGACACTAGGCTATAAAAGAGACTGTTGTACAGAAACCGTAAAATGATTAAGATTATAAACTTCAACTGTTATTATGCTATACACGGTGCATCGAACTGTTATGTTTATTTTATTTCTTTTGAGATAACGATACACCATAGTCGATAAAACTATGTAACTTTGAATTAGACCGCTAATCTTGAATGACGGTCTACATTGCGTTCATTCACAGCATTCGTTATCAATTATCACTAGATCGCGGGTTTTTATGCAAAATAAAAAATACTCTTAATCATTCTGATAAGTTGACTTATTCTGATAAGTTGACTATTGTGTGTAACTGTACCGATTACTGCGGTATCATGCTTCGATCGTATTTTACTTTAACGTTATGTCTAATTTCTCATGGAATAATAATATGTGTAAGCATTTTATGGAAGAATTATGTGTTCTGAATACAAAAAAATAGTGCCCTTTAGAGTCTAATACTACTACAATTCATAAATAGTTTCATCCATAATTTAGTTTTTAAGACAGTCAATATTTGCAGTATTTAAAAATGTCTCGAATATTAGAATATTAACTTTTTTATCGATTAGTTTAATTTTAAATGTTTTTCTAATTGTCCGAAGCAATTCTTGCCTCAGTTTCAATATGTTTTGATTGAAGAGTGTACAGCGGATTAAGCAATTCATTTCACTTAATGGTCCAATTAATCATAATGTATTTGACTTATGTTGTTATTGCTTCCTGGATGGTTAGCTTTATAATACAGACGTACGACGGGTCGCTGTAAATCAATTAGTTGAATTATTACCAATAATTTAGGATTGTCAAAGTAAATAATGTGCACACATGTACAGGGGGGTCATACCACTCATACAGAGCTCCATCGCACTGATTGGTGCATCGTTCAATCCACATTGAAATCAAAGAAACGTTATCAGTTCTTTTACCAGATGTTCAATTAGAAGACTTAATTTTTAATCTTTCCTGATCTGAAATAAAATACTTCAATTGTTTTATGAAATTTCGCAATCGTTAGAAAATTAAAATTAATTATTCAAGTAGAGTAATAAAAAAGGATTTCTCAGTTGACGACTTGTGTGTGGGATCAATCAAAATTAGTATAACAAATTAACGAGAATCTTTTGAAGATATAGCTCGTTAAGTACCAAAATATTGAAGTAGATACTAAATACTATACAGCGTATCCGAAATGACTCTGTGCCCATTAATTATTTTGTTATTTGTTAAGAGATAAAAACATTTTCGATGAAGTTTCCAAGACAAATGTTTCTAAGTTTCTCAAAAAGTTTAAAAGTAAGAAATGTTTGTTCCTAAATATCACCCTAATCATTATGAAATGGGAGTAGTTTATGTAACTGTTTCCAGGTATTACAGCTGAGCTTTATATTCTAATTAATTACTTTTTTGAGAACAAGACAATTCAGCGTGGCTGGATTAGCGAGCATCCAATAAAAGTGTCCGGTTTGACCGTTGATAACAGTCTGCAACGGAAGTACTTGTGCAATCAGCGTGCTGTATTCATGGAAACAGGCCTTCTTTGATTACTTATTAAGGTATCTGTGTGATGCGTATAATTAAAGTTCAACGTGTTTGAAATCCATTGCGAGTGTCTCGACGGAAGTACCTTGTTTATGAAAACATTACCTAATAATAATGCCGAAACTATAAATTTTGCTAAACAAATTTATTTGCACAAACTATTCTAATTTACAATCTATAATAACGTACAAGTTTATTATTATGAAAATAGAAAAAATATTCTTTAGTTCATGTTTTTGCTTAATATACACTGTCACTTACTATTATTTTGAATGTTTTGAACATAGTACATCAGACGTCGACTTTTTGTTTAATTGCTTTTTGCTAAATTTGTATAGTTTCGAAGAAATATATAATTGATACAACAATTTAACATGTGCATTGTTAAATACATCAAATTTGTAATCGTCAACCTTATTTCACCAGTTTTATTCTGTAATAACTTTTCTAAATAAGATTTGAATCGATGATTTAATTGGTTCTAACAGAAATTATGTTTCTGTTTTATCGATTCTCGATAAGATTGATATTTGCAAATACACCGACGAAATACTATTATCCTCGATGATAATGGAACTTACAGTGATCTGAAATACCACATCGCTAAAAGATTCCACCACCAACAAGAATAGTATAAAAATGATGCCAATGAAATGGTCGTGATGACTCACCTTCTCACTTTCCACCGATGGGCGAGATCACCGACGAGATACTGTTAAAGACTGCTAGCCTTACGGGACTACGTGTCCCACGAAAATTTCAATGTTCTCTTACGCCCTCTAGGATATATTCTGGCTTCAGCAAAAAAAAAACAGAATGCCTCCGACGGAGTTTCGTCGGTGCAAAAGACCATTGAGGACATTATTATTAAATGTTACATTCTCCGCCATATTTCAGACGATGTTTTGCCACTATTTTGATACTATTCTCGTCGGTGGAGCAACGTTTAGCAGTGTGGTATTTCAGATCACTGTAAATTTTACGTTATTCCTGCGCTCATTTCGCTCATTTTTCGGTACCGCTGAATAGCACAGACACTGGCAGTCTCTCGTCACTGGTGTTACGTCCCAGATATCATTAAATTTGGGATAAATCGCAGTTTCGAACCTACCTGCATTCACCGGCTTCGGTTCGGGTAATTGAGGATTCTTTCGTTAAACAATTGGCTCTAATTAGGGATTTATAGTGTGAAGTTCGAAGTTAGGTATTCAAAATGAGTTGATAATTTATTTAGTTGACAAAAGAAAAATAATATTTTATTTTAACTAGAAATTCGGGATACATTGTGTTATTGGGATATTAATAATTAATTGTTAGTATTTACCGTGTTGTTGGCGGTACTGCTATTTATCCTTTAATCCAGGTATGGAGGTGTTTTAAACACAATAAAAAAAACAGAACTATAACAGAACCAGAAACTGGAGTAACACAGAACAAAACTGAACTATACTTAGAATGGACAAACTATATTTAGAATTATAACTTGGAATTAACTTGGAATTATAGAATTGGACTGACTTATAGAATTGGACTGACTGCTCTTGACGATGGGCAGTCCCTTTTATAGTTTCTTTATTCTTTGTTCTGAGCTTTATATTTGTGGGAACGGATGCATCTTCTTCTTCGCAAAGGTTTCTTATTAACGTTGTCGTCTGCATTTTGGTCAGATTTAGGTTCTCCACGTTCAGTTCCATACAGTTTTTAGTGGTGTCTAGTTGGTGTTTTGTTTATCCTGGGCTTCTTTTATAATCTATGCTGAGTATGGTCTACGGAATCTTCGCTTGTCTAGTCGTATTCTGATTCTAATTCGGATTGTTTTTAGTAAGTTCTACTTAGTTCTATTGTTCGTAATATGATATAACATACGATACACTTTTAATATTATAATTAATATTAGTGTTAAAATTCTATTATCCTGCGCAACACTATGAGGGATTAATAATAATTATTATTCAAAAATATTAAATGGATGAATTTTTTAATTGATTAATACTTTCTGTATTGGATGGACCACCGGATGTGACACTGGTAACGACCAAAACTAATACCGTCGAACTTATTTTCTACAACGGCGCTGTTACCTTTCTTTTTTTTAAGGATGTGGGGGAAAATACAATTACGTACACCCCAGAAGGGGGTAGTGTGGGGCTCACAGCTCAAGATGTTCGGAGTCGGCATATCCACTAAAAACCTAAAAGCACACCCGGGACAGTCGATAGACTGCCCCTCTACTATCAGTTGTCCGAATTGAGATGATATTCACGGACCTGTTTCCCACAATACACGTGGTATCCAATTCGGGTCTAGCCACGCATGTATGGCGCTGTTACCAGGGCTGCAGAACCGACGAAATACTGCCAATACCGAACTAAATATCATGTAACATCAACATATTTATTAAAAGTGCAGCTATTAGCTCGACATTACCCTTTATTCGTAAGATACTTGAAGTTCTGACGAATAGAGGATAATGTCGATTGCCCAGGTCTCACCACGAGGAGGTTGCTGCACAAGAGACCCGAAAGAGAGTCAGAACGGATGCAATATTCCTTCTGACTCCCTTTCTTACAACGCCGAACTTATATTAACTTACGCAAGTACATCGAGTAATTATTGCGGAGTAAAAGGGTTGCGAATCGGGGAAGAAGTCTCTGATCTACGGGAGACCAAAGGCGAATCAGACAAAAGACCATTCTTTCAAAAAGCGAAACCATACCAGAGCAAAAATCTCCGTCTGGAGGATGACGCCCGCAAACGTCAAGAGATGGAATTATATGAGCAACGTACCTCAATCATCCCCTTTCATATCAATATTATCTACAACAAATTCATATATACTACATAGCAGAGATAGGCAATTATTTATCTAAAATTTTTAAATAAAAGATAAACGAAAGTTATCTTTTATTTGTACTTATTTTTCTGAAATACATATTCTACACAATTTACCTGTAAGATACTCTCCAGAAATTTCATTCGTCATCTGTAGTTTATCGAAGCTCGAAGTAACGGCGTAATGCTTATTCAATGCCTCTAGCGGCGAGAAGTTATTCGAGAGGCACTATTCGTAAGATACAGCCGAGAATTTTTTGTTTATCTTCCACGATTATTTGAAAGTCGAAGGCAGTGCCGCCATGTATCTTACGGTGTATTCGTCAGATTTTGGCTACGGAAATTTATCTGTCAGATTTCAATGGAAAAATTTCATCTTAACTTTAAGATTTATTCGAAGCTCGATGTAGCAAGATGATTTATTCGATTGTTTTATTCGTAACAAGTATTTCGAAGAGATAAAAATCAGATGCATCTTTATTCGTAATTTTTATTTGACTTCGAATAACTGAGATCTTGATCCGACGTTGCCAAATCATAAAACGTAATATTTTCATTAATATTCAATATTCGGATACTCTTAGAAGGATGATAACAATTGTTTAAACAAATAGAGTTGTATTATTTAAACGATTGTTAAACAAACAAATTTTCATTATTTAAACAAATGTTTAAGCAAATGTATTTATTTGTTTAAACAATCGTTGAAATAATAAAAATACATTTGCTCAAACACGTATTGAAATAATAAATATTTATTTGTTCAAACAAGCGTTTAAATAATACAAATCTATTTTTTTAAACAATCGTCATCGTCCTTCTAAGAATGTCCGAATATTGAATATGTATTATGTACATCATTAATGAAAGTCATTGTACCTACTACGTACGTATTACGACGTGACAACCTCAGTTATTCGAAGTTAAATAAAAATTACGAATAAAGATAAATCTGATTTTTATCTCTTCGAAATACTCGTTACGAATAAAAGCGTCAAATAAATGATCTGGCTAAATCGAGCTTTAAATAACGAATAAAGATGATAGATAAATCTCGCGCAACATCTGGACTCAAATAATCCATATAAATACGAATCTATTTCTTCCAATAAAATCTGACGGATACTCTATGACCAAGTAACGACAGATACAACCGTAAGATACATCGTGGCGCTGTTTTCGGCTTACGAATAAAAGTTGAAAATAACCAGAAAATTTCTCGGCGAGACGGACGAATAAACTCTTCAAACCGAGCGCTCGAAAGATACAGTTACAGATAAATTCTCGCGCTGCATCCCACTTCAAATAAAAGACAAAAGACACAGTTTATTTTATCTTAAACTTATTTGAATAATTTTTTATTCAGAGAATGTCCAACTCTGCTACATAGGTTGCACGCAGAGTGCTCCCATTCAGCCAACATCCGATTCATTACAAACGCGGCCATACGAACAAGTGCCAACATGGTAGAAAGCTGTGTAGGGGTAAAGAAAACTCACATTAAAATTAGACGATAATAACTTGACATGTTAACAAAAACAATATGCAATCTTAAACATAGCGCGATATGTCACCTAAGCAATTATTATGAATCGAACCACTATATCACACAAAAAAGACGACAGAATCAAAACAGAAACATGAACCTGAGCAGAAGGCTCTGGTTCGGGGGTGACGCTAAACAATAATTGCTCGGTAAATACAAACTATCTTAAAACTACGCCGCTTTTCATTCGAAAGGGGGAAACCCCCCTTTTCATTCCAAATAGTTTGGCTTTTGTAAGGGAAGGTCGACGCAGGACGCTCTGCAAGAAATAAAGGACTTCACAGACTCGGCTAAAAGAACAGGCAAATTTGGTATCTTGGTGAGCCTGGATATCCGAAATGCTTTCAACAGCCTAAATTGGAAACACATTTTTGATATGATGGAAAAAAGACATTTCCCGGAGCAATTACAGTATCTAATCCAAAATTATTTCAAACACAGAAAAATTAGTTATAAAACGAACGATAAATGGCTCAATGTTACCGCTGAAAAGGGTGTACCACACGGTTCTGTCATCTCACCAATTTTGTGGAATCTCACCCCTATGATGATCTCTTGAAGATCACTTACACCAAAGACATACGCGTAATAGCCTACGCGGATGATATCGCGGTCTACGCACCGACATAAAAGCTAGCGACCTTGAAGAGAGACCTAGAAAATGCGATAAATAATAACATCTTACCTTGGCTAACATCAAGAGGATTGGAGCTAGCCACACAAACGACAAAATTTATATTTATAACTAGAAAAGTTAGCCCACCTGATTTTAAATACCTGATTTTGAACATCTTGAAGACTCAACTATCCGCTAGTACAAACATTAAATACCTGGGAATTACATTAAATAAAAATAATAACTACTTTGCACACGTAGATAAAATAACAGAAAAAACCCAAAAAAACTTTTGGAGAACTTGCGAAGCTTATGATAAACATAGGTGGCCCATCCTTTGAGAAAAGGAAACTTTATTATAATATTTTAGTTTAGAGTATTTAGATTAGAATATTACAAAAATTGGTAAAGCAAAGCGTATTGGACTACAAAGAGTGGCCCGAGCATGTCGGACAGCGTCTCGTTACTCTCTGTGCGTGATAACTGGCTTCCTCCCATTGGAGATCCTTTTGATGGAACGCCCTCGTCTGTTTGAGCTCAAGAAAAGATTCCAATTTTTTGCCGGGGACGACGAAAGTATCATACGTCAGAAAAAAGAAGATTACGAACTAAAAGCTGGAAGAATTAGAGACCAATCCTGGGTTATTTGGCTAGAAAAATGGCAAAATTACATCTATTCCGATTGGACATACAATCTAATTCAGGATCCTCGCGCGTGGAACGAAAAGGAATTTGGTATCTTAAATTTCCATTTAACCCAGATACTTAAATGTCACAGGGTTTTTGGACCATATCGTTACAAAATAGGTAGAGAGGAAACAGATGGAGTATTGGTGGTGCGATGGCACTAGAGACGACAATAAACACACTCTTCTGTTTTGTGATCGTTGAATCTCTCAGAGATGATCGTTGAATTCGGATCTTCCAGAAGATTTAACCGCTGAAAATTTCCAGATATTAATTACAAGTAGAAAAGAAAATTACAAGAAAATTGACACTTTTATTGATACAATTATGTCAAGAAAAGAAAAATATGAAAGAATTTTAGAATAAAAAGAAAGGAACAGAAGAAGCCGAAAATGAGAGAGATACTAAAAGTGTTATGCCGATTGACACTTACCTAATGATGATACTTACCTGAGGATTATATTATGTTATTATATACATTATATGTTATTATATTATGTTAAACTCACCTTCGTCGTCTTATATTATGCCTTCCGAATACCTTTATTTGTCATTGTCTGGTTCTATTGAGTTATACTTAAATTGGTTACTTCAACTTATGTTTATCGCGCGCTTACATACTTTTCAATTACTTACCTTCCTTTGCTTATTTTATGTTCTTACCTTATTTACCTATTATCTATCATCTCTTCTGAATAGGCGATTACTCCTTAGCTGAAGAATTACTTCTTCGGAAGTTTAGTGACTATGATGTTTCTCCCTGAATAAAATAATAAATGATGACCATTAACTGACCAGAAAGAACACGTATGGCAAAGGATACGAGGGGTACGGAGACTATCCGGGCGTGGTGCGAAAAGCGGATCCCTAATTAGGCTCCTAACTCGAATCACGAGAAGACTGGATGAAGGGCGGTAATGATCGTCCCGGGAGTGGGTAGTTACCGGCTTGCCCGATTTTGGCCTCTTCTGAAAAAAAAACAAAAAAATAAAAGGTCGTGACTTGGGAAACTACTTATCCATCGCGGGAATCAGACGAGAGTGGACCACACATGATGAAACGCGGGTGGTGCCGCATTGCCACTACGCGGTACGAGAGAACAATCTTCAAGATGATGGCGACGATGATGGTCCGGTGGTCGCGGATGATTGACGGAGATGCTGCACGCGCCACGATTCACGCACGGTGTCCACAGGTCGAGTCTCGGGAAATTACGTATCCATCGCGGGAATCGGACGCGGGTGGAACACACATGATGAAACGCGGGTGGTGCCGCATTGCCACTACGCGTTACGAGAGAACAATCTTCAAGATGATGGCGACGATGATGGTCCGGTGGTCGCGGATGATTGACGGAGATGCTGCACGCGCCACGAATCACGCACGGTGTCCACAGGTCGAGTCGCGGGAAATTACGTATCCATCGCGGGAATCGGACGCGGGTGGAACACACATGATGAAACGCGGGTGGTGCCGCATTGCCACTACGCGGTACGAGAGAACAATCTTCAAGATGATGGCGACGATGATGGTCCGGTGGTCGCAGATGATTGACGGAGATGCTGCACACGCCATGAATCACGCACGGTGTCCACAGGTCGAGCCGCGGGAAACTACTATTCGACGACATGTAATAACATGCAACGACATGCAATAACCTGTAACGTCATGATAACATGCAACGACATGCAACGACATGCAATAACATGCAACGACATGTAATAACATTGAACGACGTGCAATAACATTTAGCGACATGCAATAATATTTAACGACATTTAACGACATGTAACGACATGCAATAACATACAACGACATGCAATAACATTTAACGACATGCAATAACATTTAGCGAAATGTAATAACGTGCAATAACATGCAACGACATGGAATAACGTTCAACGACGTGCAACGACGTGCAACGACGTGCAACGACGTTCAAAGACATGCAATAACATGCAACGACATGCAATAACATACAACGACATGCAATAACATACAATGACATGCAATAACATACAACGACATGCAATAATATTGAACGACATGCAACGGATTGCAACGACATGCAACGGATTGCAACGACATGCAATAATATACAACGACATGCAATAACATGCAACGAGATGCAATAACATACAACGACATTCATTAACGTGCAAAAGCATGCAACGACATTCAATAACATGCAACGACATGCAACGACATGCAATAACATGTAACGACATCGAAAATATACAAAGAACATCTGAAAACAAGGCGAGCAGCGTCATAATAAAATAGATTCGGATATTGCAAAGAGACAGTTTTGCAGGGCGCATGAACACTCGATTTCATCGACAACAGACCCACAGTCAGCTATAGTAAAAGATTGTTAGAAAAATCAATTTCGCAAATCGACATCAACTTACGTAATTTAGGCTTAGAACTCTGTCCTCATAAAACCGTGTTTATACATTTCAATAGACTCAATGTTCACCCAGAACAGTCAGAAATTAAGATTAAGAATGCAACAATCAAATCAAGCGAATCTGTACGTTTTCTAGGGATAATCTTTGACTACAAAACGACATTTAAAAATCAAATTTAACTAATACAGAAAAAATGTACAAGAGCTACTAACATAATAAAATTTCTTCGAGGTACGTGGTGGGGATCAGATCCAGAAACCTTAATAATACTTTACAAAAGTTTTGTTCGCTCAATACTTGACTATGGCTGCTTTGTATACTTTCCCACCCAACTAAACCAAATTGGAAAGTTAGAGATAATTCAATTCGCGGCAATAAGACTTGCTCTTGGGTACAGAATTAGCACACCCACCAATATTCTTCTATCGGAATCTAAATTACAATTTGTACAAGAACGTGCTCGATTCCTATGTATGAACTACCTCAATAAGGTCCATTCAAACCAAAATACGATTTTATGTGCAACTGTTTCACGCATCAGGAAAATTATGGATGACAAATACAGCAAGCGTAAAAATAGTAACAGGCTATTATATCAATGCATAAGAGACACAAAAAATTCAATCAATCATATTTTCTGCACTAACAACCACAATAACGATGTTAAAGAATATTACTCTCTTATTAGCAATATTTATATTGACACAGAATTTGGTAAGACCCTTCTATATGTAGAAAATCCTAACTTAATAATTGATAATTTAATTAAAGAAGAAAAATCGTATGTTGTTCACACTGACGGCAGCAAGTCAAGGGATTCAGTTTCCGTAGGTAGTGCATGCATCTGTAATGATTTAGATTTAACTGTTGTAAGAAGTATAAACAAAAACGCATCTATTTACACAGCGGAATCTATAGCCATGAATGACGCTGTAAAAATAGTTTGAATCATCCCAATCAGAATTTTCTCATTTTTACGGATTCTCTTAGCGCACTAATCTCGCTGAAACAAATTAATACGAACACAAAAACGAATCCTTATATCATTGAAATAAGAAATAACGTTTTCAAATTCGCACTCGAAACCCCAAACGATAGTAAAATTAAATTTTACTGGATACCGGCTCACATTGGGAGTTTAGGCAACGAGCGAGCAGACACATTAGCTAAATCAGCGACAAACACGATAGCCTCAATTTCCGTCAAAATTCCCTTCTCAGATCTAAGGTAATCGGTCAAATCAGCGGCAACACATAATACATTTGATATCATAGAGAATGAAGGTTTATTTAAAGGTGTAAACTACTTCACACACTTCCACAACCGAAAATCTAAACCGTGGTACAGTCACTCAAATCTCCATCGAGAGATTATCACAACTATTAACAGATGTAGATCAGGACACTACAATCTTGCCAGCTCTCTTGCCCGAATTGGCATAGTAAACGATCCTCAATGTCAATGTGGTTATGAAAATCAGGATATTGACCATGTTCTATGGCAATGTCCCATGTTTTATGAACAGCGATTGGAGTTTATCAAGGAACTACGAAAACTGCATTTTTTTCTTCCGCTCTCATGCAATGTCTTACTATCCAGACAATACGGTGGACATATGTAAAATAACCTACTCGTTTCTGACTGCCTGTGAATTAAATATTTAAGAAAACTGTATAGGTGTAAAAACTGCTTGTTTACCATCCAACGATTATTTATATGTAACTGTATTGTATTATCTAATGTATAATGTATTGAAGAATATTGTATGGCAAAATAATCTCTACTTTGAGATTCTAATTTCAAAATAAAAAAAAACTCTTTGCCATTGTACAAACGGTAATTAAGCAAATTCGATTTTTACAAATGCTACGTTCATTCAAACCGTTATTATTTTTTCGCAACACTATTAAGAATCGCGAATGTCTAAACCACATCCGACAGCGACTCGTTGCAGTTAGAGCATGGGCGCCTGAAATGTCGAAAGACTCGAATAATGCAAACGCGATACTTTGACTGCGCAACGCTAATTCAACGAACAGAAATCCAAAAGACTACTTTACATTTTATACAAAAGAATTATAAAATCTTTATAAACTATTAAAAAATTGCAATTACTCAAACATTGAAGAAACATTTAAAATGAAATTTAATCTAAATCGCGTCTATTTTATTCGCCTCACTAACTTTCATCTCTGTTCAATAACTAATGCAACACGCGTGATTTTTTCGCAACTCTATTACAATCGCGGACGTGCCCATCTCCGCTGATCGTTGGGGCGGCGTGGCCAGCCCATATATACAACAATATCTACTTTTACAATTTCTACTTTCTACAAACAAGTACAGTGACGAGTAGTAAGAAAAAAATGACCTCGCATCCGAAGATGCGAGGCCATTGTTAGTTGCCCTCTTGAGCGACAATTTGTCGGGGCCTCTTCGGCATATAGCCTCTTCTTTTTCTTCGGCGAACCGCCAAGACATCTGTAACCTTACACGTGCTCGCAGAGTGAAAACGATCAACGACTTCCGAGACGAATTACAAGTCTCGAAAGAAGCCTATCGCTCCTCTGGTGCAATCGAGCCGGTATCGCAACGTTTCGAAAGCCCTAATTCCGCGCGCGTTCGCGTCCGCGTCCGCGAGAAGCTAAGAAATGTTCCCGAAGAATCGAACAAGAAGCATAAATTCGAACATCATGCCTCGTTCGATTTAGTTTCGAGACGAAACTTCGAGCCCTACCATTGACTGGCTACCGTGCGAATCGCGGCCTACCCGAAAGAGAAAACTGTAGCCAGCCCCGGTCCCTACCTATTTAGAACTAGCAATCACACAAAGTAGGTAAGCTACCTAACCTACCTAGCCCTATATTTAAAAAAAGGCAAAACACAAGCTCTCCAACACATTCACAACACGATCTCCATACACACGCCAGGGTGCAATAACCTAACACCCCTAGAGAGAACGTCCCGGGACGCCTCCGACACCCTAGCGTTCAAACCACAATCACACACTCTAAAGGTACGTACCATTTTTTTTCTGAAATCGACTGACAATAGCAGTGATCATTGCGAATTGAATCAATAAATCGAAAAAATAGCTAAATTAAATAACATGTAATTTTGAATATATTACATGTTGTTTTTAATTAATTGAGAAAGCTACAACACATATTCCACGAAGATCCATGGAGCATGTCACGGATCAACAGGAATATGTGTTACTGAATAGACTTTAAAAAACCGACGCAATTCCACTGCCTATCAACACACACACACGCACAAAGTGGAATATACGTCGTGCACGATACACTAACCATTGTCAGTCGCCACATAATGTAAAACAATATTCCATGCCCGTTGCTCTCACCCTCCCGAGTAACGCCTGGGCACGCGAGAGGGTTTGAGCAAAGAACAGGGAATCTAAATATCCTGAAAATCCTAACTAGAAAAATGATTAGGATTAGATTTTGTACGGGCTACGTTCTTTTATTGTTACAAAATGGCTCTATTTTCAATTCAAAATTTAATTTCAATTTATAAATCAAATTTTTAATTCTATTATTTTTGATTCTAATAAAAAATTTCATTTATTTATATTTATAAAGAAACTTTATATATTTATTTCAAAAAACCCTCGGACGACTCTTTCGACAAAGCAAACTTTCGTAAATAATGAAGGAAGTGCTCTATTAAATATAAAGTACTCGCGAAAGTAATATGCAAGATAATTAAACAAGTAATTGTGCTTTGCCGAAAGATTCTATCCGTCGCGAATCGTCTTTTTGTACGTGGTTTCAAACATTTTCGAACAATTTAAAGTAATTTTAAAATACAATTGATTAGCTTTGATAATAAATCGTGATTGTAGAAATTGCGTTCCAAATTACGGAAGATTTTCATCTTTTCGCAATTTGGAAACACAATTATGGAAATTATGATTTCTATTTATTGTATAAAAAAAAACGCGACATACAAAAAGGCCCTACCTAGCTAAAAAACAACAGATTACTACCCGCGGAAAACGTCTGACGTTTTCCACGGTCACTGTACTTGTTAAAATATCAAAAAACTACTACACAAATGTAATAATAAAAATGACTGTTGTGTTTGTTCACTCACTACTTGTTGAGGGAAGAGAAAACGGCGTTGCAGTCCGCAATCACCAATAATCGCACCTGCGAATATCGCCACTGCGAAATGCGTTACAATCCTGGAATTACAAAAAATAAGTATGATATTAAAAAATTGATTCGTACTATACCAACGGTTTAGAACAAAAAATCTATTTAAACGATTTTCAAAATAATAATAGATGGTAATTTATCAATTTAATATAATATAGAAAATTTATTAAACTTGTGTATGCTATAAAATGTCTTATTATCACTTTGTAAATCAAATAATAAAGATTAATTGTGAAAATAGTTTGGTACTTATATTCTCTCCCCATTGAAGAAAGCACCACACGTTGTTCTCGATCTCAGCTGTCGATGTCCTCTTCGATCATCAAGATATCGAGGCAACTTCATTATTTGACACCTTAGGGCTCTGAAACAGAAATAATAATTTCAATTAATTTCAATCGATCGACCGTCAGAGATTATTCAAGTTCAACATTTACTAATTTCTCATTAAATAGTTTGAAAAGAAAACGTTTAATGACAGTTTAACTGGTAAGATAATGGTACTCATTCTTTCACTCCAAGAAATCACGACAAGCTGCGTCTCGAATTCATCTATCGAGTCATATACTTTCCCCACAGGAATTACAACAAAATGAACAAATTCAGTTAATACCAATCATCCAATCGTCAAAGAAGAAATCTGAATTAATACGAAACAAATAATTCCAGTTGAATATGAAACCACAAAATTAATTTTAAGCAAAATTAATTTAACTCGACTTCTATTGCACGACACAAAAAATACCATTGTTTTAGCACAAGCGTAAAGATCGCGAGAAGGCAGTACGATTTACGAATAAATTGAAATCGTTGAAAAATAATTCACATGAACGCGGTATTAATCTGAATAAAAATTCTAATAAATAATCTTTACATCTATCAAAGGATGAACTACAGAAATTGTACGCACCACGTAAAGGTCCTCGTTATGCGCCGTATATGTGTTACTGCATCTCGATGAGAAATGCGATCGACAAGGATAAAGCGAAGCTCGCGAATCACGCACGGTGTCAACATGTCTACGCGGGAATCGCACGCGAGCGGAACACACAGGTCTCGAATTATACCGCCGAATTTAGCGCGATTGTCCTGATCACTGGACCATGTAATGCAGCGATGCAAGTCTTGAGACTAGTACTTAGACAAGACAACGGCCGGTGCGTTGTACTTGTCTATTCGCAGATTCAACAATATTATTGCTTGTCCGAAAGCTAGAAGAGAACTGTCTGCGTTTGTCTTGCGTTAAGTTGCAGTTACTAATGTGCGTTTAGCTTTCTTTCCAATGGCTTTGAAAAGGGCGTGTTTCTGTGAAAGAGGGGGGCAATTCTTGAAAGGTACGTTCTGTCACTCGACACCGTATTTATTGCCCGGAACAGGATCCTTTTCCGCGACCGGATTTATGGCACGCTGTAAATTTAATATGTACAGAAAAACAGATGTCTAAAATGGTCGCCGGAAGACCCTAATTGAACGAATCTTCCAGGTAGATTCCTAGTGATGAACGCACCATAAATAAGCACCGAAAAAACCGTGAGTCCTGTTCCTACGCGACGGAACACTGGGTTTATCCTTGGACCGACCCGTATTAGGATATAGACAAAGAGGTCCAGGCCTGACGGTGTTTTAAGGCGGTAAGGTATAGGCAGAATATTACTAGAAAAACAAGTGAGGAAAAAGACATTGTTGTTGTTTATCCTTATACGAACATAATAGGAGCTGTGTGAGGGCTCCTTATAAAGAGGAAGGTTGATTGTTGTAAGGTGCACTCATAATTTCAGTAAAAAATTACAATAACTTCCCTATAAAATCGGGAAGTTAAAAAATCGTTTTGTATTAGAAAAATACATGGGAACCGAAGGGTGGTTATCTCGATTTTTCCCCCTATTTTGGACGCTCATATTATTAAATATAAATATAACCTCGTTAAATCATGAGTGCACCTTACAACAATTAACCCTCCTCTTTATAATGAGCCCTCACACAGCTCCTATTATGTTCGTATAATGACAAACAACTGTTTGCCGCAAACGCTGTTTTGCTGTTTTTCATCAGCAAGTTTACGTTTGTTAAATGTGTGCATTTGAAATCGATCCGATAACGGGAAGTGCTACCGCATCGACTTTAAAAATTGGTTAATTTTGTAACTCAATTTTCTCCACTGTAGTATATCATTAGTATATATTGTTATATATCGTTGAATTTGTCTTTTTACGCAATGTAATAATGTAGAAAAAATGTAGCACTATTTTTAAAAAAAATTCATGACCTTGAAATCTCAAAAATTGGCTTTCCAGAAAACAAAATTTGTTTTGCATTATATTTAATTTAATAAACGATACAACTTTTGTCTAAGAAATTTTTTTATATTTTTATAAATAGCGAAAATATTTAGACATTATACACACGCTTATACATAATACAGTATTACTATATATACAATATACATTATACATATAATAACATCACATACAGTACATTATTCAAAAAGCTAAAATTATTTTAGAAAATTTCGTTTAAAAAATTTATTTATGTATCTCGTAATGACCTTTTTGGGGGGGTGGTTCACCGGAGTGGAGAAAGGAATCGTGATCTTCCTTGCTTGACTGATTTATGGCTGGGCCTACTACTTTGCTCGCGCCGAGCGAGAACTACACTAGGGCAACGGCTGTAAAACCCGGTCTCGGCGACGGCTGTAAAACCCCACACTCAAGGACACTCAGGTACTCGGGGTTCTTTTTTTTCTCTTAGGAGGCTACTCCTGCCTCTCTGACCCGCTTTCCGCATATGTACCACGATTTCGGCATCACTGACTCTGCCTAGCCTCCACCGCATGCAAGGTAGATTTTTGTAAATCAGGATTACAATCGAGTCAATCTTGATTTCGCCACGGGTTTCGAGCCATTTTTGATGCTTTTGAAGCTCATTGAGGTACTCCTGATACCATCTTTTCCAAAAATTTTGGCGAGCTTTTGAAATAATTTTCCACGAGGTTAGCCGGTTCTCTGGAACGGAAAGATAGTCATGTTCCGGTAACAACGTAAGCGGTCGGTCTACTAATACATGCGCTGGCCTAGACTTCGATTTTTACTGCGAATGTACTGATTTCTCCGTAAGTGAAGAAGCGCTCGTCGACAATTCGTTTAAAATGGTGCTTAAAGGATTTCACCGCAGCCTCCCATATGCCCCCGAAATGTGGTGTTAATGGTGGATTAAAATGCCATGTTATGGATTTGCTGACGGCAAACGCGTTGACGGTTTCTTTAAACTCTTGTGATTCGAACAATGCGTACAATCCTCGTAGTTGATTGTTCGCGCCGACAAAATTCGTGTCGTTGTCTGAATACATGTGTGCGGGTATGGCTTGACGCCCAATGAAACGTCTGAAGGCACCGAGAAAACCCTCGGTTGTAAGATCGCTTACGATTTCAATGTGAACAGCCTTGACCGGATGTTTCTGGGTTTAGGAAATTTTGGCATTCTGCAACCAACCGCTGACGCGAAGAAGTCCGTGTTCGTCCAGAAACGGACTCAACGATGCGAGTCTTCTGCCCTTTACTCCCCTCGATGCAGAAATGCGACAGAGTTGGGCAAAAAATGTATTTAGATACAAATTTCGGATCACAACTAAAAGATATAAAATTTTTAATTAGTTACTCGAAGACTTAAATACAAATGTATCTTGTATCCGACGTTTAATTAGATACTTTTGTATCCGAAACAAAAGGATCCGAAGCTACGGATACATTTGTAACTAGTTTTTTAACTAATTCAAGATCCTTTCGGATCCTTCTAAGATCCTTGTGGCCAGCTCGAAGCCAAGTGATGCAATAAACGTTAGTGACCCTACGGCTAGCCATATATATTGGGATCAGATCGCTCAAATGCAATTGCTAAACTTCGTTATTTCACATAATTCTTTCACGGAGTCCATGTTAGTAGTGTGCACGGCGTTCTTCCGATTAGAACAAGACTAAACTCGATAGAATTCAAGCTGCGTATACTGGTTCGAATCGTGAACGAATTTCCAAAAGGATCCATAGCAGCGATGGTGTTTAGTAGCGTCATCCCTCTGTAACATTCCACTTTCTTTCCATCTCCTTTCTTCTTTATAGGTATTAGTATCCCTGTTTTCCACTCTTCCGGCCAGCCTCTCCATATCTCGTTGTATATTCTCCATGTCTCCTTCCTTACATTCTCTTCTCCATATTTCCATACCTCGTTCTCCATCCCATCTTTTCCTGCTGCCACATCTCGTTTCCATCCTTTCTTCAATGTCAGGGCTATCGGTAAATGGTCCGAGTCTACCCTCTCTTCAACCACTAATCTTTCTATCCTTTTCCTCGTCCTTTCATCCCCTATCATATAATCAATCATCGATCTTCCTCTCTGCCCTATGTATGCGTACTCTCCTCTCTCGTCATCTTCTAGTCCTCCGTTCATTATTTCCAACCCTGACTCTCATAGAGCTCTTATTAGTTTCCTCTCTTCTCCGTTTACTTTTTTCTCTTGATGACCTTCTTCCGTCTTCGTCGTCCTCATGCTGTCCTGTTTTCCTTCCTTTCTCTCCTGTTCTCGCATTAAAGTCACCTCCTACAATTATGTTATCCATTTTCCTCTTGTCCCACCAACCCCTCAGTTTATTCAGTTTCTTGTCTATATCCTGGTTTATGTATATTCCTATTATATTCCAATCTTTCTTACTCCTAATAACATTCCTCCCTTTGCTCTTCCTGCTTTACTGTCTCTGCTCGCCCATTGCTTCTTCCATGTATATCCTCCTGGTAATTTTCTTTTTCTATTTTATCCTACATCTTCTCTTCCACCCACGTCTCTGTCATTGAGCTTCCGCTGAAGTGCATGAAATCTAAGTAAGGCATGTCACCGAAATCTCTCACACCAGCGCGGAACGGAAACCGTACTACGTACCGTCCGCTATCATTACATTACGTTTCGCTATAATGCGTTTCGCATAATGATTCCTCCGACAAGTTCAACGTTTCTGTATCCACGTTTTCGATCGCCCAGAGCTTCGCAATTTGTTCCTTCAATTCGTACCGCCTCCTATTACTATTACTATTACTAACCATACAATGAGCCGTCGCGCAGGTATCGAGAAACGTGTAGCCTGTACAGTGGAGGGTTGTCGCTCGCTGTGTAGCAATGAATGATGGAAACGTCCACAATGCATTGTGACGACTGGACTTTTTGCTTTATGGGATCGCAAACAATTCCGGCACAACCTATTTCAGTTATGACATCCCAACGTTGGGATACGGATAATTTTCCGAACCGTCTGTTGCAATAAGTACAAGTACCGCGCGCGCCGATCCGGATTTTACGTGTTTTAACGATGCGGGATTCCCGGTAGGATCGACGTTTAACTCCCACCTCGGTATTGTCGCGAACGGCGCCTTTTTCAAGCGTGAGTCGTAGGAACGTCGTTTCGTTCATGATTTCATAAAATTCTTCCAGCGTAGGAAGAGTGTCCAGATTTAATGTCTCTTTCCATTTCTCTCGGATTTCGCTGGGCAACGCTCTTTCTTAAAATCGAATAATTAAGGAGCTATCCGGAGTGACATTTAATGACTGTAGCATATTTATATGTTGGCGAACATTGTCGAACATTTTCACGAGTGAGTTAGATGTGATTGATGATCCGAATTCTGTGGGTCATTCCTCCGCGATTTCGGAAATGCGATCGAATCCGCGATCCGAATGGCGAAACGCGGGTGGTGCAAGCATTGAAATTGCGCGGAAGAAGCAGACGATCTTCTAGTCGCTGAGGATAAAAAAGATGGTCTAGTGCCATTGAAATTGAACGCGAGGTGAACATACATAATTCTATTCGCGGAGTTCGTTAGTATTCCCGTAATCGTGTTTGGAGCACATACATATTTCGATGGGCGGTGACATATTAGGATTACGGAAAAACGAACGAACCCGCGAACCGAATAATACACGTGCACTGTCCGCGAATACCGAAAACGAACGAATCCGCGAAACGAATTAAATTTGTGCACCGTCCACGATTACAAAAGAACGAACGAATCCGTGAATCGAATTAAATATTTGCACCGTCTGCGAATACCAAAAATCGAACGAATCCGCGAACCGAATAATATATGTCGTCCATCCGCGAATACCGAAAAACGAACGTATCGGCGAACCGATAATAGGTACATGGGACGGCGAGGCCTGCCCATGCTTACAACTAACAAATATTCAAACTACTGATTCTATTGACGAATACAGTGATAAATCAATGATAGCAATTGTAGTTGCCCCCTTGAGTCGACCATTTGTCAGGGCCTCTTCGGCATATAGCTTTTTCTTTTCCTGTGGCGGTCCACCAAGCATCTAAAACCCTAAGCGTGCTCGCAGTGAAAACGATCGACGACTTCCGAAACGAATCACAGTTTCGGGAGAAGCCGATGGGGTTCCACTGGTGCGGTCGAGCAGGTGCGAATCGTTTCGAGATCCTAATTCGCGCGTTCGCGAGAAGCTACGCGAGCACGAAGAATCAAGCGTGAAGCATTAATTCGACCGTCATGACTCGTTTGATTTAGTTTCTTGTCGAAACATCGGACTCTTTCCAGTGACTGGCTACCGCGCGAATCGCGGCCTACCCGAAAGAGAAAGCGGTAGCCAGCCCCGGCCCCTGCCTACTTAGAATAAACAATTACACCAAGAAGATAAGCTACCTACCTACCTAACCCTATATCTAAAAAATGGCAAAAGACACAAGCTCTCCAACACAATCGCAACACGATCTTCACACAGACGCCAGGGTGCAACATCCTAACACCTAGAGAGAACGTCCCCGGGACGCCTCTGACACCCTAACGTTCGAATCCCATTCACACTCTGTTGTACGTAACAATTTTCCTGAAATCGACTGACAATGGTAGTGAAACATTGTGAAACAACAGTTTCTTTGTTAATTCAATAATTAATTCATTAAATTCTGCGCATTGTTTTCAGCGATTGAGAAAAATACAACACATATTTCACGAAGAGCCGTGTAGCATGTCATGGATCGACACGAATATGCACTACCGAGTCTAGTTTAAACAACCGATGCATATGATAATTGAAAATTTAAATTTAAACAACCGACGCATTTCCACAACCTAACAATACACACACAAGTGGAAAAAGTGTCGTGCACTAACCACTGTCAGTAGCCACATATTTAATTAAGATATATTAATTAAACAAAAAAATATAGCACCTGAGCATTCGAGAGGATTCGAGCAACGAACAGGGAATCTCAATATCCTGAAAATCCTAACTAAAAGAATCTGTTAATTTTATGCGGGCTAATGTTTTTACATTTTCGAAAAATGGGTCTACTTCGCATTTAAAATTTAATATTAATTTACAAATTAGATATTCCATTATTGAAAATGCTAATGGAATTTTATTATCGAGAAAACAAGGATTAAGGAAGATTTCAATAAAACTATTCATTAATTGATGTATATATTCTTAAATATTATAGATAAATTTGAAAATCCTCGGACGACCCTTTCGGTAAAGCAAACTTTTGAAATAATGAAAAAAGTATTCTATTAAATGTAAAGTACATGTGAAAGTACTATACAAGTTAATTGATAGAGTAATTTTGATATATCCAAAGAATCTATCCGTCGCGAATCGTCTTTTTAATAATACATTGTATTCCAAATTACAGAAGTCTTTTATCTCCTCGAAAGTTAGAGATTAGATGGTCGAAATTGTTAATTTATACTAAAAAAAACCCGTACAACAAGACCCTACCTAACTAAGAAACAGATTACTACCCGCGGAAACGCCTGGCAGTTCCACGGTCACTGTACCCGTCAAAATCAACAACTAATCAAATATATAAATAACAAGGATTGTTAACTGTTCACTTACTACTTGTTGGAGGGAGTGAAGCTGCGTTAGAGTCTCTCTACCCCTAGAAGACAGCACGTCGCCCTCGGTCTCAGCTATCGAAGTCGTCCACGGGCGTCATGGTAGGTTGCATCAGTCATCAACGTAGTTTGCATCAAATTATGCTGTTAGGGCTCTGCTACAGAAAAAATAATTTCATTTAATTCAATAGGAACTAGATAATTAAAGTTGAATATTTATTATATTTATTGTAGTAATTGTACTTACGCTCACGTCCTCTTCTACTTGATGAAAGCAACAAGCAGCACCGAGCTGTAAATATGGATTTTCTTTCCGCATAATCTGTAATAGACAGAGCAAATTCATTAATTATAATTGACAAAAAGTCAGAAACTAAATAGAAATTAAGTAATAAATAAATAATTCAAGCGGATTATGAAATCGAAATTAATTTTGACGAAGATAAAAAAACTTGAATAATCGAGAAAGTAAATGCGAATTAATGAGAAATGAAGAATTAAAAATAAATATTTAATATTACTTAAGCATTAATTGTTTGAAATAACATGTTGACAGAAAGCTTTTATCTTCTCGCAAGTTAGAGATTAGATGGTCGAAATTGTTAATTTATACTAAAAAAAACCCGTACAACAAGACCCTACCTAACTAAGAAACAGATTACTACCCGCGGAAATGCCTGGCGGTTCTATGGTCACTGTACTCGTCAAAATCAACAACTAATCAAATATATGAATAAAAAGGATTGTTAATGTTCACTTACTACTTGTTGGAGGGATTGAAGCTGCGTTAGAGTCTCTCTACCCCTAGAAGACAGCACGTCGCCCTCGGTCTCAGCTATCGAAGTCGTCTGTGGTCATCAAGGCAGGCAGCATTCTAGGCAGGTAACACGAGTCTTCAAGGCAGGCATCCAAGTGATTATCCAGCAGGCTTGTGCGGGCACCCGGAATCTCAGGTTCGGATCGGGTCGGGAATAGTCGGTCGGGAATAGTCGGATTCCCAGTCGTTATATAGGTAAGCAGCCAGCAGATATGTATTCCATATCCTTAGAGATCTGTAAAAAAAAGAATAAATTCATTTAATTTATAATCGGACTAAATCCGAGTTAATGGAAAATAAATAGTTGAAGTTGAATATTCACGAATTTTTCATTAACAACTTGAGAAAAAGATATTCATTAAAACAGTTTAATAAGAAACATAGTTAATATACTTATGTTGTCAGTCTCACCTACTCACAGAAAATAAAAAAAAATATAAAAATTATGAAATTATGAAATGAAAATATAAAAAGAACTTTTTAAAAACCATTCTTATATTAAAATGTACTAAGAAAGAGAAAATAATTTTTTTAGATATTAGTAACTATAAATAAAAACGTGGAGCGCTAAACTATATTAACGTAATCTTCGAGGGCGCTCCACGCTTTTATGTATAGTTACTAATGTCTAAAAAATCATTTTCTGCTTTTTAGTGCATTTTAATATAAGCGTGGTTTTTTAAAAAAGTTTTTTATATTTTTTATTTTCTACTTTTTAGTATTTACTACTAAGCGTATTTAGTAAGGTCCGGGTTCGATTCCCGCTGAGATACTCTGATGAGATTTTTTTATCTCCTAAACGCTGTTTATAAAAAAAATTTTTTCTATATTGCATTGCTATCGAGTTCTGAGCTATGTTTAAAATTTCAAGTTTCTAGCTCATCGGGAAGTGGTTTAAAATTCGATTAGAAGATTTGATACAAACAACACGGCAAGCTAATATAAACGTGGTAAAATAAATAAAGAAATGATTCGATGTGACTATAAAACCATGAATTTCAACGGAAAATAAATACAATGTATCTATCGACACCGAAAAGATTCTACGTGATAACCAAAGAAAACATTCCCTCCGCTTTAATAATCTGGTCTCGTCTCAAGTATATCGGTATGAACAAATTAATAACGCAACGCGGTGAGTCGAAATCGTCGGCACAATTTCAAGGCCCTTGCCTCCTCACAATGCAACACCAATATTTAGTCTTTTTTTATTATTACATACTTATTTTTTTAGGAAACATGCATCAACACATCCACAGAATTTTCCTAAATAAAAAGATACCGAACACGATATAATTTCAACTGAATTTAGTGGTTTCATTGACGA
Organism: Lasioglossum vierecki; assembly: GCA_028455595.1. Classification (NCBI taxonomy): domain Eukaryota; kingdom Metazoa; phylum Arthropoda; class Insecta; order Hymenoptera; family Halictidae; genus Lasioglossum; species Lasioglossum vierecki. Next base: position 25,882,147 of record CM052336.1, on the reverse strand, counting down.
AGAAAAAAAGATAGAAAGAGACGCGGGGAATCGCAGTAGTTTCGGTTGCGCGCGGTCTCCCTTTGAATTCACTGTCCTTTTCTACGTTCGGAACGGCTTTTGAACATCGAAAACATAGCTACCCGCCTGATATAAATGTAACTGAATCCCCTCAAGGACATCGCGCGGCACGAAATCAAACAAAATTAACCGTCACGATGCTCACAAATCTGAAATATAAAAACAGTTCAAAATATACATTGCACTTACTTTTGACGTTCCGCTTCCCCTTGAACAAAGTCCACCATGATGCCTGCGTCTGTCTTTCTGCATATGGTCGTCCCGAACAATCGACTTTGAAAAGTCGCGATCCTGTCATTTTCGACATCTCCCGTGGAATCTACAACTGAAACAGAAAATTCATGGATTACAGTTAAAAATGCAATAGTATCATGATTCATAGGCAATAAATACTTCGACTCGAGTGTAAAGTAAACATGGAATTGTAACACTTCTTGTGTCAGACGACGTGAATTCGAAACCAATTAATCGTCACGACACACGATTGGAACCTGAATTAATACACAACTGATTATCCAAATTTCAATGTTTACTGATTTTGTTTATTGTTATGGAATAAACTGTTTCATAATACACTTTAATAGAAATATATTTAGCAACACTTACGTTTGACAATCACTCCCGCTGGAAGCAAGAAAACAAATGGACCCCCACGGATGATGCGGCGTCGCACGCATCATTCTGCGTGGTAGGTGCAATTCGGTTTCCTCACAATCTGTAACAGAAAAAGAAAATGAATTATTAGTTACAATTAAGACTACAAAAAAATAGGAAATAATAATAAATAAATAATTCAGCTCGAATATGAACCGTTTTATGTTATAAATAATGTATACTTACAATCGCTTCTTCTCCTGTCAACAATGTTGTTACCGCCATGTAGCTACCGTATTCGTCATGTAAGTGCTTGATCCGATTGACACTTTTCACGTAATCTGTAACATAAAAAATAAACAATATTTACACGTATGAACAAATAAAAATTCAAGTATTGTTAATATTATTACATTTTCCTGAGCACTTGCAAGTAACAGTTAAAATCAAGTAATTCTATTAGACTGTCAAATAACCTCACATCCGGTTGACTTGTTGCTCTCACTACTCTATATATTATGGAAACTACAACTAGATTCAACAATACGATTTCAGAGATGAAATCTGTATACCCAAGTCAAAAGTATTCATTGAAAAGATAATTAGTACCTACTTACTTCTATGCTTGCACAAAGAACAACGTGCACGACACGATCACAATTTCGACACAAAACAACTTTGCGACTTTTCTAACACATGAGCGCCTGAAAGATATTGACGGGTACGTAACATAGCTCATTAGCAATTTGTATTTGATCGCTTTCGTAGATCTACTTTCAGCACTTACCGATCGTCAACGTAGATGGCATAAGACTAATCAATTGTATGAAACGTTCTCAAATAAACAAGCGTGTCTCTTCTATTAGGTTCATTCAATATTATGTTATAATATAAATTAATTTGTTAGTAGGGAGCCAAAAACATATAAATATTAATAAATTAGTGAATGGTAACAAGTTAGTCGATACTATTTACATCGATTGAAATTTACATTATCGACATTATTATCGACATTACATGGTAGATATACCAACCGCCACAGTTATTATTGTCAGTTATTGTGCAACATATAGTATATAATTCTAATTGTCATTTAGGTATAAGGCGACAATCGAGTAATTCGGTATTTTCTTATGCCCTCTAAAATGTATTTCGATTGGTATAAGAAACAGAAGTTCATCGACGTGATCTCGTCGGTGCATAAAACACCGATAAGATATTGTTAAAGACTGCCACCCTTACGGGACTACGTGTCTCACGAATTTTTTTCAGTGTTCTCTTACGCCCTCTAGGATATATTCTGACTGGAGTGAGAAACACTAGGCAGCCGACAGCATTTCGTCGGTACAGAAGACCACTGAGGAGATCTCGCTGGTAAGAACTGTAAGAAGGCGAATGAAGGCATGAAATGTTACATTCTCTGACGAACCGAACTGGTCTCTTTCTTATGCCAAAAATACAACTTTCGAAACTAGGAGATCAGTGATTTAAATGTTATACCTTCTTAGAATTGGTCAATTTCAAATCTTTTGCCGAACAAGAATACCTGCGTGTTTGAATGAAATAACCGTTGCGCGCCGCTTACTGAGCGGCGTCGCTAGATGGCGCCACGAGAGGACGGTTGTTGCAAACTTTCATACACGCAGTTTGAACCGCCATTTGCCGCCACTGATCGCTTGGAATCGTCACGCGTAGAAAGTTTATTGAATTTTGGTACGCATTC
>CM052336.1:25859480-25879670 GCA_028455595.1 Lasioglossum vierecki | reverse complement strand
TTTTCGTTAATAACTCCTAAACAAAGCCGCCGACGTCATTTTTGTAAAGGAAAATGTCGCTTCAAATGACCCAAGGAATCTCCCATTTCCGGGAAGTACACGAATTTTGGGACACCCTGTATAAGTAACCAGAAGAGTCGTTGGAGAAAGGATCTTCAGTTTCGTAAGAAAACAACAGTAAATCACAGAATAATGGCCCTATTAATTCAGGAACATTAGTATACTGTTAATTATATCGATAGCTAGGTACTGCTATTATTAATTGCTTGTTCCTTGTTATGGGCGGAAACTATATTAAAATAACTCGAATACTAAAACTAGATTTAATTTCAAAGTTAATAGGTCAACCATTTTTTTTTCATTCATCGCGAGGATAGAAAGTGCAAAAGTTAATTTTAATTTTATCATCGATCAAAACGAAATCGTTTTCTTAAAAAATTGTGGTAAAGATTTTTCATTAGCAAACTGATTTTATTTATTTGTATTTTCATTTCTCAGTCAGATGGAGTTTATATGTATATGTATATGGTGCTGTTGAAGAAGCTGTTGGAAATTATTTGTTTGCCCATGAAATATATACAAAGTGTAATATAAATAAAATCAGTTTGATAATTGAAAAATTAGATAATTAATTAGATAAAAATCAGATAAAAAAAGGAGATACATGATCGTTTTTTTTTAATGGAACGTATTTTCATATATTTAATGGATGTTTTTAGTGTAACATTATACAACCATGTATAATATATTGACCTTCAAATTATTGGAAAAAGTTATTCTTCAAAAAGTATAACTTAACGTATGAAGACTATAAACATATGTATACAATATACAATATATATATATGTATGTATGTATGTATGTATGTATGTATGTATGTATGTATGTATGTATGTATGTATAATATTTATCCTTGCGATGAAGAGAACAAGATGGAATAAAAGACAATTGTTGACCTTTTGATCTTGAAATGAATTTTACATGTGCATTTATACTTAATAATAGGATTTGACCAGAAGTAAATATACACCTCGCCATGCACTAAGGCTTACGGAAAGACAAAGTTTCAATACCTTGATTAATATTGTTAATTCGTTCCAACGGTCTTTGATTTTGTTTTATATTAAAAGTTTCTAGCCAAGTATTTTCTTAATAATTCTTACGTTTAACATTAATGTCCGAAAGTTAAGTCCATTCAAAGTTGTCGGAAAATTTCCTGCAGCTCACTTTTCTACGGAACTAAATATATTACTGTCAAGTTTTGTTTTAATTAAACGTAATCTTCCCCGCAAAGTAATGAAACGTCACCGAAGTTTCAGAAACAAGATAACACACAATAATGCTCTTGTCTCGTTAGTATAAGACATATAATATTATCTTGGCACTAGAATACACTTATTAACAGATGAAATTAATGAACTAGTATTTGCTCGTATGCGGTGTAATCTGTTCACAGTAGTACAGGTGGAGGTGTGACCTTTAGATTGTTAAAAAATGGCTTGATGATTGAAATAGGAGAGTTGGGGGTTTGTTTCGATTTTGAAGAAACATATAAAATGACACCACAAAAATGGACGACAGACTATCATTTCTACTTCTATAACAAGAACAACTGAAAACGAATCGCGCGTTCTCTTCTTTTTTATAAATAATGATCGAAACAATTTACCTCGGGAACTTTTAGCCTAAGCCTCCCCTTCTTCATTTATAGTAAGTAAGAAATCTACTTACAGTAAAACGTGTTACAGTTTTACGAAAAACGAATATTCCTCCACTGGGGAGCATACTCTGCGGGGGCCCAAGGTCACAAAGAAATAGTAGACCCACAGGATTTAAGAAACAGCACGGTCCCGAGAGTTTTTCTTAGATCAAGACTTTACTGTATCACGTGAACAGTGGGTAAAGGTTACAGTTAACGACAAAGAATATGTTAAAATATTCCTTATATTTGTATTTAAACAATGGACTTGTATTTACGACAAAAACGGCAAAAAGTTATTCAAGTAGCTAATATAATGATCAGTTTCATGGCTGTCGCATTCGCGCAACGATGTGTTAGCGCCAGAGCTAGTTACAGTCCAGCCGCTGTATTTCCGCCAGAACACCCACTCATCTTCAGCAGGATGAATCCATCGCGTATCTCCTGGCCTAACGTAGTTTTATCTTGCGGGAAATGGCTGGTCATTGGCCCACGTTACCCCTCTTTTAATATTGATCTAACAATCGCTGCCTTTAACGCATCGTTCGTGAAATATTAGGCCGTGAACTAAGGGCTTTATGTTTTCGCGCTAGATCTTCGTTATGCGAGTGTATACATATGTATATGTATACGATGTGAGAAACATTTCCTAGACATGTGTTAAGCTCTAACACGAAGAAGTTAGTTTGCGAATGAAAATCCTTGGGAGAGTTCTTGAAGTACCGGACATGGATTTATGGACAAATTTTGAGGAAGTGGAATCTAATAAAATCTTACTTTCAACTAGTGGTAGACATTATAGATTAAAAATAAATAAAATATATAGTATTATATATTTTAGTGTTTATTGAATATTTTCATAAGGTATAAAGATCCGCTGTCTAATAATAATCACATGTGGCAACTGTTCAACTAGGAAACTTAATTTTCGAGGAACTTAAAACATTATGTTTTCACAAAAATTAATAATAATTAAGCTTTATTTTGGAGGAACTTTAAGTTTAATATAATTTTTTGATGAAAATTCTTATTGAAGTGTAGGGGGATTACGATTTAATTGAATATTGTCGATAATAATTGTAATAAAAAAAAAACACTTTCAAAATATGACAGATTTTTTGTAAGTACATCTTATCGTTCGACAGCGGATTTTATGCGTTTATGATAAAAACGAAAAAAAGATTGAACAAATATATAAATATGGAGACATTATTTTTATACAATTAAATTATTTTATTTAACTCCATTTCTCTGCAAGTGATACATAAACATTTTATTTTACATAAGGGTCCGCTGTCTACTTATTATTCGAACATTCAGAAAAATGCAGTCGGACAAGTGTTTAAATAATTTTTAGTATACTTCAAGCTTTAATGCATGTTTATTATTGTACTACTCTTTTTTTTTACGAAAATCTGACAATTTAAGATCGGGGATTTTGTCAAAATCGGAAATTTAGCGTTCAAATCATACTTTAAAGTACCGTATCACCATTTTAGAATACCAATTGGCCCCCTCGCGAAACTACAATCGAGGTGAAAGCGTCGGATTAAAATTGACTCGGTGCCCTTAGTTATTCGAGTGTCGTATTGCCGTGACAATGAGTTTCCTTAGATGAAGAGGAAATAAAAAGACAAGTAGGAATGTTCCATGGCGCGTCACTAAATTTATTCTTGGGCAAGCACGAACTTTATGAATTTTCCGCGAATACTCATCTCGCATTCAGATGAGCGAAATTGTAAGGGCCACGGATGAACCATGATTCAGGAATTGTCAGCGAGAATTTATAGTTTCAGTAGAAACGGGCAATTCAATGTTTGACGTCCACAATTATAAATAGAAGTATTTCATTAGATCAGATATAATATAAATGTTTTACAGTCTCACGTTTTTATTAAGTGACAAACAAGCACCAATCAAGCCTAAACTGTACCACGTTGTTAATGACCACTGCTTTTAAAGCAACGTTACATGAATAAATAAAAAAATTGTAATTACAATGATTAGAATTTTATACAGTTATGATGAAACTAAGTAGGGGAGACCGGGGCTATAAGTTCCCGACGTAAGTTTTTCTGATCATTGTTTATAAAGAAGGAGAAGAACGCGCGATTTAATTTTCAGTATTTTGAAATTTATGTTACACATTCTTTAATAGAATTAATATCAATACATTTTAAGTCTTGTTGTTTTTAAATGGTAATTCTAAATACGCTAGTTCTAAATTCAAATTTAAAATGAAACTTGATTATTATGTAAAAGTAAGTCTTTAATAATTAAAGTTTAATTACATCTATAATAATGTTTCAGTATGATCAATTTGATATTAACAATATACATTTCTTAATGTGAATAGTGTACATTAGGTTAGCAAATAATGTGCTCGTCATGCTATTTTTCATCTTCTGAACTTTCTCGTCGGTTCATGTAACAAGTCGCTATTGCCATTTTCGATAGTGTCGCAAGATGAAGTCAGAGCAAGTTAGACACCAGTCTAAATACCTGTTCGCCAACGCACAAAGATGTGTCCAAGTTGTTCGCGAGACATCTGAGTAATCGTGGAAACAAACATGTTTGGGATTATTCAAAAATATTCTAGTACCGTTCTGCTAATGAAAGATACGAAAATAAAAACCATAAATATTCCGAATCGTTTTAATTACGCTGAATATATAACACTGATTGAAGGAAATATTAAACCGTGAATATTATTAAAAAATGATTGCATATAACCGTATATGAAAATATATACATGTGTATAGGTATTAAAATTGAAAGATCGGCACTAACAATGTTATATCTTCCATTAATTATAGAGAATATATTTTTTATAAAGCTACAGAGCATCGAAATAATTTTTCAATTTCGTGGAATAAGGTAGATTTGATCGTATTTCTAGTATTTTAATTTTCACATTGTACATTGCAAATTGCGATGTTTATTAACAATGTTCACATACATTGTGAAATTTCCTTTCAGTAATTTATTCAATATTAATTTTAGTATAGTAATAAAAGCAATAATAATAGGAAATTTAAACTTTGAGTCCTTCTATTTCTAGATACTACATAATAATAAAGTATAAAGAGTCTCCCATTGAGAGGTGTCATTTTAAATTTCGTGTCATTTTGTATTTGTCAAGATTGGAGTTGCCACTCTTCGACACGTGATTGTAGAAAATTGTAGAAAAGCAAAAAAAAACTGCACTTCTTTTGTTTATTTTTTAAGTTGCATCAACCTCACAGTTTTCTCTGGATTTGATTAATTAATCTTGTATCTTTCTAGAAATCGATTAGGTTTTCACAGGATTCGTAAGCATCGTGTAATAATAGTTTAAAGCGTATATACATTTAAGCGTGAAAGTAATATTTTGATCGGAAATATCCAGCGACGCTTTCCGCATTGAAACTTGCAATTCTTACCACTTAGTCGACGAAAATACTCGTTATATTTTAAGTGCTCTCGTTTCTATTTATAAGCTCAAACCGAACCGAATCGCATCGCATAAAAAGTAAAAAAGCCTGTCCAACTGACCGCTAAACTACGGGCTCCAACGCTGCTCGTATGCTGCGCTGTCTTTCTGCGACTAATACTGGTAGATACACCCACACACAGTGACGGATAGCTATCTCATCTTTAGAAATTCTCCGCTGAAGTGGTTTCTCCTTTTACTTATACGCGCGTTAAGAAATCGCAGGTATATCACAATTCTGCATCATTTAATTCCGCAGAGGTTGCGACTGATCTGGCAGATCCGTGCAAATCCTTTTTGTGTATGTTTCGCTGCGTCACAAAACAGCATTTATACTTTGCGTCGTGTTTATAAGTTCGTATCCATAACGTAAGCTTTATTGCCTTTTATTCCCACTTGTTTAAGGGGTTAAGGGGTAGGCAAAATATTACTAGAATATTACTAGAAAAACAAATGAAACATGTTAGCGGGATCGAGTTGTTTGTCATTATACGAGCATAATATTAGCTGTGTGAAGGCACATTGTAAAGAGGAAGGTTGATTGTAGCTTGTTTCCATCATGATTTAACGAGATTATGTTTATAATTAATAATACGAGCGTCTAAAATAGGGTGAAAAATCGAGACAACCACTATCAGGTTCCCATGTATTTTTCTACTTAGAACAATCAACCCTCCTCTTTATAATGGGCCCTCACACAGCTCCTATTATGTTCGTATAAGGACAAACAACCTATCCCCGTAAACGCTGTTTTTATCAGCAAAGGTGCTATCTAATCTAAGGTGCACTCATGATTTCAGGAAAAAAAATCGTTTTGTATTAGAAAAATACATGGGAACCTGATGGTGGTTGTCTCGATTTTTCTCCCTATTTTAGACGCTTATATTATTAATTATAAACATAATCTCGTTAAATCATGAAGGAAACTAGCTACAATCAACCTTCCTCTTTACTATGAGCCTTCACACAGCTCCTATTATGCTCGTATAATGAAAAAAACAACTCGATCCCGCTAACATGTTTCATTTGTTTTTCTAGTAATATTCTAGTAATATTTTGGCTACCCCTTACCCCCTTAAATATGATCAACTAATGATCCTAAATATCAGTGTGGATATGAAATGCAGGATACAGACCATATTTTATGATAGAGGTTTTCTCCCCACCATGGACCATAGTCACCAGATTAATACTTGTGTCCTTACTCTATCTTCCTCTTCTGCAACGCTATTCCCCCACGCTTCTGCCGCGAGCTGGTCACGTGACGCGTTCCGTCTCTGTCAAAGTATCACGTGACTAATTCAGCACTCTGGCTGAGACAGAGGGTAGATATAAAAAGATATTGTTACAGGAAAGTTATATGATATTATAATTTACTGAAAAATTAAAAAAAAAACAGAAATATGAACAGAAAAAAATTCTGTTGATCTGTTAATTACATAATTGTTTGCCCGTCTGGTACCAAATCTAATAAATTATTTGTAATTTTAACTTTAATAATTGAGTAATTTTAGTAAATTATTTGTAATTATTCGTTTGTTCGTCGAATGCTGCTAATTGTAAGATTAGCGAAATTTCTGAACAATAGAAAATCAAAACGATTTCTATTATATGCATATTGACTTCAGCATTCTTTTGTCTAATGTACGGGACTTTCCTTTATCGGCAAGGCAGGAGATTATGGAAAAGTAACGCCGTGAATAGCGGAACTTCGCCTGCATAAGAACATTGAACGTGGAACGGTATCCATGTGCATGTGGCGAATATAGGGACACAGAAGACGGAAGTAGGTTTACTTCGTGCGGTATGTTCTTTAGATTTCGATGTGCCACATATGTATACATATCTCTAAATTGTTTAGATTTGTGCTTCTGCTCCAGAACCTGGACTGTATCAGTGAAACGGATTCAACGTTACGAATCTAAACCTTACTTGTTGTAAGTACTATCCTAAGTAAGTATAGAAACTTCTCATCTTGATTACAACGGTGCTTAAACAATAGATAGTAAATTTTATGCATTCATGACGAAGATGAGTATGTGTAATTCGAAACAGTAAGAACAGTAGAGGAGGTTAGAAATACTGTTACATTATTTTCAACCTAATAATCATATTAAGAAAGAAAATAAGTTTTTATTTCACTCCAGTTTGTTGTGATTCAAGTAGAATATTTTTATTTTGAATAAAAATCTGCTATCTACGAATCAGTAAGTTTTATTTAGAGAAACGTTACATTTCTTCATTGATTAATATTTGTCTCCACTCTTGCTTCCCCTTCTGCGATGCTATTCCCCGCGTCACGTGACGAATCCGGTACTGGCAGAGAGAGGGTAACTTTTTCCTCTCCATTCGAGCAAATTTCCCTTATCCAGCGACTTTGAGTTCCAGACGAATTCACACTTTTTCTAGACAGCAGATCTTTTTGCAAAATAACAATGTTCTATCTGGATTGCAACAAACTGGAATGAAATAGAAATTTTCTTCTTTAATATGTTCAATAGGTTGGAAACGTAATAGTATAAAAGAAATTATAATAGTATTTTTAAATTCTTTTAATGGTTTTACTGTTTTAAGTTGCACTGATTTCATTTTAATCAATCTATTCATAACATTCCTTTCAATTCTTATGTTCATTGCTAAATGGTTCAAGTATCTAGCTGAAGTAACAGTTGCACGTTAAACTGTAGACTATAATAAGTACCTTAGAATTTTTTGAAATTCTTCAAAATACTTTATAACAATGAAGAGTTAAGCTCGAGATTGGAAGATACAGTTTTACGGCAGTGTCAGTGAAAAAAAAACATTGTCGGCGAAGGGTTAAGATTTTTGAAATTTGAAAGAATAATTTAGGAAAACCAGTTGAACGATATTAAAAAGCTTAATTACAGTCTGGACCGAAAATCGTTGAAAACAATATTTACCGTGTTTAAACGTTTGTAGCTCATTGCGTCGTTGACCGATTTTGACGAAATGCTCAGAACACGTATTAATCGACACAGATCTACAAAATGTATTATGGAGAAATTTCCAATACATGCCCACACGAGGAAGTTTAAAAAATAACCTTCATTATTTTCTCTGCAATTTCGACTGATTGCAATTTTCCCAAAATATGTTTTACATCTTGTAGTAAAGCAAAGAGTTCTAATTTCTCAAAAAATCCAAGCAATTCGTCTTTTGAACAGTGTCCGAATATTAATGAAAATCAATCCGAGTATGCAGAAATGAAGATGAAAATTTCTGGGCAACCGTTGCTTGAAATACCGGTTCGTTAGTGCAGCGACGGCCCGAATTCGTAGATAATAGCGACACGGTCGCAAATAGCTTGACGATGGCAAGCGACGTCGCATCGAATATGTATCTTACGGTGAGATATAGGCAAGGGGATCCCATGCCGTAAAAAAGCAACAAGCCAGGCCACAGTAGGACGCTCCCACTACAGTCTTTCACAAAGAGAGACAGAGAGATAGTGAGAGAGAGACAGAGAGAGAGAGAGAAAGAGAGAGAGACGTAGAGGGGGGCAAGTGAGGACGAGAGCGAGAGAGGGTGAGATTGAACATAAACTCGAGTGGTGGGAGTATATGGTGGGTCCTCGAGGGAAAGTAGCGTCAGTCGCGCGGCACGCGGCGCACCGTACGCGTAAGGGTTTTTCGCGTCGCCTTTTGCACGGTGTGCAGCACACAACACGCATTGTTTTTCCACTTGGAACTGTCACGGCCAATTAACACGACGCCGGCTGTGAGCATACACGCGATCGATCGGTCCTGGTGAATCGTGGATATTGTTATTCGAACGGGAAGCTTGCATAAATCTGGTAAGAAAACCGTTCCGTACAGCATCACCGCGACGACGACGACGACGTTTCCATTAATCTGTGTGAACGAAACAAGAGAATTGTTCCTTTCTCTCGATGATACTGTGCTTTGGTTCTGTGCTCGAAAATTCCCTGTGGAGAGATGGATTATATTCTCTTTTTCTCGGATCCGAGAACCCAGTGGGATTGTGAGAGGCTGCGTGCGCTCTGTGTGTTGCTGTTGCCGCTGCTATTCTGTGCCCACTGAAAACGTAGAAGCGGCTGCTGCCGTGCAATCGAGTAATTATTACCGAGATAAATTACCTCGCACGAATTACGAAAGATTTCTCCTTTAATGGGATTGAAACGTGCCCGACACTGGCGCGCTTGCTTGCTTGCTCGCCCGCTCGCCGCTGGCTCCGTTTACGTTATAATCGCTCCATGCTCCATCGGAACTTTGTACCCTTTGTGGCGCACGTGCTTGCTTCGACTTCGTCGTGACAGAGGCCACAGCGACGCGGGTCATGATTAAAAAATTGTCTGACCATGCTGCCCCCCCCCCCTCCCCTCGTCCCAGATATCGCCTCTGTAGATCCGATCTGCTCGGTTCATTCATACTCTACGATCTACGACACACTGTAGACTATTTCGATAGTTAGCCAAAATCGATTTTAGACGTTTTAATGCGGCCGACTTCATTCGTTGCAATTTCTTCTTTCATTTGTTGATTTTGATTTGCAAACCATCGAAATATACTTTACTATAATATAATTTTCATCATTTTCGGTGTAGCTACTCCATTTTATAAATATTCGGAGTATCCGCGAGTAATGTAATTTTTACAGATTATTTAAACATTACCACAGTACTCGACGACTACATGGTAATCAGTAGACCTCGCATCTTTAGATAAAATGTTTGTGTATCAATTGCAAGACACAGAAGGTAAATATTTTATATTTTCCATTCATGATATTGGAAATGAGTGAAAAATCTTTCAACGATTAATCTATGAAGAATGACACTAATTACAAGTGGATCTCTTAAAATACTATGGAGTCCTGTATCATTTCGTTTGTTTTTAAGTAATTAGTAACCAGCTGGATTTAATCACTTGCACTGGTTATTAATTATTTAAAAACAAACAAGATGATACAGGACTTCATAGTATTTTAAGAGATCCACTTGTAATTAGTGTCATTCTTAATACATAGATGGATCGTTGTGATTTAGTTGCCAGCGCAAGTGGTTAATAATGCTCCGATTATTTTCTGAAAATATCTCTCCATATCCGGTTGCTCATAGAGAGAATTTCAAGTACGCCAAATGAAGCAACCTATGTAGACTTTACAAGTGATTCATACCTATAGTCATGCAGGATTGTAACACGAGTAAAAAATAAACTGGACCCGGCTTCAATGGGACCGTTGTTCCAGTGTTAAATATTTGGAGAAACGGTGGGTCATTGAGCAGAAAATTGCCTTATAATGGAGGCGTAATAATTATGCTTCCAAAAGTTTGTGTAGTCCAAGAGTTGAAATACAATAATACAAAATCATGAACTCTCAACTTAACGGAAAAATTAGATAATGTGAGGACAATCTCCCTACTATTTCGCTTGCTAATTTAACTAGATATTTACTTTCCAATTTTGCAGTAATAGATACATTAAATATAAATAAAGAGTTCTGAAGTAATAGGAGTCTTTTCTGTAATAAGAAATGAAAAAAAAGCTTTTTAATTAGAATTTTGCTTCCGATTTGTGAATGGCAAAATAATAGAAATTTTTCATCGCGAATTATAAAAAACAAAAGAATAAAAGCTTTTGTAATTAGAATTTTGCACGGCAAAATGTTGGAAGTTTTTCCCTATCATGAAAATCAACTTGCCAATTTTTAAAAGTTACAGAATATTGCTACCGACTATAATATCATTATTAGACTGCAAATCTTTTTGCAAAATTACTTTCTGAGTTGTAAGGAATGTAAATAAATTTTTTCTGCTAGCAATATTACCGAGTCGAAAATATTGTAACAATATTCTTAAGTTCTACGAACGTTTTCGCAGTTTTGTGTTTCATCTATTCAGTTTCGTGATAAACGCCTAAAATCCGCAGAGAGAGTGGGAGAGAGTATAGTCATTATGAATCATTTATCTTCGCGCATATACGGCGCAAACGTTTCGGAGCGTTTTAAATTCCATTCATGCTCGGAGGTATTCCATTGTGATCGCAGCCGCAACCCTCCCCTTTCGTGCTAAACCGACCGTAAACAAACTTTACAATTAATGCGAATGATATTTCGGCGTGCAGACACGGCCGAGTAAAAATAAATGTTCGCGCCCGTTGCTCCTACGAATTCCCAGAATATTATTCTCTATAGCAAAAAAGAGACGTTGTCTTGACGGTGGTTAATTTTAGCTTTGTAGAGCTAAAGAAAAATTATTCGCGGTGTCTGCGAACGAGCGTCCTACGAATTTCATGACCGTTGCTGCTAAGGCTTGCCAACCAAAATCGAGCAACACCGATTGCCACGCTCGAGGAACTCCGGCGAACTTCAAATAGTTTTTACCAATTAATCTGAACGATTATACCTTATAGAGTTACCTCATAGACTACTGATATAATCAATTTCCAATTCTTGATAAATAATGACGTTTACACACAGTTTCAAAATCTAAATTTGAAATTCTCGAGAAAATCGAAATATTTTAACTACCATAACATTATTTTTTACATAGAAGTCTCATCTCATCCATTTGCAAAACAGTTCTGATTTAAAGTTTGCGTGATCTATCATGGTTATCACTATGGAATGAAGAATGTAAAGCATACGCTGTGAAGTTTAGAATGCAGAGTGAGAAGAGTATTAGCGTGTACAAAGTGGCACGCACAATGTAAAAAAAGCCATAGGAATAATTGACTCGATGAAGCGTGAATCAGTTTGTTCACGGGTTATAGTTGACTGTGAATCGCGAGCGCGCATGTGATTCATTCATCCCAGTACGCTACGATTTTTTATTACAGTTTCCTGTGGTTGTAATCGTTACCTCCTATCGAGTCCCAGCTCAAACGCGCCCGCGAGACAAAGAATCTTTTGATACGGGACGACAATTTCGCGTAGTATGTATGAACTCTCGCGGAGAAGCCCTCGCCGTTATTAGTCGTATTATAAACATTCCCGTCTGAACACTTTTCGATTATCAAAAGAAGTTTGTAAGCAGCCGGTTTTTTGTGACGGTCTGCAACCGTTTTCGTGGTTTCTCCGAAGTCGAAACGTCAGACGTGTCTCGAATTGTTAGCTGCCTTTTTGTACAGCGCCACAGCGAGGTATTTAGCTCGAAAAGTCTGAAAAAAGTTGATTTTAAAATTTTGCATAAGTTATAAAATATTTGCTGGCCGACGTAGGTCTACAGAATAAGGCTTCAATATTGTTTTTGCATAAGAAATTATATGTATAGCACGCGTTGTATTGTTTAACAGTCTCTAAAACAACATTCTTTAGTGATTTTAAAGTGTTTTAAGGAAATTGTGTAAATTCTTACATTCCAGAAGCTTTACAAGTTGTAGCTATACTTTGTAGAGCAGTAGCTTTTAGAGCTCGGTAGGTTTAGAGGTGAGGAAACATAAGCAACTATGGAGTTTTCAGAAGAAGACGTGTGACACTTAGGGATTTTTTCAGAAAGTATGCATTTTGATGGAACATATATCTTAGAATTTGTGTAATTCAATAAATTTTCAACAAAGAAATCTGTGAGCGAAAATGGAAACGACGAATATATGTATTTTGAATGGAAACAGATAAGTGAATAAATCGATACCATTTCATTGGTTTCTGTATTGAAAAATTCAGGAAACGAATAATTCTCTTTAATATTTGCCTAATGCATACGATGGGGCTGCCAACGTACACCGCTGGTTAAAAATACGAGACCGTGGCTTATGATTAATGAAAGGAGATAATAATATTTTATAACGATATAATAGAATTTGTGGAATCAGAGTTGCACGTATGAAGTATTTGTATATTCTGGTAATATACGAGTTTTGTTAAATCGTCGTAGAATCATATTTTCTTCCTATTTACTTCCCTTTTTTACGACATGCACAATATATTTAATTTCAACCGATTTATTACAAAATAATTATTATTTTATATTATTATTAAAAATAAAAGTTATTACAAAATATTTGTATTGAAGATAAGTTTGAGGCAGTCGGTCGTATAATTCTTTGTTTCATAAAGAATTGCAGTTAACAAAAGTTAATGAAAAATAAAATGTTTATTCGTGTCGAGTTGGCCAGAAATTCTTTTTACATGTTTTAATGTTTAACTTCTACTTCATTAAATTGAAATTAATAACATGTAAATGTTGTGTATTGCATGTGAAAACATTCTGCCATCTTGTAGCGTCTTTATTTTGTTCTCATACTTATTTTTGCAAATAATTCCATCAATAGACTAATCTAAAAGAAAAATTGAAATGTTTTGGCCACAACGTAGTACAATATTTCTATGTATACACATTAATATACGAATATATAATATTCATAAATTATTTATAAAGGAATTAAATATATAATATATATAATATATATAATAAGTAGAAATATACATATGTATATATATATATATATATATATATATATATATATTTGTTTATTTATTGAAATGAATTTAGTAAACATGAACACTGACTTTGAATGTTAACACCAACAATCGACCTACTATTATATAGATAATGTAGTGCAACTAAATATCGAAGATACTCGTACAATCCTTATGCATATTTATGTATGAAAGATACATTTACATTATGCATCTTGCTTTATGCAGGTCAATGCGCAGGCAAAACCTGTGGGTGGTTCTGAATCGTTGCGATCGTAACCTTGTAGTCTTTTCCAATTCTTTAAACTACAAGATTACATCTTGTTGTATCAAATTGTAGTAAGAAATAACACAGTCAACTTATTTTATATCAAATATCTAGAAACAGTGTACATATGTATATGAATATTCGTTAATGATTTCCAGTTTTTCATTGTGTCATATATACATATAAATTTTTCGTATTACGAATACAAATTAATTGTTCACACTCGTATAGATTGTATGCAATTTAATATATTATGCAACCAAAATGTTACGTGAAATTCCCAAGTTTGTCCTTGGCCACCCGGGCTTCTGAAGTTTAAATAAGTTAGTAGATAGCATTTTTACCAGGTTGATAAGAAGTACCCAAAAATAAAGGAAACTCCATTACATATTTAAGGGAAACGTAACGAAATTGAGTTTGTGCTGATAAAGAAAAAGATATTTTTAAGGAACATCAAGCAAAATTTAGCTTCATATTCATATTTTCTTCGCTATATAAAATTACAAAAAAATGCAGTTATAAATTAGAATATCATAAAATTATCTAACTTCGTGCGCGGCAAAAGATTTGTGGTATTAACTGGCTGCAATATAAATAAAATCGGGAAGTTAAAAATAAAAAATTGTTGGAAAATGAAAATTGGATGAAAAAATCTCATCCAACAATAGAATGTGTAGTTTTAAATAAAAGTAAAATGTCCTACGTAAGAATTACAGAAATTTCTGTAAAAGTTGTTCCGCCACATTATGCATTTCACCATGCTTTCAAGCATTCCATACAGAATATACAGGGTGGGGCGCCATATTTTGCCATCTAGATTTACGTCTCTATCAAAATAGGAAATATCACATTGAATTCATATTATTCACCAGAGAGTTAAGATTTCCTAACAAATTATAATTAAAATATCCTCCTAAACTAATGATTTTTTACACAATTAGATTAATACTTTTTTTTGTATAGAATATGAAGAAATAAAGAATATGAAATATAGATGACAAAATGTGGCGCCCCACCCTGTATAATAGAAACCTTAATTGTGTCAAATATGAAGTATTTAAAACAGAGTAAGGTCCGAATCAATTAATAGTTGGAAGTGACTAATGGTCTGATCGATTGTTAGTCATAGCAGGGTAGTCATTAGTTAAAACTTTTTGATTAGTTATTCATAGCTACATGGTTGATCACAGCTCTAGGCAACCGTTAGTTATTGCTTATTAGTTTATGAAAACTAATGATTAATCATAACTAATAAGCAATAACTAACGATTGCTTAGTGCCATGTAGTTGTGAATAACTAATTAAAGAGTTTTGACCAATGAATATTTTGCTATGACTAACATCGGTTAGACTATTAGTAAGTTTTAATTATTAGTTGATTTGTGTCCTACTCTGATTTGAAAACACTTCATATCAGTGACAAGAATACCTAGATATCTCATCCACAGCGTTGTACGACGAAATCATGGTGACCAGATATTTCGTCCATAACGTTGTACTTATGACAGCATGGTGACGTCATATCTCGTCCACGGTTAATGAAAGGGTTAATGGTCCCTGAAGAAATTAAACTATTTTGATCTTCATATGCAAAAAAAGCGTTAACTTCTGCCGTATTTTGACCAGCCAGACTCGTGATGGTTTTTAACAAAGTCTAACAAATATGAACGTTACGCGTTGCGTTTTAGACGAAATAAAATTTGATTGGAAGATTAAGCATTGAAATAAATGTAGCCATAAAAAGAATATAAATTTTCTTTTCCCTTCTACGACATTGTTTTGCATAAAGACGTTTTGATCACTGTAACTGTAAAGAAAAAAGTACGGCAAGGAGTTAATAAAATACCCCCTTAAGACGTTATTTTCAGAGCCGTTTCCCATAAAACCGTCCAATCGAGTTCCATTGAGAGAACCGATCGTACCAATACGTTTCTGACCCGCTCGTTAATCTCGTTGATCAAGCAAGCCTGATAGGTCTCTGACCGTGTCTTCTCGGCTTTATCTGCCGTGTGTACCGTGTGCCAAGGAACGCGTCAATGCCCTAACGATGACGCGACGAATCTCTCTTCCGTTTGTGCAACCAGCTTCTTCTTCTTCTCCTTGTTCTTTTGCAGAAACATCGAGAGGATCTTCCGCGGAGTCGTCGCCGGTTGATCGAAGAGAAATTGGAACTGGCTGGGCCAAGGGGAAACCGGCAAAAGGCGAGCAACAGTCGAGGGTTTTGGCCGAGATTGATGTGAGAGGGTCTAAGTAACGCGAAGAGCGAGCAGGTGAGAGGAACGAGAAGAGAAAAAGGGAAGAGAAAAACACGTGACAACAGGGACCAATTGCGGAGCTGCGTGATCGCGAAGACGCAAATGCGCTCAAGATCCTTCGATCGACCTCGAATTGCCTCGAGATCGCAGAATCATCGGTGAACATGGTTCAACAAGGAGCTGCGCTGCTGCAAACGCGTCACGTCGGACCGAAAATGTGCAAGGGTTTTCCCACGACTGTGCAACTGTCTTACCGACCGCCGATTTGAAAAGTAGGTTACTTTGTTGAAGCATTCTTAATTTATCCGCTGATCTTACACACAGAGAGTCGTCGGAATGAGACTTGTGTCCCCACTGTATCTTCCCCTTCTCCGGCGCTATTCCCCTCCACGCTTCCGCCATAGCCGGGTCACGTGGCGCGCTGCGTCTCTGTCGTTCATATGTCACAATGTCACGTGACTAATCCAGTACTGTGAAAGAGAGGGTATCTTTTTCTCCTCAATTAATTCCCCCGACATTGATGTCAAACAAAGTCCTTGAAAATATTTTTAGATGCTTCTGGCTAAAATTTTCTTTCACAAGAATTTGTCGAACTGCTTTGTTCAATTTTGGAAGCATTCCCTGTGACTTTTATCCGACTTTGAACACAATCAATAACTCGAACATGAATTTTCACATTTCTACTCCAAAAATGTCAAGTGAACATCGCGAAACAATAAAAGCAAATACTACTTGTACGAATTGAAGCTCACTTTCGACAGCACTACAAATATGAATAGTTTCGTTTCCTTTTTCATTTGCAATCAGTATTTAGCTCAGTAATTGTCTTTACTTTTTGCAGCAAGTGTTTTAACGGAAAATGAAATTAGAACTAATTGGAAAATCAAAAGAAAGCAAAAATATGAACAGAGAAAAAATTCTGTTAATATGTTAGTTTCATTATTTTTTATTTGTCTGTATAGTCAATCTAATAAATTGTTTATAATTTGAATCTCACGTTCTCCTGGCTCTTTATTCGTTGAATGCTAAGTCTAGCGTCGTTTTCGGACAATAGAAAACCAAAACTATTTCTATTTTATGTATCATGACTTAAACATTCTTTTGTCTAGTGTACGGGAATTAACTAGTCTTTTTTACAATTGACTCGAACGATTTTTAATTTGCATGAAGATCTGCAATTTTTCAATATGTTTATGCCTCAAATGTAAATATATCTATGATGATCCAAGAGTATAAATATCTCCAATAATTTTTATACACAATATCGACAGAAGTATCACAGAAGTTTTACAAAGAAATTGAAAGTGGATATCCAGATAAATAAAGTTGTGTAGTTGTGTTAAAGGTGAACAAAGGGACACTTTATACGAATTTATTTTTAAGAAGATGGATGTAATAATCGATATTTTGTCGGTATAAAATGGCGTCCTCTTTTAATGAGTCACACGCCACGAAACTCGCCCATGACCGGGGCTCTCCAATTACTTAAAAGTGTGATAGAACATTGTATCATTGTAATTAACTAGATAATGGAACAATGCAAATGTTACACCGTGGAATACTGAGGAACTGTTATTAATAACAATTCTCTCCATTACGGATGAAATAAGTAATGCGCGAGACTCGCAAGATTCGTACGGCATTCAATTTAGTTGGAGCATTGCCTAATTACCCTCCTGCTTCTAATCTTTGCTATTTCGGTTTAAGGCTCGAGGCGTATGGAATGAAATTCGGTTATTTCTAGGTACCCCAGAAACCAGGAATTGTGACAATTTCATTTGATTAACGGCTTTGCCATTAGACGATCTTGAATTTCGTGTGAGAACAGTTTAACTAATCTCACTTATTAACGTTATTTAAAGGTATAACGTGTAATCTAATCATATTTTGTTTAGTCCTATCAACACTTAATTGTTGGACACCATTTGAACAGTCCTAGAGTCAGTTTATGAATTCATAGCTTGATTTTATATTATTAATATGATTTTATTAGGATTCTGTATTTTAAATAATTTAAATAGGTGAATATGAAAAGGCAACTATGGGCATTCATAGACAACGTGCTACGGTGCTACATCAATAGGATCAGTATTTAAAAGGTTTCTTGCTGATAATTCAGCAAATAATGCGATTAAACAATTATTCGAATATAACTTGATCTCTTCACGAAGGTATATTCTATTAATTTATTGTTAAGACCTTCAAGGTTTTATGTAAAAATGATTTAGGGCGGTTTCTTGTCGTATATTCATTACTCTTGATTATTTATCGAATTCAAAAATGCATTTATTCACATGTGTCATAATTTATTCGTACTATAGCGTTTTCTTATCGAATTCAAAAATGCATTCATTCACATATGTTATATATTTATTTGTACTATAGCGTTTTCTATAACTAAAGAGTAGTGATATTCACAGTATAAAAATTTTGCAGGAATTAAGAGTCCATCTTTGGTAAAAGTATTTCAACCTCCAAGTCAATGTTCCATTAATCGAGGTCAAGGTAATTGTCGCGCGTGTTGATATGTGTGTAGTTGATAAGTTATTGGGACAAAATATTTGTAAATGCATGTACAGTCACAAGTAGATTGCTGATCTGTATGCATAATTAAAATGGACTACCTTAATGAAAAAAAACTAGAGTATTTTCTGTCTTAATAAGTAGGTTGAAAATATAGAAGGTCCATTCTATTATGTATTCTGTGGTACTTGTAACCGAAGAAAATTGGTACTAAAAGCTTAATTTACTCCATTTTCCTATTTATAGTGATGTAGCTTCATCTTTTTGTTCTGTTGCATTAAAAAATATGGTTTTCCACTTAATCTAATCAAGAGTTAGCTCCAAGTAATAAGCACACCCGTTTTACAACAAATGGAATTGCGTGTTCCATATACTTGGTGTAATAGAAAGATAGTTTCACAAATTATATATTAATATATTATATTATAATATAATGAAAAACGATCGTTCTTACCAAGCAGATTATTCACTCAGACGATAATGACAATAAAATGTACTTTCCTTTTAAATCCATTTAATACTTATTATTTTTTCGCCTTATAGTAAGAAAAGTCAGTTCTTAACATAAACGTTATTCTTGTATTATTTATTTTATTCTTATTCATTAATCTGATTCTTCATTCTTATATATTAATTATGTAATTACTTCTTATATGTATATTATCGTATATATGTACATATATATTGTATATATGTGTATAATTTATGTACATATAATATACATGTAAATGTATATTATTTACTTATCTTTGAAGGATGATTGCAAATTATTTTGTAGGATAGTAATTCAATTTTTCTGCTATGGAACTTGTCACACTTGAGTATGGAAAAAACAAGTTTTTATGGTTGCCGTGGTTTGAGCCACTTTGTTCATCTGAAACAAACAAATCCAATATTTGTGATTATAGTCAGTACCAAAATGGAAGAGAAAATTTGAAAATTAAAAAAAAAATGACGACTCTTTGAATATAAAGTTCTAAAAAATATATTTTGGCATGATTTTGGGGTTATAGGTGATTATGGTAATCATATAAATGTGCTGAAGCCATACAAATAACTAGACAACGGATATTTTCCAATTCTTCTAATGTTTATGCAGTTTTAAATAACAGCTATTCATTTTCTCTACATAAAATCCGCTGTCAAGCTAAAAAATCCAGTATTCTCACAATATTGTGAGAAATAAATAAAATCGTTATTTAACAATTCACATCACCGTTTTTGCCGATAATCGATTTGAGTTTAATTGTTTCTGTATTTTGTGAAATACCCTGGTAATCATTTTGCGAAAAGAAAAAAAAAACACTGAAATTTCAGCAATACATTTTGTGACGCGTCACACTAAACGAGTTATAATTTCGTTATCTTCACGGATGTGATTATGAAACTTGAGTAATATGTTTTTAAAATGTTGCACTTTTGACGTACCTTCAATTTTTTCAGACCTGTTACGCTAGGAACGTTGCGTCACAAAATGAGTTTGCAATATAACCGTATCGCGCTTTCTTGCATTATACAGGGTGTCCCAAAATTCGTGTACTTCCCGGAAATGGGAGGTTCCTTGGGTCATTTG